>JARGCV010000023.1:3440000-4640000 GCA_034064705.1 Bothrops alternatus
TCCCGGAAGGGTGAGTTCTGACTGAAGAGAGTTAAGAAACTCGAAATAGCTATATCAGAAATCCCTTATTTCTTTGTCAATAATTTTAAAAACAACATATATATATATATTTGTGCTTGCAAGATGGCTCTGGGTTGAGCTGAAACAAGCAAAAGGAAAGAATGATTCCTTCCTCCCATATTTGGGTTTACAGGGTGCAATCTAAAAAATAAACACTTGACACATATCCTTACTCCCTGACTACTGACAAAGCGGGAGAGAACTTGTGGCTCAATAGGTTAAAGCATCTGCTTAGCATGCAGACTGCCCAGGTTCGAATCCCGGAAGGGTGAGTTCTGACTGAAGAGAGTTAAGAAACTCGAAATAGCTATATCAGAAATCCCTTATTTCTTTGTCAATAATTTTAAAAACAACATATATATATTTGTGCTTGCAAGATGGCTCTGGGTTGAGCTGAAACAAGCAAAAGGAAAGAATGATTCCTTCCTCCCATATTTGGGTTTACAGGGTGCAATCTAAAAAATAAACACTTGACACATATCCTTACTCCCTGACTACTGACAAAGCGGGAGAGAACTTGTGGCTCAATAGGTTAAAGCATCTGCTTAGCATGCAGACTGCCCAGGTTCGAATCCCGGAAGGGTGAGTTCTGACTGAAGAGAGTTAAGAAACTCGAAATAGCTATATCAGAAATCCCTTATTTCTTTGTCAATAATTTTAAAAACAACATATATATATTTGTCCTTGCAAGATGGCTCTGGGTTGAGCTGAAACAAGCAAAAGGAAAGAATGATTCCTTCCTCCCATATTTGGGTTTACAGGGTGCAATCTAAAAAATAAACACTTGACACATATCCTTACTCCCTGACTACTGACAAAGCGGGAGAGAACTTGTGGCTCAATAGGTTAAAGCATCTGCTTAGCATGCAGACTGCCCAGGTTCGAATCCCAGAAGGGTGAGTTCTGACTGAAGAGAGTTAAGAAACTCGAAATAGCTATATCAGAAATCCCTTATTTCTTTGTCAATAATTTTAAAAACAACATATATATATTTGTGCTTGCAAGATGGCTCTGGGTTGAGCTGAAACAAGCAAAAGGAAAGAATGATTCCTTCCTCCCATATTTGGGTTTACAGGGTGCAATCTAAAAAATAAACACTTGACACATATCCTTACTCCCTGACTACTGACAAAGCGGGAGAGAACTTGTGGCTCAATAGGTTAAAGCATCTGCTTAGCATGCAGACTGCCCAGGTTCGAATCCCGGAAGGGTGAGTTCTGACTGAAGAGAGTTAAGAAACTCGAAATAGCTATATCAGAAATCCCTTATTTCTTTGTCAATAATTTTAAAAACAACATATATATATTTGTGCTTGCAAGATGGCTCTGGGTTGAGCTGAAACAAGCAAAAGGAAAGAATGATTCCTTCCTCCCATATTTGGGTTTACAGGGTGCAATCTAAAAAATAAACACTTGACACATATCCTTACTCCCTGACTACTGACAAAGCGGGAGAGAACTTGTGGCTCAATAGGTTAAAGCATCTGCTTAGCATGCAGACTGCCCAGGTTCGAATCCCGGAAGGGTGAGTTCTGACTGAAGAGAGTTAAGAAACTCGAAATAGTTATATCAGAAATCCCTTATTTCTTTGTCAATAATTTTAAAAACAACATATATATATTTGTGCTTGCAAGATGGCTCTGGGTTGAGCTGAAACAAGCAAAAGGAAAGAATGATTCCTTCCTCCCATATTTGGGTTTACAGGGTGCAATCTAAAAAAATAAACACTTGACACATATCCTTACTCCCTGACTACTGACAAAGCGGGAGAGAACTTGTGGCTCAATAGGTTAAAGCATCTGCTTAGCATGCAGACTGCCCAGGTTCGAATCCCGGAAGGGTGAGTTCTGACTGAAGAGAGTTAAGAAACTCGAAATAGCTATATCAGAAATCCCTTATTTCTTTGTCAATAATTTTAAAAACAATATATATATATATATATATATATATATATATATATATATATATATATATATATATATATATATATATATATATATATATATATATATATATATATATATATATATATATATATATATATATATATATATATATATATATACTCATTATATGCATATGTGTGTATCAATAATCACTGGTTTACTAATAAATATACTACTATAATATAATCAATAGAAAATATTTAACAGAATAACAGAATTGGAAGAGACCTTGGAGATCTTCTAGTCCAAACCCCTGCTCAAACAGAAAACTCTATATTCTATATCATTTCAGACAAATGGTTTTCCAATCTCTTCTTAAAAACTTCCAGTGTTGGAGCATCCAGAACTTCTGGAGGCAAGCCGTTCCACTGATTGATTGTTCTCACCATTAGGAAATTTCTCCTTAGTTCTAGGTTGCTTCTCTCCTTGATTAGTTTCCATCCATTGCTTCTTCCCTTCAGGTACTTTGGAGAATAGCTTGACTCCCTCTTCTTTATGGCAACCCCTATTTTTTGGGGAAAAAATATGACAAAGTCTCTGCCATAGCAAGACATATTGCTGCATCCTTTGACTAGTAGAAAATATTGCTTTTTCCAAAACAGATAAATCACCCATTTCTGAAAGCAATTCTTTATCATCTGAAATAATATCACTTTTCCAATTTATCATCTCTCTTCAATTCAAGAAAAAACAGTTATGGCAGTTATAAAGAAATCACACTAATGTTAGGCGTGCCATGATGTCATCACACAAATGATTACAATAATGTAATTCACATCAATCGTGTCATATTCCAAATGATGTGTGCTGCACCATTTGTGGTATTTGTACTATAACATCACAATGAACATGCCATCATTAATTCTTTGCAGAGGTCCAGAGCCAATCATATCATATAACACTCATATTAGCAATGCTTTGTATGTTTATAGTCCATCCTATTTCAAGCTCTAAAAGAACACATACTGTAGATGCAGAAATGAACAGCAAGGATCTTTTAAGAATGGCATAATTTGAGTAAAAACTGTGCTAATCCTGGTGTCTGCTTTTTTTTACTAATAAATGCTTTGAAACTCTCTTAAAAGACCCTTCCCAACATGTTGCACAGCAGTACATTTTGAAGATTATCAGAATATGGATCAGTAAATGTCATCTTCTAGATGTTATTGAATACATTTTTCCCCCATTTAAGATGTTGGTTGGGAGAAAGAGGGTTCAACATGCCTTATCCTAATCTAAAGAATCTAATAGCAATTAGATGTGTTTTATCTACTTAAATTAGTATTATCTACTTAACTCTAGACCTCATTATTTAAATGAGTCAAAGGATTAATTGTATAGGCTCCAGAAGTTCCTTGATTGTGTTAAAACATATTGCAATCTGAATAATTGTTTTAAACAAGTGGGAGTACTGATTAATATTATTTGCAGAGCCAGCTTCCCAAAGTCACACATGCTTTCAGCAAACTATCAACATAAAAAGTAAGATAGGGGAAATATGTGGTGCTCTTAAATTCCTTTTCTCTCAGATTAAGCTATCAACTCTATTCTTGGAGAATAAAGAAAACTAATGCCAAAACATTTTTCTATAGCCCACTGACACTGGCAATAAAGGAATTCACTATTTAGAATGAAAAATGAAGGAATAAATCTTAGTACAATAATAGGAGGAAGCCAGATTAAAAACAATTCTTCCAGTTTAATCAACTACTTTTTTTTGCTATGCATTAATCCTTGACAACCATCACGGATATTCTAAATAAATTTCTCCAGCAAAGATAATGGCTTCCACCTTATTGTTCTCTCTCTGTGCCATTGCCGAATCAAAAGAAGAAAATGGATCAAGTTTCAGTTTCCCAGAAACATTCATTGCAACTCACATTCTTTTTGTAATTGAATAATTCAATGGGATTGCATACACTTATTGATTTATTTGTGTTCCAATTCCTATGGGATATGTTCTGAAATAACTACTACGGTAGATACCGGTAGTTGTAGCACCAGGCTGGATTAAATAGATTAAAGCATGGACAACTTCTGTATGAAGGATGCTAGCTTGAACCAGATGGGTTTTGTTTAAAATATTTCACTCCTTTCAAATAACTGTTCTCTGATATTTCCCAAGGAAAAGGAGTGAATTAAAATTTGAGGGGTAATCTGGAAAGGGTGAGAATGGAGGTGAGCTGATTATTTATTTTATGGCAGTTGCATTTCTAGGAACCCCAGGCAGTATTTATGGTTGGAGCACAAATAATGGCTTGTGTTGTTTTTTTAAATACATAGAATGCAAGGACTAAGGTTTGATTTGAAGCAGAGTTCTAAGCCTGAAGCTTTTTATTAATAGAAAGGTTGATAATAGTCTGAACTTTGATATGGAGTAGCCCTGCCCACAGTGCTAAACATTCAAATAATTTTTGTAACTTTCACTTTGAATCCATTAAAAATCCAAGAATTGAATCCAGACCAGATGGTAATTAATTAATTAATTAATTACTTGTTTAAGTATAATGTGTTCCCCTCAAGGTCCTTGAAGGAGGAGTAACGACAGCCAGAAAAGTGATCTTGTCACAAATGTTCCTCCAGTAATATCTTCTAAAGCAGGGCTTTTCAACCAGTGGTACGGGTACCATCTGTGGTACATTGGCACCTGGCAGGTGGTACGCGACCATCCTAGAAAAGTGGTAGTGGGGGAGGGGAATGAGCTGAACTGGTGGCAGCACCGCACAAGCCTGAGCAAGAGATGGCTGAAGCTGGAGGGCTGTCAGGGCCTAGTGGAAGCGCCAGGATCAGTGCCAGGCTCCAACTGGAGCTCGGTGCTGATCCTGGCACTTCTGATGAGCTCAGAAGAGGTGCCGATCAGCTGGAATGTTGCAGCCTCTCCAGGGTCTTATGATTTACATTCAGATGCTTGGCAACTGATTCATATTTATGATGGTCACAGTGTCCCAGGGTCATGTGAAGTGACCAAAATCTGCTGCAACCACCCAGCAGATGGGGGGAATAAAAACCAAATACCCCCACCCCATCCCCGCTGCCAATCCTCAACAGAAATGCTCACAACAATGAAAACCTCAGACAGGAGGGAAAGTGCCGCTGGGTGGGCAGGTAGGTGTCTTGCTCGGCTGTGACTTGGGGGGGGCACTTTTTTCAGTGCCATTGTAACTTCGAACAGTCACTAAGCAAACTGTTGTAAGCTGAGGATTACCTGTACGACATCACTTTTTTCCTTTTGGGGGGGGTCATCAAGTTTTTGACACCTTGCTAGGTGACTGGTGGTACTCGGATGTTGCCATATCCTAAAAGTTGTACAATGGATGAAAAGGTTGAAAAGCCCTGTTCTAAAACATGATCATCTCTGAAACTCAACATCAGGAAGACATAAGGGTGCACACAGAGTGCACATAGAAAGACCTCTCTAACATATTGGGGAATCTTTGCTAGACTTTTTGAAGGTGTGCTTTATATGTTAAGCTTTCAAGGTGCTTTTTAAAATGCCAAAGCTGAAGACTCAAGTCTAGTGGATTGGTAGCTTTTGCTCTCTTTTTTTCTGTATTGTCTTTTTGCCCTTAATTTTCTTGAACTTAGTGCACTTTCTCTTTCTACACACACACACACACACACACGCACGCACACACACACACACACACACACATGCACACAAAGAGACACAAAAATGTTTTATCCTGGTAAGAGTTTTTCATGCACATTGAGGTTTTGGTTCTATTCAACTGGACAAGATTCTATTTTTGGCTGTGGGGATATAATCATTTTCTCCGAGCAATTATTATTAGCAGCAGGCAGAATTTCGCTGCAACATTATTTTTAAAACTTTTTTTTAAAACCAAAACAAAAACAAAAAATAAGCCTGATAGAAAGGAAAGAACACACTGTACAATTTATGCTTGCCTGCCTGCGGCTTCTCCATAATGTGAGCTATTAGGAAAAAGAAGTCCTCTTCATCTTGTAATGTGCTGGCTGAGTGTCCCAGAGGTTTATTTAAAGAAATTGAAAAGACCTGTAGAGAATATTGAAGTGCAAGGCGGCAGGGTGGTGGTGGAGAGATGGAGCTTTTCAAGAACAGACACTAAAAACTATTTTTGATTCTAATTTTCAAAATTCCAGTAATTTTGTATGAAGTATTTTCTTTTCCTTTTAATTTAGTTTTTATTCCTCCCACAGGACACATGACTCAGAATAGCACACTCATTAGGAAAGTACAATAACTCAGTAAAAAAACAAATTGCAAACCCCCTTCCCCCCAAAATATATTATAGACAAAATGTTGGGAAATAAAATATATTGCTCCCTGGCCCAAAACTTGGGGGGGGGGTATTTCCAGGTCTTGAGCTTGTAGTAAGGATTCATGGTGAGCTAGATGTCTCTGAAGGAGTGGGGATGGCATTGCAGCTAGATGAGCAGCCAGACAAGGAATTCTAACCATCTAAGTCTTTTCAGAAAAAGGAGAGATCATGAGATTGCCTACTTGCAATCTGGGCAGCTGATGACTAGACTGCAGGAACTGAGTATTTTTGTAATTGGCACAGTAGTTGAGCAGCTGGGACTCAAGGGATTTCAACCTGCTGTCAACTGTAATGTAGCCTATATGGACACAAGATTCACATGGCCTTGTTTCTTATCCAGTTTTTGATATAAGAAATTTATAGCTAAACAAAGATTTACAGCTAAACAAAGAAAATTCCACTTGGTGAGTTACTATTTTTTTTAGATTAGAAAGGAAAAAAGGAAAAAAGCTCTCAAATGTTTCTAAAAGTTTTGGCAAAAAGAGAAACAAGGAGTTGATGCAAAAAAGAAGTCTAAAATGAATAAAGGAGAGAGATGTTTTGAAAGATTATTTTTTTGGTGGTAGTGTTTTTGAAGAAATTGGAATTAAATTAGGCAAATGAATAGGACCTTTATGGGAATGTTTTTTTGTTTACTATTAAAAAGTACAAACACTTGGTGGATTTTACAAAACAAAAGATAAAGATAATATAAACCAGAATATTACACTGACTATAACTATGGAGAAGTTGTCTATGATGCTTACTGGAATTGTGGAGTGCTACTTGAGATAAAAGTATTTAAATCAGGGGTCTTCAAACTTGGCCCTTTTATGACTTGTGGACTTCAGCTCCCAGAATTCCTCAGCCAGGCATGCTGATTGAAGAATTCTGGGAGTTGAAGTCCACAAGTCATAAAAGGGCCAAGTTTGAAGACCCCTGATTTAAAAGCACATGAAGAAAAAAAGAGGGAAAAGGGAGAAGATTAGCTTTTCTCTTTCCTTTGTTTGAGACACTTTCAATTTTGGATTATAATACAATAATACAACCACAAGAAAAGTAGCAAAAATGGAGGGGAGGGTCATGAGAGCAACCTGCAGAGAGAGGAATTAAACCAGATTTGCTTCACAAAAAGTCTGAGCGACTGGGCAGTAAGTTAATTGAACCACTTGATACTAAACTGACTGCTTTTAAAAATGAATGGCGGAAAGACTTGTAAAAATGAAACATGAGATGAAAAAAGAAGTCAAGAAGACAGACATTTCTATAACTGGTGTCTGGAGAGGTAAAATCACAGAACTTTATTTTTATATGAGATAACATGTTCCCAGCCTGCCAGGCCAGCACAAGAGGCACCACACATGGAAATTGATATCAATATCCCAGGATTTTGAAAGATGAGGGGAGCCTCCTATGATGAGTTTCCTCCCCCCCCAATGGCAGCTGAGGACATGGTGAGGTGAGGACATGCTGGTGCCTCGCGGCCCCACCCTACCCCAAGACCATATGGAATTTATGGACAAATCCTCATATCTGTGTTTTTTTACCCAAGCCATGATTACTGGATGCAGGATAAGGCGAGCCTTCTTGCACTGCAAGATGCCTCCCTCTTGCGGAAATGGCCTGTATGTCTTTCGAAGGCCTACCTTGATGACGGATTTTGGAATCCCGAGAGGTGGCATGCTCAAAAAAGGGGGTTATGGAGGTTTTTAAGTAGGGATTTTAAATGTTTTTAAGGGGTTCTGGGGTGGGGGGGTGGGAAGATTAATGATAGTAATGGTGTAGGCCTGGGGGGAGGTCTACGGGATAGGGCAGGGTTAAGGGGTAGGAATAAGGAGGAGAAACATGGGCCAGGCAACGGGTGGGACCGGAACCACAAGGGTGCGGATCAGGGAGGGGGCAGAGGTGATTCAGTTCCCATCGGTTTTGTAAGTGGGAGGGGCAGATATGGTGGGAGTAGGGGGCCATGTCAATTTACGGGAGCGCACCCCCGCTATCTCCGAGTGGTGCCGCGCTCCGACCCCCGTGGCTCTACTTGTGATCTGGGTTGTTTAGAGCCAAAGGGCCTGGGTTGTAGGCTGATGCTGTGCAACGCCAGGTCTGTGGTTAACAAGGCCCCCTTGATACAAGACTTAATTACAGAGGGGGCCGCAGACCTGGCGGGTATTACGGAGACCTGGTTGGGACCAGAGGGAGGTATCCCTCTGGTGGAAATGTGCCCTCCAGGCTTCCTTGCATTTCACCAGCCGAAAACTCAGGGCAGGGGTGGGGGAGTGGCGGTTGTGATTAGGGAAGGTCTCAGGCCGAGGGAGGTCACTGTTCCTCAGACGGCAGGCTGTGAATCCCTCCTTGTGAGGTGGGACCTTGGGGGTCCGAGGGCTGTGTTGCTCATGTACCTGGCTCCCTGCCACGTGTCAACAACCCTGCCTGAGCTCTTGGGCGTCATCGCGGTGGTGGCGGTTGAGGTCCCCAGGCTGGTAGTCATGGGTGACTTCAATCTGCCATCTGTGGGCGAGGTGTCTGGGGAGGTTCTGGAGTTCATGGCTTCCATGACAGCCATGGACATGACCCAGGTAATTCAAGTCCCCACACACACAGGGGGAAACACACTTGACCTGGTTTTTGTCTCTGGTCAGTGTCTGAGTGATCTGGATACAAGAAATATAGTTATTACACCTCTGTCATGGTCCGATCACTCTCTCCTATGCTTGGACTTTCAGACCACTACACCCCGCTGCAGGGAGGTGGAACCAATTATTTGGTACCACCCCAGGTGACTGATGGAACCCGAGAGGTTCCAGATGGAGCTTGGGCCAATACCGGAGGCTCTAACACACAACTCGGTCAGGGCGCTGGTGGCTGCCTGGGATAGGGCAGCTGCTGATGTCTTAGATAGGGTTGTGCCTTTGCGGCCTCTGAACCGGCATGGTTCTTGATCGGCTTCCTGGTTTAACGGGGAGCTGAGGGAGATGAAGCGCCGGAAAAGACGCCTAGAGAGCAGTTGGAGGGCGAGTCGCTCTGAGTCTGACCGAACATGAGTAAGAGACCATATTAGGACTTACCTAGTGGCAATAAGGGCAGAGAAGTGTTCTTACATCACTGCCCTTATTGCATCATCAGATAATCGCCCAGCCTCCCTGTTCAGGGTGACCCGCTCCCTCCTTCATCGGGAGGTGAGGGGGGATCCCTTGGAGGGAAGAGCTGAGGATTTTGTGCAATATCTGCATGATAAAATTGCTCAGATTCGGGAAGGTTTTAACTTCGATGAAGGAGGTCCAGCAGGAGTGGCTGAGGCCGGTCTTGAGACTGTTACCTGGGCTGAGTTTGACTCCATGACACCTGATGACGTGGACAGGTTGCTGGGAGGTCTTAGAGCAACCACATATTTACTGGACCCGTGTCCCTCCTGGTTGGTACTGGCCTCCAGTGAGGTGACGCGAGGCTGGCTCCAGGTGATTATCAACGCTTTGATGGGTGAGGGTGTCTTCCCCGCCGCCCTGAAGGAGGCGGTGGTGCAACCCCTCCTCAAGAAGCCCGCCCTGGACCCGGCTGTTTTATCTAACTATTGTCCTGTCTCCAACCTTCGCTTTGTTGCGAAGCCTGTTGAGAGTGTGGTTGCTCGACAGTTCCCTCAGCACCTGGAGGAATCGTCATATCTGGACCCGCTCCAGTCGGGCTTCAGGCCGGGCTACAGCACGGAAACAGCTTTGGTCGCATTGGTGGATGATCTCTGGCAGGCCCGGGACAGGGGTTGCTCCTCTGTCCTGGTGCTATTGGACCTCTCAGCGGCTTTTGATACCATCGACCATGGTATCATGCTGCGCCGGTTGGAGGGGTTAGGTATAGGGGGCACCGTGCTTCGGTGGTTCTCCTCCTTCCTCTCTGGCGGATGCAGTTTGTGTTGACAGGGGGTCAGAGGTCGACCCCAAGGCCCCTTAACTGTGGGATACCTCAGGAGTCGGTCCTCTCGCCCTTGTTGTTCAACATTTATGTGAAGCCGCTGGGTGAGATCATCCGAGGTTTTGGGGTGGAATTCCATCAGTACGCTGATGATACTCAGCTGTACATTTCCACCCCGAACCACCCAAATGAAGCTCTTGACGTGCTGACCCAGTGCCTGGAGGCCGTGTGGATCTGGATGGGGAAGAACGGTCTCAAGCTCAACCTCTCCAAGACCGAGTGGCTGTGGTTACCGTCGTCCCGGTATAATCAGCTGATCCCATTGCTGTCTATTGGGGGCGAGTCAGTGGCCCCTACGGGAAGGGCCCGCAACTTGGGAGTCCTCCTAGATTCACGGCTGTCCCTTGAAGACCATCTGATGGCCGTGGCCGGGAGGATGTTTTACCAGATTCGTCTGGTACGCCAGTTGCGCCCCTTCCTAGATAGGGACGTGCTACGCACGGTCACCCATGCCTTCGTCACTTCCAGACTGGACTATTGTAATGCTCTCTACCTGGGGATCCCCTTGAAGTGCACGCGGAGGCTTCAACTGGCGCAGAATGCAGCCGCGCGGGTGGTAATGGGGGCACCCTGGTGGGTATGAATGGCCCCCATCCTGCGCGAGCTGCACTGGTTGCCGGTGGCTTTCCGGGTGCGCTTCAAGATGTTGGTTACCACCTTTAAAGCGCTCCATGGCATAGGACCCAGTTATTTACAAGACCGCCTTCTGCCAGTAAATACCTCCCATCGACCAGTTCGCTCCCACAGAGAGGGCCTCCTCAGGGTGCCATCAGCTAAGCAGTGTCGGCTGGTGGCGCCCAGGGGGAGAGCCTTTTCTGTGGGGGCACCGACGATGTGGAACGAGCTCCCCCCAGAACTCCGGACGTGTCATGATCTCCGCACCTTCAGAAGAGAATTGAAGACTCATCTCTTCAATCAAGCCGGCCTGGCCTAGATCTCCTTGGGTTTTAAATTTTTAAACAAGGCTGTTCGGGTTTTAGAATTGGGTTTTTAACAGGTTTTAGTAACAGCCTTGTATTAATTTAATTTAATTTATTTTTAAATATTTATTGTTATTATGTTTTTATTGGGTTGTAAACCGCCCCGAGTCCTACGGGAGAGGGGCGGTATAGAAATTTAATAAAACTAAACTAAACAGTGAGATTTGTACGCACAAAGACGGAAAGATTGGGTACTACCCACAATGAAGGAATGGTTGGTGAAGATGTTAGAACTTGCTGAGATAGCTAAATTGGCTTCTTTGATCAAAGAAGAAAGAATATTTACATTTATTGCTCACTAGAAACCCTGGATGGAATTTTGCGTGAACCACAAAAATATGAACTGATGATTTATGGTTTTAATGAATAGACAGAATGGATTGTAGGAAGAAGACAGGGTTATATTGTAAGCATAGTGTAAATGGTAAATTTATCATTGCACTTATAACTGCTGTATAGAAAAACAGAAGCAATTTCTTTGTATCCTTTTTCTTTCTTCTATAGTTTTCTTTTGTTTTCCTTTTATTTCTTCTCTTTTTCTCACCTTACATTAATTTGTATTAGTTTTTAATCTTCTTTTTTTTAAGAAAAGAAAAATAATAAAAATGATGTGTCACCAGAGAAATTGTATAGAATGCATTAAGACACTCCAAATTTATATTGGAAATGTGAGCAGCAAGAAGGGATGTTTTATTATGTTTGGTGGCTGTGGTAAAAAAAAAACTCTAGAAAATTCTGGATTCAAATGCATACAGTGATTCAGAAGATTTTAAATATGACTGTGCAAATGAGATCACAGATTTTGGGGACTAATGGAACCTTGTTTTCAAACATGATGATAACTGCAGCAAGATTATTGTATGCACAAAGATGGAATGATTCGGAACTGCTGACAAAGGAGCAATGGTTAGTGAAGTTGATGAAACTTGCTGAGATGGCTAAATTGATTTCTTTGATCAGACAGAAGACAATATTGGTGACTGGAAATGCTGTGTGGATTTTTATTTTTTTTGCTTGCAACAGAAAAAAATGAACTGATGATTTATGGACTGGAGAGATTATAGAAAGAAAGAGAGTTATGTTGTAACCATAGAGTAAGTGATCAATTTGTTGTATATTTACAACTGCTGTAAAGAGAGATTGGAAGCTACTTCTTTGTCTCTTTTCTTTTTTTCTTTTCTATTTTTCTTTTACTTTTTTTCCTCTCTTTTAGCAAGATTTGATTTATTTATCTATCTATTTATTTATTTTTCTTACCTTATGTTAGTTTGTATTAGTTTTTTATCTTGCTTTTCTTAAAAAAAATAATAAAAATTATATGTAATTATTATATAATGAGATGTTGTCTCACTAATCCAATTGGCACAGATGAATGACAGCGAGAATATTGGAATGGTATTAAAACAGAAGAAGTGGGGCCAGATTGTAACAAAGAAAGAGAAGGAAATTAAGACTTATGGGGGTGGAACTACTAAGGGGCCACAAAACAGTCATACAACCCAGCTACATATATTTGGTGTCCCACAGCCATATGGAAACTATTATGAGGAGTCAGATATGACAGCATCATCCAACTACCAGCAAATGATCATACAGCTTCAGAAGAAACAGCTCATAGGAAGACCAAGATCCACACCATCAATATACATATGCTCTGTCTAACTAACCTGTGCCAGTAGGTTAGTCACTGCTGGTACAGTGAGCTTGACAAAGGAGGTCATGTAATGTGCAATGTGAAGACCTGGAAGCACCAGGGAGAATAAGAATTTGCCATCAGCAAATAACACATGGATAATAGAGATGATATGAAGAGGCAGAGCCGAGGGGTGGAGTTAAGAGAGTAATCAGACTGAAGTTGTTATGTTGTCACAAGTGATCCCAGTCCAGCCTCTCCCCCAAATTCATTAACTCTTATCAAGCACAGGCTATTAATTAGTTAATTAATTTAGTATGGACTATTAATTGATTAGATTCTTGTGTATAGGCATGACCAATAAATTTTCTGAACTACAACTTAACCTATGGTCCTGATCCTTTGCACCTGACAAGAGCAGTCATTTCAAGAAATATATTCACTATTTTGATTTTAATTATAATCATCACAGCTGAATATAATCATCATAGCTGTACTCAGTGGTGGGATTCAGCCTGTTCGCACCAGTTTGGCAGAACCGGTAGCTATTTTTTTTTGTTGCCCAGGCCCAGAATGGACTTCCAGAAGCGGCATCCACACAGAGAACCAGTTGTTCACATATCTGAATCCCACCACTGGCTGTACCCATGCTCATTTTATGCTAATCTGTACCTATCTTGTGGTCTAATAAAACAAGATTACACACTAAAGCTATTTCTGTGTCTCAGTTACATCTAGCTATCTTGGTTAATTGTAGCAAGCTGCAAGCTGCAAGCTGCAAGCTGCAAGCTGTTCCAGCTCATATGATTTTTAGTTGGGGAGTTTCTGCTGGCATAGTGATAAGTTGTAGGAAGGCATCACTTGAAAAATGTCTTATATTAGGCAGCAATAAAAGGCATAAGGGTAGAAAGGACCAAATAGACATAAACAATAAATTAGAGTTCTGGCATCGTGATGGTTGTTTAAATGGAAGAGAGAGCATTTAGAATAGTTTTGTCTTTTTTCACAATAATTCAAATCAGAAACATGTCAGTGTTGAGAGATAAGTTGCATATCAAAGCTGGGCTAGATTTGGATTCTTTGGCATCCTGATAAGCAATGTTTTTTTTCAATATAAAAAAAGGTGCCAGAACTCACACACATCGTACAACCCACCTTGCCTACCCTACAAGGTTCCATCCAAAAAAGGTGCTGAAACTCCGTTCTGGGCATTCTATGAGAAAAAAAGCCCTGCTGATAAGAAATGTAAAAAGGTGGTTACACATTCTAAATGGATTTCTTGGATTTAATGAGAAATGTAAGGACCATATTTGCACAACATGACTGACCCATTATCCTTATGTTGTGGCAATGTATGGCTGGCTGTCCCATGCAGTCATTTTTATCAGACCTCCTACAGTAGTTGCCATAAATCTGGGACCCTTCACTTCTTGAGTTTCTGATAAATTGCTTAGAAAATAAAAGAAAAAAACTAAGAGTGATATTATGAGGATCAGTGTGCTGAGGACACAGTTAGAGGGACTAACCTACATCCATCTTTTCCCCCATGTGCTGCCATGGGAGCGTGAAATGTAAAATGAAAACAGAAATTGTGTTCTATCGACTCTGTTTTTGTGGGCTCTTTTAGAACTTTCCTTAGTTTAGCTGAAAACAACCCCAGAGTTCTTTGGTGGTAGTGACTAAGCCCATTTTGGCTAAAATTAAAACCTTTCTAGCCTCAGTGCTGATTGGTAATGGAACAATTTATATTTGCTTATTTGTGAGCCAACGATCTAGTCTGGGATTGTTGTTGCCAAGACACTTCTATAAAACAACAGCCTTTTTTGGTGGGGTGGTGAGACTATTGACATTATTTGAGACTGGAAAAAGGGAGAATTGAGTCAAAGAGTTTAAGAACCACTGAAGTAGAAGGAAAACTTCAACTATTACTATCTTCTTACTGTGCATATTCTGAAATGAATTACATTCATTCATTCAAGGTAGCAGGATAACAATAAAATAAACATACGAGATCTGGCAGCAATAATGGTGGTGGTAGTCCTGATCAAGATTAAGACTCTGGTACTTGGGAAATGAAGTTTACTCATCTCTATGCTGTGATCATAACCACAAGCTTCCTTTGGAGACTTTGTCTGATAAGAAGGAAGTTGTAATTAGTCAATGTTTGGCAACTTCAAGAATGTGTCCATGTAAGTTTTCTTGATGACAATATGGAACTGTTTTCTTCTGGAAACCTTCTGGACCTTAAAATAGTAATATTTCCCCTCATCACTATACACAGGTTTATATGTTGTTTTGTTTTGATTTAATTACCTGGATCTGCCCTTAAATAATTTATCATAATTAATACATTCACCTACCATGACACCAGGTGAATAAGACAACTCTATCTCATGGGCTGATTAAAAAACAACATTGTTTTAATAAAAAGAAGACTCAACAGATAACTAATTCCTAGTATTGTTTTTTTCCTCTCCTTGTATTGTACAGCAAGGATTTTTTAATAGCAATCTTTCATAAGATAAACAATAAATGACAAAATATATTTAATAAATGTCAAAAAAGCTAAATACACCCAATAAATAGAATACAAGGAAATGCTCCTCCCATTAAAAAATCAGGAAAAATGAAAAAGTACTAATCCTAAATATTGTACACACACACACACACACACACACACACACAAACAACATAAAAATCACTGGGTTTACGGTGTGTAATAGAAAAGGATTTTAAAACCCTAAAAATATTACTCTATGGTAAAGTATTGTGACAACTATATATCAAAGAAAAGCATATTGTTTCATTTTCTGATTAGTTAAAAATATTGCCTTTTCCAGAATCGATTTCTGAAAGCCAATGCTTCATATCAATTGGGAATTATATCAGTTTCCCAATGTCTGAGAATAATTCTATCTCTTGCCTGGTACAATTACAATTCCTTCAAAGCAGAGCGATTCCAAAGTTTGGGGGTTTAATTCGCAACACATTCACCTCTTTATCATTTAGGGATTTCTCCATGACTTCTAGTATCCTATCTAAATAGAAGACTGAACTGCTTGAAAACAGCATTTCTCTCTCTGTATGTCATGGTTGTGCTGAAGTACCTATTGAGAGGACTGGGAAGCAATGTGAATGAAGGCGAATATACATGGATAAGGATAAGGGAAGTTCCCTGAAGCAAGAGTCTGAAAGCTCGAAAGACAAAACCTTTGGTCCTGCTGACTGATCCAGGTTGGATCCAGTAAGCAAGGTGTTTATATTGCCAAAGTAAAAAAATCTTGAGCTGTTCAAATGATGGCAGACAAATTTACACCCAGGAGACAAAGCAAAGGAAATGATAAGGAAATAACCCAATTAAACTAAGTGAAACAAAAGAAAAATCAATGCTGTGTCCCATGCCTACTGATGTTTATCGTATTATTCAGCTTCCTGACCCAAAGATTTTATTATAATTGATCAGATAGATGAGGTTATTTGCTACCTGCAAAGCAAACATTAATGTAGAGGGAGCATTTGTCCATTGCAAAAAACCAACAACAACCCAATCCTTTTATTACTTAACATTTGTTTGGTAGAGGCACCTCAGTGTCATAGTTCTGATAAATGAGACTGGAAGAAATAAGAACTCTGAGGCAATTGCTTTCCTCAAAGAGCACTTTTAATGGCTACACAAACAAAGGTCAAACCAAGACTGAAAGTTACCCCCCCAAAGGGTTACAAAGTAAAAGTTGAACCTCCCACCCATTGATGTGTCATAAATCACAATCCCCAATTAACACCTTTGGCGGGCTTCCTAAGGGTAGCTTCAGCCCGCCAAACACTTTAGCTGCTTGACCTTGGTTCCCACAAGAAAGTTATTCTTTTGACTAAACTATAAGAATGCAGTCTCCCCCCTCCCATTGCTGTGGCAGCCAAAAAAGAAGAATCATGGCTGTATTCAGAGTGTTTGAAGGTCTGATACTCAGGACCAATCAACTAGAGACTTATTTTTTCTTATACCAGGTAGAGGTCTTTAAAAGTGGCATGTTTTACCCCTAAAGTTTTGCTGATTTAAACAAAGTATCGATTATAAAGGAGCAGATAAATTTTCCTACCATTTTTACCTGAAAATAAATGATTTTACATATTTAATACTACCTAGAAGGAGGGAACTGTATAGCTTCCACTTTACTGGGCTTACTTGCAGTAAAAAGACCAATACAAGTCAAGGGCCCATCATTATAGCAATAGCACTTAAATTTATATATTGCTCCATAGTGGTTTACAGCATACTCTGAGTGGTTTATGGAGTCAGCCTATTGCCCTCAACAATCTGGGTTCTCATTTTACCGACCTCGGAAGGATTGAAGGCTGAGTCAACATTGAGCCAGAGCAGGATCAAATTATTGGCAGTCAGCAGAATTAGCCTGCAATACTGTATTCTAACCACTGCGCCACCACGGCTCTTTTTTGTTGTGGTTTGATTGTAAAAATGAATATAAGTATCAGAGCAGGCCTTTTGTTTGTGTGCCTCTTAAGAATAATTACCCCAAGTGTAACTCTACATAGATAGCTCTTGATTTTTCAAGGTCTAGTTCCGTGGTGGCGAATCTATGGCACGCGTGCCACAGGTGGCACGCAGAACCCTCTCTGTGGGGACCCGCACCATCACCCCAGTCCTAGGCCTTCAGCTGGGTTTTATAAAACTTTTTCGCTTTAGGCCTCCGCCGCCATGTGTAAAAAAAATAGGTTCAATCAATCAATTTCAACTTCTTGTGGGGGAAAAAAAGATCTCGCAAAGTTGGAATTGATTGATTGAACTCTTTAGTCCCACCCAATCTGCCGTTATCACTGAAGTCACATACACCCAATGGGTCACGCCCCACCCAATGGGTCATGCCCCACCCAATGGGCCACGCCCACCCAGCACCCGATGATACATAAGTGGGTTTTGGGTTGCAGTTTGGGCACTTGGTCTCTAAAAGGTTCACCATCACTGGTCTAGTTTAATGAAGAGAAGGACGAAGGGTGACATAATAGCGGTGTCTCAATATCTCAGGGGTTGCCACAAAGAAGAGGGAATCAAACTATTCTCCAAAGCACCTGAAGGCAGGACAAGAAGCAATGGATGGAAAATAATCAAGGAGAGAAGCAACCTAAAACTAAGGAGAAATTTCCCGACAGTTAGAGCAATCTGTATCTCACAATTAATCAGTGGAACAACCTGCCTCCAGAAGTTGTGAATACTTTAACACTGGAAGTTTTTAAGAAGAGATTGGACATCAATTTGTCTGAAATGGTATAGGGTTTCCTGCCTGAGCAGGGGGTTGGACTAGAAGACCTCCAAGGTCCCTTCGAACTGTATTATTATTATTGTTGTTGTTATTATTATTATTATTATTATTATTATTGTGTATTGAAAGGATTCTACAGCTGTTCTTGCTTGAAAGAGTGATGGAGCCATCTTAAACAAGACTGAATGAAGATCATAGTTTTAAGTAACACTTGCCATGTCTCCATGCAGAAGCTGCAGGGGCCACTGCTGTTTTTGAAACCAAGAACAGTTCCTGGACACAGCACACTCATTTGCAGCTAATCCTTGACTTACAACAGTTCATTTAGTGACCAGTCGAAGTTACAACAGCACTGAAAAAATTGGCTTATGACCATTTTTCTGATTTGCAACCATATAATAATAATAATAATAATAATAATAATAATAATAATAATAATAATAATAATAATAATAATAAAGTTGGAAGGGACCTTGGAGATCATCAAGTCCAACCCCCTGCTCAGGCAGGTAACCCTATACCACAGTGGTGGCGAACCTATGGCACACTTGCCAGAGGCGGCACTCAGAGTCCTCTCAGTGGGCACATGCGCCATCGCCCCAGCCATTCCTGTGGCCCCCTCACCAGCAGCCCCCCGGAGAAGCGTCGCCCAGGGCACAGCCTGCGCGGAGCAGCGCAGCCAAGGACATGGCAGCCAGGCAACGAAGTCAAGACTCTCCCCTTGTGCCCCATCGCCTGCAGATGATGCTGCAGGGCGCGGACAGAGGGCGTGGCTGCCATGACACTGCTGGGCTGCCTGGATGATCTGCTGTGGTGGGCCGTGGAGGTGGTGGGTGGCCTTGCGGGCAGGATAGGCAGGAGCGGGGCAGGGACAGTTTTTGGGCACTCGCTCTCTAAAAGGTTCACCATCACTGCTATACCATTTCGGACAAATGGCTGTCCAGTCTCTTCTTAAAAACTTCCAGTGTTGGAGCATTCACCGCTTCACTGTAGCAACCCCAGGGTCATGTGATCAAAATTTAGACCACTTGGCAATTGACTCATATTTATGACACGGTTGCAGTGTCTCAGGGTCATATGATCACCTTTTGTGACCTTCTGACAAGCCAAATCATTGGGGAAGCCAGATTCACTTAACAACCCTGTTACTAACTTAACAACTGCAGTGATTCACTTAACAACTGTGGTAAGAAAGGTCATAAAATGGGGGCAAAACTCACTTAACAACTGTTTCACTTAGCAACACAAATTTTGGGTTCCATTATGGTTGTAAGTCGAGGACTACCTATATATAAACTGGCAATGGCATTTGGTATAACTGCCATCTCTGGTGTGATGTCCCTTGTCTTTCTATTTTTAAGCAATTGCAATCATTATAGAGACCAAGCCATTATCTATCCCAAGACTGAGGCCTCCATCTCACATCTTCTCCTAGCTACGATTGCAGGAGCATCCATGCAGCCTCCTAATTCAAGAGTGAATAACCTCCAAACTGTCCCCAACTCTTGAAAATAAATTCACCAGACCAAAGACTGTCATTCTTGTGTCATCTACTAATAAACTCAAAGTACCATTCAGGATAAACATGTCAGCTTGGTTGCACACATGAATGGGAGAGAGGTTTCTGCTGTTTGTTCCCTGATAAGTTCTGACATCAAGGCAGCTAATGGGATAAAGAAATAGCAAGGGTCAGTGCAGTGGCAGCCACACAGTCACCACTGGAGTACTGACATTCCTCCTGAAATGATTCTGAAAGGTCAGGACCTTGATAATGTGTTCCATTTCATCAAGAGTGGGGAGAAAATGCATCTCTGAGTGGAAAAAAAAGGGGGACAGAGAGCTACACATGCTTTTCTGAAGATGAATCAGAGGACATTTACTAGACTTTCTTTCTCTTTCTTTTCCTTCCTTCCTTCCTTCCTTCCTTCCTTCTTTCTTTTCTTTTCTTTTCTTTTATTTTATTTTCTTTGAGTCAGTATTGACTCAAGTTCCTGAAATTCCTTGGACAAGTCCCTGAAATTTGGCAAGATTTTAGAAGTGGTTTACTATTGCCATTACCCCCTTCCTAGAAGGAGACCTAAGGACTGGCCCAAAGTCACCAGCTGGAGCAAGCAGGCAATGACAAATCACTTCCAAAATCCTGCCAAGAAAACTGCATGGATGAAGGAGCATGTGTATGTATATATATGGGGGGCTGTTTAAACAAACACTCAGATTTTTATTTACCACTTGCAGTTTCTAAAAATGGAAATAACTTTGGGTCATGAATGATTCAGATATGAATGCAGTCATGTTTTCTTTTCCAATTCCAGTAAACCTTGTTTTGTGTCTAGGATTGGTGATTTCCAGAAAATGCTCAGATATTCCTCCAATGGATTTCTGTACGCCTACGACTATATTCATGGGTGAAGGGCAGCACATAAATTTTAACAGTAATAATATACATTTAAATAATGTTATACATTTAAAATAATGCATGACAAAATAGCAACAATGGAAGATCTGCTAGAAATACCTATGCCTTCAAGCAAGAATTGGTGGGACCATAAAATAGGCAAAGTCATAGGAAATGAAGAAGCTAAAGTGCTCTGGGACTTTAGAATTCAAACAGACATGCAACTGCAAGATAACACCCCAGACATAACAATTGTTGATAAGAAAAATGAAAAAAATCTGGATAGTGGACATGGCAGGATCTGGAGACAACAGAATTGAAGAAAAAGAACTGGAGAAGATAACAAAATACAAAGACCTGCAAATACAAATAGAATGATTGTGGCAAAAGAAAGCAAAGGTAGTACCAATAATAATAGGTATCTTGGGTACAATCCCAAAACAACTGGACCACCGCTTGAACACCATTGGCACTGACAAATTTGCCATCAGTCAATTGCAAAAGGCAGCTTTCTTTGGAGCAGCTTATATGCTGCGACAATATCTGCAACACCATCAAATATCCAATCTGCCTATCCCAGGTCCTTGGGAAGGACTTCATAGGTGGACAAAAATGCCTAATCCAGTTTGAACATCTGGCTGAATGCAACAAACCATAATAATAATATATATAAAACAACAACATCTCCCTAATCCAGATCCTTGAGAAGGACTCAATGGGTAAATTAAAAATGTTAAATCCAATCCAAATATCTGGCCAATTATCCTAATTTTGAAAATAATTTTGAATACAGATGGCTGCTGTTTTAAAACAGAAAAAGAAAGGTAAACCTGCACAGAATAATATCCAGACATCTTTTTTTATAAAGGTTTTTATTGAATTTTATAAGGTTGGGGAAGGGATAGGACCAGGATAGGGATTAAGGTTCGGGGTGGAGTTAGGATCGGAATTGGGGTTGGGACAGGATTGGGAACAACATTGGGGTTGCTCCCCCCCAGTAACATTTTCAAGCTTTAGCAAACAGACTATTGTCCGGGTACATATGTTCAGTTAACACTAATTAATATAATAGTAAATAGCTGTAGTGAATATGATAAATGATAATCATAAACAGTATCAGTTGGTCAACTGACCAATATCCAGACATCTTAAGGGTACATGAAAAATGGCTGAGGAGGAAAATTAAATGGTCACACTTGTGTTATACATAGCTTATTTATTTGAAGTAAAGACAGGATCTGGGAATTGTGGAGCTATTGCTAAACAGGCCCTGCTCTCTAATGATTGCTAGTCAAGAATTTTGCTAAATGTACTGTAGCTTTGTGGTAGAGAATACAGTTTAGTTTCCCCCTGTTTTTTGCAGCCTTTAATTGGTCTTGATATATGGGAAGACTGCAAACAAATAATTTCCTGGGTTTTTTTCTGCCTTTGTCTTAATTGAAATTAAATATTTAGTTAAGGCAGCCCTTGGGACAACAGATTAAATATTTGAACTGCTAATCTATAATGACTGGAACATGGCATCATAATGTGGTACTAGATGTTAAGTTATTAAAAGACAAAAGGCAATTTTAAGTGTTTAAAATTAGCGTATAGTAAATCTATAGAGCCTTAAAGCTATTCATTCTTTCCCTCTGTGAATTTCAATATTGCTTAACATCATCAGCTTAGATACAGTTTGGCATGAAAAAAAAGAAAAGAAAACTGCAGCGATGCACTGAAATTTCAACCATACAATTCCAATATACAAGGTAGTCCTTAGTTAATAATGGCAATTGGGTCCAGAATTTCCATCACTAAATGAGGCGGACATAAAGCACAATTTCACATGACCATTCATGGAGAAACTGCAGTTCTGGCACTTCCTGGCTGCTATTGTTAAGCAAATCACTGTGGGTTCTTCAGCAAAGACATTGTGTTTCACCTATGTGACCTCCTGCCAGGTTTCCCCATTGACTTTGTTTGTGGATAGCTGTCAAAGAAGATCACAAATGGTGATTGTGTGACCATTGAAAACTGCAACGTTTTAATCACCAGCTGGGTGTGAAGAAGTGGGATCATAATCACATGGCCACAAGGATGCTGTGACGGCCAGAACTTTGAGGACTGTCATAAGACATTCAGTGCTGTCACAAGTTCAGACAATTGCTAAACAAGTGGTTACGAAGCGAAGTCCACCTGTAGCTGTCAACTAACAAGCTGAGAGAAACTGTATGAAAGGTTTTTCTTTTACAGTAAAGAATAGAGAGTAGAGATCATCATGAACATTATTATGTCCAAGGACAATGTAGCTCAGTTTTTTTAATGATAAATTTTACAATTTTTAAAAATCTTCTCAGGTAAAGTTGCATTTTCTTCTCTGCTCTGTAACTGATTATTACCACAGCTCTTTTGTGCCCTCACATTCCTACTTAGGCATGAATTCACTTTTTTCCAAGGTCACACTTTTTAAAAATGTTTCTTCTTTTAGAAAAGGTTTGCAGGTTACCAGATCTTACCTGCAGTACAATAAATAGAGAAACTCCTGTAGACTTAGCTTTATTTCACACATATTGGGCAATAATAGCCATTTTTTTTCTAACAGAAGAAGAAGAAAAAGCAAAAGGAAAGACAAGAAGAACTATGCTTTTTTTTTTTTTTTTTAGAAAATTTGGGTTAAAACAATGTGCAGTTCAGGCCATAATGGAGTACTTTGCCCTCAAAAAATAGATTAATATTGGGAACGCAGATGGGTTATTATCATTTATGCATTTCTGATTGCACATTTCATGCTCTGCAGAACCAGCCCTTTACTCCTTCCTGGCATGCAAACCATTACATCCAGAAGCATTTCACAGAAGATGAGGCAGGCTGGAGTCTTCTACATCATGTTCTGCTGTGACTCATTAAGTTGGAGAAGCACTGTGTGACAGTTTGCTGTTATTTTTGGGGGTTATTCTTTCCAAATTAAATTAGTGTTAGAAAAAAATGGGGAAAGGGGCCTTGAAATTGTCTCTTTGTCCAGCTCTCTGTTGTCCCTCAACAGAATGATGAGGAAGAGGA
Organism: Bothrops alternatus; assembly: GCA_034064705.1. Classification (NCBI taxonomy): domain Eukaryota; kingdom Metazoa; phylum Chordata; class Lepidosauria; order Squamata; family Viperidae; genus Bothrops; species Bothrops alternatus. Next base: position 3,463,572 of record JARGCV010000023.1, read on the forward strand.
TGCATGAGGAGGAGGAGCTATCACATTAATGTTAACTCTAAAAAGCTACCCAGATTTTCTCCAGGACATCAGCTGGATATGTCTCCAAAAAGGGGGAGAAGAGACCAAAGCTATAGTTATAGAAACAGCTAGCAAAAGAAAAGTTTGAAAAACTTGGACCGTATTCATTTGGAGCTATGAAGAAAAAAAAAATTCTGGAAAAAAAATTCCCCAGGGACATCTCTATGGAAAAGGCTAGTAGGACAGCAGCTTAGAACAGAAGTCCCCAACCTTTTGGGCACCAAGGACCGGTTCCGTGGAGAGAGTTTTTTCCACGGACCAGAGGGTGCGTGGTTTTGTGTGCTGCCTGCATCTCGTGGATGGGGCTTTGTTTGTTTGTGCGGATCAGTTGCTGCCGTGCCGTGACCCGGTACTGGTCCACAGACTGGGGGTTGGGGACCCCTGGTTTAGAATGTTGGCAACTTCTTCATTCCAGTCTGTTTCACACATGAGGATGGCCAGGACATGGTGAGAATGATGTCAGGAACATCACAGCATTTTGCCCTTATTCTATCTGTTTGTGTTGCCACGTTGCGTGCCCCAAAAGAACAAAGAGAGATGTTGCAATGCCACTTTCAGACTCCTGATAAAAGGTATACCCTCCCAGTCATGTGATCCAGAACGGAGTGTCTGTCGTCTAGGTGCCATGCACTAGTTGTTTTCCTTACCTTATTTAAAAAGGACTTTGTGAGATGAAACTGACTCAGACATTCTCAAGTCCAGCTGTCATTTTCCCATTTTATTTTGAAGATGCAGGACTAGGAACAAACTACATGCAGGCCTCTGGTTTGAAGCCACTCTGTGCAAGTAAGTGCTGCTTTAATTATTTCAGGGTTTATCAGTATCTCAAGGATATTGTTTGGAAGCAAAATTTAAGGCTCTCAACACAAAATGCCAAAAATGGCATAACTGATGTGATGGCACAATGTATTCATTCACTATTATTATTTGTACCCTACATTTCTATGATCAAAAACAGTCTCATGATGCCTATACATTACTTTCTTCTATACGTCAGGAATACATTTGAGATAAAATGAGGGGAAGAAGGGTCAAATTTTCTTTCTGGAGGAACATTTCTTTCTGTGGAGAAATCTGTTCATGTCTGCCCTCAGACTCTGCATAATCCAGAGCATCTTTTAAAAGAGGATGAACTATTTTCTAGGTGGCACACTACATTTGTGAAATGTGATGGTGGATCTCATAATCAATCGATCGATCGATCAATCAATCAATCATTTATTTTTTTATTTATTTTATTTTTCATATTTCTAAACCATCCATCTCCCACAAAAAAGGGCTCATTAAGGGCTCATTGATTTGTTTTTAAATGCAAGTATCATTTGGTGAACAACATTCAAATCCCCACAGTCAGGCAAATCTTTCCAATTGAAGTAACTGAAACATTTAAAGCTTAAAAACGTTTTAAATCAGTTTTGCGTTCAAAAATTAAATTGGAAGGAAAAATCATATCTGAAACTCTGCAAATGCTTATATATAGTTATGCAACAATACCAAAGTGGAAGTTTAATGGACTTCTAAATGTAAACAACGCCTACTCTGATACCTAGGTCTTGACTATGATGTTTTGCTGTCTTTTCTAGTTACAGTTTTTGTTTCAGCAGATAGTCTGAAAGTTAATTCTTTTTGGAATCTGTGTTCCTTTATTTCAAGTGAATTTTTTTTTTTTTGCAACAGTCGCTTCTGAAAACCAGCCAATTTGCTGGAAAGAGTGGTTGTTTTGATACCAGCCTTTAATTGCACTATATTTCAAAAACCAAAAAGCCTTCAGAGTGCATGATGCTAAACTTCCTTTTGAACTACCTATCCTGGATTTCAAAGGCAGTCCGACTAATGTGCAGTGGCAAGCCCATGTCAAAATCATATTGAAATTATTGGCAAGACAAGGACGATAAGACTCTGACAGACCATCTGCTTCACCGTGAAGCATTCATGCAGCTCAAATCTGTTAGTGCCTAGACTATTAATGAGGTTTTGGGCTGTGCTTCCAACACCTTCCTCCTAGTGGAAGACAACAGCAGTGACTGATAAGAGCATGAGGAAGGGAACTCAGGTGGATGTGGCTTTTTTCCCCCTTTGGCTTTGAAAATGTGAAGATGGGTTTTAAAAATGGGAACGAGACCAAGGCACATCCTAATTGCTCAGATTCTATTTCTAGGGAGCATAAATTGAGTTGGGACAAAAGTGGGTATCAATTTCCAGGAAATTTGAATGGAATGAAACCTCTGCAAATGTTCTTTATATATTCTTAAAAAGAGTTCTAAAGGGTGGGGGATCTTAAGAGATTTGGGAAGAAGCTCTCCAACAATTGCAGGAATGAGGAGAGAAGAAAAAAGGCCAATTGGTGGACAGAAATTTCTTCACAGGTCATTGAGTTTTGCTCTGACATCTTTGATTTCCTGTCTGGAAGAAATTAATTGGAATTTTCCATTGATTTTGTAATATTGCCCTCTTTTTGGTGTTTCTATTATTGATTCCAACCAAGCTTGTTAAAGACAGATCCAACCTAGAAGTCAGGAGAAATTTCTTGACAGTGAAAGCAATTAATTAATGGAATAGTTTGCCTCCTGGAATTTTGGGTATTCCACCATTGGAAGTTGTCAAAAATAGACTGGACAACCTTTTGACTGGGATGGTATAAGGCTCCTGCCATGACCAGAGTGTTGGAATAGAGGACCACCGAAGTCCCTTCTAGCCCTATGCTTCTGTTCTGTGTAAGTTTATAGCTTGGAATAATTGACCTTAGAAGAATGATCAAGAGTAGAAATTTATTCACATTAACTTAAATTTTAACATTTAAATAATACATTAAAGTGAAATGGAACCAGACTCATAAAGTTGATATTAGCAGTTATCCAGACTACTAGATCTGAAACAGTCTGTTTTTTTGGTTGGGTCAACTTGGAATAAGTAGCCTGCAGATTGTCATGCTAGAATAATTTACAATAACATTGGAGCTCAATTTTTTTTTCTGGATGAATATCAAGAGGAAATATCAAAAGGAAAAATACAGGAAATGTGGCTGATCTGGTAAATGTGAACATTTTTTCAAAACTGATAAATAGACATTGTTTTCATATTAATATTGTTTAAAAATAATCTTTAAATTTTTTTATAGCATATGTGTGCATGTGTGTGATTAAAATGACCATGTACTCTTTAAATTTTTCTCTTAATTAGCTAAAGATGACAAATAATTGTTCACATAAAAATCACAAAATTGGTTCCCCCAAGTTCTTTGTTTTGTTTCCAACATGATGCTTTGTTCCTGCAAATTTGTAACAGCCTACAAGGGCTAATATCTGAAAGAGGAGCTTCTGTCATTATAGCTAATGGCTGTTATGCTTAGTTTGTTATTATTCATTTACATCGGGTTGTTTGCAGCTCTTGGAGGTATTTAAAAGAGTTATAGCCATTCAGATTTGCCTCTCTTAGAATCATTAATTTTCTGTTCCAGGAAGGCATTAAGTGCAATTTGTTCCCTTGATTTATAACCACAGCTAAAAATCTCCTTCCCTTCCCTTCCCTTCCCCATAGGATTTGCATTGAAAAAAGGAATCTGTTGATATGCTCCAATACTACACAGCAGTACAATATCCCTATTACTAGTGGCCACATAATTTTCAATATCCTGCTTTTTCCGTACATTGTTATAGCGGCACCTACACTATTCATCACATGGATTATGACTAGGGACAGCAGACTGGGAATATAATTTTCTTCTGAGGCCTATATTATGTCTCAGGAACAACTATACTTCCCTTTGGCATTCAACATCTTTACAATACATTGTTGCTTTTGATTGCTTGCCCCTCAGGAAGGAAACAAAATGACATGATTTGTAGGCTGGTCCCTAGTGTAATTTCAGTCAGTGTTGACATTTGACCCTTCCACCATGCTCAAGGTCAATGGCTTCAAGAGAACTTAGGAAGAGCTACTGCTGTGGCAATAAATTCTCTCTGTTCATGGCCATTGGTTTTGTTCAGTGTTCTAGGCAAGGACATGATGCCGAAGACTGCATATAATGTACCCAAGTACACCTTTGGAAAAGCCCATCATGCCCTGGGAATAAACAATATTAGTGAGGGGTACCACATGGCCTGCAACGGCAATCCTTTTTTGGTTTCCCTTGATTTGAAACCTAGTCCTTTGGCAGATTCCATGGTGAATGCCAGTCTGATTCAAGACAAATATTATCCAAATACAATGATCATAGAAGTCTTCATCCCATTCTCAGCTATGGGAAAGATCCCATCCATTCTCAGGAGACATACAGACATTACCACAATGAACAACAAACCTCATATAGAGAGAGTGTCTCTGGCATTGATCTCTTTTTAAGGACTACTGCAATTTTCAGATATTTAAAGAATTGACATGTAGAGAATGGAGTACATTTGTTCTCCATTGCCCCAAACCTAGAATTAATGGCTAGAAATTTTAGGGAAGTTAACTCGGATTAGATAGTAGAAGGAATTTCCTAATGGTAACAGCTAGAACATAGTGCAGAGATGGGGAACTATGGCCCCTTTATAACTTGTGGACTTCAGTTTCTGGAATTCCTGAGCCAGCATGGCATGATTGCCTCAGGAATTCTGGGAATTGAAGTCCACAAATTATAAAAGGGCCATAGTTTCCCACCCCTGACCTAGTGGGATACGTTGCCCTATGAAATAGTAGTTCTCCTTCACTGGAGTTCTTCACATAGAGTCTGGGTAGCCATCTGTCCAAAATGATTTAGTAGATCCTGCACTGAAAAGAGGGTTGCACTAGATGACCTCTGAGATGCTTTGCAATGTTATTATTCTATTACCTATCTTATTTGCTACATCCATGCTTTCAGTCTAAAAAAATAAAAGCCACTTTCCTCAGTGAAGCATTTTTCTTGAAAAATGTTGCCAATGTTATGAACCAAAGCTATTTATTCTATTTCATTTTTTATGGGTTGTTTTTCTTGTCATTCTCATAGCGTTTCAGTCTTTCTTCTTTTTCTTTACATTTCAGGAAAGATTCAGCCATTAACTGTATCGCTCAGAAACAAATCTCCCTAAGTTGGGTTAAACCTATTCCAAGTAAGCTCATGGGATGTTAGCCCAGAAGCGTCTTGGCTTTGCAATGCACAGATGCATAAATATACATTTGGCTAGACGGACCTTTCTCTGAACTTGTTAAAAAGATCCAGAACCCTTCAGTGAATTTCTCATTCTTTTCAGGTGGCATGATTGGGTCTACATCAGCAGAACCTCATTCACTTGACTGAAAATAGTTGTGATATTAAAAAGAACCAGTCATCTTTTCAAGATTGACATGTAAGGCCAGACTTTTAGTGAAACATAAACCTGTATGTGAAGGCAGAGAAAGAAACCAAAATCAATGTGGCGAGATTAGGTTCCTATTTTTTTTTTAAGGAAAGATATAGCACATAGGCTTAGTGGTTAAGGTACAAGGCTAGAAAATAAACTAATTAAATAAATTAAAGTGAGTTCTAGCCAAGGTACCCAAGCCACCTGGGTACCTTGGTCACCCTCTCTCAGCCCTAGAAAGAAGGCAATGACAAACTGAGAGGCAATTTGATGTAGTGGTTAAGATGCTGGCCTAGAAACCAGGGGACTGTGAGTTTTAGTCTCACCTTAGGTCTGCAAGTCAGCTAAGTGACCTTGGGGCATTTGCTTTCTCTCAGCCCAACTCACTTCACTGGATGGTTCTTATGAGGAAAATAGGAGGAGGAAAGTGTGTTGTATATTTATTTATTTTATTTATTTATTACTTAGATTTCTATGCCGCCCTATTTCAAGAACTCAGGGCGGCTCACAACATAAATACTACATGTAGAAATCTAATATATAAAAACATTTATAAAACCCATCAATTAAAATACCAATTATCCAAAACAAACATACAAACATATATACATTGGCTGGGGCCAGGTGTTAACTGCCCCAGGCCTGTTGGCAAAGATGAGTCTTAAGTAATTTGCCCTATTGAGTTGTTTGTAAAATAATAAAGGTGGGATACAATTCTAATGCATTAAAAATAACATAAACCCATTTCTGAAATCTTTCCCAGAAAAGTGCAGGGACTAGTCAAGGCAATTGCCAGGAGCCAACACTGACTCAAGACACCCTCCCCCCCAAAAGAGACACTGCAAATACCAAGAATGATATAAAAAAAATGTTAATTCTGGAAATGATATTGTTATAGAAATTGAGCTGCATGTTTCCAGCTTAATCCTATCCATACCTAAGTGGTAAATCTCATTGAATTCAAAATAGATTTTCTCCAGGGTAACTGTGCACAAGATTGCAGTCATGTAGCACTGTGCTCACATACACACATACAGAAGCAAAGCCTGCTAAGCTCAGTAGGATTTATTGCTAAGTAAATCCTTCAAGGTAATCTGCTCCTATGAAAAAACAGTGCTAACAAATTGTAAGTTTTATGCCATTTAAAGAATGGCAAAAATGCCACAGTTAAGCACATAAGGATATTCACCACATTAGAGCCTGAAAATAAGCCGAGGTTAATAAGAAATCTTGAAGGTAAAAGCCATTTGCTTTAACTGCATGCTTGGATTGGAATTGCAATTTATCAGGGTCTCACCAATCAGTGCATACTGATCAGCTACAGAGAAATATGCAGCCAATTCATAAACCTGACTGGCCTGGCACCCTTTCAATTCACATGAATGAAGAATTGACTGAGTAGGTGTGATCTTCAGAGGTTCATCTATAGCAGTGATGGCAAATTTTTTAGAGACCGAGTGCCCCAAAACTGGCCTCACCCCTGCTCCATCCCCTGCCTCGCCTCTACTCTGCCCCTACCCCGCCTGCCCACAGGACCACTCACTGCCTCCAGGGCCCGCCGCAGATTACCCAGGCAGCCCAACAGCGCCATGGTGGCCACACCCTTGCCCACGCCCCGCAGCATCAACTGTGTGTGATGGGGTATGAGGGCAGAGTCTTGTCTACGCTGCCTGGCTGCCATGTCCTTGGTTGCGCTGCGGTGCGTAGGTCACACTCAGGGGTGACTCTCCTCCAGGGGGGCTGCTGGTGAGGAGGGGGTCGCGGGGGGAGGCAAGGCTGGGGCAACGGCACATGTGCCCACAGAAAGGGCTCTGAGTGCTACCTCTGGCACCTGTGCCATAGGTTCACCACCACTGATCTATAGTTTTCGCAAACTGCATGTTCTTCAAAGCTGTCTACTGAAAGATTCCTAGGCAAACCAAGGTCTTTTGGATTTAAACATGAGGAAAATGGGGGAAGAAAAGAGAGAGGTTTCATAGGATGAACTTCTGACAAAATGGGTACTTAAAAGCACACCACTCTGAGGTCTGAACATACACAGCAGGAGATGAAAGTACTTTTAAAGTGCCCCAAGATTTCTTGAAACAAGTTGAGCCATTCAGATCAATGGTGATTTAAACACATGATTACTTCCTCCTGATTTTTTTTGTTTTAGAATACATGTTTTGCATGAAGAGACTCTCAGGTTCGTTGTCCAGCTAGGACCAGGACATTCCTGCTAGAGCACCTGATTTACTACAGCCCATATCCTCTGGGCCTTTTTCCTCCTCTGCTTTCTCAGCCACATCTTGATAGGCACAACCATTGGGCTCATTTACTCCCTGCTATGCTAATCTTCTCTTTGCACGTTGTGCAAATGGTTTAATGCTGTCTGAATTAAATGGTGGAATAAAGCAGGTCTACAAGACAAATACATTTGGATCAAATAATTTCCCCCTCACTATAACCGTTGCTAGTGGTGCTCTACTAATAGAAGCTTCTGGCTATGGTGAGGTAGATTTTCATTGCATGGTGTGCTTATGCAAGGGAGTATTAATTTGATCTTCAACTAATAGAAGAACCCCAATGGTAGAATTATACTGTTAATTCAGGAGCCTGTGGTTTGTAATAAAAAAAAACATGAATCAACTCCTAGCTGTGCCTTTAAAATGTTGTTTTTTAATGTTTCACAATGTTTAACCAACGCTTATTTACTTAATAACAAAGTGTCTTTAATTTTTGGTTTGAACTATACTGTGCTTTCCTTAGTAGGTTGAATGGAAAAAGATAGAAATACCACACATGGGTTATGCTTCCTAAGGAATTTCAATGTCCAAAAACTGAAAAGCAAAGACAATCTTTCAGATTGAATAATATCATCACTTTTAAAGACTGCTTCATCATTTCACCTAGGGAATTTTGCTTTTAATCATGGGTTAGAAAGCCACCAAGAAGTAAGGAACCTCTGAGGGCCAGTGAAAACACTAAGAGCATGTGATCCATTATATGAGCAAAGAATTTGGCTTTCTTGGTCCAAAGCCTTCTGCAAATCTGGGCCCAAGATCTTTCCCAGATTTATTTATGGGAATTTCCTATTGGCTCTTCTGCAACTATTAGTAAAACAGAATCGTAGGCAGTATTTCTTCTACTGTTCTATGGAGATTGGTTTTATTTATTGATTTATTCAGTTTCTATAGCTGCCCATCTCAGACAAGTGATTCTGGATGGTGAACCATTATAAAATTGATTAAAAAAAACAGTTATACATTTGATGAGATAAGCAATATGCTACAATTGATATTAACTGACTTTTATTACATGAACCTGGTACTCTCTTTCTAAAGAAGCTGTTACATTTCTGTTTTAAGAGAGATTTTCTACTCACATTACGTACATTCAGATCATTACATTACATCATGAATTAACTTTAGTGAGACTGATACTATAATCCTATCATGTGTTTTTAGAAGTAAATTCTCATCAAACAGGCAGCTTTTGACATGATTAACTTTCTCCATGATGGCAGTCTAAGCACATTTAGAATCTTAACTCTGAAAAAAAAAATTAAGCAGTGTTATATATTCACCCATTACCTTTTCCCATTTTAGTGTCAATGCAAATTTCATGCAAATTTTCACAGTGAAAATGAATCTTGCTGTTGGTACTTATTAAATTGCTCTCTACAATTTTAATGTGGTATTTTGAATAATTTAAAACATTGCCTTTACCCTTAATGCTAGGTTGCTTCCCAAATGGATAAAAAATCTGAGATCTATGGTAACATGTCCAAATGTTATTGTTCAGTGGCATATTTACGTATTTTTATAGATAGAGCTAATAATTCAATCTATTTTCTTTTATTATTATTTTTTAAACATTAAGTGGATAAACACACACATAGCACAACTTCTTACTTTAAAATCGTGAGGATCTGGTCAAAATGTGCCAAATTTGTGTATCAAATAGTACATAATACTTGTAAAGTTATTTACTCATTGTACAGCCTTGCTGACCCAATTAATTCAGGAGCTGTTAACAAATAATAGAAATTAATTGAAGCCTTATGTAATTGTGCCTCATAGTGATGATAATTAAACCACACGGGCTTATCATAATGATGGGTAGGAGGTTTGTTGCAGTTGGAATTTAATGAGATTGATCATGGATATTCTCAGAAATGACTTTAGCATATATCATTACCTGATGAAACAGTTTGGTCCTCCTACATAGATGTTGAAATAGTGACAAAATTGGCTTCTTACAGGGAAGGCAGAGAATTCCATGTTTATCCATGGAGAATACAGTTATATAGTGTGATAATGGGAGGTAGAAGGAGAAGCAATTTTTCCCCTAAGACTTAAGTTCCAACCTGTTATGGTTTTATAAGTCTTCACTAGGTTCTTGAACTGGGCTTAGAAGAGAAAAGTATTCAGTGCAACTCTTGGCTAGTATTAGGTGGTTAGCAAATCTGATGTCTTCCAATCTCTTCACATAATCTCTGATAGAATAGAATAGAATAGAATAGAATAGAATAGAATAGAATAGAATAGAATAGAATAGAATAGAATAGAATAGAACGGAATGGAACGGAATGGAATGGAACAGAACAGAAACTTTTTTGTCACTTTGAATGTACATTAATCGGCATACATTAAAATTAAATTTCGTTGCATACAGCTGTCAAAGGGTCACCTCCAATATACACTACACAAATATAACAAAAATAAATAAATAAGTACAGAATTACGTACATGCCCACATATATTATATGACACAGAGAAACAACACAATCTAATTTGGATTACGGGCTAGGGGTTACACTGCATTGCTTTTTATTTTCCCTATCTTCAATTCATAGCACTGAACCACTTACCAGGGGTTATGCTCAAGTTGGTCTTTGAGTCAGATCCTCAGATTGAAGTAGATTTCCCCAGCCAGATGTCCTCCAAAGGCATTGCCTGAAGCACAATAATCAAACTGGATACTAAAAACAACTGCTCTTAAAAGTGTCAACCAAACAAGTATCTCTCTCATGCTTGAACTGGATGGAGATGGGGATGAGAAACTGTCAACCTAATTTAATAAGAATGTTTACCAGGTCTCCTTACCTGCAGCAAATATGAAAAGAGAGTTTTAGCCAATTTTAACTGTTGAAGTTTTCTTAGAATTATTTTTTCCTGAAGCAAGGCAAATCTGCTTGAGAAGCTGAGGAGGAAAAACATTTCATAGTCTTTTCCCATTTTTAAAAAATCTCCAACTGAAAACAAACAAATACTTCAGGGAACCAAGAACAAAGTCAACTGCAGAGTACTTTATTTTGGTCAAGTAAGGTCCTAATTTGTTTTGCCACTATGAAGTGGAATCTGATGATAATAAAAGGGAATACATTATTCTGATCAGCTATATAGGTAGCTAAGGCAAAAAGAGTCAGTGCACCCTGTGATTTCAGTTAATAAAGATATAATAAGTTTGTATTCCAATTTGTGGTAGGATTGACAACAGAAAGTATGTTTTAATAGCTGATGAGTTGCTGCAACAAAGGAACTCATTACATGGGATCTTCTGGAATCTCCCTTTCAGGATGGCAGTTCACAAATTCCCACTTCTGTATTAGAGGTTATTGTTTAACTTATATATTAGTTGATCAATTCCTTACCTAGATAACCTAGATTACCATCTAACAAAACTTTACAAACTTCTTGGAATGCAGTTGTAGGCAGATGATTCAATAATACTCTTTCAATCTTCAGTGTTTCTGGGAAGAGCATTACATATTCTTGTTTCTTATTGTGACAAACAACTTTAATGGAACCAATAATTCAATGAAAGCATAACAAGAGAATATCGAGAAAAGAAAAACATGAAAATACATTAGGAAACAGTCTGTACAAGAGTAAAGTCTTGAAGAAATAGTAATAATATATCTCTTCAGGATTATTACATTTTTACTAAGGAAAGAATGGAGGCAAATATACAGAATGTTACTGGATCCAATCTGGGGGTGGTCACCAAGATCAGAGGTTTAGTCTTCCAAGCTTTTGGACTCATGCTGGAGTCCATCCTCAGGGAACTTCTCTCTACCGGAATGTGTAAACCCAGATTGGATCCCACACTAATGAAAGAAAATGTTGATTTGTAGATTAACATTTAAACCATCAAAATGTTCTCTGACATGTTGCTATGATCTTCATAAATGAATCCAAACTCTTTCAGTTATTAGGATCCCATTTGCAAAATGACTGCAGCATTAATGACAAAGTACTTTTTGAGGGTGAATGCAATATGGCTGAAGCAGGTCACTTGAATGCTATACAATAAGCTCATGCCAATTCAACTAAAATCAAAAGTGTACAGAATGATCATCTGCCTACCGGTAGTAGCACTAAATGACTCTGAGTGCTGGCCACTAAAAGTATTGAATGCCCTTTAAATGCTATGGAGATGCACGTACTCCATTAGTCATTAGGCATTTCTCTTCTTGACCACATTAGCAATAATACAGTCCAGCAGTAGCTGGGCATTACACCAATAACAGAAAAAATATGGGAAAATTGCCTACATTCTACAGACAGCACCCCAGACTGTTGCCTTCACCTCCTACCACTAACAATGAAGACAAATGTCCAGACGGGAAAATAAAACAAAAGTGGCAGGTCACAGTTAATGTACATGTGATAAGTTTACACTTGGACCTGGCTGTTATGTTCAATCATGTGAAATAGCATTCGCTGATATGAAAAATGAACTTTACATTGTAGGAAAATGGAGATGGAGGAGGAGGAGGAGGAGGAGGAGCTACACTCTTTATAACTTCAATTATCTTGGTATTTTGTGATGGCCACATGTATCTTCTTTCTTCTCCAATTCCTCTTTCATCAAATCCCTATAACTTGCTTTAAAAGACTTTCCTCTTCTCCTTGCCACTTTAGACGCTTCTCATCAGCTCTCAGAACACTGACTAATATTCTTGCCTATTTCAAATCCTCATTCAGGAACTTCCTTTAATTTAGAAATATTTTCATCTTTCCCTCTGGATTCTACATCTGATACAATCTTCTCCAACTTGATACCCTTCAGATTAAATGCACCACATCTTCAGTCAAGGATTGATTGTTGTTATAATTTAAAATACTTTCGGAGCATTCATTGGAGAAGGCTACCCTGCTGCAACTTGGCTTGTAATCAAGCCTAAACAAATACCACTAAAGTAATTGCATATCTGTCCCCTACTTCTGCTCAGCTCCCCCGCTTCTGCTGTTTTCCCAGTGACAAATTAAAAACCATTTTCACATTAGTGATTTATAACATCTTCTACTATCATCCAACATTGTTGTGTCAATATAGCAGTAATGGAGATAGGCTCTAATACACTGCAGAGACTGTTGGGTGAGGTTATAAGATGCAATGAAGCCTTAGTGAAGAAAAGAAAGCTGAAAGATGATTTAGGCTGAGTCCTAAATTGTTTCTCAGGAATTTCTTAAACGATCAGGCCTATATATGCACCACAATGAACGTGAAAATATAGATATAACTGTGAAGTGTGGTAGTGGTAAGAACCAACTTTTTTTTTTTTTTGCCTTAAAAAGCAACCAAAATATTGCAGTCCTTCCATCTTTCACCATGGGAAAGAGAGGATGAAGACAAATGATTTTTTTCAAGGCAGCTTAAAAAAATACCTATCACCTCTAGAACTCAAAAAGGCAAAGACTGAAGGCCTGCTGCAAAAGTGATCCTTCTAGTAGAAAGAAATATACTCTGCTCTCTCACCATCCCACCTCATTGTCAAGTCAAGAAGAAATCTGTTTACTGTAAATGTCAGAAAGTGAAGTGTGTGAACACTGCATTAATTTAAACTGTGGAAAAAAAAACCTACAGTACCCACTTCACCCCCCTCCAAAATTGGTAGACCTACTCACTCAGAGCAATTGCATGATATTCAAGCTGGGGACATTCATTACTCTCAGCATACCTTTGGGCACAGAATTATTTATCTAACTTGCGTCTTCTAACCATCTTTCCGGTTTTCCTTGACGTGCAGGAGTCAAATAGAAAGCTGCAAAATAAATATCTCAAAGTCATACCTTATTTGGTAGGGCATACAAATAGAGCTACTTATACTTAGCTGAATCTCCAGGATATCTGAAAACAATTGAAATTTTGTATGCATATCACCCTGTCCTCCCGTCATTAAAAACATGGGAACTGAAATTACTGGATTAAAGAGGTAAAATGTGATTGGTTCATATAGATATTTTCAGAGCTTCTTGGAAGAGAAGTGACTCATACATGAATGAATTTTTAATCTGGTTTTGTTTATACGCCCTTCATCTGTTAAACGTTTCTTGGCAGCATTATCTTCCTAAGTATGACATTTTCCCCTTCTCTTGTAACCTGGATGAATTCTATGTCCTTAAATATAATGCAATTAAATTTGCATTAATTTTACCTGTTTTACTTATCATTGTCTTCCTCACTGTTTTCAGATTGTTACAACCATTGTGTCCTTATTCTGTTTCATTTTGTTTATGCCATATATATACAATTTTGCATCTTGCACTTCAGCTGCTTAATCCCTATTAGAGCTTAGATTGCTTATCTAAGTCCTACTGTTACATCAATTGTCTCTAGTCTAGCTGGGAAATTACATGGCCACAGTTCAATAATCACTTTGTGTGTCGACTTGTTAGTGTTCATCTAATTAATTTCATCCAGTGTATGTGTGTGCACGTGTGTATGCGCACACACTATATTAGGGCTGTGCAAATTTTCAGGGGTGGAAGATGTTCACTTTGATGAAGATTTATTGGAACCATCCCTTTAAAGAACTTGGAGAAGCTACCTGGCTCACTCTTTTTAAAGAGAAGACCTTAATGGCTTGGTTGCACTGCTTGGCTGGAAGGAAAGGGACTCATACAGAGTTCAGCTCAAAAGCCCATTTCTGACTAAAGAAAAGGTTGGAAGAGACACTGGAAGTGCAATCCCTCTGCAAAGAGGAGCATTATTATCCCCACACCTCAATGAAGCCAAACATGCAGCTTCTGTGACTTTAGGTGCCTCGTCAAGGCAATTGCAGCAGCAATTGCCCCAACTAGATAGAGAAAGAAGGAAGAAGAAGAATGAAAGTACTCTGGGCTGGGGTGGTGTGGAGAAGACGTTTCAGGGCCAGTGAGTTGTGAGGAATTGTTGTACTGATGAGTAGTAAAGGTATGATGAAGAGTCAGGCAGTTATGGGGAAAAGAGAATAGAAAATTTGATTCCAAGCTCACCTTCCAGCCACCTTCTGCCTGTGATCCTGAGTCCTGAATTGCTGGAGACTTTGGATTGGAGTCTTTTAGTCTGTAGACTGATTATTTTGAACACTTTGTTAAATACGTCCCTACACTTTCATGATGTAGATAAGAATAGATTCTGGACTGCTTCACCAGGTTCAGACTAGATCCTCTGCATCTGAGATTTGCTCAGTTGAGTTTCAGATAGTATACAGACCTCAAGACTAAAGAAGGAAAGAGGAGTGGGGTTATTATTCTATGATTAAATGACAATAGTTGTTGGATCATAAATATTAGGTCTGGTTCTGAATTGGACCACAATCCCTCCAGATTCATCCACAGAGTCCTCAAATTCCCCCCCCAAAACTAATTTGGGGATAAGAATTAAGGATCTGCTCCAGTGAAAACAAGGAAATTTTATTTACCTAATGCAGACATGTCAAACACAAGGCCCGGGGGCCAGATGCGGCCCGCGAAGTGGTTTCATGTGGCCTGTGAAATCATCCTGGAAACAGTGAGGGAATGGCCCCCACTGCCTTGGCCCTGGCCCAGGCCGGCCAGGAGCCAATGTGCAATCTATGCTGAAACACATTCAGTCTTAGCTCCACAAGACCGTCTGGAAACAGCAAGGAACCAGCCCCTGCGGTGTTGGCCCCGCCCCTGGGTGCATGCTGGGGAGGTGTCACCCTTTGTGAGGAATGAAGAAATGCACTATTGCCTGAAAGTGGCCAGCAAAGGGCCCTCACCTACTTCACAATTTCGGCTTGATGAACTCAGGCGGAGGGGTTTCAGCAGGCAGTGAGACTCCTCCAGTGGACCATGCCTTGGCACTTGCCCTGGTCCCACCCCTTCTGCCAGAGACCCTCAGATCTGTCCCACTCCTGCCCAGGCCCCCATTGGCCCCCTTGAGCTGGCCATGCCCACCCAATAGGCCGCACCCACCCTGGCTACACCCATCCAGCCCCCCAAGGGCAACCGCAGTGCTGATGCAGCCCTCAATGAAATTGAGTTTGACACCCCTGACCTAATGGGACAAGAGAACATAGTTTTTAAAGGAGGGGGGGCTTTTGAAGGGTTTCCTGGAAAACAGAGCAGATCAGCTGAACTGGCTGATTTATATTTATGGGCTGCCACAAAGAGAAGGAAGAGAGGTTCAGCTTGTTTTCCAAAGCACCAGAAGGCAAGACAAGAAACAATGGATGGAAACTAATCAGGGAGAGAAGCAATCTGGAATTAAGGAGAAACTTCCTAACAGTAAGGACAATTAACAATTAATAATCATTGGAGGTTGTTTTTTTAATTTTTATTAAAGCAATCAACATTAATCATGATAGCATACTAAAAAGCAGTCAACATAAATCATAAAATACAACAATATTAGTCTTTTTTTTAAGAAGACTGGACAACCACTTGTCTGAAATGGTATGGGGTCCCTGCTTGTGCAGGGGGTTGGACTAGAAGTGCTGATTGATTGATTGATTGATGGTATAGACAAAGATCAGTCAGACTGATGCAGGAAGGGAGGCAGCATTAAAATGAACCATATTCCCATGTAACAGAAATGCAAGCTACGCACACTTGGGAGATTTGCAAGCACACGGCTGCCTCAGAAAATGTTAAATACATAAGTGCCGGCATCCTGCACCATAGCACTGATGGATAGCCATAGACCACAAGGCATCTAAAGTTCTCTTTGCTCTCATGATGAGCCCTATATTGATAGGCTTCTAAGTTCTAACCTGAATGTCTGGAACCAACAGTTGTAAGCTTAGTATGGTGTAGTTTTCTTTCTTTCCTCAGGAAAGTCTTCTGAGAATACTTCTGTAGAATTTGTCTTCATTTGGGTCAGATATGGAAGGAATGTGCTTGGCATTATCTGAGAAGTTCCAAGGCAAGATGACAGTATGCTCCAATGAAGACATCCAGTCTGTACTCCTGTGCATTTTTCCCCCTTCTTTGGTATAGTTTTAAATTGAAGAGACCAGAGTTCTGCCATAATTGCCTTTTGGACATTTTTTTTAAAAAATCAGAGGTAGAAAACACCCCAAACTTTGTTTTAGAAATAATTTTAACCTAAATAAATGAGTGAGTTCATGAATAAAAATCAGATGCAGTTCTGATTATATAACGTACTTTGTTTTTCTCTTTGTTTCTGTGCAACAACCATGCAAAAGTTTTGATGCTATTTCCATTTTTAATGAACATCCCTTCTAAACTTTCAATGGATGGAATTTATTCTTCCCATATAAATGGTTGAGTTAGCCAGTATTCTGCCAGTCACTACGCCCGCTCGCCAGGAAGCAAAACCATGCTCCAAAACATCATTTTCCATTTCTCAGTTCCAGTCAAAACTGCTCTCCTGCAGTTCACAGCTCTGCGTGAAATCTTTAAGCTGTCTGAGCTCATCTTATTTTTCCTCCAACTGCTCAAGTTCTTTTTAACTTCTATACCTTGCTCTTTCCCTACATTTTTTTTGCTTGAAAACTCATCTGTTCTACTTCCAAACTCTTCTGCCAGTCAGTTTTCTTAAAATTATGTTTTCATTATTTCTGCTTTTTTTTTCTCTTAGCAGGGAATGCAGTGACGGTCCTTTCCTAGCACCCAAATCACGTCAAGAAATGTAAGTTCCAAAGTAATGTCAAGAAATCTTAGGATCCAAAGAGCTTTCAGTGAAAAAATGGAGCAGTCTGGCAAAATTGAAAATATGCAAGTGAAGACAGCCATTCCTCCTGAAACCATGGCAACACCACTGACACATACCAGACACAGAACTGCACGCTGGTGACATATATACACATGAAAAGGAATAGAAGAAACTGAAATACTGATCAGGATTGCATGTTTCGTTGATTAACTGCTCCATCAAAAGAGCTGCAACCACTAACTTTTAATTCTAGGGAAGTTATTAAATGGCTCATTTGTTTTTCACCCCCACTCCCAAGTGTGTCTCAAACCCTGGTAAAACCTGGCAGTTGAAACAAAATATTAAGGTATAAGATATAACACAATTGTTTTGTGTTATAGAATCTGCTTATAGGCTTCCAGTGAGTATAGTTAATGAAGCCCCAGTTATCTTTGACTTCTTGGCCATTAGAATTAGGTCTTGTTTTTTCCTCTTAGAGCAGTGATTATTTCCATATAAAACTTTTTGGGAGAGGGCTTCCAAGCAAGTTACAAAACATGTCCCGCTAAATTATATGCTAAATTAATATGGTAATATTGTTGTTGTTTCTATGGGAATTGTGTATGCATGTACAGATGGTCCTTGGTTTATGACCACAACTGACCACAAAATTTCTGTTGCTAAGTGAGACATTTGTTAAGTGAGTTTCGCTCCACTTTATGACCTTTCTTGCCACAATTGTTACGTAAATTCCTTCGGTTATTCAGTTAGTAATGCAGTTGTTAAGTGAATCTGGCTTCCCCATTGACTTTGCTTGTCAGGTCGCAAAAGGTGGTCACATGACCATGGGACTCTGCAATGGTCATAAATGTGAATCAGTTGTCAAGTATCAGAATTTTGACCATGTGATAACAGGGATGCTACAACAGTCATTAAGTTACAAGTGCCGTTGTAACTTTGAACAGTCACTAAATGAATGGTTGTAAGCCGAGGACTACCTGTACACATATTATGAGGCAATCTGACATAATTTGCCACTTCCATGCCAGTTCCAAGCTTGTCCTAGCTTGGAGTGAGAAAGAACGGGATTTTCATCTCTCATATTAAGTTGGAACAGGAATTAATTATTTGAAAAAACATTGTGCCTCTTTTTTTAGAATAATATTAAGCTGCGATGAGGCCATTAATATGATCTGACCAAGCTTAAGACTCTGTTTTTCTCCAGAGATATGGTCTCAGAACGTACTATCACATAGAAAGTAGCTCAGGCAGAACCTGTTTTATGCACACCTCTACTTCACAAGTACAGTTAACAGAAAAAACCCCCAGAGATTAATATATTATACTTCTTTGCAAGATTCTTGTGGTCAGCAAATAACAGAACTTACCAAAACATTCCAGAAGTTAATACACATTAACACACAAGGCCCATGTCCATCTTGTAAATGTTTTATTTATAACCCATTTAGTCAGCATTCAACAATTTCCCAACTTCTGAACAATTAGTTCTAAATATTTACATATTTATAGATTTCTGTAGCTACCTTTCTCTATCCCAACTGATTGTCTTTCAACTGGAGGGCTATTCTATTTGAATTCCATCATTTTTCAAGTATCGATCATGCTGCTGCTGATGTGATGATAATGATTATTCAAGGTTTTTTGAATTGTTAGACTTTACATAGTTCTTGGTTTAAGATTTGGGCTGTTAACTGCTACTTTTAATAAACCTCTTTGAATGGATATACCAGCCTCCTCGGTATCTTTGCAGTTTCTCACTAGGAAATCATGCTAATAGGTCCTCATTTTATGAGAATTTTACTTCCAAACATATATTAGCATCTTTGGATTGACTTCGAAAAGATAATACATAAATGTACTCATCCTTTTAGTTAAATAATATAATCAGATTTTGTATGGTGATCATTAATGATTTATCCAACAGATTAACTTCTGTTCAATTAGATTTTAATAGATAACTACTGAATTCCAGGCTATTATGTATTTATGCACTAGGCAAATTTAAATATTTTATAAATATTTTGAAACAATGACTTGTTGTTAATTGGCTTGATAGAGTATATACTGTTCTCATTTGCACGTCTCTTGCTAAATTCATTTAATGGTTAATCTTCTCCAATCCCGTTATTCAGACCTAAAAAAAGTCCAAGCCACTTTTAATATGTGTCTAGAATACTGATGGGAATATGTATGAGAATTCAGGTACAGTGTGTCGCATTCTGATCCCACTGATATCATATTCAATCTTATGTCCTCTTGAGGATTGTTTTCATTTTCATACAGTAGCTAATTAAATGCCAGCAATTGTGGAGAGATGTCAAAACAGTTAAGCTGGCTCTATAAAAACTTATAGATCAGGGGTGTCGAATTGCCAGCCCACGGGCCGGATGCATCATGCAGAAGCTGCACCCACCCCAGCTCCAGCAAGGGGAAAAAAGTCGTGCTACGTCATGATACGTCATGGGATTAGGCGAATTTGACACCCCTGTTATAGATGAAGTTTCTATGATGTACATTTGCTATTGGTTAGCATGAATTGGCTTCCATTTGGCCTTATAATTTGCCCTGTGACACACAATCATAATTAAAATTAAAATAAATAGACCACATTGAACCGTCATATAGTCAAAATTATTCTCCATGCATTATCATGCATTTTATCAGCAAATATTTTTAACCCTTTATTTATGTTATGCATTGTAAATTATTCAATTGCAGCATAAGATCTGCAAGTCATTCTTGCACAGATATTGACATACAACAGAAGAACTTGTTCACAGTAACATTGTGTGTTTCAAATATTTATTGGCACATGCTAGCTAAAATCCAAATTCAGAAATAAAGTCAAATATGCAGTTAAAAACATATTCAGTGCTATTTTTCCATACAAGATGACTTTAACAAAAAAATAAAGAATAAAATACATAGTTTTAAACAAACCAATGTATGGATAGTTAATAAATAAAAGTATTTATATAGAAGAATATTTATTAAACCCTGTAATGCTTCTGGATTTTCCTCCCAGCTGCATTATTTATTTATTAAATTTTTATGCTATCTTCTCTGTAAGGTGATTATCAGCAGCTAAACACTCTTCTAGATGTGATGGTAGCAACTGGCAATTATTCCAGCTGAGATTTCACAAATTTATCTAGATTGTTGCACAATGTCCATAGGTATTCTTGTCTGAGTTGAACTATTTTCCATTTAAGTCATAATCATTTGTTTTAAACCATGCATAGCCTTTGGTCCTACACATACTTAATTTGTCACCTGGGTTACAATAGTTTATTCCACTGACACTAACACCTGTGCATGTGGATATGTGAGAAAAAATGTTTCTGATTTATTATTTAGTGACAGATTCTACTGCTGAAGCACACAATCAAGAAGAGCTTGGTAGCACTTTTTCTGACAAATAAATTTTATTAAAGGGCATAAGCTCTCATGAATTGCAACTCACTTCATCAAATGCACAGAGAGGCTAAACTGATACAGGATTTAAATTGGGGTGAGGCCAAAGGAGGGAAGAGAGGGGAAGACAAGTTAACTATGCAGATAGAGGATACATGTAAGACAAATTACAAGTTCCTTATCGATTAACAACTGCAAAACATAATTCAACTTCCCAAACCTACACTTTTTAATAAAATTTGTTAAGTGGAAAATGTAGTACCAAAACCCTTCTGATTTTTGGATTATCTTAGCTCTCATCCCATGCTGTGAAGTATGGCAGGGTTGTTTCTTTTCCTTTACACAACTGTTATACTACGACTCCTACCATGCCCAGATTCCAAGGTTAGCCAAGCTGAGGCTTATAACAAATCTAGATTTTAAAATCTACATTGGAGACATTGCATATCTCTATCATATCTGCTGTCTGGGCTAGGAGGTTTACCAAGTTTCATATGTCCCTAGGCATAACCAGAAAGCTGCAGTTTCTTTCCTAGTCTAGCTCCCAGGATCAAGTTTGCATATGTGTATGGGCAGCTCCATTAAAAAAAGCAACAACAATAATGTTTGGGAAAGGCAGTAACATGAACTTACTTCAGGCAGTCCATGTCGTTTCCTTGGCACAGTATAGAAATGATGGGCTACCACCTTCTTTTAGATACTTTCCCCCAGAGGTCTTTCATCAAAGCACTAAGAGGGCCTTACCCTACTTAGCTACCTAACTCAGGACCTGCCAAATGCTTAAGACATGAAAGAGTGGGCAAATTAAAATTAGTCACCTTCTCAAATAGTAATCAGTGTGAATTCTCCTTCTCTAAAATGGCTACATAATCTTTATGTATCCTGAACTGCTACACACACATTCACTCACATTTTCATCTTACTATTTCCTCAGGCAGTGGTAGTAGCATTTCTGGAGTTAAAGCCACGATTTCTGAGAAGTCTGAGCCTGACTATGCTGCTAGCATTTTCTTCTTCTGCTGCTGCTAGGGCTTGAATGAGGAATGGAGCGGTCCAAATTTCTGGAAGAAATCCTCCTCTGCACGGACCAGAGCTTCTTCATCAATGTAGATGGCTGCTCTTCTGGAGGCTACAAAGTATTGCACTTTTCTCAAATTCCATCCCAGCACGTATTTTAACCAGCCGCAAATGGCAGCAGTGGACCTACCAACACCTGCGTTGCAGTGAACATAGACAGTGTGCCCATTCTCCAGCAGCCCATGCAGGAGATAGACAGCCTGAGGCAGCATCTGGACTCTTCCTAGGATTAGAAACAAGATCACTGTCAAAGGCATGCTTTCCCTCAACTCTCTCTTAGATCATCCACTACCACCCCAGTTGGTCTCAAGTTACTTGCAAAACTTCCTATTTCCTACTAGGCAAATACATTTTTCTTTTTCTGAGTAGTAGGGCATTTCAAACAACACAGTGGGGCCTCCAACTTCAGACCATCTTTATTTTCTGTGAATCCCTCCTAAACCAAACAGAGAAGGATTGTGAGCAGCAAGACTATGCAACAGGTCTGATTCCATTCCAGAAGGCATGTTTTGAAGCACAATGGAGTACAAATGTAGCACTGGAATCTGGACAACCTTTATGGACTTTTTTCATAAAAATATAGAAAAATGAACTTGTGATTTATGGTTACGATGATTAGAGCGGATATATTATAGAAAGAAGAGAGTCACAATATAACTTGAGAGAGAGAGAGAGAGAGAGAGAGAGAGAGAGAGAGAGAGAGAGAGAGAGAGAGAGAGAGAGAGAGAGAGAGAGAATAGATTTAGAACTGTGTGAAGAATATCAGAAGCTACTTTCTTATATCATTATACCCTTCTCTCTTTTTTCCATTTTCTTCTATTTTCTTTTCTTATTGCATTTTTAGTTTTTTGTTTTTTTTATTTTTTCTGTTCTAATTTTATTTGTATTAGGTCTTATTATTGCTCTCAAACTTTTGATATGTGTGTCTCTGTGTGTGTGTGTGTGCTTAAAAAGAATCACAAATGTGGCACTTACTTACAACTCTTTAAAGCAGCCATGTCATTTCCTAGGTTCACATGCCTCTCATATGCTCTGTGATCCCAGGAAAAGATGTAGTGGTTTTCATGTGCTATAAATAGATGCTAGATTTGTGTTCCTTTGCACCCTGGAGCATCTTTTTGGAGATAAATCTGAAGTACTGCATTGCCTTATTGAAACATAAATAAGTGACAACCACTTCAAACTATCTGAAATAATATATCTGTTATCAGCAGAGTATTTCATAAGGATAAATAAAAAAAAGTGAGGGACCTCACCATGCCAATAATAGTATCAATGGCTGGGAAACTCTGGGAGTTGAAGTCCACGCATCTTAAAGTTGCCAGATTAGAAAACATTCGTTTAAATAATGTTCTGCGCTCTTAAACATTTCCACCAACTTTTTAAAAGAGTTGTGTTTTTATTTAAGTGAAATGAGAAAATTGTAATTTCATTTTGTTTAATCATTTCTGATACTCCATTGGCACAATTATTTGAATGTCTCTTCCTAATCACCCACGAGCTGCCCCATTAAGTCCTTATTATGATTTCAGGGATAAAAGTGGGGTTTTTTTTGTTTTGTTTGCTTTGATTCTTGAATGAATAGTGAGAACCAGATCCAGTCAAATAACCTAGTTTCATGATTATCCACCAGCTAGGGTGACTTTAAAAACATTGCATGTTGGAGCCAAACAGCTAAGAGTGGTCTCATTACTTTACTTCTGTTAGCAATTGTTATCCACTATTATCAATGATTGGCCATATAGAGAACTTTAGCAGCCTTCCAACTGTCCCTCTCATGCCTCGCCTTGCCTACAGAATAAAAAATATAGACAGAGTTGTCCCACACAGGTTAGAAATAGTCTATGCTAGTTTAAAACAGTGCTGTACACTGTTGGCTCATATTTAATTGATTGTCTACTAAGGCCCCAAGATCCTTGTCACAGTTACTGCTATTAAGCCTGGTTTCATCCAATCTATATTTGTAGTTTTGGGTTTTCTTGCCTAAGTATAAGACTTTACTTTTCTCTACATCGAATTTCATTTTGTTAGATAGGGCACAGTGTTCAAGTCTGTCAAGATCCATCTGGATCTTGAGCCTATCCTCTAGGGTGTTGACTATTCCTGCCAGCTTAGTATCATCTGCAAATCTGGTAAGTTCCCCTTCTATTCCCTCATCTAAGTTGTTTATGAAAATGTTGAAGAGTACTAGGCCTATGACAGAACCTTATGGTATCCCACTGCTTACTTCCCTCCATATAGAGGTAGAATTATTAAGGACTACTTGTTGAGTATGGTTTGTCAGCCAGTTACAAATCCATCTGATGGAAATGCTACCTATCCCACTTTTTTCTAGCTTTCCAAGTAGTAGGTTGTGATCTACTTTGTCAAATGCCTTTGTGAAGTCTAAGTATACTAATGTCTACAGCAGACATGTCAAACACAAGGCCCGGGGGCTGGATGTGACCCGCGAAGCCATCCTGGAAACAGTGAGGGAATGGCCCCCATTGCCTTGGCCATGGCCCAGGCTGGCCGGGAGCCAATGTACAATTTTGTGGTGGCCATCTATGCTGAAACACATTCAGTCTTGATGTCAGGGTTCCGACTAATGAAACACTTCAAAGAACTTTCAGGCATGTTTATCCTAAAGCCTTTATTACAGTGTTACAAATTGACGGCACATCATGGACGTTTTATGCCAGAATCTGACTTCCTCTTGCTGGCATCTAACTTTTCTTGCTAAACCCGTCCCTTATCTTGCAATTACAAGTCACATTATCCAATTAGTGTGAAGGTCAAAGGTTTACTTCCTCTTTCTTTCCCGGGCTTTTTACCCCCCCCTCTAAGCTATGTATTAACCAAATAAATACCAGACAGTTTTGCATATTGTCAAAGCAAGAATATACAATATTTGCAGCACTGACATCCGCCCCCCCCTTACAAGAAGGACAGATCCTGTAAAGTAAACAAAAGCATGGGTTAAGGATTATCTTTCGGTTTGTTGGGGTGTTTCACATGAAACCTTTTGACCAATCTGTCAGCTTTCACTTCACTAGATTTCACCCAGATGGCTTCAGACAACGGGTATCCCTTCCATTGCACTAGGTACTGCAATTTCCCTCTAAAGATTCTGGAGTCAAGAATACATTTCATTTCATAGTGGGTCTGCCCTGCAACTACAAGGGGCCCAGGCGCCTTCTTTGGAGGAGGTCTTAAAGTAGAGCCCCGATAAGGCTTCAACAAACTACAATGGAAAACTGGGTGAATTTTCCCTAAAAGTCTAGGCAGTTTTAGTTGTACTGTGACTGGATTGATGATCCTAACTATGGGGAAAGGCCCCAAGAATTTGGGCCCCAATTTCTTAGTAGGCAATTTGAGGCATAGATATTTAGTTGACAGATAGACCTTCTCCCCAACTTGGAATGTTCTTTGGGGAGCCCTCTTTTTATCAGCCTGCTTTTTATAGGTTTCAAACGTCTTTTTTAAAGCAGTTTTTGTGTTTCTCCAAACTTCTTCCCACCCCCTTACCCACTGATCAAGTGTCCGGGAAGCGGAAGGCAACTGAGAATATTCAGGTATTGGGCTAACTCTTTCCCTGTGGCCACTCTGAAAGGCGTGTAGCCAGTGCTGCTGTGAACAGAATTATTGTATGCCACGTCCGCAAAAGGGAGATCAGTCCAGTTCATCTGTTGGTAAGAAACGTAGCATCTGAGATACTGCCCCACCATTTTGTTAGCGGCTTCTGCAGCCCCATTGGTGGCCGGATGAAAAGCAGATGATAACCCTTGAGATGATCCAATTAATGTAAGGAAATTTCTCCAAAATTTTGCTGTGAACTGCATCCCCCTGTCCGAAATTATTCACTTAGGGGCACCATGCAGCCAGTAGATATGTTTCAGGAACAATTTGGCCAGCCGTTGGGCAGTTTGGAGTCCTTTGCAGGCGATGAAATGAGCCTGCTTTGAAAACAGATCTATTACTGTCCAGATGACAGTATTTCCACTACTTTCAGGTAGGTCCACTATAAAGTCCATAGCTATTTCTTCCAATGGTTGAGAAGGGTCTGCCACGGGTTGCAGTAACCCAAGGGTTTTCCCCGGGATTCTTTTCATTGTGGCACATACAGTACAACTTTTTACATAGCTCTCTACATCCCTTTTCAGCCCCGGCCACCAAAATTGCCGGTGGGTGAGGTGTAGGGTTTTTAAATATTCAAAGTGTCCAGCCTGTTTTACATTGTGGCTCTGTTTGAGGGCATTAAGACGGAATGATTCTGGTAAATATAGCTTCCCCCCCTTTGTAAGCCAAGCCATCCCTGCATGTTAGGGAGGCTTGATTATCTTTGAACCATTGGTCAGTGAGGAGCTCTCGTTTTAATTTCTTCACTCCAGGGTCATCAGGATTGGGGACCCTGCGAGGTGTAAGTTGAGCAGCAATTTATGGATTGGGAATAATCACCTCATTAACCTGCTCTCATTCGCTCTTGTATTGGGGTAAGTGGGATAGCGCATCAGCTAGGAAGTTTTTTCCGCTTGGTATGTACTTTAGAGTGAAGTTGAAATGGCTAAAGTACTTGCTTTGGGGACAATTTGCGGGGAGTTTTCAGTGCTTCTAGATTTTTGTGATCTGTCCATACCTCAAATGGCACCTTGCTCCCTTCTAGATAGTGTTGCCAGTTTAATAGCGTCCAGCTAATCGCGAAGGCCTCTTTCTCCCAGATTGCCCACCTCTGCTCGCTCTCAGTAAATTTCTTAGAGTTGTAGGCGCAGGGTTGTAGGATCCCATTTTTGTTCTTTTGCAGTAACACAGCTCCAACTGCCACATCGCTGGCATCGGCTTGAATCACAAAGGGTTCCTCTGGGCATGGGTGCTTTAGGGCCGGTTCAGCCGCAAATAGTCTCTTTACATTCTCAAAAGCTGTTTGACAGTCCATTGTCCATGCTAGTGGTTGGCCCGGTTGTGGCTTCCCTCCTCCTTTCCCTGTTTTGGAGCTGTTTACGAGTCTTTGGGGGCTGCCATTCGATTATAGCTTTCATCTTGGCTGGATCCATTTCAATACCCTCGTTGGAAATTCTGTAACCAAGATAGTCTAATTGGGTTTGGTGAAATTCACATTTTGACAATTTGACATAGAGTTTGGCATTCAATAGTTTCTTTAATACTTCTCTTACCAGCTTTATGTGATCAGTCATATTCGTGCTTTATATCAGAATATCATCAAGATACACCAAAACCCCTTTGTACAAGTGATCATGTAGAACCTCATTAATCAACTGCATAAATACAGCTGGGGGCCCCTGTAGGCCAAATGGCATGACTTTGAACTGATAGCTCCCCATAGGACAGTTGAAGGCAGTTGTCCACTTGTCTCCCTCTTTTATTCTTACTCGGTAGTATGCCTCTCTTAGGTCTAACTTAGTGAAGACACTCCTCTTAGCCAGATGGGTTAATAAATCATTTAGGAGGGGGAGGGGGTATTTATTTTCCACACTCACCGTGTTGAGACCCTTATAGTCTATGCAGAGACGAAGAGACCCATCTTTTTTCTCTTTGAACAACACAGGGGCTCCTACAGTAGATCTGGCCCGTTCGATGAACCTTCTCGCTAGGTTTCTGTTTACGTATCACTGCATCTCCTCCATTTCGAGGGGGGACATAGCATACATCCTCGGTTGTGGGAATTTGGCTCCGGGCAGTCATTGGGCCTGTGAGGGGGTAGGGCATCACATTCTTTTTCACTAAATGCCTCCGCCAGGTCCTGGTATTCCTTGGGGATGACTGGTTCATCTGGAGGCAGTGAGGCAGCCATGTGCGCTTGCTCATTGGGTGGCCTAAGATGCCCAGCAACATCTGTTGAATCAATGGGGGGATCAGGCCCTATAGGTAGTCTTACAGTTCTTAGCTCCACAAGGTCATCTAGAAACAGTGAGGAACCAGCCCCTGCCATGTCAGCCCCGCCCCCTGGGTGGATGCTGGGGAAGTGTCACCCTTTGTGAGGAATGAAGAAATGGACCATGCCTTGGTGCTTGCCCCAGTTCCACCCCCTTCTGCCAGAGACCCTCAGATCTGTCCCACTCCTGCCCAGGCCCCCACAGGCAACCTTGACGCGAACGATGTAGAGCTGGCCATGCCCACCCAGTAGGACACACCCACTCCATCCACACCCACCCAGTAGGCTGCACCCACCCTGGCCACACAGACCCGGCCCCCCAAGGGCAACCTCAATGCTGATGCGGCCCTCAATGAAATTGAGTTTGACACCTCTGGTCTACAGCATTTCGCTGGTCTACAAATTTAGTCATCTGATCGAAGAATGAAATAAGATTGGTTTAGCATGATCTGTTTTTAACAAACCCGTGCTGGTTTCTAGTTATAAATTTGTTTGTTTCTAGAAGTTTGCAAATCTGTTTTTTTTATTATCTTTTCCAGTATCTTCCCAGGTATTGATGTTAGGCTGATTGCTCTGTAGTTTCCTGGGTCTGTTTCCCCCCCCTTTTTTTGAAGATAGGACTAGAACTCACAGCCTCCTGGTTTCGAGCCTAGTGCTTAGTACTACACCAAAGATATCTATATAAAATTTGTAATAAAAAGGTTTGCAGTTTCTTTGGGAAACAATTTGATCCACAGATTAAAATATGAATGCCTTTAAATTTCTTTTAGCCATCTTAAAGTTTTAAAACAGAACTAGATCCTTTTTTAACTGTTTGATTATTCTGCTTTCTAGCCGATAATATGTTGTGAACGAAACAAAGCAAATGTGAATGACTTCTAGATGGAAGAGGTTAGAGTGATGAGCTGGGTGAAGGTATTCCTATATACGATAACTTTTACCTTTAGAGAAGAGGCAAGATATAAATGTAATTAAATAAATGTATAAAGCACACCTATACAGATAGATATTTTTGCATGCACATAGTCTTATTTCTTGCAAAATGGGCAAACTCTAGTGAATAAAAATAAAATAAAAGTAAAAATAATACTAATGCTAATTAATTCCAACCATTCCCAAGTGTTTGTTTATTTTGTAGCAAAGTCCATCTGGTAAACTCACACGATTCATTTTTCTCGCCATGCACATGTACACATAACCCGAATTAGATTGCGTTGTTTCTCTGTGTCATATAATATATGAGGGTATATGCATAATTCTGTATTTTATTTATTTATTTATTTATTTATTTAATATTTATGTAGTGTATTCGGAGGTGGTGACCCCCTTGAGAGTGATATGCAATGAAATTTCATTTTAATGTATGCTGATTAGTGCACATTCAGAGTGACAATAAACTTATTATTCTATTCTTCCTCTAATTTAACAAAAGTGATATGACCACTCCACCATTTTCAAAAGATAATTCTGCTTGCAAATATACGCTGATTAGATATATTTTATATCTATATGTGAAATAAAAATTTTTTGCTAATGTATTAACACATTAATTCATTATCAAGACTCTGCACAGAGAATGCTTTCTTCCTGTTCAATTATCAATTAGACCCTCTGGGTGCTTAGTGCACATCCTGAAATGCTAAATTAACCATGATCAACTCCTACATTATCTTCCATATAATAGAGGAAGGTGAGAAAATTGTGCAGTTTGTTTTAAATAATGTATATGTGACTTATGATACTTGCGGTTGAAGTTATTATTTTGTATTAAAAAAAATGTCTGATGTACTTATCAAATGCTTTTCAACAACTGTGAATTCTATTTTCTCCATTTCAAACAATACACTAAATGCACTTTCTTACTTCATATCAAATTCTGTGGCATAATTAATGCTCACATCATTATTACAACGGTTGAATCTACAAAAGCTATTAAATATTCATAGGCTTCATAGTCTTTTGTATTGTATAATACTATTGTCATACTATTTAATGCTATGTGGGGCTGAACTTGGGAGACAGGGAGAAGGGCTGCAGCCAAGGCAATACGTGGATAAGAGGCAGCTTAGCCTCCAGCAGGAATGTAAGCATGGCTTATGCCTCTGAAGGGATCCTCCCTAGATTCTTGGGCTTTAAAGGTGATGGAGGAAAGATGTACATTCAGACTTGCAAGACAGATGTTGGCCTTGCAAGATAGTCCAGACAGGAAGCACACCCAGAAGAACTAGCTTTACTTTATTGTAAGGTTACATTAACAGAATCTTGCAAGTCTGAAAGTACATTTCTCTCCCATTGCCTTTATATGGAACCAAGAAGTGTCCCTTCTGAGACCCATGCCCACATTCCTTCTGCAGGTTAAGCTGCCGTTTATCCAACCATTGCCCTGGCTGCAAATCTTGCCCATCTCCCACATACCATTCCCACATACCATTTACATTTGCCATTGCAAAAAAAAGGACTAACATGTCACAAGAAACAGCTAGCAGGAGCTTGTTTTGCCCTTCCTCCTGCCACAAAGCCTCAACCCAATTGTTAGTTATCCTGACATTGCAGAAACAAAAGGCAAGGACATTCTGGTCCTTCCTATCAGCCAAATAAATAAGAATCATGAACTAGTAGAGCAAGAAAATCGCCAAGGGAAGTCTTGCCAGTATTAGACAGAAATACTTGCTAACAGCATTAGCAGTTTATTTTGACCTTGCAAAAACTCATTTCCCCCCCCCCTTCTCTTGTGTACCTTGTCCTTTTCAATTTATAAGCTTGATGACAGGATTCATTTACCTATCTCTGTCTGTGTGAGAGACAGGGAAAGAGAACTGCTTTGGGACACAATAACTAAGAAAAACAGGGGGGGAAAGTGTACTAAATAAGGAATCTATACAGTAACAGGTTGTTCTATCATAATAACTATGGTGTGGCGAGCTAATGAAAGAAATACAGATTTCAGATTGATGACAAGTATAATATTTTGGAAAGGCTGAATTTAGGAGTAGTTTCAGTAATTAATCTATTCTACCTATTATCCATAATGCTAATTGGATGGTATCTGTGATGTTACCAAGGCAATGTTCTACCTCTCCAGTATGTTGTAAAAAAAAATCTGTATTTTAATAAGCTAAGAAGCATATCAACTGATAAATGTAGATGTAGTGCTTAGAGTGTTTTTTACTGGCAGCCTGCAGATCAGCTAATGGTTCAATTTGATTTGCTGCTCTTTGCTATTTTGTAAATTACTGAATTAGAATAAGTTAAGAATGCATCATAGCATTCTTCTATTTTTATGTCTTACTCATCTTAGCTTTTCACCAACAAATGTAGCATTCTGTTCACAATATTGCCTGAAGTTGCTTATAAATCATAGTCTGGAATTACAGGTAGGGCTTCTTAAAGTGGTCTTCCCAAAGAAAATAGATAAAGGCCTTTTGCAGAAACCAAATTGTCACAGAAAATATATAGTCAAGAATTCAGGAATAAGAACCTTGGAGAACATGAATTTATTTTAGCTTTCAAGCACAGATAGAATCTAACCCAACATATACAGGGTATTTTCTTATGGCAAGCCTGGAAAGGAGGGAAGAATGAGGTTGTTACTAAATCAGATGTCTTTTACCTGATTTATAAGCAAAAAGTTCCATCTTAGCAGCTATGGATTAAGCCAGGGGTGCCTGGCTGAGGAATTCTGGGAGTTGAAGTCCATAAGTCATAAAAGGGCCAAGTTTGAAGACCCCTGGATTAAGCAAGTGGGTTCAATAGAGAAAAATGTAAAAATGAACCAATGTGCATGAGGCAATAGAAAATAATTCAATGTACACAAAGTACATATTTTTCTAATTCACATACATAGTTCCAAAACAAAGCAATTCTGTTCCAGGCATAATCCTAACTAAAATGCAATATGTTTCCACAACTACAACTCTTTTGTCCCTTGCATTCTTTTGTATAGCTCCTTTTTTAATAAAAGAATCACATTCATGTGGTAAAAATTCAACATCTCTGCCAGCAAGAGAAAGGAAATAGAATAAGCAAGAGGACATAAATGAAATGGCAAGCCTAACCAGAGTGTGTCCCTTGGCAAGTGTCTGGAGTCTGATAATAAGAATGCGGAGAGGACTGGAGCATATTCAATGCTTATATTTCTTCTGATTTTGCAAGAAGTGAGGTCTCATATTCACATCATATCTTACTGAAAAACTACTGCTGCAACTAAAGACCATGTTTAAATCATACTGCAGTACAAGCAGGTATTGTGTTTTTTTTTTTTTCAAAAATAGAACTGTGCTCAAATTTTATCTGCTGAAGCCTCTTACAAAAGGTAAACACTTTGTAAGGGCTGATTATGGTGAGGTGCAAAACTAAGTAAAGTTGACCTCTCTTCTTTCCTCAGTGAATAACATGAATTCATCAACCCACAAGAAAGAATGAAACAAGCAGACAGAGGGGTCACAATGTCAATGATTCCCACTCCACAAGAAACATGGAATAGGACTAACAGCTGTTCAGTGCTTTTAATAAAGATATATTCTACTTTCTTCCCAGGATATTGTATCTTTAAGGAAACTTCAATAGCAACAATGACTTTGGGAGCATACGCTGGTGGAAGTGCATTCTCCTGATAGGATACGGTGGGAATTAGGCTTCTGTGTCACTGCATGTCAAGAAATGTACATGTCTGTCTTCGGAGATGGTTACATAGTTGTTGCATTTATACTTCTGTGAATGTTAATGTTTTAGCTAAGGAGTGCTAAAACAAGCACAGAAAACCTACCAACAGTCAGATGAACCCATCAACATGTAGGACGTGCATCTCCACACAATGCATAGTTGAAATTTGGGAGGTGTGCATACCAGCCCTGTCTCCAGCCATCTGCAACCTTTGCTTACTCATCAACCACTTTGCAGTATAAGTATGTGTCAATGCCTACGTCCACATCAGTCTACTAACTCAAGCTTAACACTTGTTGGAGTAACCTCAAGAGGGGAGGGGTGGACCAAAGAGTAATCTACACCAAAGGAGGTGGAAGGTGGGGCTGTATACCTATAATGAAAGTTAGGATAAAAACTCCAAAATAATAATAAAAAAAGATATCTTGTTGCATTGTATTTGTATAAACATCTCGACAAGTTGGATGTCAGATGCTGAAATTCCTCCCTAGACTAGAAAACTTTCCTGTAGCTAATGAGGAAAAATGATAATGAGGTGATAAAATGCACACAGCACAAAGCTACATGGAAATCTGGTCACTAATGTTATTGGTGTTGAGAAAGAAGTGATTTTCCAAAGCAAAAAACAATGAGAATATGGAATTTTAAATGTGTAAATCAAGGAATCCTAGAAATATTAAAGCAGGGATGTTAACATATAACATGCAGTATTTTAGGAATAAATGCAGTTTAAGTGGACTAGAATGGGTTATTTTAAATCAGAAGTTTATGTGATATTCAGAGCAAGAGCATATGCAAAACAGTTGGAGTGGCAATAATTCTCCAAAAGTACAATGCTAAGAATATGGTTACCTATAAATTAATAAAGAGAACCATACCTATTAGAATTAGTGACTATTCAATGAGCACCAGCTTTAAATAAGTTCTATGCACCTAGTATGGCTGTAATGGCAGAGGACACAAATTATATGGAAAAATGTAGGAAGTGATAAACAAAATGATAGAAAGAATGTAATCCATTAATGGGGTGGTTGGATGGATAAAGTTGGAGAAAAAGAGATACTTGGAATTAGGAGGATTTGAATTGGAAAATGCATGAGAATAGGGAAAAGGTTAATAGAATTTTACAGAGAGAATTCTTCGTTCATTTTGTCAAAACCTGCTTTAGCCAACATAAATACAAGCTTTATGAATGGAATCACTAGATCGAAAATGTCACAATCAAGTTACTTAATGGAAACTGAAGATGGATAAATGCAATCCAAATAGCCACAACACTTCTAAGTGCAGAATGAATTTTGGTGTCCAAAATAAAGGTTAAGCTTTACAAAGAAATAAAGGATAAACATACACTAGCAGCTGGGGGACACACAGTCTGAATGCAATATTTATTTTGATGTACTGGATTTATATCTGCCTTTCATGCAGGATTGAAGGCAATGGATATGGCTATGAAAAGAAGCAAGGGGCATCACATGAAAAACAAAGCAGACAAAAATATTTCCCAAAATTTAAAAAAGAAATTCAAGTGACTTTCAGAATGACTTTTCATATGACCAAGGAAAGACAGAAGACAAAGAATCAGAATCAGAATAGAGCTGGCAGGGTCTTGGAGGTCTTCTAGTCTAGCCCCCTGCTCAAGCAGGAGATCCTATACCATTTCAGACAAGTGACTGTTTAGTCTTTTCTTAAAAACCTCCAGTGATGAAGTACCCACAACGTCTGAAGGCAAGCTGTTCCACTGGTTAATTGTCCTACCTGTTAAGAAAGTTCTGCTTGACTTCCGGTTCTGGTTTGCGGTGTTCCTAGTCGCACAGGGAGACTTGTCTCCTCGTTAGCTAGCTTTCCCTCCGCCAGTCGACCCTATACGGGTTGAAAGTCGCCCTGGAGGGTGCAACTTCTGTCGAGGAGGCTTCAGCTTGGCTGCGGAGGAGCAGCGGCTCCTCCAGCTGTCCGGGCGATCTCTGAGGGCCGACAGAGAAGATCGGCCAGTAAAATGGCCGATCACCCTGCTGCTTCAAACCGCAAGTCAAAAACATCTACTCTCTCTATTTGACTTTGTTTTTTACCTGTAAGAGCCTTGTTGGAATTATTTCCCTGGCTAAAGAAAGCAGCTTTTATGTCTTTGAGAAGGAAGGCGTTTTACAAGATTAAATTTTACTTTCATATTTTCTGGGATACAGAAAACTCTCTTTTTTCCCCTAAGAACTGTATTATCACCTGGTGTTGGAAGATTATTTCTTCTTTCACGCTATACTTTTAAAGATAGAAATAAGGAAATGGTGCCTGGAAAAGACACTTTCTTAATTTACTGAGGACATCTAGTGGTGAAAATTTAATATTGCATTTTCTGGTTACTTTTTGAAATTAGAAATAAGATCCAGAAATTTCACTTCAAACATTCAAACGGATGCTCAGACTACACCTGACTATTTTACAAACCAAGATATACTAGAAGAGGAATTAACAGAGATAAAAGAGGAACTTATCCTATGTTACAAATCTCTCATTTGTAACTTTGAGGAACAGAAGAAGCAAAGATTGAGATTTGAAACTACAAAGCAACGATACTTTAAGGAGGAGAGAAACAGACATTTGATGCAGAGGATGGGACTCCTACTTCTTCAAAGGCCATTCCAAGCAACAAAATTAGACCTACTGACTGAAAGGGAAGCGTGTTTATGGAAACCTGCTTGGCACAGGAAAAAACACAGAATTAGACTGAAAAGAGAAATTTAAAATTGTGTAATGGATTAAAAGGCAATGCTGGATTTATGGACTGTTTTAAGGATTAAGATTTAGAGTTAGAAGCAAGAAAACATATATATATATATGTTTTCTGAGGTTTTCACGGGTGTTTGTATGTAGGTCTTTGGTTATTCGGGTTTTCTCCCACATAAAATTGGAAGTGTCTTGGCGACATTTCGATAAAGTCCCATTCGTCATCTTCAGGCTGGTGCTTTCGGCTTCGCGCTTCTAGGAGCAGTGTGTGATCGTAGCTGTTTCTTCCCTTTAACTTCCAGTGGGGGTATGAACTGATTGGGTGGGAGCCTGGCTGTGTTCTGATTGGGTGGAGGTGTGTTCTATTGGTTAGGGGCTTGGCTGTGCTCTGATTGGCTGGGGGTGTTGGCTGTGCTCTGATTGGCTGGGGGAGTGCTCTGTTTGGGTGGAGGCTTTGTTGTGCTCAGGTTAGTCTGAGTTTCAGGGGGATTTGAGATGGTGAGCAGCTTAAGTTTCTGCTTAATTCCAGGTTGCTTCTCTCCTTGATTAGTTTCCAAACATTGTTTCTTGTCCTGCCCTCTGGTGCTTTGGAAAATTAGTTGACCCCCCTCCTGTGGCAGCCTCTCAAATATTGGAATACTGCTATCATGTCCCCCCTATTCTTTTCTCTAGCGAAACCCAAATCCTGCAACCTTTCTTCATATGTTTTAGTCTCCCGGCCTTTGATCATCTTATTGTTCTTATATTATTATTGTTGTTATTATTATTATTGTTATTTTCTTATTCAGTCATTTTAAATTCTTCTTATTGATCAAAAGTCTTTGATCAATAAGAAGAATTTAAAATGACTGAATGCAGATTTTCAAAATCAAACAAGACGTAACTGGAAAAAAGTCAAACACAGAAAAATTAACAAGAAAAGAAAAATGAAAGATATTTTAAAGATTAGTGAAATTTTTAAAGTTTGCCAACAGCTATAGGTCAATACTTATAGAAAACATGATGTAGCCTGGTGCTTGGAAAAGATTGGTGTGCACACCTATATAGAACAAGAAAGATGCAGGAGAAAGTACGTATTATTCATCCACTGAACTAATTCTTCAAGAATGAAAGTTTTACTTAAAAT
Organism: Bothrops alternatus; assembly: GCA_034064705.1. Classification (NCBI taxonomy): domain Eukaryota; kingdom Metazoa; phylum Chordata; class Lepidosauria; order Squamata; family Viperidae; genus Bothrops; species Bothrops alternatus. Next base: position 3,499,696 of record JARGCV010000023.1, read on the forward strand.
CTTAGAAAGAAGAATAGAGTCATACTGTATATGGAAACAGAAAAGATAAATGAATAGGCAAATTTCAGAAAAGACAGAGACACATTAGATCACATTGGTAATATAAGATGGAGACTTTATCAGATTGAACTAAATGAATGAGTTTTTATCTTTACTCAATAAAGCAAGTTTTTGACTATGCTGATCATGCAAGAATTATGGATCTGAAAACAGTTACCTAGAACAGCGGTTCTCAACCTTTTCCGGGGCTCAACCCCGGCCCGCATCGCGATAGGGAAAAAAATGGCCGACCAACAAAAAAAATGGCCGACCAACAAAAAAATGGCGGGCCCGCACCGCGCATGCGTGGCGCAATGGGGTGCATCGCGCATGCGCGGTGCGATGGCCCGCATCGCAATAGGGAAAAAAATGGCCGACCAAAAAAAAATGGCCGACAAAAAAAATGGCGGGCCCGCACCGCGCATGCACGGCACATCACGCATGTGCAGCGTGATGGGGTGCATCGCGCATGCGCGGTGCGATGGCCCGCATCGCAATAGGGAAAAAAATGGCCGACCAAAAAAAAATGGCCGACAAAAAAAATGGCGGGCCCGCACCGCGCATGCACGGCACATCACGCATGTGCAGCGTGATGGGGCACATCGCGCATGCGCGGCGCACGGGCCGCATCACAATAGGGAAAAAAATGGCCGACCAAAAAAAATGGCCGACCAAAAAAAAATGGCGGACTGCGGTGCTTGGCGACCCCCGTGAAATGGTCGTTCGACCCCAAATGGGGTCACGACCCACAGGTTGAGAACCGCTGACCTAGAATAACATGAGTGCAAGAAGAATTACCAATCAATTGGTCTTTGAAGAAGTAAAATGACTGCTCCTTTGAACTTGATTATTAGCAAGCAGAAGCCCATATATTTTTGACATGTGATGCAAGCAGATGATGGACTAAAAAAATGATTATGCCTGGCGAAGTTGAAGGAAGTAAAAAATAATGTATTATGTGCACGAGCAGGATCAGAATGACCTCTGCAAGTTTTATGGAAAGCATCTCTACTTTGTGCATTTTTTTTGTCTCACCTTTCCCCTATGCTAGCCATTCCCATATTTATTTATGTATTATTTATTTAATTTATATTTCATATTTCTAAACCACCATCTCCTCCAAAGAAGTCCAGTCCAGACATTGTAATCAGCTATATGACATAAACAAAGGTTACACGCATGGTGAAAAAGCAGGAAATGTATAGCACATAATGCTTTTCCATGGTTACTCTTTATCAACTTAAAACCACAGTTCCAAGCAATAGGAACAATTCAAAGCCAAAATAAAAAGCTGATTGAGGAAAAAGTTCAGTCTCCCACCCATGTTGTTTTGCTTAGTGCAACTTCTAAAGTCTGCTTTTCAAATGTCTTTAAATACACACAAAACAATATTAATTCTAAGTTTGAACAACATCTAGTATGGCCCAAAGAGAAATTTGAATACCGTAGGAATGTGTGGTGAACTAAAAGGAACTCATATTATTTGCTCCTATAAAACTATTGATGAAAAATATAAAATCTCAAATTCTGTTTATATATAGAGTTTCAAAGGAGTATCATTATTTCTACTGAAACAGTTTCAGCAAACATTATGTTCTTCATAGTTCATTTAAGACATGATCAGACATGGCTGTAAAACATGACTTTAAGAAAGCTAATTGAAGACAAGGACAAGGAACTTTCAGAGGATAAAGTTTTGTTGAAAAAGTGCTCAGTCTAAAGGTCACACTAGCCTAATTAATTTAAAATGATAAACATTCAACAAACATAGAGGGAATAGCCATATGTAAGCTTTCTCCACCTTAATATTGTCATTTCAGGAGTGCTCCAATTCTTCTTTCTCAACTGAGACATGAACAATAGGTTTACAACAGAGGCATTAAATATTAAAATTCTTCAGGAAAAGTTTACAGCTTGATAGTCAGATAAAGGCTATACTTTTTCAGAAGGCAAGTTGGGCATCTGATTATCTTTTGGGGCTTTTTTATGGATTTATTTTGCTGATTTTTATTTTTTATTACTCTTGATTATTGAGATCTTATTAATTATTGTCTGGCTATTCTATCAATTAAATTTTAATTGTTTTGTTACTTTTTAATTTTAATTCAACAATGTGAGGCACAACTTTTCTGCTAAGTAATAGATAAATAAACATCTTTCTTGATCCTGCTATCTGGAATGTTACAAACATGAGAAATATTATTGGAAAAATATTGATCTAGTTTAAAAGCTATTTTAGCAAAGTACAATGAAATTGATTAATCATGTAGCATTTTACAAACTTAAAAGTAGTAGTTATGACTCTATTAATTGGCTGACTAACAAATACCCAGAATTATAGTGTTTCAGAGCATTTATTACAGCATGCAATTTTGAATACATAATTCATATGCACAAAAGTAATTTTACTTAAATGATCTTAATTAATTATGATTATATGATAGTTTTATGGACAATATCCTAGGGCAAAGAAAATATATGTGTTGAAACAAATCATATTACTTTTGAGATCCATCTTGCTGCCACATTTATTTATATTTACATTTACATTTTTATATTTTTATGAGCTTGTAAACCCTTAATTCAGGGTAGAGTCAGGGTGACTGGATGGAACTGAGCGTTTACTGGACGGATGTTATTCCTGACACCTACCTGGAATTTGCAGCAGATATTTTCTCTGTGTCCTAAAAGAGAAACATCTGTCGCTACCCAGGATTGAACTCTCAACTTTCTGAGTGGGAGACGAGCATCTTTACCGCTAGGAAACCATGCCGCTCCACACATTTATATACATCAATTAAATAATTATACACTTTTAGTAGCACTGATAGAAATTAATTATAGCCTTTTGAGTAAACATGATTTTCTTATCTTTACAAACAACACCATATTATTAACCTCTAGCATAAAAACAGACATTTCCTTTAACTATTGCTGAATATTTATTATATTCTAAGAATACACAATACATAATTAGCTATGAGTACCATAATGCAAACATCCAAGTAAATTTGTAAAGTTACATTATTCAACTATATCATTGAATGGATGCTTTCCTAGAGATGGAATGTGAATATTACCTTCAGTACTCATGTCTGGTGTTGGCATCCAGACATAAGCAAGGCCTTCCTCTTTGTACAATTTCATGAGAACTTCTGGGCTCATTGGTTCTGGATAGCGGTTGCATCCCCAGGAATTCTGAACCACGTCCCATTCAGTCTGGAAATTCATTATAGCTGTAATGCCCAACTCATGTTTAAGTTTGATAGTCACATGTTCCACTTGACGAGGGCAACTTCCTAACCACAGATTTGGCAAAATCCTGTTCAAAGAGAAAAATATTGAACTAACGAATGTTAAGAGATTTATCTAAGTCAGCAACATGATTAATTGTGGGGTAGTCATTTTCTACAATTCATGTTTAAATAAAAACTTGCCAAATATCACTAGGAACTTGAAATTCAAGGAAGAAATGAAGAAAAGAAAGAATTATTTGTACAGACTAGAATTCAAGGCTTTCGTGAAGGACAAAGAAAAATGTAATTTGATAACACTTTCTAGCATCCTAAGAAGTCCACTTCATAATTTGGGCAGGTAATTTCTCAAACATTACAACAACTATTACTTATTGGACATAAAATATAACACTGTATATAAAAAAATCTGCTGTCAAATCTTGCACGGGAAAAAATCAAGTAATGGACCAATATTTGGCCTACAAAAACATTTAGCTGAATAATCTTGTTATTGATACTGAGTTCAGTTACTTGGACTTCTAAATTAGACTGCCAGTGAATTAGTTTGGGCATTATGAAACAAGTTATTTATCACTTGTATTGCATTATCATTCACATTCTAGCAGTTTACTCAGAAGACAATGTTCTTAATATCGACTTAAGAAATCCTCAGAGAGTAACCTATTTGTCAAATTACCTCATTCTTGTGAGGACTGTCACTATACATTATGATAACAAATTCTATCATTCTTCCATAGATACAAGGCTTGTCACATTTAATTGCATTTTAATGATGCTAGTTTAAGTCTTCCAGAAATGTGCTTCTCTGTAATGGTTTTGTTTTCCCATAGTGGTAACTAATATACTAAACACTGAATGATGCAATTTTAACTAGAGGGCCATTTATATGACATGAGCCTTGTATATTTATTTCTAAAAATTCAGCTTCTTGAATAAAATAATTCTCTCTTTCATCTGTATCTAAGCCAGTGAGTATTTGACTAGACTGAGAAACTGATTCACATCAGAAAGTAGCTCACCAAGATAACTATATTTTTTACTTTCCTTTAAGTTTTTGGCTTTTCATCTTTGTGCTCCAAGTCTGTTAACTCTTAGATAACAAAGTCACTTCATTACACAATGGTATTCAAGATGTGACAATGTGTAGAGGGGTGACATGATAGCAGTGTTCCAATATCTCAGGGGCTGTCACAAAGAAGAAGGAGTCAAGCTATTCTCCAAAGCACCTGAAGGCAGGACAAGAAGCACCGGATGGAAACTAACCAAGGAGAGAAGCAACTTAGAACTAAGGAGAAATTTACTGACAGTTAAAACAATTAATCAGTGGAACAACCTGCCTCCAGAAGCTGTGAATGCTCCAACACTGGAGGTTTTTAACAGATTGGACAATCTTTTGTCTGAAATGGTATAGGGTTTCCTGCCTGAGCAAGGGGTTGGACTAGATGATCTCCAAGGTCCCTTCCAACTTTATTATTATTGTTAACGTTATACTCTTAAGCCTGATTTTGACCATAAGTCATTTCTAACCTTGACAACAATTCTTAAGACCACGTTTGTCTTTTATACTGTGTCTGTGGAATGATCCAAACAATTATCTTCAGAAGGGTAGTTCTGTATACTATTTTACATGACAAGTGATGTGGTCTTACTTCTAAAATTCACATTAAAAGTTACTATATACTACAGAAATGGAAGAAAAATTATAAATGAATCACACTTTTTTTTAAAAAAAATCTTGTACTGCAGCCTGAAAAGTGATATTTAGGAGATTATCCCATGATCAATTTCAAGAGTTCCATAAAATTACTAGAACTTAGAACTCTCATCCTAAAGTCTCGCTTTACATATTTGAAGAAAGACAAGAGTGAGAAAAGCATTAAATGAGTAAAGGAGCGTTGGCGTACCTGAATGCCTCTTCTCAGCATGATGATGAAGAATCCACCAATGGGTTATTTCAGTCCTCCTGCCCAATCAGACTAAATTGTCAAGGTTGTCACACCCATCCTTGCCTGATACCTCCCAGTTTCATCGACGGTGGAGCCAATGATGAGTTTGACATGAAGACTCTCAACAGAAGTAAAAAAGGGAAGCACCCCCCTGACACAGACCTAACTGATCTCGAGAGGGGTGGGTGTGGATTCTTCATCATCATGCTGAGAAGAGGCATTCAGGTAAACAACTGCTCCTTCTCCAGCATGATGAATGAAGAATCCACCAATGGGATTTACCAAAGCCCCCACTGTCCCTACGGAAGGGAGTCAGTTGGGGCCTGTGTCCCTAATCCTGGCACTACCTGTTGCAGTATCCATCTACTGAAGGAAGCCTCAGCCGAGGCAAATTTGTCCAGTCGGTAATGCCTAATGAAAGGGGACGGTGAAGACCATGTCGCCGCCCTGCAAATATCCTCTATGGATGCTTGTGTTGTCCACGCCGCAGATGTGGCAGCACTGCGGGTGGAGTGTGCCGTCACATGACTTGGAACTGGTAGGGAAAGTGACACACATGCCCCTGCTATGCAAGCCTTGATCCACCTGCCAATGGTAGAGACGGATACCTTTTGCCCCATGGATGATGGCTGAAAGGCTACAAACAGGGCTTCAGACTTGCAAAAGGCTGCCGTGCACTTGATGTAACAGCACAAGGCTCTATGTACATCCAATGTATGCCATAGCCGTTCCAGGTCATGTGACGGACGGGGACAAAAGTTTGGGAGAATAACCTCCTGTGTCCTATGAAACACCATGTTTATCTTAGGGATAAAAGAAGGTTCTAACCTGAAAACCACCCTGTCCTCGTGAAACATGCACAGGTCTTTCTTGATAGATAAAGCAGCCAGCTCCAAGATATGTCTGGCGGAGGTAATTGCAATCAGGAAGGAAACCTTGAGTGACAAGTATCGCAAGGAACAGGTTCTAATGGATTCGAAGGGTGAGGCAGTTAGGGCCTTCAGGACCCGGGGTAGCTCCCAGGAAGGATACCTGTGGACCACGGGCGGCCTGCTATTAGTAACTCCTTTTAGAAAGGAGCGGACCATGGGATGCTGAGACAAAGATTCTGATCTGTCCCAGGAGAGCACCGTGGAGAGAGCCGCTACCTGCCTGCAAATGGTGTTGGATGACAACCCCTTATTAACACCCTCCAACAAGTAGTCTAAGACCTTTGGGATGGTCACTTTGGAGAGATTCAAGTGGTTTCTGTCACACCAGTGGCAGAAATTCCGCCAAGTGTGATCGTAAATACAGTTAGTTGCTGGTCTTCTGGCAGCCTGAATCATGTCAATCACACCTAACGAGTATGACTCTTGAGTCAGGGTGCAGCGTTCAAGTACCAAGCGGCCAATTGGAGCCACTGAGGATCTGGATGTTGTAGGGTCCCCTGTGTTAGCTGTATGCGTCTGTCAGGAATCCGCCATGGAGAAGTTGTGGAGAGGCTCACTAGGTCTGCGAATCACGGCCGTCTTGGCCAGTGAGGTGCAATGAAGATTAATTCTGCCTGTTCCTCTAGGATCTTCCTGACCACTGCTGGAAGCAGAGGGAGAGGAGGAAAGGCATACAATAGGCCTTGCGGCCATGGGCTGCGTAGTGCATCCGCCCCCTCCACCCCCCAAGAGGGGAAACGTGAAAAGAACCTGGGGAGCTGGGTATTCTCCGACGAGGCAAACAGGTCCACGATCGGATGGCCAAACCTGTCTGTGATCTCCGTGAAGAGATCTGGGTGCAACCGCCACTCTGAGTGGTCCACAATTGACCTGCTGAGGAAGTCTGCCTGTCGGTTCGCTTCTCCCGAGATATGCTTGGCCCTGATGGAAAGCAGGTTGTTCTCTGCCCAGGAGCCCAACGCTTGAGCCTCCGTCATGAGGGACCTGGAACGAGTGCCCCCTTGCAGGTTCACATGAGCCTTTGCAGCTATATTATCCATGAGAACCAGCATATGTTTTCCCCCAATCATGGTGTGGAAGTGTTTGAGAGCCAGATGGATCGCCCTGAGCTCCAGCCAATTTATGTTGTGCTTCAGGTCCAACCATGGCCACTGGCCCTGAGCCGTCTGAGTTTGGAGGTGTGCACCCCAGCCGAAGAGACTTGCATCTGTGGTCATAAGAATATGGTGAGGCTCTTTGAAGAGAGTCCCTTTGCGCATGGCTGAAAATGTCCACCAGTCGAGAAAGCGGGGTACCTGATGGCATACCCGTACCAGTTGGTTGGAAGAGCTGGTGTGCAGTCTCTGGTACGGGATCAGGAACCATTGGAGGGTCCGGGCATGTAGTCGGGCCCAAGGCACTATCACTATGCAAGATATTAATTTCCCCAGGAGCTGGGAGAGCAGAGCTAGCGTCACTACCCTGTTTCTGCAGACTCTGAGAACCAGGTCTCGGATGCTTTTGCAACGGTCCTGTGACAAAAACACGTGACAAGAGTCCGTGTCTATCACCACACCCAGGTGTAATAGGCGGGTTGAGGGAATCGTCTGGCTCTTCTTGAAATTTATCGAGAACCCGTGGTCCTGAAGAGTCCTGAACGTAAGGGCCAGATCCTACTGGGCGGTCGTGACAGAGGTTGATTGGATCAGGATGTCGTCCAGGTAGCACTGGACGCGCACCGGGACCAATCTTAAGTGTGCTTCCAGAACCGCCAGGATCTTGGTAAAGACCCTGGGGGCGGAGGAGAGACCAAATGGTAGGGCCCTGTATTGGAAGTGGCAGTTGAGATGACAGAACCGCAGAAATTGGCGCTGATCTGGGAGGATGGGGATGTGTAGATATGCCTCTGTGAGATTGATTGAGGTCATGAAATCCCCTCGTCTGACACTGCCCAAGATGGAATGGAGTGTCTGCATTTTGACTTCCGATACTGGAGATGGAAGTTCAGGCCCTTGAGGTCGAGGATTGCCCTCCATCCCCCTGAGGATTTTGGGACTACAAATAGGATAGAGTAGTATCCCTGCCCTACCTGGTCCGCTGGGACCTCCTCTATGGCTTTGATGTTTAGTAAATGCCAAATGATGTCTGCCATGAGACCTCTTTTTATTGGGTTTCTCAGGGTTGGACAAGAAACGAAATGGTCTATGGGTCTGGTTATGAACTCCAGGGACAGACCCTCTTATGGTCTGCAGAACCCAGGAGTCTGTGGTTGTGTTTTCCCATTGGCAGATGAAGAGGGAGAGTCTGCTGCCAATGGGAGGGGTCCCCCCTAAGTCACTTGGTGTGACAGAAGGGGCGACCCCCTCTGCCTCGAAAGGAAGACTTATTCTGGTTCTGGTTTCGGGGCCGGTCTCTATAATTTGTCCTGTCATATGGACAGTCTGCCTTGGGAGTATAGGGATGGTATGTCTGTCCAGCCTCTGCTGTTGCGCCAGTCCAAAAGGACTGATGGCGGCCATAAGGAAAGAAACGCCTGTTTGCTCTCTTAGCCAAATGAGAGATAACTTTTTGTTTTTGCTTGTTTTCCACCAGGTAGGGTTTTAATGCTTTCCCAAATAATCGGCCTCCTTTAAATGAAGCCATGGCCACCTGCCATTTGTGTTTGCTCTCGGCTCTCCAATTTTTAAGCCAAAGCAGCCTCCGAGCAACTATGCTGGAAGCCATTGCTTGGGCCGAGTGCTTGGCGGCATATAAGGACACATCCGCCATATACTTAGAGGTCGCTATAAGTTTGGTCAGGTCCTGATGGACCCTGACCTCCTCCAGGGGAATCCTCTCCTGAAGCTGCCTAAGCCAAGTGAGGGAAATTCTGGCGAAAAATAACGTGGAGGTTGCCGCCTTTGCTGCCCACGCCGATGCTTGATGAGCTTTGCGGGATTCACGCTGGGTGCTTCAAGGCGCTTGTCACCAAGGCAAAAGGTAAAGTTAATGTGTCCGTATGCACAGTCCTGTGGCCAAAATGGTGACAAAAATCTCACGTGTCTCACAATAGTGGCAATGGTCAGGTCCTGGTAAGCAACCACTAGATGCAGAGTGGCAGGGGCTAAGGTGAAGGAGTGCCAAGCAACCAAGGCCTAATAGAGCTTGTTGCAAGCGTATTGTATCAAAAGGGATCCTGATCTTGTTATGAAATTTAATTCCTGCTGTAAATAGAGCTGAGTAAGGTGCAGTTACTGTGGTCAAAATGGTGGTCCCGCTAAAGGGAACAGTCATGATGGAATGTCAGTGTGTGAGGTTGCCGTCCGGCAAAAGCACACAAAATGGCGGCCGCAACTGTGAGGCAAGGAAAATTGGTCTAGAATATTCCCAAGGAAATACTTGCTGCATCACAAAATGGTGGCCGCGCTGTTGTCCTGGGGGGGAGATTCTGAAGCGATCCTAGGCCTAGCCTCAGGTCCTGCAGATAAGCACTTAAGTTAACTTAGCCCCCAGACTCGTTTTAAGCAATGGGGAGAAATTGTCAAAAAAATTCTCGCCGGCTCATGCTGAACAGCTGAGAGGCACAACGGCGATTGTGGCGCCTTTCAGCGATAGCGGGGACTCCATGGCCAAGAGGCAACCGGTAAGAAGCAAGGTCTAAGAGTGGGCTTCTTATCTCCAGCAGATCTCACTAAATCATTAATTCTGGCCTGTCAGCTAGAATTGAGAGAAGCTTCAGGAAGAAGCTGATGGCCAAACGGCTCCAAAATGGCGGCCGCGAGTGATTTTGGGGCTCTGACTGAGTCAGTCTCTATGTACCTCAAGCAAAAGCCCCCCGAAAACGGGCTGGGGGAAAAGTCTCAGCTGACCGCTGAGCTACAAGGGGAAAGGAAACCCCCAGATCTCTCTCAACTTTCTGATAGGAGGAAAGGAAAATTATTGCTGTTTAAAGGGATAGAGGACAGAGTCCCCTGTAAGGGAAATGAACAGAGGCTGGGGAGCCTCCAATCTTTCAATCAGAAGAATCCACTAATGGGTAAAAAGAGGAAATAGTTTCTGTAAGTCCAACCTGCCTGAAGAATGTACTCTGAGAGTCAAAGTTATCACGTCCTCATGGGCGAAAGACTAAGATGAAACTGGGAGGTACCAGGCAAGGACGGGCATGACAACCTTGACAACTTAATCTGATTGGGCAGGAGGACTGAAATAACCCATTGGTGGATTCTTCATTCATCATGCTGGAGAATTGGATGGCACTACAGACTTATAAAAAACAACATACACAAGACCAAATTGACTATACAAAAGATTGTGAATGATGTTGCTTAGACTTTATATCTAGCTGAAAATATTCATTATCCATGGTTCAATGATACTAATGGAAAATGGACAGGGAAGCCAGCCCTGAAGAGATAACAAGGACAAAGCAATAATCTATAGCCATTCTTGGGTGCTATGAGGAGTAGCATGTAAGAATTTTCAATTAAATATCCTCAGATGAGGGTATCTAAGAACAAATTACTTATCTTCATTAGAGCTGTGGTGGTGCAGTGGTTGAATGCAATATTTAAGCTAATTCTGCCCACAGTCAGGAATTTGATCCTGACAGGTTGACTCAACCTTCCATCTTTCCAAGGTCGTTGATATGAGGACCCAAATTGTTGGAGGCAATATGCTGATTATGTAAACCATTTAGAGAGGGCTATAAAATATATAAGTATATAAGTGCTAGTTCTATTGCTATCTTCATACTTCCTTTGCCCTATGAGCAACATGTCAGCCCCACTAGATAGACCAGAGCAAGAAATCAACCCAACAGGAAGGCTAAAACTATTTGTATTGAGACTGGTTATAATAATAGTCTTGCAAGTAAAACTATGTTGTACCTTATCTCCCTTCTTATATTTTAGTGAATTAGAAAGATGTCTATATGAGTTGCTTACAAACATTATCTACTTGTTGTGGAAATGAAGTATTTTTCATTTCTCAACACCTGAGCAGTGAATCGAACATATCTCCATCAAGGTCATCTTCTTTACTTTCTACACAATGTAACAACACCAAAGGAATTGAGACTGGTTCTGAAAACGTTCAATTTTAAAAATACAGTAAATAGATATTAAGAAAATGGGGTTTGATAAAGTCACTTTTACAATTACTATTCTGTCACAATACATTAAATTATTTTAACAATATCAGTGCACAGGACGAATGGATGATTTCCTTCCCCGCTCTGCACATTCTTAATTAAATTTGAGAAATCACTTTGAATGCACATAAAACTAGAACAAACTTTTTTCATTTAACCGTATGAATTTGTTTTTACCTACAAAAACATTACAAGTCTGCAGTTGTAAAATGTCACTGCTGTTCTGACACCATTTTGCATTGTAGAAAATTACCAAACTTGTAATCATCTTCTGGTTTCACAAGCAACCATGTCAAGAAGCAGTGTAAACGCAAACCTCTGTAAGCAGATTTCAATAAATTTGTTTACCTATAATAAAGTGATGAATTTAACTTGTTTTTTTATAATGCAGCTCTCTATGGTTATTCCTTATGATTAAAGCTAATACTTGCCAAAAGTAAGTTACTTTACCGGCTATATATATATATATATATATATCCAAGCCCTGGATGACAACAAAGAGCTCCTATAATTAACATCCAAGCTGCAATGCCTGGAGGAAAAGTCTGGTCTTTATGGCCTTCTGAAAGATCACTAAAGTCAGGGCCAATTATGTCTCAAGGAAGAGGCTGTTTCATAGGGCAGGCAGTTCATTACTAGCAATTACTGTTTAATAGCAATAGCACTTAGACTTATATACCACTTCATAGTGCTTTACAGCCCTCTCTAAGTGGTTTACAGAGTCCGCATAATTGCCCCCCCCCCAACTATCTGGGTCCTCATTTTACCAATCTCAGAAGGATGGAAGGCTGAGTCATCCTTGTGCCGCTCAGGATCAAACTCCTGGAGTGAGCAATGAGTTGGCCTGCAGTGCTGCATTCTGACCACTGTGCCACCACAACTCTGGATCATATAGATATGGGACTAATGCTCCCTTTGGACTTTCCTCAATGATGAATATCCTTGAACGGGAACTCCATCTGAAGAAAGGATATCTGAATTTGGAAGGGATAAACAAAAACAAAGAGAGAAAACAAACCAAGTAAAAATGACAGAAGGGAAGGAACTGCGGAAGCCTGGAGTCCTCTGAAAATGTTTATCAGCACAATTTGGAAAGGGTGAAGCCCCTCCCTCTTGCTTGCATGATTAATATGAACCTTTGTTGCAATTTCTAAGCAATGTTAGACTGGCTTTGTTCCATGAGTAGAGAGTGAATGTCTACACCGATGCAAGAGAGAAACTGCTGCCATTACTTTTGCCATCAATGATTTTAGTTGGTGCCATCCAGGTTCTCACTAAAGTGAGGCAAAAGAGTTCCTCCCTTTGAGCATCTTATATAACTTATATCTCTGAGTATTAAAACACCAAAGACAATTATTTAAGAATTTCCAATCTCTTTGGGAATTAAATGTATATAGGATGGTAGGCAAAATGATTTTGGCTAATTTTCACTCTTATCTATTGATAAATAATTAATTTCATTGTGCTACTCACTCTTGTCTCTTGTCAATGTTATTTTGTGCATATCTCTGATACTCACACAAACACACACACACACACAGAGAGAGAGAGAGAGAGAGAGAGAGAGAGAGAGAGAGAGAGAGAGAGAGAGAGAGAGAGAGAGAGAGAGAGAGAGAGAGAGAGAGAGCAAATATGTTTAGACTCTGTTTATGTATGTTTATAGGCACACATAAATATTGAAGCTGCAGAAATTTGTATTTTTCTGGATCAATCTGCAAATTATCTATAAGCATCTTAAGACAGCTGCATATTTCACCTCATCTATTTGCATGTGGTGTTTAATTATATGATATATCAGGGTGAAATGCCACTGCTTTGCTTTGTGAAGTGACTTTTGACACTAATTGTTGGAAGGAAATAGTGCCTCAGCATGGAAAAGGTAAGGTACTCCACTTCTCAAAAGTGTGGAGGCCCTGGCTGCTTTGATCAGCATCAAAACCTTTATTGAAGTGAAGCGCGCATGCGCACACACACACTCACTCACACACACAAAACGCCTTTTAGTCTTCAGAACCATTTGAGTTTTGAATGAATGAAATCAGTTGCTAATTTTCAATCAACTTCAAAAGGGACATCCCACTTGCCCATGTTAGAAGCAATAATAGATTATTAGAAAGTTATTGAACCTATTTTAATTAGGGCCAGTAGTTAGGCTCTTTTATTTATATATTTATATATGTTTTCTGAGGTTTTCGCGGGTGTTTGTATGTAGGTCTTTGGTTCTTCGGGTTTTCTCCCACGTAGAATTTGAAGTGTCTTGGCGACGTTTCGACGAAGTCTCATTCGTCATCTTCAGGCTGGTGCTTTCGGCTTCTGCTTCTAGGAGAAATGTGAGATTTTAGCTGTTTCTTCCTTTTAACTGCCAGTGGGGGTTTGAACTGATTGGCTGGGAGCTTGGCTGTGTTCTGATTGGGTGGAGGTGTGTTCTGATTGGTTAGGGGCTTGGCTGTGCTCTGATTGGCTGGGGGAGTGTTCTGTTTGGGTGGGGGCTTTGTTGTGCTCAGGTTAGTCTGATTTACAAGGGGATTAGAGATGGTGAACTGCATAGCTGTTTGGGTCGCGTTCGTGGTCGTGCCTCATCTTCATGGTGGGTGTCAGTTTGTTTCGTGTATGGATTGGAGGGGTTTAAGGTGGCTAATGATGCAGCTGTGGTCTGGCTTCTGGTTTGTGGTCGTGCCTCCTCATCAGTGTGGGTTTGGGTTTGCTTTTTGCCTGGATGTGTGGTGGTGACATCTTGTGTGGTTTTTGTGAGTGTAGGTCTGGTGTCATTCCCCGTACTATGGACTCGTCTGTCAATAAGGGCAGGTTTCCAAATGGCTGGTAGGCGGGAGGCATCATCTCGTTTGTTCATGCTGTGAGGGCGTTTTTCTATCTCGATGGCTTCTCTGATTATTCTGTTATTAAAGTGTTCAGTTTTGGCAATAGTTCTGGTCTTTTTGAAATCAATTTTATGTCCTGTGGCTTTAAGGTGTTGGACCAGGGAAAAAGTTGGTTCTTCTTTTTTGACTGAGTTTTTGTGTTCTTCAATGCGTGCACTTATTCTTCTGTTGGTTTGTCCAATGTATGTGGTGGAGCAAGCAGTACATGGGATTTCATGTACTGATTTCATGTACTTGATTTTCTAACTCAATTTTGTCTTTAGGGTTTCTTAGGATGGTGGATATTTTTCTGTTTGTGCAGAATGCTGTCTTAATGTTATGTTTGTGCAAGATTTTGCTGATCCTGTCTGTGGTGCCTTTTATGTATGGGAGGAGGGCTTTGCCATTTTCTTGTTCTCTGTCTTGTATTTTAGTGGGAGTTTCTTTTTGGATTAAGTTGGAAATCTTATTTCTTGGAAATCCGTTGGATGTTAGTACATTAGTGAGATATTTACACAAAGTGCTGAGTTAGATCATTAGATCACAATTATTTTTGTTCTCTAACTCATCACATTTTATCCCAATGGTTATTTTAAGATGGTAATAAATTTCTATTGTATAAGATTAAGAATTAGATCTCAAAGCTTTGTTCCCAATGTAGGACCTGCAACAAGTGTAACATCTGTGCAATTCTTTTAACTATAGAGCATCACACTTTCTGTTTTCTGCTCATATCACTGTTCACTAAATTCATATTTATATTATATATATTTATTAAATTTCTATACCGCCCCTCTCCCGAAGGACTCGGGGCGGTTTACAGCCTTAAAATTTAAAAAAAACATATAATGTAAAAAATTAAAATATTTAAAAATAAATTAAACAAATTAGGCCATAAAATCTATAAAACCCAATATATACAAGTCCTAAAATCCTAAAAATTACAAAAATCCTAAAAATTGCACAATCCCCCTAAAACATTTTCACCCGGTTGGAGCCGGAGCTTCTATGCCAGGCCGGCCTGTTGAAAAAGGAAAGTTTTCAGTTCCCGACGGAAGGTGCGTAAGTCCGTCATCGTACGGAGTTCGGGGGAGAGCTCGTTCCAAAACGTTGGAGCTCCCACAGAGAAGGCTCTCCCCCTGGGGGTCGCCAGTCGACATTGTCTGGCCGACGGCACCCTGAGGAGGCCCTCTCTGTGGGAGCGTACCGGACGGCGGGAGGTATTTGCTAGCAGTAAGCGGTCCTGTAAGTATCCGGGTCCGATGCCACTAAATTCCAGTTAAAAGTTGTTCTTTTCCCCCTTACAAAGAGCCATGTTATAATTTTGAAATAAAAAATACACTCCAGACACTTAGCATTCACATTTTTCTTTAAACATTTACCTAGATGCGACGTTTGAACTTAATTCAAATTGAACAAAAAGCAACAATAACGAAGCGTGTTAGTCCCCTCCTCTATCTTTTGAATGAATAATTCAGTGTACTGTATATATTAACAGCAACCAGAAATTTTAATGACTCTCATAGAATATCGATGAATATGTGCCCGCTGAAGCTTCTGTCTAGGACTTAGATATTAAATAAAGCATGTATCTTTGGAGGATATATTTTTTTTAACCTTAATGGGATATCCAAAATACTTTCCTCTCTTTCTTTGATACTTTCAAATGAACAGTATATGTCTTTGAGCATTATATCTGTTAAGCCAGGTTTTGGGTTGCTAAAATTTATTTGGACAAGATAGATCTTGGGTTGTCATAATGCATTTGGTTTGCCATCTTCATCCTGACATCCATCCTGAATTAATAAATGGTTCAACCTTGAGGCAAAAGTCTGCACCTTCTCAAAAGTCACATACAAAAATAAATTGCTCATTGTGCACAGGCAGCATTCTTACTGATATGAATCCTGTTTTATACACGGCTCTTCTATTAATTTGTATGCTATTTCCTGCTTTTATTTACTTGCATATCACAAGGTAATGGAATTTTTAATAACACTCAGAATGAGTTCATAATTTCTCAGTTTGTTGTCAAGTGTTGAAAAAAAGTTTGAAGCAAAGTACTCTTTGATAGCATATTGTTAATCCCATAAAGACTCAGAGGGAAGATATATCCTGAGCAGGCTGTTACAGCTCTCTAATTGGAATTACTTCTTATTCCTTAACTTACGTTGAAGGAGCAAATGACAGCTCTTCAGCAGCTAGAAAGTGAAACACCAGTCTTCTGAGAATACAATTTTAGCATAAATAACAAGTTTCAAAACAAGAGTGAAGAAAACCAGGTTCTAGTCCTTCCTCAGATAGGGAAGCCATCTAGGCCAATCATTCTTTCTCAGGTTTAGACTAAGAAATTTACTTTTTTTAAAAAAAATCTACCAACCCAAAATAGATCACTCTTGTGGGTTACAGTCCATAACTTTCAATGAAGAGATTTTCACCTTGTAGTAGGGAATTGAATAATAATAATAATAATAATAATAATAATAATAATAATAATAATAATAATAATGATGATGATGATGTTGGTGATGTTGATGATGAACTGAAGAAGTTAGCAAAATACAAAGACCTACAAATAGAACTAGAACGACTGTAGCAAAGACAAGCAAGGGTAGTACCAATAGTAATAGGCACCTTGGGTGCAATCCCAAAACAACTGGAGCACCACTTGAATACCACTAGCATTTCCAATTAAGTTTGGTGTTTATTTTCAGAACTGTATTTGAGGTACTTATGTAGGTAATCCTGCATTTATGACTGTAATTGAGTCTGCAACTTTGGTTATAACTTGTGACAGTTATAAAGTGGGTCACCATGAGATGGGACCTGATTTTACTATCATTTTTTGCAGCGATCCTTAAGTGAACATGGGGATTGTTAGGTGAACCCATTGTTCATTACGGGGCAATTTTTGCCAGAAGCTGACAAAATGTTGTAAATCAGTAAATCAAACCACAGGATGCTTGCTACAAATGGCTGTAAATGGAGGCCGGTTGCCAAGGACTCAAAATGCGGTTATCTGTTTGTGCAGGGGGACAGATGTTGCAACTTTGAATCCAGGTCGTAAGTCGCTTTTTCAGAATCCATAGTGTAACTTCAAACAGTCATTAAGACTACCTGTAGTCCTAGGCTGCCTGGATTTGCTTCGAAAAAGCTGTTATTTAGTTCTGTATGTGTATTGCATGGTGGATAAAACAAGATACATTTTTGATTGCTACAGCCATCAGTTCCAGATACCTGACTATGTTGGGCTGGGTGCAGTAGTGGGATTCAAACATGTGAACAACTGGTTCTCTGTGTGGATGCTGCTTCCAGAAGTCCATTCTGGGCCTGGGCAACAAAAAATTAGCTACCGGTTCTGCCGAACTGGTGCGAACTGGCTGAATCCCACCACTGGTTTGTTTTCTAGTAAAATTGACTGAATTTCATTCATATGTTGCCATCTACACTTGCATCAAGGTATTCTAAATTAAAATAACTTTCCCAAGTAGTCCTTGTTTAGCAACTGCAATTGGGACCACAGCTTGGTCATTAAGCAAAGCAGGTGCTAATTGAAACTGCGACTGTATTTATTATGGTATTACTTCAGCTTTCTTTTGCTGTACAAACTTACAAATGTCATAAATATGACAATTAGTTGCAAAGTCACTTTTTCCTTACTGTCTTAAGTGCGAATAATTGCTATATAAGGCAGTCACTAAGTGAGGACTACTTGCAGGTAAATTTTCCCACTGCTTTACTAGATAGCTAGACAGAAGACAGACATTTCACTAACATTTCACAATAGACAAAAGAGTAAGCTTTTCTCATAACTCCATCTAATTTGTTCCATGTTAGCCAGCTTTAGTCATATCAGGGTTGCAAGGCAGCAAGCTACCTCTGCTGTGTGACAGATCACTTTATGAGAACAAAACTTTGTTATCTTCAAGGGTTGCTGTAGCTTCTTTTTAATCTGGTATCTGTTACTGCCTGGCTTTCTGACCCCTTATTCCTGTGGCTACTTTTTGTTTTGGTTCTTTCTGCCTGACAGTGAATTTCTTATCTCGTACACATTGCCTCTCTCTTAATTCACTTTAGAATTCAATGCTTGGCAACTGCTATTGCTGCTGTTAGTCAAGAAGCTGAATGTGAAGATCAACATCTACTTACAGATATTTGTAGAAAGCTGCTAAGGAAAGGGAGGATTGCTTGATAGTGCTAATAAAGAAGACTGTGCTCAATATTAAAGGTAATTGTTGAGGTGTTTAATCAGATGATCATTCAACACAATGTCAGGTACTGTTAAAAGTATGGCAATTACTGGCAGTTTTTCAGGCTGACTTTTTCCAATTATTAATCTTTCCAAAGGCACTGAGAATCAAAGCAGACGGTAGCACCTAGGAGACCACCAGGAGCGATAAGGGTGGGAAGCTGAAAAAACACGCTTTTAAATAAAGCAATTATGACAACATTCATGTTGTTGCCCAGAACTGTCTTGCCATCAATATTTCAACCTAAGGGATTTTTTTTTAGTATTGATAAACCAGAATATTTATCTATGAGATCTGAAACACACACACAGGAAATATTTGAGTAAACTTAGAGCCATCTTTGTTAGATAAAACTGTCCAGCTGATGTCACGGGAGATACATGATCCTTCACTTAATCAGGCCCTATTCTGTGTAGGCTTAATAAGTCATAACCAATACTCTGAATTGCACCCTGGAAGTTACTAATAACCAGTACAGCTTGGGTTACAGTCACATGGGCACGCTAAAGCATGCCCATCACTACCTATGTCACTACATTCTGGATCAGTTGAAATTTCCAAGTGGTCTTCAAGGGCCAATGTAATGCATTGCAACAGTCAGGTCATGAAATTATTAGGGAATAACTGACTGTATAAAGAGCCTACTAATCTAGGAAAGAATGCATCTGTGGAAGATGAAGCTATGCAAAGGCCCTCCTAACTATAGTTGCCACCTGCTCATCAAGAAGGAGCTGTGAGTTTAGGAGTACTCCAGATTGTGTACCATCCCTTAAATGAGGAAGTGCAATCCCAATCCAGACCAAAGATAGAATATTTCCGTATCTAGATGCCCCAATCACCACAGCTACTCAGTCTTGGTAGGATAAGTCAGAGACAGATCCTCCCCATCCAAACCTCCATGTATAGGCCCTGGCTGGCCTCGGGTTGAAAAATATAATTGGGTATCATCAACATACTGTGGATACCAAATGCCAAACCAGCAGATGCCCTCACACACAGTTTCATGTAGATATTGAATAAAGGAGGGACATAGTTGAGCCCTGCAGCACTCCAAAAATGGAAGGGCCTAGAGTACAAACCTCTTTCTCCCAAATAAATACCGACTGAAACCAGTCCCAGAGGAAGGAACAGAACTAACAAATGCATGCTATCCCCAAAGGTGCCCCCTATCCCCAACCCCTATCCCAAAATACCATCAACTGCAGACAAACCATCTTCTGAACAGCTTTCTCTAAAAGTAAAAGGTTGGAGAAGGACTACAGGAACTTAACAGTGTTGCATCCAGGGATGATTTTTTTGAGGAGGGGGCACACCATAACCTCCTTTAAGGCAGCCGTACCACCCAAAAGATTGACACCATAGCATGAACTCAAACTCAGGTTACTGCCCTGGCCACTTTCACAGTGCAGAATGGTGGTTGATCCAATAAACAGATGGCCAAACTGATAACCCTGTCCACTTCCTCAGGAGTCACTGGTTCAGTCTCACCCCAGATTGCACCATAAGATCTGACCCCAGGCATCTCAACTGGACTTGTCTAATCAGAGTTCAAATTACCTACACTCAAGTCAGCTCACTCTGAATCTTCACCCAAAATACTCCAAGCATTTCTTCTGGCACTCTAGATCCTAAAACTCATCAAGCTCAACCTCAGGCTCTCTCTGGAAACTCTTTAGTTCTGTGGATCACCAAGGGGTGGGCTGCTCAATGGGTCCTATATCCCTCCAGAGAGGGTTGACACCAGTGAACCAAACAACAATCAAAAAGAGATCTGAAGTTTTCTTTTTTCTTTCCTCCAATATGGTGGAAAAGTTGGAATATAAACTGCAGAAAGATATTTTATACTGATAGTATGAACAGCTCTCTGGCAGGAAATGCTGGAGACTCTACTTGCTTAGCATCTTTTTATGTAAGTCCCCACCTAAGGCACACCTCATCTCTGTTAAAATCTAATTCACTCTGCACCACATTTCTGTTTATTACCTGGAGCAATGAATAGCTTGATGACCAGCAATATTAAAATAGAAATCAGTTGTATGTTTCATTTCATCTGTATGCCCAGAAACCTCAATCCAGTGTCCTATTGGGAGGCAGTAAACTCCATCAACTAAATTGCATGGGTTATAAATGCTGGTTCGATCATGGTGGGGCCCATTACCTAAAACAAGAAGAAAACACATACACAATTCAGCAGAATCATTAAATAAATTATATTTGGAAAACAGAATTTTCCCATCCCTTGCGCTCGCGCGCGCGCGCGCACACACACACACACACACACACACCCCTGCATCATGTGCGTTTCTTTTAAAAGTATATCGCAGGACATTTTTTTCCAGGTTTGCACACAACAGACCAGATTAAGATTGTTTAACTGAATGATAAAATAGCATTTCAGAATTAGTGCTTTACTGGGACCAGTTTTTGTACATAAATATTTAACATTTTTTAGAAGATACAAAACAAAATCTCTTTTAACTATATATTTTTGTTTATAAGCTAAAAATTGCATTCTGAATAACTTATTCACTATACACCTTTTAAAAAACAATACTATTATATCTTAAAATGTTTCATCGCATTTTTAATATTGTTATTTTTCTTATTCTAAATCTGTTGCCAGAAGAAATAGATATAGTTAGAGCAGATAACTGGTAAATTATGCTCTGAATTAAAGTAACTTGAATTTTGGCAACTAACACTAACTCAGTCCCAGAATTTTTAACACAGTAAACAGGCATAATTTTTTCCTTGATTTTTTTCTTACGAGCATTCACAGTGCCATCTGCTGTATGAAAAATGGTGCATGCTATGATTTGGAACAGTTTACTTTTGAAGTTATTGTTTTTAAATTCAGAAGTCTAACAGATCATATTGTATAATTTCTAAGCAGACTAGCTGAGATTCAATAAAAATATAGACTGCGTTTTTGCAATGTAGCAAAAATGATCAATTATACCAGACAAATAGATTTAATATCAAAGTCAATTAAAACAGGCTGTGCCACAATTTGTACAAAAAAGTCAGTCCTACAGACTCAAAGACACATAAAGATTAAAGAGAGTGGAATCATATTGAGATCCAATATAACCTTCCCATTTTTTATGATTCCCAAAGGATATCTGAGATCGTTAACAGAATATAAATTCAGATGAAACATTTATGATTTAGTAATAATCTCTTTTGCTGCAGAATACATCTCTCCCCCAATGTTCACTTAGGAATTAAGCCTGAGCTCATTAGGCTCTCCTTTTAAGAAACCTTTCAACATGCTTTTCCATAAATCTTTTGGAACTGTTATCTAATTTATAGTTTAGAGATTTTGTCAATAGTACTACTACTACTACTACTACTACTACTACTACTACTACTACTACTACTACTACTACTAGTAATAATAATAATAATAATAATAATAATAATAATAATAAAAGTTGGAAGGGACCTTGGAGGTCAAGTCCAACCCCCTGCTCAGGCAGGAAACCCTACACCATTCCAGACAAATGGCTGTCCAGTCTTTTCTTAAAAACTTCCAGTGTTGGAGCATTCACCGCTTCTGCAGGCAGGTTGTTCCACTGGTTAATTGCTCTAACTGTCAGGAAGTTTCTCCTTAGTTCTAGGTTGCTTCTCTCCTTGATTAGTTTCCATCTGCTGCTTCTTGCCTTGCCTTCAGGTGCCATCATAGTACTAAACACTGTGATTGATCTGTTATTCTAGGGCTCTTCAGAGGCTGGTGGACAGGCTACCAATCCTACACAGATTTCCATTTTTCCTTTCCCAGATATAATGCTTTAGATATTGAATTGTATATATGTGGATACTGGACATGGGCTCAAGTCCTGTCTCCATCATGGAACCTGATTAGATGATGTAGGGTTAATCTGTTACGGTATTCGTATAATACTGAATGCTGGCTTGTGGGGAAAAAATTGAAGAGAAGGTAATATGTACCTTGTCTTGAGTTCGTGGAGAAAGGATGAGATATAAACCAAATAAAAAATAACTAAATAAATATAAATACATACATTACAATATTAAAAATATTTATTCAATATGTATCTTGCCTTTCTACTTAAGTAATGACTCAGGGCTGCTAACAAAATTTCTAAAAACATTAGCTAAAATAACATTAAACTTAATAATAAAAAGCTGGACAAAAAGATACATATTTACAATTAATAGTGAGCAATGGAGCCAAGTATAAATCCTATGGTGTTCAGTCTATAGCTTAAGTTTTTGATATTGAGAGCATCTTCAGAAGAGTTTGTCTTGCAGATCACAATTGTCAGACAGGTTATCAGGATTATAAGATGCAGTCCCTCAGACTGTGAGGCCTTAAGCTATTTTAAGTTTTTAAAGGTTAATCCAACATCTAGAATTGCACCTGTTAAGCCACTGATGCCCTGTATAGATCTTTCAGTATTACCATTATGTGATCTGAATACCTATTCTTACATTTTGCACTAATTGAAGCATCTGGCTTTTTATAGGGAATAGCTTTAATTAGAGTACACTGGAATAAGAGGAATTATAACTAAGAGAATGATAAATGTAAAATCTAATAATTAATGAAGGAAAAGTTAGCTATTCTCAAACAAGAGAATGGCAATTGCTACCAAAACTAAAGTCAGTTAGAGTTCCTTCTCTGATTTAATTATTAATTCATTTACCAACTCCATAACAATTCTAAATGACAAAAATGTACACCTAGATTACTGTAAATAAATACTAAACCTGCTGTTGTTAGACACAAGCTATGGATGTAATTATTCATGGATCCAACTTATTCCTATATCTTGTTTCAGAAGACATAAAAATAAAATTTAATGTGATCAATCAATGATAAATGATTAGGTATTCTGTCCCTTTAAACATGTTGAACATGCACTCTTAAAAATGTACATAATAGATATTTCTTTAATTTCCACATTTTTCTCTATTTCCATTGACAAGGAATTTTTTTTTGGCGTCTGACACATTTAAGAGAAAGTAGATGGAAACTTTGATCAATTTCTGCGGGGGGGGGTTAAAAATACCCCCACAAAAATCAATCAATAATAGTAATAGTAGTAGTAGTAGTAGTAGTAGTAGTAGTAGTAGTAGTAGTAGTAGTAGTAAAGTTGGAAGGGATCTTGGAGGTCATCTAGTCCAGTGGTTCTTAACCTTTTTGAAGGAATCGCCCCCTTGAGCCAATGAGGAAGTTGTCATCGCCCCCCTCCCCCAACATAACCTCTCAATCACAACATAGGAAATAATTCTTCAATTTATGCAACACCCTTTTTTGTTTTCTTTAAAATTGTCATCAGGACATATCAATGCAAATAATTTATTTCCAGTCTTTTTCCCATATCTCAACTGTGTGAAAAATTTTGATGCCACCCGTCACTTTATTCCCAAACTTCATGATACATGTATTTCATTATTATCTTATTTATTCAAGACACTTAAATGTAATGACCACTGAAAACAAAATTCAATTGCAAGAAGTGAAATGCCTGAAAAGAAAAACAGTAACATTTAATGATTGAATTACAAGTGAAATTTAAGACGCAAAAAGAAATATAAAAAGGGTAGAGGCTGCTGCGCAATGCGCATGAAGATAAGCGGTGCGTATTCACATATGTACGGCGTTCTGTACTGAAGCTAGCTGGAGGAACATTTGAAAACACAATTCAATCCACTAACAGTGAGCAATCTGATGTTTTTCTACAACAGATATACAGCAATTCACTGTATGAAAAGGTATCAAAAGTGTGCCCAAAACTTCTCGCTCCATCGCCCCCATATTGTTCCTTCGCCCAGTCACCCCTTTTTGTTCCATTGCCCCCCTGAAAAACGAAATTGCCCCCTGGGGGGCGATATCACCCAGGTTAAGAACCACTGATCTAGTCCAACCCCCTGCTCAGGCAGGAAACCCTATACCATTTCAGACAAATGGCTGTCCAGTCTCTTCTTAAAAACTTCCAGTGTTGGAGCATTTACCGCTTCTGCAGGCAGGTTGTTCCACTGGTTAATTGTTCTAACTGTCAGGAAGTTTATCCTTAGTTCTAGGTTGCTTCTCTCCTTGCTTAGTTTCCACCCGTTGCTTCTTGTCCTGCCTTCAGGCGCCTTGGAAAATAGCTTGACTCCCTCTTCTTTGTGGCAGCCCCTGAGATATTGGAACACTGCTATCATGTCCCCCCTCGTCCTTCTCTTCATTAAACTAGACATACCCAATTCCAGCAGCTGTTCCTTATATGTTTTAGCCTCCAATCCCCTAATCATCTTAGTTGCTCTTCTCTGTACTCTTTCTAGAGTCTCAACATCTTTTTTACATCGTGGTGACCAAAACTGGATGCAGTATTCCAAGTGTGGCCTTACAAAGGCATTGTAAAGTGGTATTAACACTGCACGTGATCTTGATTCTATCGCTCTGTTAATGCAGCCTAGCACTGTGTTGGCCTTTTTGACAGCTGCAGCACACTGCTGGCTCATATTTAGGTGATTGTCCACTAGGACTCCGAGGTCCCTCTCACAGTTACTACTATTGAGCAAGGTACCCCCTATACTATAGCTGGGCATTTGGTTTTTCTTGCCTAAATGTAGAAACTTGCTTTTTTCACCACTGAATTTCATTTTGTTAGATAGCGCCCAGTGTTCAAGTCTGTCCAGATCCTCCTGTATCTTAAGCCTGTCTTCTGGAGTGTTGGCTATTCCTGCCAGCTTGGTGTCGTCTGCAAATTTGATGAGTTCCCCATCTATCCCCTCATCCAAATCGTTGATAAAGATGTTGAAGAGCACTGGGCCCAGAACAGAGCCCTGGGGCACCCTACTACACACTTCCCTCCATGTAGATGCAGTTCCATTGAGGACCACACGCTGAGTATGGCCGGTCAGCCAGCTATGGATCCATCTGGTGGTGGTGCTGTCTACCCCACATTTTTCTATCTTGTCAAGTAGTAGGTTGTGATCTACTTTATCAAATGCCTTACTGAAGTCCAAGTAAATTATGTCCACAGCATTCCTCTGATCCACTAATTTTGTCATTTGGTCAAAGAATGCAATAAGATTTGTCTGGCATGACCTATTTTTGATAAACCCATGTTGGCTTTTAGTAATGACTTTGTTTGCCTCTAGGTGCTCGCTGATTCATTGTTTGATTATCTTTTCCAGGATCTTCCCAGGTATTGAGGTCAGGCTGATAGGTCTGTAATTTCCTGGGTCCATTTGTTTTCCTTTTTTTAGATGGGAACTACATCAGCTCTTTTCCAGTCCTCTGGTAATTCCCCTGTGCTCCAGGATCTTTGAAAAATATAGTTCAGTGGTTCAATGGTTCTGCCAGTTCCTTGAGAATCTTGGGGTGTAATCCATCTGGTCCTGGCCATTTGAACTCGTCTAGGCTGGACAGGTGCTCACTTACCATTTTCTTGCCTATCTTAATTTATGTTTCTATTCTGTTTTTTATGGCACTATTTTTGATAGGTTGGTCTGTGTTTTCCCTTTGTGTAGAGACAGATGCAAAAAACAAGTTAAATAGTTCTGCTTCCTCCCTGTTGCTTGTCACCTTCTTGCCACTTTCACCCACTAATGAATCAATCATTTCCTTCACTTTTTTCTTGTTTTTCACATGTTGAAAGAAGCTTTTTTTGTTATTTTTTACTTTGGTTGCAAGCCTTAGTTCATTTTGAGCCTTGGCTTTCCTCACTTCATCTTTGGAGGCTCGGGCTATTTGCTGATATTCTGACTTAGTTATGTGCCCCTCTTTCCACTTTCTATACTTGTCCTTTTTATCTTTCAATTTGTCAGAGAGTTCTTTATGCAGCCATGCTGGTTTCTTTTGAGAGCTGTTATTTTTCCACTTCGTTGGTATTGTGCTAGACTGGGCTTTTATTATCTCATTTTTCAAAAATTCCCAAGCTTCTTGAGTTGTTTTTCCCTTGAGGATTCTCATCCATGGAATCCTTCCCAAGCCCTCTCTAAGTTTATTGAAATTAGCTCTCTTGAAGTCCAAGACTCTAGTTTGACTGTATTCTATTGCTTGTGCTTCCATAATGTTGAATTCCAATATTGCATGATCACTTCCTCCCAGGGTTCCTATGGCTTCAACATCTTCTATCATTTCATCTCTGTTAGTGAGGATTAGATCCAATATGGCTAATCCCCTAGTTCCCTTCTCTACTTTTTGGGAGACAAAGTTGTCTGCTAGGTTTGTCAGGAACTGGTTTGATCTTCCACTTGGTGCAGAGTTTGTCTCCCAGTTGATGTCAGGGTAGTTAAAGTCCCCCATTACTATTGTGATGTGCTTCCTACATACCTTAGTTAGCTGACTAGCAAAAAGTTCATCTATTTCCTCTGTTTGGTTGGGTGGCCTGTAGTATACTATTGAGCAAGGTACCCCCTATACTATACCTGTAAATTTGGTTTTTCTTGCCTAAATGTAGAACCTTACTTTTTTCATCAATGAATTTCATTTTGTTAGGCCCAGTGTTGAAGTCTGTCTAGGTCCTCCTGTATCTTAAGCCTGTCTTCTGGAGTGTTGGCTATTCCTGCCAGATTGGAGTTATCCGCAAATTTGATGAGTTCCCCATCTATCCCCTCGTCCAAATCATTGATGAAGATGTTGAAGAGCAGTGGGCCTAGAACAGAGCCCTGGGACACCCCACTACACATTTCCCTCCATGTAGATGCAGTTCCATTGAGGACCACACGTGGGATCAAGTAATTTTTTTTAAGGAGGTGGTGAACCAGGACCTCCTTAAAAGGCCCTGGGAATGTCCCTCCTGCAGTAAGGAATTTATCACTGCTTGAACCCACCTGCTAGTCACCATCTTGGTGATTTTCACCAACCAGATGGGACAAGGATCTAATTGAAGGTGGTTGCACTAACAGCATCAGGGTCCCTATCCATCAAGTTTATGTTTATAAGAATATTGTAGTTTATCAATGTAACTGTCAGGATTGAATATGTTAGTCAAGAATCCTACTTTCTGTAAATATTTATGGTAAAAATAAATAGTTTTAGTTTCAGCTATTGCAGCTATTGAACTGACTTTCTATTAAATTAATCTACAAACTAAAATCTATTTCGTGCACGCTATGTCTATAAAAATACTGTATTTCACTTGTGAAAGATAACATCCAATATCTATGTGGATGTCTTATACAGAGAGTTATTTTTATGCCTAAAAATATCAAAATAAAAGTGGCAAAGCATTAGAAAGCAAAATAATGGTTTCCCTCAAAAGCTACATCACATTTGAGATTCGTTTTTAAAGTCTTCATTGTTATTCCACTAATGTTCAAAAATTTTTCTGTGTCATTTGCTTGCAGAGCAACATCTTAAAGAACAAAGGAGTCACAAAAGTCTGCCTTACAGATCAATCTTTGCAAATAGTGTTCTTTTTAGTGCCTAAGGATTGCTCATATACTCATAACTGAAGTGTAAGAAAGATGATCAAGCTGATATATATATAAAAAGCCACTGGTTTTATTGCAAAGCAGATTAAAACAAGGATCTCTGAACAATGTGTAGCTCATATAGAAGAGAAAAATAAACTTGAATATATCAAGAGAGAAAGATATGATCAAAAAACTCAACCAAGGTAGCCAAAATCTATCATAGAAAAAGAATGTAAGTTCTCATATGATGGTGGTGGGAGCTGGGAGTCAAAAAAACCTCACTCAAGAATATAACATAACAGTATGTAAAAGGTAAAGGTTTCCGCTTCCGGCCGTGTCCGACTCAAGGGGGTATTGCTCATCTCCGTTTCTTAGTTGAGGGAGCCCACGTTCTCTGAAGACATTTCCACAGTCAAGTGGCCAGCATGATATCACACTGCAGCACAGAGCATGTGGTGAAACATGGTACAATGTTATCTTCCCATCAAAGTGATACCTATTTATCTACTCGCATTTCCCTACTTTTGAACTGCTAGGTGGGCAGGAGCTGGGGCAAGAACAGGAGCTCGCTCTGTCACACAGCATTTGGGTCTTGAACCCAGGCTGTCAGTTTGTCAGCTGACAAGCTTAGCTTCTTAACTGCTAACTGCTCTCTTATTTTTCTGATATACTCTTCCTTATATTTTTGGTACATTCCATACATTCCTTACATTCCGATATACCTTTTCCTTAAATATAATTTATTGGCACTTTTTCCTTGCTTCCATTTGTTCTATCACATTATATAGTCCACATGTGGCCAATTCTGCATCTCTTTCCTTAAGCTTTTCTTAACCCACATCTCCTTCATTTTTTTTCTACCTTAATGGATTTTCCTTTCACTCTCTGCCAGTTGGCATTCTTTCTGCCACTTTACTTCAGGACTTTTTCTTTTTAATTCTGCTCCATTAATGTAAATCCCACCTCTACTAACACATTTCTGCATGTATCCCTTAGGAAATCTTATTAACTCTAGTGTGGGTCAAAGTCCAGACAACTCAACCAGAATTTCTATGGATTTCCAAAGGAAAAAGAATTAATGTAAACTCCAAAGGAAAGGAGACATTTTAGAAGATGGTGTTCTCCCAAATGGGATATCACAGACGTCCCAAAATAACCCAGTTTTCAATTTCCTTATAGCACAGTTCTTCAGAGATTACTAACATTTGCCTCTATAAAGTCAGGTGGAAAATAAGTCAAATAAACTTAGTAAAATACAGCCAATTCTTGTTGTGCACGGTAGTTACATTCTATGAAGTTGCTGTATACATTGAATTCACAAATACTGAAAAATTGTGGACGTGTGCAATGGGCAACTCAAATCTTTGCCGCTCTACATGTCTGTGAATGACCATGAAAGCTCCATGCGTATTGATTTTGTAATTAGAAATACATTTTAGCAAGAAGGTAAATTTGCAAATATAAATGACGAGAATCCATTCTATTCAGCTATTTTCATTCTAAACCCATGACGAGCCTTACAGAGAAGGCTATAACTTTGTTAACCCATCTAATCCAATACTGGTTTCCCTTACTTCTCACTATTTTTGATGATCCAAACCTCCCCAGCCAATTATGACTTATCTTGAAAAGCCAAGCAGGGTCATACCTAGTTAAAACTTGGATAGGACACCACTTGGAAATCCCAGAAATCCCAGAATCAGAAAAAGAATCTTGATTTTGCTGTACAACCATAAAGTCACCGGGATTTAAGTTCGACTTGAAAGAAACTTTGTTTTTATGGAAGCTGGTTGAACAGAAATCCAACCTAGAAGTAAGGAGTGAGAACAATTAAAAAGCCCTGATGATGCATCGGTTAGAATGCAGTATTACAGGCAAACTTTGCCCACAGCCTAGACTTCGATCCTAATGGGGCTCAAGGTTGACTCTGCCTTCCATCCTTCCAAGGTCAGTAAAATGAGGACCCAGATTGTTGGAGGCAATATGCTGACATTTAAACTGCCCAGAGAGAGCTGTAAAGCATTATGGGGCAGTATATAAGTCTAAGTCAGTGGTTCTCAACCTTTTTCAGGTTGAGACCCCACTTGCCCCGCCCATGCGCGACGCGACCCCGACCCGCGCCGCGCATGCGCGACGGGCCGATCCGCGCATGCATGCGCGACGGGCCGATCCGCGCATGCGCAACGTATGCGCAACGGGCCGATCCGCGCATGCGTGGCGCACACGCGATGGGCCGAACTGCGCATGCACGGTGCGACAGGCCGATCCGCGCATGCGCGGCGCGCGCGAGACGGCCCGAACAGCGCATGCACAGCTTGTGCACGACGGGCAAAAAAAATGGCGGACCGCGGTGTTCGGCGACCCCCGTGAAACGGTCGTTCGACCCCAAATGGGGTCGCGACCCATAGGTTGAGAACTGCTGGTCTAAGTGCTATTACTATTGCTATTGCTACTGAGCAGAATGGCTTGCATCCTGGAATTGTGGGTACTCCAATCCTGGAGATTTTAAAAATA
Organism: Bothrops alternatus; assembly: GCA_034064705.1. Taxonomy (NCBI): domain Eukaryota; kingdom Metazoa; phylum Chordata; class Lepidosauria; order Squamata; family Viperidae; genus Bothrops; species Bothrops alternatus. The sequence continues at coordinate 3,529,977 of JARGCV010000023.1, forward strand.
GCCTGGACAGCCATTTGACAAGGATGGTATATTGCCTGGAACAGAGGATTGGATTAGAATACCTCTGTGGTCCCTTCCACTCTTGTGATTTTATGTTCTGTGTTTATCTTACCTACTCAAAATTCTTTCTCCTCTGAAAAGCTCCTGTGTAACAGGGAGCCCTCCAAAATAAAATAAGAGATGATGTGAAATATTATGGTTAGTAAGGGAAAACTGACAATGATCAGATGCCCAATTTAATTGCAGAGAAACATTTTCCACTGAAGTAAAGCCACCACATGATACAGCCCAAGATTTTTTGTTGTGTCCCCCTTTTTCTTATCTAATATTATAATAATGAAGGGACATGCATGCTAAGTAAGGACCCATTTTCATTTCTTATATTGTTTTTAGCTGTTCTAAATATTTGTCTTCTATACTGATAAATACCTAACTTTGACCGAGATTCACTTTCAAATTACTTAGAAAAGTGTCTATTTTAATTGAAGCATGGCTGAATAGTGATTGTTAGTACAGAACTATGAATATAAACAGATAGTTTAAACCACTTGACAGTGAACCTACTTAACTTATACAACTCATGCACAGCATTTAAAAGAAAAAAACTGTTTTGCTGAGAGAGAGAGAGAGAGAGAGAGAGAGAGAGAGAGAGAGAGAGAGAGAGAGAGAGAGAGAGAGAGATCTTTATCTATCATAGCTAATTCCACTGAGAAAACTATCCACCATATAACTTGTCTACTTCTCTTTTTAATTTAAGTTAATAGCATTTAATTTAACTTAACTCTATTACCATATCTTGTGACAATGAAGAATTACCAAAATTAAGCATGGATGATGTGAAGCAGCATTGCTCTGCTGCTAATCAGTTTTATAATCCAATGGCGCCTTTGCAAAAGCAACTGCTTCGGCTCACACAAAATAAGACATCCAAATTTCCTTTCCCCACCTACTAGATCACTTTGGGTTAGATTAACACTGTTTTGATAGTGTTAAATCTCAGAAGCTTTTCAGCTGACAAAAGAAAGCATCTGTAGCAAGTGGGTATAATCAGTGTCAAGGAGGTATCTTTAGTGACACCATCTGGTACACCAAATAGTACTCAAAAAGTAAGTCTCCCTATGAAAATACTTTGGGCATCCAATCTGGCACTCTCCCTTTTGACTGGGAGCACAACAACGCAACTCCTCAGCAAACTTTGCCAAAATACATCGCATGTTTAAGGCTCTGCTGGGAAAAGCCAGACAATAATGTTTCCATCTGAGTACAGGTATAGACAACCTATAAAGCAGGAACGGTTGAAATCCCTGAAAGCCTAGGTGCACTTCTAGAAATCCTCCAAACATTTCCACTGAACTGAATTCCTTAACGTGGCAGAAAGGGAATATTATTAAATCCATAATAAGGTATTATAGTCATTTGTTTAGATTCATTATAGCTGCCCACTCTGATAAACTCAGGATGGCTTACGAAAATCTAAAAATGTTATAAGCAGTTAGAAAGCGTATGACAACATGAATAGCCTGAACTAAAATAACCATCACGATAACGAAGAGTCATAATAGAGGCTCCACAGTATATTAACCCCAGGCCTGAGTGAGATTTTGAGGCGTTCTGAAACCTCGGAAGAGGGAATGCTGTCCCTATGCCTGCAGAGATGCTATTCCAGAGGGTGGAGCCACAGCACAGAAGTTATGCTTCCTTGGTGCCATAGGATGACCACATTTAACAGAGGAGACTTGGAGTACACCCGGTCTCCTCAAATATATGAAGTGGGTAGAAACTATTGGAAATAAGCGGCTTCTCAGGTATCCAATGGACATAGGAAGTTCCTCAACAGCTCCACGTACAGCACATTGCAACAGTCATGAGGCCACCTTAAGGTGAATTTGATTAATTTTTCATTTTAACACAGGTAAATCAAATTTCATTTTTGCCATGGTTCTGCCCATTCTTTTGCCTTGGTCCTAGCTACTGTGTCAGACCCCTCCAGTGTATTTGCCTGCTTATTTTTTCTTGGCCTGTGTATTCTTTTCAGGGTTGGCCATTCTAGTGGGAGGGGGAATGTACTTGCCTTGCTGTGCTCTGTCCTCTTTGAAATGTCTTCCCTCGTGAAAAAGGCCTGAAAACATCTGCCTTTTCGCCAGACAACGGAGCCTGGGACCGTTGGGAAACAAAAGTGAGAGAGACCTTGAGATGGCGCTAAATCAATCTAGCACCTATGGATTGGCTGGATTTCAACCGGACTGTTGGACACTGTGGGGACGAGTCTTGAATGGGCATTATGATGTAACCTTTTGCACACAAATTCTTCAGATCTTGCTTTGCTCTACTGCTATCACTCTCAATAAAAGTTCCTTTTGAACCAATGCCTGTTTCAAGAGTGCTTTCTTGGGAGATCTAGTTGAGGCAGATACTTACATACTGTTTGGAAAATAATCATTGAGTTGTCTCTCAAACAGCATGTGTGCCTTGCCTCTCAATCTCTTATATAGTCAGACATTTTTCCCTAGGACTGGGGTCCCCAAACCCTGGTCCATGGACCGGCACCATGGCATGCCAGAAGCTGGGCAGTGCAAGCAAGCAAAGCCCCATCCGCGGGATGGAGGCAGCACATGAAACCATGCCTCCTCTGGTCAGTGGAAAAACTTCTCTCCACAGAATCCATTCCTAATGCCCAAAGGTTGGGGGGGGGGCTGCCCTAGAATCAACCAGATCATTCCTGTATTGATTATATACATTGATTACATATATTACATAAATTTCCATACTATTATCCTGGTGTATCTTTCTATAAAAAATATGGCTCTTTTGTTTTTTTCTTGTCTATATTGTTTCTAATGTGGGATGAAAGAACTCCATCTACATCAGTGAGTATACAATAACATGTGTAATTTCAAACTAATTATACCCCTTTTAAAAAAATAAGTAGAAGTGCTTGATTTACAGTCTTTCGCCTAAGTCACTAAGCTTTCGTCCGGCCAAAAACTGCCGGCGTCATCAGTTAGAATAGAAGGAGATCGGGAAGGCAGCTCATATAGCCTCCTGCCTCTGCACCCGGCTCCTTGAGCATATCCCTCTGATGACGCCGGCAGTTTTTGGCCGGACGAAAGCTTAGTGACTCTTCTTAACCACAGGCTTGTTTATATTAAACAGGCTTGTTTATTATATCCTGGTGTTCATTTTTTTCTTTTATTTGGTTAACATAATGCCCAGGATTTGCATTTTCTTTCTCCCATATTTGGGCCGACAGGGTGCATCAAAAAACACTCAAGTAAATCTCCTCCCCCTGTCTCTTCCCTCCCTGATACAGCTAACAAAGTGAGAAAGAGCCTGTGGCCTAGAGGTTAATACAGCTGCCTAACATGCACATAGCCCAGGTTCGAATCTCAGAAGGGTATGTCTGGCTGAAGAGAGTTAAGAAGCTCAAAATAGCTATTCCAGTTCTCCCTTTATTCTTTGTTTTCTGATCATCCAAGAAGTCTTATATAAGTCTCTTTATCATATTTACATAGCTGCTCATTACACAAACATGACTTACAAACATAAAATATAAAAAAACTTCTAAACTTTTTCATCAACACAAATACTTGAAATTAAATTTAGCTATTTATATGTTATTAGGCAATTAATAGTTGGTTGAAGTTTTATATTTGGTATGTGGTATATGCTAAATAAATACATGTATTTGGTAAATGATTAAAATTAATGAACATAACTCAAACTTTCTTAAAACTGCCCATCTTAGGATCTTAACCCAAATAGACAGCAGGCGGCCAGAATAACAAGGGTCTAAGTACAATTTGCCATGGCCAGCTTGGTATGACCGGTTGACCACCACCAGCTCACCACCACCAAGTCACCTCTGCCAACACCCCTCAAATATATAATCTATATTTTCTAAAGCCATCTATAAACATCAGGCTCCAAAAACCAAGAAAGATACATGCAATTCTTCTAAGCAGATTTCTTTATTGATCCTCACCCATATACAGAATCCAAAAGCAAATTGCCAGACGCATAAAGCATATACTCTGGGAATTATTAGGGAAGAGCCATCTGCTCCTCTTTCTCTTACACAAACTGAATTGTCTCTTGTTCCTCTGGAATGCATTCCCTCCATCCTGGAAGTCCACACTACATTCCATCGCAATAGATGGAACAGCTCCTAAAGGAGATTGGAGACCAGGGGAAAGTGGTCAAATACCTTCAAAGTGGGTATTACTGCACCTTACCCTTACCCAACTACTTAGCAGCTTGAAGGAACCAAGACAGACATGGATTAAACTGACAAATGGTAATGCTCAGACTATAGAAAATGCTATCCACTTGCTCCAGTTCCATGAACTTAAAAAGATCCCAGCCTACATCAGGAGATTTGCCTCACTCTCCACAGTTGGTGGTCTGTTTATATTCTAGCCACCATGTTGCCTCACAGCAACTCTTGCTGAGTTCCTGGACCTGATTTCTTGGCTGGTACTGGAATTCCCCCAGTTATTTTGTACAGGCTAAAGTTAGAACATGGACAACAGTATTACGTTTCCTTCTCACATGACTGCTCTTTAGAAATTGAGCTGGAGTGAAACCAGAGAGAAGCCATATTCTGTAATCTATTTAGATAACTCGCTTAGAGATGAATGTTCAAGGGACCTTTCAAGTGTATATTATACAATCAATACATGTCTGTCATCTAATGACACAGAAATATGTATGCTTTAGAATAGTATAATAAAGCTAATGAATAATGCTTAAAGCTATTTATACAGCTGGAGTGGCCTGTGTGAACTACTGCTGACATTTGCAATTGAATATTCCTTCTTTCCTGTGAAGTAAAAAAAAGTAGTTTAAGTACTTACTCTAGTTTTCTTATTTGCCATTTTAAAAAGAAAATTCGTAACTTGTACTGGGGTAATTCAGTCTTCATGCTTAGGGTCAGGTTCTAGGAAGGAATCCGGAGTTCATAGCCATGACTATCTGTAGGAGATGACCAGGCTGAGCTTGAGGGAGGGGTCAAGCATGTCATTAGTCTTGAGTCCCTTCACGTCCATAGGAGATCTAAGTCTAGCCCACCTTGAATTCTGTTGACTTTTATCTATTGCCAATTTGTTTTGACCGTTAGTAGTTCAGTTTCTTGTAGGCAATGTTAGCATGCAATAAACCTGTATTCATTTGAACCACCTTAGCTCCTGATTTCCTGTGCTTGTATTATCTCATGTAATATTTGGTCTGACACACAAAAATGGATGCATGCTAGACCTTGAGCTTACTTTGGAATGGTTAATGAGTGATCTGGATATGGTGGGACATTAGACTAAGTTCCTTCTGATTGTCGCATACAGGTAGTCCTTGCTTAATGACCAGTTGCTTAGCAACCATTCAAAGTTATGACAACCCCCTCCCTCCCGAAGGTACTTCTGACCTGGTTCTAGAGTTCCAGCAGTGGCACATATATCCCATGGTCATGTGATTGTATTATGGGCACTTATGGCTATTTGCAGTGCCCTGTGATGTGATCACGGTTTTCTGCATTTTTGCCAGTTTCTGCATTTACTTCCAATTTCTGGCAAAAAAAAAAAAAGTACATTCAGGATTTAATGACTGTCATGTTTGCTTAATGACTACCAAAAAAAGGGTTGTAATATCAGGCAGGGTCACATGGTGACCCACTTAACAATTGCCATGACTTATGACCATATTATAATCACAGAGGACTATCTGTAATTCCTGGACTAAATGAGATTTCTCATTGGCCACTCCTTCTGTGGGATGGATGGACTTATTTGGATGGTATGTTCCAGGCATCTAATAGATCTAGAGCAGGGGTGTCAAACTTGCCGTGTCATGTGACATGTCATGACATATCATGACTTCCTCCCCTTGCCGGAGCTGGGGTGGGTGTGGCTTCTGCGTGACGCATCTGGCCTGTGGGCCGGCAGTTTGACACCCCTAATCTAGAGGATTTCAAAAGACAGTTGGGGAGGAGGCGCGCATGCGCAAGGCATGGAAGCAGCCGGCTTCTGTGAGGCTCCGAACTCCGGGACTTGAAAAGCCGCGAAAACAGCGCAAAACAGCTGTTTTTTGCGGCAGAAAAAACCCCTCCTCGGTCAGAGAAGGGGTCAAGAGCTGTGAGTGGGGGTTGAGAGCCTCTGAAAATTCCCTGGAAAAGAGTTCAGGAAGAAAGAAAGAGGACTCCCCCGGGCGCTCACGATAGCTCCAGCCAGGAGTTGTTTCTCTGTCGGCTGACAGACTTACAAGCTAAGACCAGCCTCCGCGTGAGGAAAACTTCGCTAAAGAGGCAAGGAGACAGATGGACTGAACGCAAGAGCCTAAAAAAGCAAGTATTTCTTATATTATACAGCTGACTAACTACTTTCACAATAAACAAAAAGTATCCAAGATGGCGACTACTCTTACTTTAAAACGAAAGTAGACAGAAAAGAGGGAAAGTGGAAAGTGAGACGGCATTGCGAGAGTGAACACTAGAGGGCAGTCTAGACGCAAACCTTAAAAAACCTTACAAAATATACATAAGAAAAAGAATAATAAGGCTACAAGAGTATAAAAAAAGACTATAAAAGGAAGCATCTTGGCAATATAAGAGTAAGAATTAATCTTCTGCATTAAAAAAAAAAGCTAACAGGGGACTGAACTCAGGATGGCCACTAAGCAGTCCAAAATAATACCCTCAAAGGTGGCAACACCCTCCCCAGGCCAGTTCCTTAAAATACCAGGGAACAACTTACCTGTCCCCTCATCTTCCTCCATACCTACGGAATCCCAGGCCCCCCTGTCTACCCAGGCCCCTCCAGAAATGCATATGATGAAAGAATTCAAAGAGATAATGTCAGCAATGTATGAAAAACTAGAGAAAAAGCTGGAGGCAGTGGAAAAGAGGGTGGAGGAAGTGGATAAGAAGATAGAGGGAATGGGGACGAAGCTGGAGAGACAAGGCAAAGAACTAGAACAGAAGTTGAAGGAACAAAGCAGAGAATTGGAGAGGAAGATGGAAGCACAAAGCAAAGCTGTTACTGAAGACCTAGACCAAATCAAGGAAACAATACAAACAAACAATAAGAAAATGAGAGAAGATATTGAGAAAAATTTTAAGAAGGTCTGGGAGGGGGTTGAAAAAAGGATGGAAGAGGTGGAGAGCCAAATTGAGGGCCAGATGGCTGAGATGAAAGGGGAAGTGCAGGACCAATCAACTATGATGCAATATTGGCAGATGATGACAGCTATCAGGGTCAGGGGACTGGGAGAATCAACAAATGAAAAGCAAGAAGATTTGAAAAGAATTTTTGTAAAAGCCTTGGTACAATTTCTGGGAGAGGAGGCTGAAAATATCTCTTGGCAAATCAACAGAATCCACAGAGTCAACTCATGGATCGCAAAAAACAAAAATCTACCAAGAGATGTGGTTATCCATTTTGTAACAAAGGGATTCCGAGACCGTATTTCTACAACATCCTATAACAAGAAATTGTATGTAGAGGGGCAAGAGGTGGTGATATTGAAAGAGATCCCCCCAAGATGTTAAGAGAAAGAAAAGACTACAAGTTCTTGGTCACTGAACTGAAAACACGCGCTCTACAATATCGATGGGAAGCCCCAACTGGAATGTCATTACTCTATAAAGGCAAAAAATACCTTCTGAACTCAATCCGGAAAGCAAAAGAATTTCTTGAAAAGGAACTGAAGGCGGGGAGATCCCTGCCCACAACACTGGATAATATAGATTGGCCACGTGAAAGAGGAACGGACTTAGAACAACGATCAAACTCCTCAGAAGCACAGACCGCCGCAGCAGCAGGAAAAGAAAAAGGAGCTTCTCGGGATGCGACTGCACAGAGGATGGATGTCAATAAAATCATGGAAGCAGGATAGATTAAAGAGCTAAGGCAGACGAGGGCTACTACTAAACGCATAGAACAGCAAGAGAAGATCCCACAAAGCAATATGAACACCAACCTGGATACCATGGGAGCGAGACCAAAGAAGAAAGCAGGGGAAAAAGCGGAAGTGGTCTGGCAGGAGTGTCCTGAAGCCGATCATGACAAGTAAATATTTGACTTGGAACGTTAACGGGTTAAACTCCCCACAGAAAAGGAAGAAAATATTTCATTATCTGAATCAAGGTAAAAATGATATAATTTGCTTACAAGAAACACACATCAGAACTACAGACCAGAAATATTTAACCAACAACAAGCTAGGCACACAATTTGTTGCAGCAGCAGCAGTAAAGAAGAATGGCATAGTCATCTATGTGAAGAAGCATATAAGAGCTAAATTAATAGAGTCAGACTCTCAAGGTAGATATCTAGCAATCGAAATAGTAAAAGATGATAAGAAAATTCTTTTGATGGGCATATATGCACCAAATCAACAACAAGGAAAATTCTACAAATTGGTACATAAAAAGTTAATACAACTCAACTACAGATCATGTATTATAATGGGAGACTGGAACGGTGTCATAGAGGTCGGCCTGGATAAAAAGAAGACAGCACCAAACCCGCAAAAACACTCCAAGTTGCCTAAATCCTTCTTTGACATAAAGGATGACTTCGACCTGATAGACATTTGGAGGGAAAGACATGGCAAAGAGCAAGAATTTACCTTTTTCTCAGACAGACATCAATCATTCTCTAGAATTGACTTTATATTAACAACCAGCGACTTGCTTGTTAGCCTAAAGAAGGTGAAAATCTTACCCAAAGTACTAACAGACCATAACCCGGTGTGGATGGAATTAAGACATGGACAGAAACCTAGGAGATCCTGGAGAATTAATGAAAACCTGTTTAAATACGATATAAATGTGGATGAATGCAAAAATGTTATGAAGGAATTCTTTAGCATAAATATGAATAAGGAGACACCTACAGAAATGATATGGGATGCCAGCAAGGCATACATGCGTGGGATTCTCATGGACATGAACAAAAGGCACCGTTGCAAACAAGAACAAAAAAGAAAGGAGTTAAAAGATGAGATAAGTAAGAAAGAGCAACTATTAATAAAAAGACCGGAGGACAAGGTCACCAAAGAGGGAATCAAGATTTTAAGGAAACAATTTGACTTGTTGATGGCGGATCAAGTGGCAAGGAATATACAATATGCAAAGCATAGGACATTCCGTAATTCCAATAAACCTGGTCGGTGGCTGGCTTATACATTAAGGAAGAAGCAAAAATCCCGCATAATTGAAAAGATAGAGTATAAAGGAAAGGAAGAGTTTCAACAGGAAATGATCAAGAAAGCTTTTACAGAATTCTACTCCAAGTTATACACTGAAGAGAAGACACAAGACAAAGAGATAGATAAGTTTCTGCAAAATGAAAAGTTATTGATAATCACTGATGAACAAAGAGATAGTCTGAATGCATTGATCACACAAGAAGAAATACTTTCAGTGATTAAACAATTGAAAAAGGGAAAATCGCCCGGGACTGATGGGTTAACAGCGACCTATTACAAGTATCTTTGAGAGGAAATGATAGAACCCCTTAGAGAGCTATTTGTCAACATACAAGAAGGTGGTCAGGTTCCACCGTCGTGGAAAACAGCCTACATCTCTCTAATCCCTAAAGAGGGGAAAGACAACGCTCAACCAGAAAACTACAGACCCATCTCGCTATTGAACACGGATTACAAAATCTTTGCAAAAATCTTGGCTAACAGATTAATGACAGTGTTACAAAAAATAATTCACCCGGACCAAACTGGGTTTATACAAGGACGTCAGATGAAAACTAATGTAAGACAATTTCTTAATATAATAGAGTATTTGGAAAGGCATAACCAGGTGCCCGCTACTCTCATGTTTGTAGATGCAGAAAAAGCCTTTGATAGACTGAATTGGCCGTTTCTGATAAAACTGATTGGGGGGATGAAAATGGGAGAACAGTTTATTAATTCCATATTGGCAATTTACCAGACACAAACAGGCCAGATCATTGTGAATGGGGACTTAACAGACTCATTTAACATAGAGAAAGGTACTAGACAGGGATGTCCGCTATCCCCCTTGCTGTTTGTTTTAATGCTGAAGGTTCTACTGAACAAGATAAGAGCGGCAGATGACATAAAAGGCATACGGATTAGACAGCAGGACTACAGACTATGTGCCTTCGCGGATGACCTGCTGATGACACTGGCCCAACCAGCACAATCAGTCAGGAGACTGATGGAGATAATTAAGGACTATGGTAGGGTATCAGGCTTCAAAGTAAATATATCTAAGATGAAGATGCTAGTTAAAAATTTAGATAACAACTCAAAACAGGACTTAGAAAGAATAACGGGCTGTGAAATAGTTAAGAAAGTTAAATACTTAGGAGTGGAGATTGAAGCTACAAATGGGAAATTATATAAAAATAATTACGAGGTGTTGTGGAACAAGATACAAACAGATCTGGTCAGGTGGAAAACATTACAACTGTCCCTGCTGGGCAGGATAGCGGCAGTAAAAATGAATGTACTGCCAAAATTTTTATTTCTCTTTCAAATGCTACCTATACTCAAAAAGGAAGTGGAACTAGACGAATGGCAGAAGGACATTAACAGATTTATTTGGGATGGCAAGAAACCGAGGGTTAAATTAAAAATCATCCAGGATACAAGGAGAAGAGGTGGTTTAAAAATGCCCAATTTGAAGTTATATTACTACGCTGTGGCGCTGGTGGCACTGAGTGACTGGATTAATATAACGAATGACAGAGTACTGAATGTTGAAGGACATGGTTTACTATATGGCTGGCACGCATACCTAATGTATGACAAGAAGGTGGACAAGAGCTTCAAGGAGCACCCACTGAGAATCCCGCTGTTACGGGTCTGGAAGAAATATCAGTACCTACTACATGAAAAGATTCCCATCTGGACGATCCCCGGACACGCAATAGGGGACATAAACATACTACAAGGTCAGGATGTGGTGCCCTATAGTAAACTTGTAATGGAAGAAGGAAATGTGTTTTCGTTAAAGCCATCAAATACGCTAGCAGATGAAGGAATAGTGTGTACCTGGCTTTCATATTTGCAATTGCAGTCTAGATGGCAAAAAGACCTGAAGAAGGGTTTATCCCTAACAGATGAGAATTTAATTGAACAGGTTAGAGAGCAGGGGCCCATGCATATCAAACGAGTGTACAGTGTACTGATAGAAATTGACTCTGAAACTGTACTAGTCAAGGATTGTATGGTAAAGTGGGAACAAGATTTTGGGCAACCTATCACGATGGAAACGTGGGAGGGAATCTGGGTGAGAAATGTAAAATTTACGCAAGCGCAACATTTAAGGGAAAACTTTTATAAAATGTTCTATAGGTGGCATCTAGATCCGAAAAAATTATCATATATCTATCCAGACATCCAACCTAAATGTTGGAGGTGTGATAGTATGGAGGCTACATATTTTCATGTATGGTGGACATGTAGAAAAATTAAAGCCTTCTGGAGAAAAATATGATGGACACTCCAAACCATTTTGAAAAAGCGTATTGAATTTCTACCTCAGTTGTTTTTGTTAGGGATCATAAAAGACTGTACTATCACAGAGACGAACTTAATTCTGAACCTGATCACAGTAGTGAGACTGTTGGTGGGACAATACTGGAAGAAGCCAGAAATACCACCTATTGAAGAATGGACTTTGAAAGTAATAAATTTGGCAGAAATGGCTAAAATATCGGCATATTTGAAGGATCGCTCAAATGAACAATATATGATAGACTGGAAACATTGGATAGACTACATACAAGAGAAACACCAATCAAAGAAAATGTATCTGGCTTATAGTTAAATCTGGACATACGGAGTGAAGAATGTTTACAAATTTAAATCGATTGTATTAAGTTGGATAGCAGTTAACTTGAATTTTCCCCTGGTTTACATGTACAAATATATATCTATTGATTAATGGAAGATATATATTAAATAGACTAAGAATGTACTTGTTGAAGGGATGGGTGTATCGACATGAAAATTATTAATTTTAATAAGATGACTTGTTTGTTTGATGTCCAATGGATTGATCTGAAAAGAAGTGAAATTTAAAATTTTTAAAATGTAGTTGGCTTATAGTTAAACTTGGATATACAGAGTGAAGAAGGTCTACAAATTTAAAATGACTGTATTAAGTTGAATGGCGTTAACTTGAATTTTTTCTTTGTTTACATGTACAAACGGATATCTAATAATAAAAAATTTAAATAAAAAAAAAAGACAGTTGGGGAGTTTCCCTAACAACTGGCAAGCAATTCTGCTAGGTATCTGGAATTCGGAAATTCATGATTGCTTTCTATTTGTGGGCTAATTTTGGGCTATGAGAACTTCTAGAAGATGAAGCTGTAGAAGAGATACCTGGAGCACAAATGGAGGAAGATGAGGGAACATTATACTCAAGCCTCCATTGTAGGAATAAGAACAGTGAGAAATTACATTGAGAAACGGCACTGGACATTTGGTTCAATAATTTTTGTAAGGTTCTCAATTGGAGGGAATGACTAGTGCAGTGATGGCAAACCTTTTAGGGACTGAGTGCCCAAACTGCAACGCAAAACCCACTTATGCATCGTCGGGTGCCAGGTGGGTGTTGCCCATTGGGTGGGTGTAGTCCATTGGGTGGACATGGCTGCAGTGGTAGCAGCAGACTGGGTGGGACTAAAAAGTTCAATCAATCAATTCCAACTTTGCAAGATCTTTTTTTCCCCACGAGAATTTGAAATTGACTGATTGGGTGAACCTTTTTTTTTCGTACACGGTGGCGAAGGCCTAAAGCGAAAAGGTTTTTATAAAACCCAGCTGAAGGCCTAGGACTGGGGCGACAGCGCGCATGCCCACAGAGAGTGGTGCCTCTGGCACCCATGCTATAGGTTTGCCACCACTGGACTAGTGTATCATCCTGGACTTCCTGCAAGGGTTGGGAATTGCAGACACTATGCTCCAGTGGTTCCATTCCTTCCAGACCAGAGTCCCAGCTGATAGCAGTGAGGAAGATAAAGTCTCTCCCCTGTTGTCCATGGGGCTGCCATTGAAGCATCACCCAGAAATTGGTTCAAAAGGCAGCAGCCCAGTGAAGCAGAGTTGCTACAGTCATTTAAATCCTATTTTGTAGTAATTTGACTGCCAATATATTTCTGAGTGCAATGGAATGTTAATGTATAATTTCCTTTAGGTAGCTTCAGGGCTGCTCTCCTCCTTCAGACTCTTGATCTGTTGATTTTGAGGGTAGAGTCTCACAGGCAATGTTTCTTGTTTCCAGTGCCTGCACTGGGGTTGAGGGGGTCCTTACTGCTGGCCTTCAGGAAATTATTAAACAATGAGTTATCCAAAAGGCATTGATGGAATAATGTGGTCATAGCTATACAGCAGTACAAAATTACAACAGATTATAAATATATTACTTCCCTTTATTTTTTATACATATTTGAAAGAGGCAAAAGAAAAAGAAAAAGCATCTTTATCTTTTACTATTCGCTGTAACAATGTACTTCAAAAATGATCAAGTGCTGGTCCCACTATACTGTAGAGAAACTGAGATTTTCAATTCTGGTAGAACAGTGACACTTAGCGGATTTAGGAGATATTAATTTTTATTTCCTGACTATTTGCTTACATGAAAAAGGGAAGAAAAAAAAATAAGAGAAATGGAAAATGGAAAGGGGGGTATTCAAGAAAAAGGCACAATGAGAGAAACCACAAAATAGCTATTTCTACATACATAGATTTAAATATATCTGTATTTAGGAAACTCACTTTTTGAGGGATTTCCTTTTAGGGATAAAATTCTAAGTGAAGTATCCTGGCCAACCCAACTGTAATAATCATTTTTTTTTTTTTGTAGGCATGAATGAGAGGCAACATTCCCTTCTCCCCACAGGCTATAAAAGAACAAACAGACCAATGAGGAAAACAAAGGAAAATGTGTCTCCTTCAGCCTGTTGGGACACTTGCCCCTCTTTTGTATGTATTGGGGGGAGGGAGTAATGGTGAAGGCTGAAGCAAGCAAGTTTTGTTTTCCTTAAGGAAACTGATTTTTATGCTTTTGGGGTAGGTGAAACACACCTGTTAGTTTGCTCTCCTACCCTGCATGCCATTAGAAAAGGTACAAAGACTGTGCAAGATATATAAGTAAAACAAGGAAACTGTTCCATTGATTTGCTGTTTCACTCAGTTCTTTTCCCTTGCATGGGGTTGTGCTAAGAGAAACAATATTTCTTACTAGGAAGCAATGCCTGGCTTTAGGCCTTTTTTAAGGTTTAAGATATGAAGCAAGGCATTATCTTCTGTGGTTTCTCAACTTACTCGCCGGGAGGGGGGGGCAAAGGTGAATATACCAAGCAAAGGAAAGAGCCAGATGATGCAGATGAAACAATCTCCTCCATCTTGCTGTGAAACTGCATCTTTCTTTCTAATATTAATGAGGAGAAGCTTTGAAAACTGAGTGTGAACCATGGAAAGATATGACGCTTGCTAACAGTGACCCAGCACATCTGCCCAAAAAGATGCAATGTACAATTCTTTTTTCCTGAGTCACCTCCCTAAATAGCAGACATGAACATAGTGATCTTACCAGATGTCTCGAATGATTGATTGAACAGGATTTTTCAATTTAGGTCAAGGGCTACAGATTGCCTTAAGTTAGAGAAGGTACTTTTTCTTATCTCCCCATCCCTAGCCTAAAATCAGACTGGGTCAATTTAGTCCAGCGGTTCTCAACCTTGGGGTCGTGACCCCATTTGGGGTCGCACGACCATTTCGCGGGGGTCGCCGGACACTGTGGGCCGCCATTTTGTTTTTTTATTTGTATTTTTATTTATTTTTTATTTATTTATATTTATTTTTATTTTTTTGGCGCGCGCGCGCTGCGCATGCGCAGATCCACCCGTCACGCCGAAAAAAAAATAAAAATAAATAAAAATAAAAAAAACCAAAATGGCGGCCGCGACGGGTGGATCCGCGCATGCGCGGCGTGCGCAATGGGCCGATCCACGCATGCACGGATCCGCCCGTCACGGCCGCCATTTTGTTTTTTTGTTTTTTTAAATTTTTTTTTTTGGCGCGCGCAGGCGCGTGCACGTGCGCACGCCCGGGTCGGGGTCACGGCGCGCATGGGCGGGGCAAGTGGGGTCTCAACCTGAGAAAGGTTGAGAACCACTGATTTAGTCCATGCTGCTGTTTAGTCCATGCTGCTGCATGCTATTATACATGCAGGCATCCCTGCCAACTCACTCCTACTTTCTAGAGGCTGCATATGGAAAAGGCAGTGAATTAATCTTATGACTTACTTACATTCTAAGTGGCAATGAGGTGAGGAACTAGTCCAACCTGTCATATCAGCCAGTGAGAAAAGACTAGAATAAGATCAGGTAAATGTGAATAGGCAGGGCTCCACTGAACACTGCACTATCAAAGACAATCAGCTCTGGGTTGATCTAACTCAGGGGTGTCAAACTGTCGGCCGTGGCCCGGTTGCATCATGCAGACGCCATGCCCACCCCAGCTCTGACATGTCATGTGACGTGGCAAGTTTGACACCCGTGATCTAACTCAACCTCTGATTGCTGCAGGAGCCACTTCAGCATCGAGACTGTAGCAAAAGGATACTTCACATTCTGCTGGCTGACAGCTCATACAATCAGGCAGTGATTCACATAACAACTGCAGCAAGAAAGGTCATAAAATAAGGCAAAAGTCACTTAACAATGGTCTTGCTTAGCAACAGAAATTTTGGGTGTACTTGTGTCTCATATTTTCCTGCCCAAGTTCAGAACTTTTATCATTCTCCCTGCTAAATTCCATCCTATTCATTTCAGCTCATTTCTGAAGCTTCTATCTGAAGTATTAGCAACCCACTCAGCTTTGGGCCATCTGCAGACTTTTTAAATACAGGTAGCCCTTGATCTACAGTGGGGCAAAAAAGTATTGAGTCAGCCACCAATTGTGCAAGTTCTCCCACTTAAAAAGATGAGAGAGGCCTGTAATTGTCATCATAGGTAGACCTCACTTATGAGAGACAAAATGAGAAAACAAATCCAGACAATCACATTGTCTGATCTGGAAAGAATTTATTTGCAAATTATGGTGGAAAATAAGTATGTGGTCACCTACAAACAAGCAAGATTTCTGGCTCTCACAGACCTGTAACTTCTTCTTTAAGAGGCTCCTCTGTCCTCCACTCATTACCTGTATTAATGGCACCTGTTTGAACTTGTTATCAGTATAAATGACACCTGTCCACAACCTCAAACAGTCACACTCCAAACTCCACTATGGTGAAGACCAAAGAGCTGTTGAAGGACACCAGAAACAAAATTGTAGACCTGCACCAGGCTGGGAAGACTGAATCTGCAATAGGCAAGCAGCTTGGTGTGAAAAAAATCAACCATGGGAGCAATAATTAGAAAATGGAAGACATACAAGACCACTGATAATCTCCCTCGATCTGGGGCTCCACGAAAGATCTCACTCCGTGGGGTCAACATGATCACAAGAACGGTGAGCAAAAATCCCAGAACCACACGGGGGGACCTAGTGAATGATCTGCAGAGAGCTGGGACCAACGTAACAAAGGCAACTATAAGTAACACTACGCCGCCAGGGACTCAGATCCTGCAGTGCCAGACGTGTCCACCTGCTTAAGCCAGTACATGTCCGGGCCCGTCTGAAGTTTGCTAGAGAGCATTTGGATGATCCAGAAGAGGATTGGGAGAATGTCATATGGTCAGATGAAACCAAAGTAGAACTGTTTGGTAGAAACACAACTCGTCGTGTTTGGAGGAGAGAGAATGCTGAGTTGCAGCCAAAGAACACCATACCTACTGTGAAGCATGGGGGTGGCAACATCATGCTTTGGGGTTGTTTCTCTGCAAAGGGACCAAGACGACTGATCCATGTACAGGAAAGAATGAATGGGGCTATGTATCGTGAGAGATTTTGAGTGCAAACCTCCTTCCACCAGCAAGGGCATTGAAGATGAAACGTGGCTGGGTCTTTCAGCATGACAATGATCCCAAACACACCGCCCGGGCAATGAAGGTGTGACTTTGTAAGAAGCATTTCAAGATCCTGGAGTGGCCTAGCCAGTCTCCAGATCTCAACCCCACAGAAAACCTTTGGAGGGAGTTGAAAGTCCGTGTTGCCCAGCGACAGCCCCAAAACATCACTGCTCTAGAGGAGATGTGCATGGAGGAATGGGCCAACATACCAGTAACAGTGTGTGCCAACCTTGTGAAGACTTACAGAAAACGTTTGACCTCTGTCATTGCCAACAAAGGATATATAACAAAGTATTGAGATGAACTTTTGATATTGACCACATACTTATTTTCCACCATAATTTGCAAATAAATTCTTGCCAAAATAGACAATGTGATTGTCTGGATTTGTTTTCTCATTTTGTCTCTCATAGGTGAGGTCTACCTATGATGACAATTACAGGCCTCTCTCATCTTTTTAAGTGGGAGAACTTGCACAATTGGTGGCTGACTCAATACTTTTTTGCCCCACTGTACTATCAATCGCTTGGAGATTGATCAAAGTTATAATGAAGCTACCTTAGGGCTAGTTACAATCCGGATTTGAAGTTCTGACAGTAACCCCCCCCCTCCAATTGTCATATGACCAAACTTCCAGTGCTCGGCAACTGAATCACATTTGTGGCATTTGCAGCATCCTGCAACCATGTGACTGTGTTTCACAATGGTTTTGCCAAAACCCAGAATTTACTGTTTTCTGCAAAACTGCATCCATAGCGGACCTTTGGTTTGCTTAACAATTGCTACGTTTGTTTAATGATAGCTACAAAAAACATAGCAAACTGTGTTGGTCACAAGATTCATGACTTATGATCATGACTTATGACTTATGACCAGATTCCATTATATAAATCAGGGACTGTCTGTATTGCTTCAACATCCCCATCCAGCTACTGATAAAAAATGTTGAACAGCAAAGTCCTCCGGCCCTTCAGAGAGGTATAATCTTCCCTGAAGCTGGAACCATTAATGAGCATTCTTTGGTGTGGTGGTTCACCCAATACGAGCCTATCATCTAGCTTATATTTTAGCATTTTGTGTAAGGGAATATAATTAGCACTCCATCCAAGGCTTTGCTGAGTCCAATTACAATCTGTCTACAGAATTCTCCAAATTTACTATGCTAGTAACTCCATCAAAGAAGGAAATAACAATGTGGGATGGTATTACAACAAATACATGCTAGCTCCTATTAACTGTAGCATGCTATCAATTGCTCACAAGCACATTGTAATAAGTATTTCTTCCTCCTGTATTGCACAGAGGGATATGGGACATAATCTAAGTGCAACATTCCTGAAAGGAAGGACTGGTAACCAAGTGTGGGGTAGTGGTGAAGATGTTGGTCCCAGACCCAGGAAACAAGAGGTTCAAGTCTAGTTTCAGGCATGGAAAGTCACTGGATGAAGATGGGTTAATAACTCCTTCTCAATCAACCTATCCAGCAGGCTGTTTTGGAAGTATACCATATATGGAAATCTATACCACCACCATGGGTTCCTGGAAGAAAGGCAGGGTACAGAACAAATAATCATGGGAGACAAAACATCCTGCTCATGGTTTGAAAACAGCTGCAGCTGTGGAACATACACTTCTGGGGGCATCTGGGGCCACCTGCCAGTACAGGACAGCAATGACTATTCAGATTATCGCTTGATAATTTCTCTGGGCCTCTTCCGAGGGCATCATATATCATGTATGTGAAATGGGTGGTTCTATAAATGTGATGAATAAATAAATCTGAGGCCACCTGCCAATGCAGGACAGCAGTGACACCTCCTATTATAACTTCTCTGGGTCTCACCATCAGCTCCCTTCAAAGAGAAGCCACGAGTAGCAAGCAAAGCAGTTGCTGTTTTTTTTTCTCCTACGGGAGGTGGTTCCCGTTCCTCTTCTTAGACTTGCAGGGGTTCTCAACCTTGGCAACTTTAAGACTTGTGGACTTCAACTCCCAGAATTCCTCAGCTGAGGAATTCTGGGAGTTGAAGTCCACAAGTCTTAAAGTTGCCAAGGTTGAGAACCCGTCTTAGAGGGAAAAGAGCCAGGAGAAGGTAATGCGGGGACGCGGCCACGGCCTCGATTCTGCCCCGCGAGCATCACTGGGGACCGCCGAGAAGGAGCGCACGGGACTTGGAGCGCGTGTTACCTTCCCAGACGGCGTCTCCGGTCTCGAGCCGCCTAAGGAATTTGTACCAAAAGGTGTTCGCGGCCTCTTCCTCGGACAGCGCCACCTCGCCGAGCCACAAGACTGGTTCTTGAGCAGGCAAGGGAGCCAGCGGCCGGCTGGGCTTCATGGTCAGCGCGCGCTTGGGGTCCCATCGACCCAGCTCCGGCCGTGACCCTGACACGCAAAGCACCGTCCCGCCTTCAGCCAGACGGGCGGGAAGAATCACCCCGAAACGAAACAGCATGGGCGTCCTCGGAGCCAGGAGACGGAGAGCAAAGACCCTGGGGAGTGGGGGGGGGGGCAGAGAAGAAAGGGGAGGGACGCACTCAGGGAGGTCCCCGTTCCATTGCGGGGTGCCGGTGACGTCACCGGCCGCCGCCACGTTCTATCGAGCGAATAGGGGAGGAGGTGGACAGGATTGGTCGGTGAAAGCCACGTGATTTGATCGGCAGAGCAATGTCTCAAGTCGGAGCGCTTTCAAAGCCGCGTCTTGGCTTCGGCCTTTACGCTCCGTTCGATCCCTGAATGATCCGGTTCCGTCGAGTCTGTAACGCTCTTAGGAAAGGCGCCGTGTCCTATAGTGAGCTCCGCTCCGCCTGCAGAAGGAGGGGAGCAAGGAAAGAAGTGACCCGCGTTTTCCCTTTCTCCGCCGACCCCTAGGCAGGAGGGGAGACTCGGAGGATAGTGGGCAGGCAGGAGGAAGAATCGGCGCCGATTTAGGAGAATGTCCTGGGGACTTGTTAACAAAGACCCAACCAGACAGGAGCTGCTTAGATTTGTCGAGATTAATTAAGCGCACCTGGAGATATCCTCAGTAGCTTTCCCACTTCCAAGCAGAATAAATGTCTTGCTTCCGGATACTGAAGCAAGGCTCCCAAATCAAAGGTACAAAAACAGAAATCTCGCGGATCCCAAAGTCCTTCCAAAAGTTGCCGCGCATGTATAAATTTTAATGTAATTGGAGGTTTTTTTTGGAAAAAAAATCCGTGGGAGTAAGCATCTCTATTGTGTTTAAACTGTTAACATTGGCATATATTTTGCTAAACCCGCCTACCGGTTGAAGGGTACTCCGTCTGTCATTTAAAGACCAAGTACAGCCTATTCCCCCCAAACTTGTACCCACCCAAGGAAGCAATTCAGGTCTCAAAATGGAAGTGTTTATTCTCCATAAATGATTACTTTTCTAAGACTTGAGATGAAAGGATAAAAATAGTATCATTTAGCGTAATAGGCGTCTATATTCCTCAATTTCAAAACTCATGAGACCTGATGATGGAACCCACGTTACAGTAGGTTTCTTGAAAGCCTTCTTCCTGTCTCATATATTACTGGACAACGCATATAATTTCACAGTGTATTCTCAAATAATTTATTAAAACTAGAATGAAGTATGTAGAGATATGTAACAAATCTTCCTACGAAATCAGGAACTCATTTTGCAAACCTAATACAATGATGCCATTTGATCACATGTAGTTTTTCATAATCCCATCTCTTTATAAGATTATATCCAAATAATTACGCATTTTTGCTACTGCACGTTTGCTTGAGAAAAATATATTTATATACTGTATTTCTTGCTAAACACCTGTATTGGATATTATACAATAGTCTTATACATAGAGGTAAAGGATCCAAAATTAAATGTACCTGATACTTAACATTTATTGGCAAAGAAACACCTTTTGTTATTTGGACAAAGCTTTATTAAATTTGTAAACATCCTTAGGGAAACGCAGAACTGGTTTTGTAAAATAATGAAAATTGGATTAAGATGACTACTTAGAATTGAATTGTCAAACCCTAACAAAAAATTTTAAGGCCAAAATAATTCCAAGCCAATGTGTATCAGTAGGTACATTTGACTGAAGTTCTTGCTACTTAAAGGAGTTGCCAACTATTACTAAATCTTCATTTATTTCCAGGAAAGATTGTGAATATTGGCTGTTTCAATAAAGTCATAACCCAGGACATTCTATGGTGTAGTGTTTTTTAACCAGAATCTTTTCATATGTTACTAGGACTTAAATTATTACATTGTAGCTCACACAGCATTACAGAAATATGGACAGTTCTAAAGAGTTCATAGGATTGATCAACATATCAAGTCTAAACACTAATTGTTAGAAGATCATATTGCTTTCACTTCTAAAATATCTGTTTTTAAAAATCTCATGATTTTAAAACCTATAGATTATAAACAAACAGTTTATGACATATTTCCACAACTGACAAATCATAGGGACTTTAGTAGTAACAGGCAATATTATTAACTATAGTGCTAGTGCTAGAATGAAAAAAATATATTTAGCAACTAATGCATTCAAAATTCATTTTTTCTTCATAATTTTTATCTTTTTAATTAATGACATACTGAGCTATAAGAAATGCTAACTCCAGCAATAAAATCATATTTGATGCTTCACCTCAACTATTTAAGAATGGAGATTTATTAAGGAAAAAGTTATTTCCCAAATTATAAACAAAAATCATGTACTAAACAAATGTTAAGTGTTTTTATTAGTTATACTAAACATTGCAAAACAGCATTAAGTGAACATTAAAACAAAGTAATGGATTGCCAGTAAGAAAAACAGCTGTATATGTGAAGTTGTAAAGGCAATTCAAATGGAACAAACTAGGAAAGGTTTCAGTGTGACTTTAATATGGAAAGTATACTATTGTAGAGGAAATGAAGTATTGACAAACTACTACTTTGGAAAACTGCACAGCAGTATAAAATACTGATACCCTTTAATTGTATTCCTGTTTGCGAGAATATTTTAATATTTATTTATTCTTTACAGCAATAATGTTTAATAACTCAAGAATAAAACAAGAAACAGTACTGGAATTTGAAGGCAGAAATGCAAGTAGTATTAAGAATGAACTGTTCAAAATGCTTAATGTAAACAAATAAACTAAGCATTCATTATAGGTTAATCCACATTTCTTTAGAAGCCAAGAGATTTCTTGAATACTGCATGAAGCCTTTACAATTACAATATACGTACTCCTTACATAAGGGCTGGGGTATATTTTGCCCATCTGTTCTTGAGGAAAAGGTAGAATGGTTTATGTATTGGTAAAATATTTGATGAATAACAATATATGCATAAACAACTTCCAACATCTGTAGAATGAATATTCTTGGTTGTTTTAAGTTCATAGTACTTTTGCAAATGAAATCTCTATATGTGTCAGGGTCATGTTTCCTGGCTCTAGGCATAAACCTCTGTAAAAAAAATCCAATGTTATCAAAACTAATATGTTACTGATGTAATATTCATTCTTTTTAAACTGCTAAAACTAGAAGTGTTTTTGCAGCTGAAGATTCCACCAATTGAAGGAAACTTTTTCTCCTATGTTCTTCAAAGAGAAAGGCAGCATTGTGAAAATAATTAACTGATCCCAAGATCTAGGCATTATAGATAATAGCTATATAAAACATATTCCTTAATGATCTAGCTATATGGCATCAGAGAATGAGACTTAGCTTTTTTAATAGAACTGCTTAATAAGACAATTACTTTCCAGATTAAATTTATGTCAACATAGTCTTAATCAAGTATATTTAAATGATTTAATTATATATTGCCAATATATAGCTAACTTTCCAACACTTTCTTCTTTAAAACTGAAACATTGTATTATTTTTAAACAAATTTGGTTTTTTAAAATTTGTGGAACCAAGTTCAATAAACTAACTGTATAAGTATTAAAGCTTTTGAATAACATCAACAAAGGCATTTTGTAAGTAGAAAAAACAATCACCAACATTTCCTCATTATGGAAAACTATGAAAAATATGGAGTTATGAAATAAACATTTAAAATACACTTTATCCAATGAATTAGTTCTCATCTTATAAAGATGGCGTGTCACTATCCTAATCACATTTGCTAGGACAGAAATTCCAATGGAATTTAGTGTACTGAATAAATCCTAAACTCTCTAAAGTAGCCTTGAAACCACATAGTACATCCAGACTTGTTAACATAACAGAATGTATCTCAACGTGATAAAACTTAAGCCCTTTGTTAAATGTATTAATCTAAGTATTATGAAATCTGTATAGCTAATTACAGCAAACAATACATTTTTTTTCAAGATTACCTTTTATTAATACCAAACAATGAAAAAGGGAAGTGTATTGATCCAAAATTCTAGTTTAGGTATTTAGACCCTGAAATAAAATGGAATTTTGTTCCATTGAACTGCTAATAGAAGTTTATGTTGAATATCAAGAGAAGGTACTATTAGAAAAAAAAGATCTATCTCGGGATTCATTTGGTAGGATTTTCCTGCATTAAATTAGAAGTTTTGAGCCTAACTCCAAATACTTGTGGATTATGCTCCTATTCATTTGCATTTAACACTAAAATCACCCTTTGCAATCTTAGCAAGAAATGACATTAAATAACACTGTATCAGCTTATAGGAACTCAGCAATCCATAGAATGAAAAGACTCATCAAAACATAAGCTGCTAAATTTCAACTAGCATTCAATGTTACATTCAAATTTGCAAAGAGACAAATTATACAAAGACTTCTAGCTTGGATGAGCATGTCTCTTGAACTCAATAAAAACAAATGGATACAGTTGGTCAGGGAAACCCCAAAAGAAAAAGAAAAAACTACAAATGATAAAGTCACACAGAACTCCCCTGACCAGCAAGTTCCATTTTTAAGGCAATTTTTGTTCATTCTAACCAGACCATATTATAAAAAAATAAATGCCACTTCCAAACATTATGTACATTATGACAAATTTATCTAGAAATCATATTTAGTAAATTAATAAAGTGTCACAAATTATCATCCAGAGGTTACTTCAGGTGCTTGAGTGTGCAATTAGAATTATTCTTCATCTTTAAAGTACAGGCTTCAAGACTGAGCGCAACGACCGTCCTTCTTTTGTTAGTTCTCTTGTGACACACATACATGGCAGTGGCACAGCTTCCTCCCGTTTCTCTACAGCGTTGTAACTGCATTTCTTCAAATGATCAGCCATGCTTACAATGTCCGCAAATTTCCATTCATTTACAGTACAAAAAGCTGTGCTGAATCGCCATACCTAAAAAAATAAATTTCTCTTAGCATGATGATATATTTATTAGGACTCACTCATGTGCAAAGTCATGTAGAACTGGCATTTATAGCACAAATGTTAAGCATAGACTAGATCCAGGGGTAGGCCACCTTGGCTCTTTTATGACTCGTGGACTTCAACTCCCAGAATTCCTGAGCCAGCCATGCTGAGGGGAAAGGGAGAGGTTT
Source organism: Bothrops alternatus (assembly GCA_034064705.1). Taxonomy (NCBI): domain Eukaryota; kingdom Metazoa; phylum Chordata; class Lepidosauria; order Squamata; family Viperidae; genus Bothrops; species Bothrops alternatus. The sequence goes on from JARGCV010000023.1 coordinate 3,554,464, forward strand.
CCAAGCTGAGCCATGCTGGCTCAGGAATTCTGGGAGTTGAAGTCCACGAGTCATAAAAGAGCCAAGGTGGCCTATCCCTGGACTAGATGAGTTTAAAAAAAAAAAAAAAGACTCTCCAATCATCTTTTCCTATGAAGGATAATGTACAAAACATGCCACAAATTTTAGTATAAGCATTAAAAAAAAACCATGCAAACTAATGTGGAAATGTGATGACATATATTTACATGTATTCATTTATAAAATGATACAAATCTTTTGGCTGATAAGGCTTTGAAAAAGTGACCTGATTTTCTAAATTTCTGTTTTGCCATTAGTAGGACACACATTTTTCTTGCTTTAATTCTCTTAATTAACTTGGCTGTAATTAGCTCATCCAGATACAAAAAATCTGGATACAGAAAGCAGCTAGTGAATATTGTAGGGCAGATACCAGTATGCCCATCCCCTGAAAGTTGAACTCTTTCTTGTATTTATTATTGTATTAACTATATTTAGTTATACTGTTCTCCAAGTTGTTTCTATTTCACTGCTCCCATACTCTAGACACTTGCCTCCCATTTAGGACCTGAGAGAGAAATACCGGGACTCAATCTTTATGCAAAGATCATTCCAATTCAAAATAGAGGCAAGCAAGTTCTCACAATTAAATATACAAACCTTTTCTTTTATTTGCCATGAAAAACTTCCATCTGGATATAACCTCTTTTCCCACAACAAGATGACCATTCCGCGTGCCTGAAGTAAGCTTCCGCACACATCCCTCATTAATCTTGATACTTGTGACAGCTGACATAAACTGAAACCATCTAGAAAACCTGCAATGTGTTGTAGGACCTCAAAAGGAAGATTACTGAGATTGTCACTATGCAGCCCTAAGCAGCATCTCTTATCAGGCTCTGACAACACAGTCGATATAGAAGGCTGAACCCCAAAGGACCGAAGATGCCGATCGTGAATAATTTTTGCTCCTTGTGTTGAAGGACAAAATCTGCGTTGAGAATATGTACATCCATAATACGCCAAAGGACATCGCTGCTCCATCCAGCCATTTAGGCCAGCATGAATATCACCGTGTACATTCTTAAAATGTGAAGAAAATTCATTTCGTCTAAACAGCTGTCCGCAAACAAATGTAAACATGGAACGCTTTGTTTGGTATCTAGTCACACATTCTAGTACCAAGTCTAGCCCAAGAGTCTGAAAAGGGCTTGGATTTGAGAGCTGTGGATTTGCATGATCACACGCAGATGCTGAAGCAATTTCCCCTACCATTGTATTTGTGGCCAGAATTGCAGAAGGGAGAGAAAATGTCTGAGTCCCAAAATCAACATGGTATCCATCAACAATACGACAATCTGATATTCCCCTGCCACCCGGAGAATCTCCGAGACAAAACAGCAATGCTGCTGTGATTAAGTCTATTCCCTGAAGGTCCATAGGATCCTCTGTTATTTCCAAATCTGATGTATCTACTGCTTTGTCTTCCTTTGATGCAGATAAACAATAATTTGCCAAGTAATTGTAGGTATGGTGAGGAATTAAAGAAAATACATCATTTCTGAGTTTTTCTTGTTCTATTTCTCTCTGTAGTAGTTCATCATTACAGTCATGTGACATATATATGTGGTCAGTGGTGCCATTAGACAAGCTGTGCAGAGGTATTTCATATTTAACTTGTGCTACAGGAACTGAGTTACAAACATTCGCTGCTTTATCACAGGGAGATGCATTGTGAATAATATTTGCTACATTAAACAGGCTGGAATTACATATATTTAGTTCTTCATTCTGTTGCAGTTTCTCTGTGCTTGAATCATCTAGATGAAAGCCATTATATAAAGAGATATTATCATGGCTCATATTCAGTTTGTAGTGTTTTGTAGTATCGTAACAAATGTCACTTGACCCGTTTTGTTCTAATTGTCCATTTTGATTCAAAATATCCAACTTAATACCACCAACTGCTCCCATGCCATTTTCCTCTACAGAATCGTGTTCCACCATGGTTTGCATGCTATTACATATTTGTTCTTTTACACAGAAATCTGCATTTGTTTTACATGGTAAGATACTGAGTTTTGAACTTAGCAAGCTGGTAGCAGTGTTTAGAATATCTAGAGCTGTAGCTAGGCTTTTGGTTGTTTCCACAGTGGCTTGATAAAGTGCACCAAATGATTCTTCATCAACAGGCAATAAGCCATTTGCAACTGTAGCATCTGGGACACTTACAACAGAAGATTTTTCTCGGGGTTTTAACACAGGATCAGGAGTTTTTGATGTCATAGTTGCAACTTTGAGAGATTCAAGAAGCATCCGCTGGTCTTGAAGGGCAAGAGCCATATCCAACTGTTCAATTTCATCAACATCTTTACTTAGATTCTCATAAGATTTTCGATCTGCATAACTAACTGGCCATCTATTCCATTCCATAGTGCAGCATACAACACTTGCAGGACAGGTTTCTAGATGTTCAGCAATTTTGTTTCGGGTTACAGTAAATGGGCAGCCAAAGCCACTGTTGAGACAAGGCACTCGTTCAAATGGACATAAAAGGCGATGCTCTTCAGCTTTACATAAATGAAATACAGCGCCACAAACCATAGGGCAACCAATTAAGTCACAGGAAATCCCAGCTTCCGATCTGGTCATACAACGCCGACTAATACAGTTGACACAATGTAAATGCTGAAGATCTTCCATAGTGGCAGCTTCAGTTCTAGATACAGAAAACAAGAAAGCCAGAGAAGATATCAAGGCTTTTGGTTGTAAGTTAGAACAAACTGTTTCTGCAAGGAAATAAAAGAAGAGCTAACATGTTCAAAATCTGAAGAAAATTTTGAATACATCGCGTTTTAAAAATTAAACCCATATTTTATTTTCCCCCAAAGAAATTTAGGACAGAAAATTAAACTATCCAATGCAATGAAAACAATATTAAATGAGATAACAAAAGAGTAAAGCCAAGAAGAGAGGAAAGACCGAGTACAATTTTGGTGCCAACTAATCTGGAAAAGTAAGCAAGCTGGAGCTCACAATAGAGAAGGTTCTTTAAATTGTCAAAATTTATAGTTTTTACTATAGTCTTTACATGCTCATTTTTACACATATTAAGTTGGGAAACTTCTATGTTGGCAATTTAGAGCACTATGGGACAATAGCTATGGTAGCAAAGCACCTCCTCAGGATGCTCTGTGGCAGACCTCAAACTGATTATTTTGGAAAAATGAAATTTCACCTCCATCTTTGAGCATACATTAAAAAAATTCAGACAATCTCAGATCTCAACAAACACAAATGAGATTCTGACAAATATTACACGTTTCAATTGATAATCTGTCTTACATGTAGCCTGCATTTGCATAACCAGCCTTTTTTCGTTTCCCTTCCATTCTGCCTCACTCCAATTTAAATCCTACATCAGTATAGCCACAGTATGGCTCTGATGAAGCAAGCGATAAAAGATGTTAGTTGGAAAAGGTGCTGTTCAGACTTCTTCCAATTTATAGTAATAATATAAAAATTGTGCATCTATTTAGAATCACGTGGTAGAATTTTTTCAACTTCTCATTTTTTACCTTGTGATAAAATATAGAAATTTATTGGGCTTATGACTTACTCAAAATTCAACATGGATGTAATACTATTGGAAACTATATTAATATGTTAAATATTTCAGGTTTGTTTTATTTTTTCTTGGGGCCTTTGAGTCAGTGTTGACTCAACTATATGAACAAGTCCCTGCAGTTTTCTAGGCCAGATTTTTAGAAGTGGTTTGTTACTGCCTTCTTCTTAAGGATGACAGACTGACCTGCTCTAGGTCATCCAACTGGCTTCATTTCTAAGGCAGGACTAGAACTCACTATCTCCAGTTTCTAGTCTGGTGCTTTTAACCACTACCCCATCAATTATTACATCAAACTGGTTATCTTCAATCACCTACAAAATGTATTACAGTACAAAAGTAGAATACAGCCTACAACATAATTTTAAGTACTGTCTGAACAGTCTTAAAGACAAGTGCATGTTTTTATTTATAAGTTTGCATTGTATTATTATATCATTGCATTGAATTGTATTACATTATTATATTTATTTTCAAAATAATCACCAGCTTGGAGACCAATCTTATCTGTAAATCAAATTAACACGTGTTTGAACTTACTTTTCTTCAGATGAGCTCATAGCTGGCATAGAAGAAAGATCAATCCCTACTGATACAGTAAATGATAATTGTTTCAGGTGGCACCTATCACCAAAGAAATTTTGATCAATCACCGACTAACTTCAAAGACATTTTCTTTGTTCTATATTTACACACAGATTATAGTTACATTTCAATGGTATACCAGTACATATGTTTTGATCATGTTCATGGTAAATTTGATTGGATATTATCCGGTTCTTGAAAATTAAGTTTAAAAGATATGATCGTGCTGCTAAATTTGGAATCTGTCTTCTCTTTGCATTCAGCTTGTTAATTTGTTTGCATTTTTATATTTCATTTTGTTTGAACTGGACTGTTTGGGATGTTTTTACTATCACTAATATACTTTTAACAAAATTTATAACATGATTAAACTACTATGATTACAGAAAATCATATTGGTGGTTCATGCTATATGCAGACCCCAGATAATGCCATTGGATTTTAATGGGAAAATATGAGGGAAAAAAAAATCAGTGGCATGATTTGGGGCCTTTACACCAAGGCATGAAGAATACATGCAGGGCTTAACACACTTGTTTTCTCTCAGAACTGTTCTTCCAAACTCTAAAAACTGATGGCATATAACTATAATATGATATCATTATACCGAGATAACAATAACATACCCATAGTTGAAAAAAAAGAGCCTCCAGAATTCTGAAATTCTACAAATACTGAGGATTCAGAATGAGCAAATTACCCCTTTCAGTAAGTTTTAACAAACAACTGTCTTATCAGTATCTTCACATGAGAAGATGTCAATGTTGTATCTTCTGCTAAATCTATCCCAATTCAGTCCAGTTAAAGTTTAAGAGCCAAGTAGGTTTATAAATAATCATCTCATGGGACTAGAATGGAAGTTTGCCCAGAAGAATGGCTAGTTAACATTATGTCTCTGAATTTGAACAGTTTAAAATTTTAACAACTCCAATAAGTTCTCCTACATACTGGTCTAATTCATAGTGCTAAAACATAAACCTGTTTGTATTTTGGCAGGATATGTGAACCCACATATTATGGCTTCACAATATATCTGAATAAGGCCACCAGTTATAAGGGCAGCCTTATAAATTTCTAAAAAAAAATCTTTAAAAGCTTATTGATAAATCAGTTTAAGCTTCCCGATTATACAAAAGAATCTAGAACATGAACAAAATGTTCAAGTAGAAAATGTTTTTAGTTCTCTCATTTATTATATAGATGACTATTAACATTCACAAAGAAGTCAGATAGCACCTTTTCAAACTACCACATTTTATTAAAAGGTATACATTTTTGTGAACTACAGCTCATTTGCAACCAAAAAAGGGAAATAAAAATATTACATATAGAAAAAAATATCCACCCATTTTAACATCCATTTTAAACATGTCATCAAAATCTAACTATTTAATATTAATCAGTATTTTCATTACACCATATAAATAAATTTATGGATATCACACTGAACAGGCTAAAGTTTAACTTATGACTCTTCACCCACTTTTAACATAGTGAGATTTATAGTTATTTTTAAATAGCCTTTAGAACATCTAGAAAACATGAAATAAAAGTTTCTGTTAACTTATTGTTCTGTTAACTCATCTTAAGATCATAAAAAAACAAATTTAATATACCTTAAGTTTCACTAATTTGTTTATGTAGAGTATCCCAACTCTTTTGAGTTCTTACAAATAATAACTATCTTATCAACAATCTTCCACTGTTTATTTTAAAAACTATTTTAGCAAAACCTTCCATTGTTTATTTCTTTAAACATAATTCAATTTTATGATGTGGTTCAAATGCATCAGCAGTATCTAAAATAGCAATAGTGAATTATTGTCAGTACTGGACAGTGGGATCCTATGTCTACATAAGGAATATCATGCTTAAGTTTGTCCAATAAACTTTACCTCTTTTTGCATTAAGTTCCAATATGCTACATACTAGAAATATATAGAAATCCTGATTCAAAGATGAAAAGATTAGAGTTGGAGGAGAATATTTATGTGCCATGTGTTGGAAACTCCCTAAGGAAGCTAATTTAAAAACTAATTAACACCTAAATAACTAAGTAACTAGAGAAACAAAAATGTAAGGAACTAAATAATACCTTAAATAATACTATGTCCATATCTCCTATTTTGCAACAACTCAAACTTAAGCAAGACAATTCAAATCTGGAGAGTAAGAGTAAGCCATAATTATGATATTTGGAATGCTTGCTTAAGCAACATAAATCATAGATTCAAAAATAATCCAATATTTTCTGGTGAAAAGAAATATACGCTTTATGGGGAAAGACATTTGAACTCACTTTGAATGCTGATATCAAATATGAATTAAATTACCAAGAATTAGACCAGCGGTTCTCAACCTATGGGTCGTGACCCCATTTGGGGTCGAACGACCGTTTCGCGGGGGTCGCCGGACACCGTGGTCCGCCATTTTTTTGTTTTGTCGCGCGCACACCGCGCATGCGTGGATCGGGCCATCATGCGCGTGCCGCGCATGTGCAGTTCCGGCCGTCGCGGTCCGCCATTTTGTTTTGTTTTTTTTCATCTCGCGCACGTCACGCATGCGCGGTTTGGGCCGTCGCACGAGCGCCGCGCATGCGCGGATCGGCCCGTCGCGGTCTGCCATTTTTTGGGGTTTTTTTTTGTCTTGCGCGCGCCGTGCATGCGCAGATCGGCCCAACACGCGCGCCGGGGTCGTGCTGCGCATGGGCGGGGCAAGTGGGGTCTCAACCTGAAAAAGGTTGAGAACCACTGAATTAGACACTACTTTCTGGCATTCTGCATTAAAGTCTAATATAACACTACATGTAATTAATGTATAAATCATATAATATGATATTCCAAAGATTTTTTCCACATTTAAGTAGTCTTTATAGAAACCAAATGTTGTATATATATGTATACATACTTGAATCTGTTCTCTGAAAATTCCTAAGTCCTGAAACAGAAAAAAGTTAGTCAGTGAAATGTATATTTCTAGAAAACTCCTGCATATTATTGCAAGCATTACAGTGCTTTAGTTGATGCTGATTCATATTTCACATGTGAATAAAATGTATAAACTTCAATCATACTCTAAAACAGTGGTGGTGAACCTATGGCACGGGTGCCAGAGGTGACACTCGGAGCCCTTTCTATGGGCACACGTGCCGTTGCCCCAGCCTTGCCTTCCCCCACAATCCCCTCCTCTCCAGCAGCCCCCCTGAAGGAGAGTCGCCCTCGAGCGTGGCCCACACGGAGCAGCATAGCCAAGGACATGGCAGCCAGGCAGTGTAGACAAGACTCTGACCTAACACCCCATCATGCAGTTGATGCTGCAGGATGCGGACAGAGGTTGTGGCTGCCATAGCGCTGCTGGGCTGCCTGGGTGATCTGTGGCGGGCCTTGGAGGCGGTGAGTGGTCCTGTGGGCAGGCGGAGCGGGAGATGGGCAGAACGGGGGCGGAGCAGGGAGGTGGAGTGGGGGCTGGGTCAGTTTTGGGGCACTCGGTCTCTAAAAGGTTCGCCATCACTGCTCTAAAACAAACAGCCCACAGCCAAAATAAAGTATACCAACTGTACTCTTTTAATCAATAGCAGCAGCTGAAATACTAAATGAAATATATAAATAAGCATCTGTTAATTCAGCTATTAAACAGAAAACCTAACCTTGAAGATTGGTTATGTGGCTGGGCCACCCCCACCCCACCCGCCCCTGAGTATGTTAAGAGACCTTTTCCTGGTTATGTTAACCTCTATTGACTATAATTTTTCTCAGGTGATTGGTTGCTACTCAGAATCATTTCACTAAGATAGGTAGCCATATAAATTGGATGGATCTACAACAGATGGCTTTCCAGTCTTTAAACACATCCAGTAAAGAAGTATTAATGTCTAAGTAATTAATCCAATTACTTATATATACTCAATCTTAACCTTCACTTGCTTTCTAGTAAATTCAAGCCATTGTTTAAAATTTTACTCTCTGGTATGACAGAGAATAGATTTTGGCTTTCTGAGTGACATCTTTTCAGATAATCAAATAATGCAATTTCATATCCTTATCCCTGACACTTTTAACATGATTAAACTTTCACCCTTGGGCATAGGTGTTTCTTTTTTTCAAATTCCATGATCATCCTCACTGATATTTTCTGAATGACTTAATTTGTCTGAATCCTTTGGTGTCAGAAATGAACCTATCAGTTGGGGGTAACATTTACTAAATGGAGAATAAGCTAAAAAGGTAAAGGCACAAAAAGGAAAGAAACAATCAACTTACCAGATTACAACTTTCCAAGAAACAATACAGCAGGAGAGTTTTTTTGTATAATCTCCATTCTTATTATATTTAGAAGGCGGCACAGCTAAAACGCTACAAAGATACAGAATCACATGGATACATTCTTTAAAAAGCCCATAAAGTCTAGAATATCACTAGATAAAAAAATTCCTCTTAATGTTTCAAATTGTAAACATGTGAAATAACTCCTTCTCTCTTAATTTATTAAACTGCAACCAAGTAAACAACACAAATGTATGATTAAAACTGTAATCTAAGATATAACATTTTAAATAAAATTCCTCCCCATGTGATGTTTCTGTTCGGTGCTTCTCCCCTATTTTCTTCCTCTCCACATGTCTTTAATCTTCTTGCCGTATTACCTTGTTGCCAGAATAGATTTCAGCTGTTGTGTTTTTTTCCCTCCTGTAACAAAAACAAATTAATTAAATTCAATAAAATGCCATTTCTGTTTTAATACAGTTTTATTCTTTAGATTGAAATAAACTGTGATGATTAAAAAAAACTTCAGTCACAATCATCTGAATACTGATGTGAACTTCAAAACAAAAGAAACCACTTGTTTATAAAGGAATTTTCTCTTATAAACTAGAGAAAAGTGAGACAATGAAACATATATGAGCTATACCCAACTCAGATTTGTCTGCCCACATAACAGAAATCCACCATACAAACAATTGCAAATGGATGCACAGATTATCCAAACTCTTCTTTAACATATATTACAGGGCATACTCAATCTGTTTTCTGGGAATAAAACAATTCGCAATGAGCTGGCAATTTTTTTTAAAAAATAAAAAATTATTTTATTAAAACCATCAACATTAAACATAAGTTCATATTAAAAAGCAATCATCATATATCCTGCAATACAACTCTAAGGATCAGTTTTTGTGAATGTCTGGTTTAGTAAACATTTCTCACTCCTCACGTCAAGCCTCAACTATACGCCTGGTACATTTTATTTGATTGGTGTTTCTTTTATATATGGTCTATCTGCTGTTTCTAGTCTATCACCTATTGTTCATTCGAGCTTCAGAAGTATATTCGTCTCAGTAGTGGTGCAATCTTTTATGATCCCTAACAAAAGATCCTGAGGTAGAAATTCAGTATCCTGAGGTAGAAATTCAGTACGCTTTTCCAATATTAAAGCAATCAACATTAAATCTGGGCTCATATTAATAAGCTGTCCTCATAAGGCCTGAAAATACAAGGGACTCACACTGACAGAATCTAAGGAATTCCTAAATGCTATGAGGGATTTTCCAGTCTCAGTGGTTAGTCATTCAGAGACCTTGATCAGTACAAGCTGGTGTACTGTTACAAACTGAGAACTGGTAAGAGTACAAATACTGTATATCTTGTAGTGAATTAAATCAGGCATATACCAGGGTGCAGACTCAAACCTACAGTGTTGAATAGCAGTGGTGATAGATTTGTAAAAAAAAAAAAAAGCTCCTTTCTGCATTACCATTGTAGGGTTTGGGGGGGTATTTTGTGGATCTGATCTGTTCCAAGACTAGCCATGAGGATGTCTCATTTGATTACATTGCTCACATCAACTCTTCGGGGTGTTATTGACTTGGAAGGGAGTGCCATTTGATCAGAAAGTATAAAATCAGTTTCAGTTATTTTGACTAGAAGTACACAAGACACCTCGAGGGGTTAAGCCAACTCCTTGTATTCTGATCGCTAAAATTCAGCATGGACAGCTTGCAAGGGTCAGCTTATGAAAAAGTTATGTCCACTGCCACATAAGAGGTGATAATCCTCTGGATTTTAAAATTTTGGGCAACAAATGGCAGTTGCAAATATTACAAATATTCCTTATAATACTGTCCAATTATAAGCATGGTGGGAAGGCACTAACTACAAAATTGATTTCAACCTGCATATAACACAGACCTCTGTTACCATAAGAGAGAAATGCAACTGAATCTTCTGAAACTCTCAGCAGGCAGCCTGTAGAGCCCATAACCATGAGATATCTACATGGGGAAGTTCTACATCTACATGATGTTTATCTGAAGATTTCAGTATCTATTTCTTTTTTGGAGTTGAATCAGGGACGATTTTACTGGCACTTGAGAATCTGATGGATTCATAAGCACTAATAAACTAAAGCCAAAGTCAGATAACACAGAGGTGCAGCAGAAAAAAGCCTGGGAAATTAGCCTATAGTTGACCAGGGAGCATTGCTTCTGAAGGTACAGATATCTTAGCTGGCACATCAGATACAAGTCTGCTAGAACCAAAGCAGACTAGTTTTGGCAATCTATGTTCTAATAATCTTTTTATTGCATAGAACTATCTATTCCACGTAGGGTGACTCTTGGAGACTAACTAGAAGCTATATCTGACCCAGAACAAAGTTGCCTATTTGTTATGTGGGATAGTTATATGGGACCATAAAGCACTCTTCCTATAAACATTGCACTGGTTGTCCTTGAGCCACCAGACCCAATTTAAGTTGTTTAACATTGGTCTATATAGCTCTAAATAGCTTACGATCAGATATGCTTCAAGTAATGTCATATGACTGATGTATTTAGATCAAATTTGAAAAGCCTGGCCCATTGGCTGGTTCAGCTTATTGTGCAAAGGCCAAAAATAGAGTCTTCCCAGTGCTGGTTGTCCCAATTACAGAATTCTCATCCAAGATCACGATCCTTTTCCAATGAACAACTGAAACTGCTCTTCACTTAGAAATGTATAGGACAAGTACAATAGTGCCTCTGTTGTTATTATGCTGATGCATGATTTTTAATTGTTACTTATTGTTAATAATTATCGGTGTTATGGTCCTGATTTATCTAAGTCCAGCCTTTCTCCCCTTCTCCCCGACACCTCTATTTCATATGTAATTTGCTCTGGTTACTCTGAAAAAATGAGAATATAAAATTAAATCCTATGTAAGTCCCAAGCTATGGAATGCAAGCCCTCAATAATTCTATTTGGTTCCTGCCTATCTGTGCCTTTAGGAATTGGAATAAAACATATTTTATCAAGTTTTTCATTATTAACCTTAGCATTGATTTTATTTTTTTAATTTTCAAATTTCTAATCTTTATTTTAACAATATTAAACTTAAGAGTATCTGAATAGGAAAGTGAGATATAAATCAAATAAAGAACTAAGTAATGAAACCACTTATTCTAATCAATGTTATAAAATTTATCAGCACTTGATAAAACACCTGTATTTAAGAACTGATAACAAATGTCCAGCTAGAGAGCACTTCATGATAGGGAAGTTTAGAGCAGGAAGTAGATGAAAGAAAAGCAGTGATATCCCAAAAATCAGCCTTCCCTTCCCAATAGATTTCCAGATGCATTAATAAATATGCTTAAAATGCTACATGAAGATCAGAGGAAGAAGTTACTTTTGTGGCAATTGCAACTGGTGCAAATTTGATTTTAAAAACCTGGGGAAATAATGCATCTGATAAAAAATATGCATTTCCCCATATTTTTTTCTCTTATATAATGGTACCTTACTCCAACTGAAGCTAAATCAGATATAGGAGTATTTGTAGATTTGTAGTAATTCTGTAGTTAGATTATGACGTTATAACTAATGTTGGTGTGATGTTGCACACTTTCATAGGACACTCTGTCAACTGAATGCTCAGTAACATGCATTAGATCACCAAATGCTGGCAAAGAATGCAGAACTTTGTTAGTACTTCACAACCTTTCATGGTTTACTATGTAATTCTTCATAATCTTGGCATTAATCCAGTTCTTAGAGACAAATATGCTGTCTTTTGCTATCCCACCGAACTACAAAAGACTAATGTGTCCCATAAATAGCATTCAATTATCACATAATTGGAATATAGAAGTGGACCTTCTTATTCATAACAGTTACATTCCAGCATATAATCATGGTTAATGAAATCACAGAAGAATCACCAGGCCTATGAGACTTAAGAGTTAGACCTGGAAAATAACTTAAAAAATTACAAAACAAAATCATGAAAAAATATAAGGAAAACGTTGAAATAAGAGTAGTCTATAAAATTATTAAAACCAAGATCATGGCATCCGGCCCTCTCAATTCCTGGCAAATAGATAGGGAAGAAATGGAGGTAGTGACAGATTTTATCTTACTGGGCTCCAAGATCACTGCAGATGGGGACTGCAGCCAAGAAATTAAAAGACACTTGCTCCTGGGGAGGAAAGCTATGGCAAATCTAGACAGCATACTAAAAAGCAGAGATATCACCCTGCCAACAAAAGTACGTATAGTCAAGGCCATGGTTTTCCCAGTTGCAATGTATGACTGTGAATGTTGGACCATAAGAAAGGCTGAATGCCAAAGAATTGAGGCCTTTGAATTATGGTGATGGAAAAGACTCCTGCGAGTCCCCTGGACTGCAAAGTGATCAAACAGGTCAGTCCTAGAGGAGATCAACCCTGACTGCTCTTTAGAAGGCCAGATCCTGAAGTTGAAACTCAAATATTTTGGCCACCTAATGAGAAGGAAGGACTCACTGGAGAAGGGCCTAATGCTGGGAAAAATTGAGGGCAATAGAAGAAAGGGATGACAGAGAATGAGGTGGCTGGATGGAGTCACTGAAGCAGTAGGCATCAGCTTAAATAGACTCCAGAAGATGGTAGAAGACAGGAAGGCCTGGATGAACGTTGTCCATGGGATCGCAATGGTTGGACATGATTTCGCAACTAACAACATAAAATTATTGAATCAAAATATGGAAAGAAGGGGAGTAATCTTCCACTTGCTCCTGCTCTGAACTGTCCGTGCTGCTTCTTGATGAACCTTAGTTGTGGAGGGTGTGACTGTATTTAAAAGTAGCAGATAATTATGCATTGCCAGGTCTTGCTTTTCAGAACCTGTCCTTACAGAGTTGAAAAGCAACTTCTAGCTGCCTATTGAACTGGATGCTGTCATTCATTAATGGGGCAAATTAAAACACTTTATCCTCTGTGGCACTTCCCAGCTGCAGAATCTTATCTTTTCTCTCAAAGGCAAAGCTAGCACGAACATTTGCCACATCCCTTAGCAAAGTTCTCTGTTATGCACTTGCTCACTTTCATTATGTGCAGGGAGAGAGTGAACATAAGGTCAAAACAGTATAAACCACTGGGAAACAGAAGCCAAATCTGTAGCCTTTTGCACATGTACACAATGGTGGAGTTCAGAACTGAGTGCCAAAAACTGCACACAGGCAAAACCTGTGTACCACAGATAATGAGCTCTGGTTTATATAAACAATAGTAAATATCTGAAACCCCAATAACAAAGCCATGGATAATGAAGTCCAGTTACAGAATTTTCCCTTAATTGATAATCAAGATGTATTAATTGTCTTAGTGAGACAATCACTTAAATATGAGCCAGCAGTGTGCTACAGCTGCCAAAAAAGCCAACACAGTCCTAGGCTGCATTAACAGAGGGATAGAATGAAGATCACATGAAGTGTTAATACCACTTTACAATGCTTTGGTAAGGCCACACTTGGAATACTGCATCCAGTTTTGGTCACCATGATATAAAAAAGATGTTGAGACTCTAGAAAAAGTACAGAGAAAAGCAACAAAGATGATTACGGGACTGTAGGCCAAAACATATAAGGAACGGTTGCTGGAATTGGGTATGTCTAGTTTAATGAAAAGAAGGACGAGGGGGGACATGATAGCAGTGTTCCAATATCTCAGGGGCTGCCACAAAGAAGAGGGAGTCAAGCTATTCTCCAAAGCACCACAAGGCAGGACAAGAAGCAGCAGGTGGAAACTAATCAAGGAGAGGAGCAACATAGAACTAAGGAGAAATTTCCTGACAGAACAATTAATCAGTGGAACAACCTGCCTCCAGAAGTTGTGAATGCTCCAATACTGGATGTTTTAAAGAAAAGACTGGACAGCCATTTGTCTGAAATGGTATAGGGTTTCCTGCCTGAGCAGGAGGTTGGACTAGATGACCTCCAAGATCCCTTCCAACTCTATCATCATCATCATCCCTTTACTTGAGCACTTAACCCAAGTTCCCATAATTGAGACACCCTTTCTCACTTTATTAGTTTTCAATTAAATCTGCATTTTTTAAAAAAATAATTACTAACAAAAAGAACAAAAATGCAAGAAGTATTGCAAATGAAATAAATCTTCTGCTGCTGTTTTGTAAACACTAGTGTCTTAAATTGCAACAATACCATCTTTCAGTTCCTGGAAGTTGTTCATGAAATATATCAAGGGTTCTTTCATCTCAAGTTTCTAAAGTCCATAAATCCAACCTCTCATTTTCAATGTAAGTTTAATGAGAGAACATTTCCATCTACAGAGATATTGCTGATAGAGTATTCTACATAAACAAATATATTTTTGGTAAATCTGCCAAAAGACAACCTTAGTGAAGTTAGCCAAAATACTACTGACATATCCAAGAAAAGCAGGGAAAAAAAGCTCAAAATACTGAAATACTTAAATCTTTCCAATGTATGTAATTTATTGCATTTGAAGATTTCTAACATATGCGTTTTACAATTTTGTTTCAAATTTCTTGAATGCTAGTATTTATGCTGTTATCTCCTGCAATAAACTTTTAAAACTTTAGCAATGCATTTGAGGGGCTTATTATTCTAGAAAATACTTTTTGCACTCTATTTGTGGATGATTATTGACTAAATCACAGCTGTGTTTTAAGTTATTAAAATTGAAAAATAGTTCAAATGAACTGGAGCAAAATCCACGAGCATGATTTTGAAATATTTCCTTCTACAGGTTGCCAAATAAAGTAAATATTTCTATGATTTCTTCCAGCCAACGTCATCTTTTAATACAGTTCAACTATAGTTTTTTCATATAAATAATTGTTGATTTGAGACACAAACTATATCTGTTGGGTAAAACTAGAAAACAAACCTGGGAAATATAGGGAGTAGAATGTGTGCATAAGGAGCTGACTTGTTATTCAGCAACATATATTTAATTACACTGTCACCGCATTCTTGCTTGCAAGAACCAAGTTTCGCTTACTGCAGTGAAAATGCCCAATCATAGCAACAGAATAATAGCCTTTGATATACTGTGCCTCATTAATGATCAAATCTTGAAAAGCAGCTGCTCATTTCTCATTAGGCAATGTCAGCAAGTAGGTTTAGTTCATCAGATATGTTGAAGTACATGTGCTTGCCTGTTACCAACCAAGAAACCTAAAAATACACACAGTTCTGGTGAGATGTACACTGCTCTTAGAAGGTTCAGGCCACCTGATGTTATTGTACATATTACAATCAGCTGACTACAGTTGCCAAAGCATGTTTGGAAAGTCTGCTAGCACAAGTAGAATTCCAACTATAACAAACAACCCAATCACCAATGTTTGTATGAACAACAAAGATCATATTAATGATTTGAAACAGAAATTACTCCAAGTACCATCTACCTCTTTGGTAACCAGTTACTTAGTGCAACAGATATAAACCTGATAGCTGAATGTTAATTCCACTTCTGATTATCATTTATCCATTTTATTATTTTATTTTTATTATTTCATGTTTTATTATTTTACGTTAAATGGTTATCTTCCTGTTAACCAGATTAAATCAGACTTCACAGTGAACCAGTGTGTCCTATCAGCAGCTCAGAATTCCCAATGCTACCCACAGGAATGTCCAAGTGGGTAAAAAAAAAACCCCAGTTTACAGCTGATTTGACTTACTTTTTCTTCTAATCATTTCTAAAACTTGATAAATTTTTAAATTTAAATGCCAGGAGGGAACTCACTGACAAATTCAACCTAACTGGCATATGGGTTATCAAACTTAAGACAAAAATTGCTTGACTTTTATTGATAGTTTGTAACCCTCTTTCCCTTTTCTCTTGTTCCTCCCCTTATATAAATGGGGGGGGGGAGAAGATACAACATTAGCTATATTTTCTTGGTACATCTGAATCTGGGAACAATGTCCATTAGTTTCTAAGAGAAGAAGCCAATTTTAATTAAAGGATTCAGATTCTGGTCTGAATGGAAATCTGCCAAGTTCACATATCACAGTCAGGCATAAAAACCAATGCATAATTCATTAATACACAGCCCTCACATGAATATATTAGCAAAACATTACACCAAAAGTATAAATATGATTATATAAGCTATATAAACTATTATGTGAATGTAGTTAACAAAAAAAGCTAAGAAGTAAACAGGAAGTATGGGTAGATCTTTTTTGCCAATGATTTGTATTCTACTAGTGGAGAATTAGGACTGAATAAAAGCCAATTATAAAGTTTTTAGAACATTCAATTTAGGCAAGATCTGTGATTTCATGAAACTATATGTTGAAACTATATGTTTCAAGGTATCACTAGATCAGAGAGATCTGTTTAACAAATATTCAGCCATTACAGTGTAAAGGAAGATATTAAGACATAGAAGTGATCGTCATGTTATCCTAAAAAATAATACAATTGCTGTCTATCTTGATAACTAATTTGCCACTTGTTCATTACCAGCTGCTATGTTTTCCTCAAAATTTCAACAGAAAAATATTATCAAAATCAAAATTTATAAAAATAGAGAAGCACACTATCTGAAAAAACTCTTAACACAGGTAATTGAGGCAAACAGCATGGCAAGAAATGGGGCAAAATTCAATTACCAACTGTCTTGCTTAGCAACCGAAATGTTAGGCTCAATTGTGATCATAAGTCAAGGACTACCTGTAGTCTTTGCACATTTAATGGTGGATGACGACTAAAACAAAAAAATGCCAACTGTACTTGAAGTCTATTAAATTTAATAACTGTTAAATTGAGGGTCTACTTGTATATTTTACTAGAATTTTCCATAATCTAATAATAAATCATTAAAAAAAACTCTAGATGTGTTTGGGCTCAGTGTCAAAAACCTACTTTTTCTTTTTTTTCTTGCCTAACTGAAGGTGTTGGCTAAACTCCTTCTCTGAAAACTAATGTTCACAATTTAGATAAAGTACTTAAAAATATCAGTTCTTTAATATGCGAATCCCTGAATATCTGAAAAACAAACAATATAGCATAATTATATACATATTGGTTACCTTTCAGTGACTGCAAACAGCTTACTCTTTATTCAAAGATACAAATGCTATAGCTGTACTCAAAGATACAAATGCTATAGCTGCACATAAACTATCTGCCCATCGAGATTGGAAATTATTGAATACTGAATTTTAATTCAGACAATATAACTTCATAAGAAAATTAAATATTCTCAAATATTAGTTGCTATAAGTTATATTACTACATTTGCACCGACAGTTTTGTAAACTAGAATATACAAGAAAAGCTGCCCAGAAAATCCTGCACTTTGCATCCACTGATGTTTTATGGGAGGGGAGGAGATTTACACTTAATTTAGGAACAATAGATTCTAGACACATATCTCTCTTCAACTCAATAAGAAGAACTGTCAATGCTCTGTTCATCCATGACTTCCTGTACACAATAATTTACCTCAGCGTATACAGATATTCTCTGAATCAGAACCATAATGTATTTTAAATAAAACAAAAACATACTTAAAAATCTTGTAAAACAGTCCCAGAAAAAAAAATGCAAATTAGGTATGAAATATATATTAACTAGGATCTGAAAGTACAACAAACACTTCTATGCTTCATGCCTAGCTATTCAATGACATGTTTTTCAGTGTGGTAATACAAGTAGTCCTCAACTTACAACTGTTTGTTTAGTGACCATTCAAAATTACAATGGCACTGAAAAATGAGACTTATGACTGTTTTTCAGTTACAACTATTGCAGCATCCCTATGATCATGTGATCAAAATTCAGATGCTTGGCAACTGGTTCATATTTATGACACTGCTGTGTCATAAGGACATGTTACACCTTTTGCAACCTTCTGATGAGCAAAGTCAATGAAGAAGCTAGATTCACTTAACCAGATTACTAACTTATCAACTGTAGTGATTCACTTAACCATGGCAAGAAAGGTTGTAAAATGGAGAAAACCTCATTTAACAAGAGAAACTTTGGGCTCAGTTGTGATCATAAGTCAAGGACTACCTGTAGCTACTTAACCAGCAGCCATCAGTGTATCTCTTCACTGTCCCAGCTAACCTAACCGAAAATATCATATGATAGACTCAAGAGGAAACCCCCCCAGTGTCATAAGAATGGAAATTAATCTGGAAAATAGGGATTTCTTTTTTTTTTTTCAAAAATACAGTTGTGATTTAAAATATTTTTAATCAGAATTAAGGCAATTGTACATAAAACTACTTAGAAATAATTACTACAGATCTCAAAGACTAATTTCAAGGACTATTTCTCAATATGTATAAGTTTGTATTGTTCATGTTTTGGTTTAAAAACATCATGCATTTCTGCATGTAGTTTCAGCAGGTGGCAGCATCCCTGGACATGGAAATGCAGCAGGATCAGGAATATCAAGGCTGTAGGCCAAATAGGGAAATGGAAAAAAAAAATAATTCAGAAAAAGGCAATTTTAAACTATTTCAGTATTACTTCCCAGAATATTATATGGACTGTTCATAAAATCACTAATGCTCACACTCTACCTGAATATGATTTGGGGTTTTTATTTCATCCTATGATTTCTGAAGAACTTTCAGAAAAAAATGCTTTATTGTGGAATATGGAAGAGCTTAAAGATAAAACAGCGGACAGTATTTCAGCAGAACTATTTAAAAACAAAACATGGTCCCTTCACATCCCCCCCCAATGAAAATGTTAATTTTGAGTTTCTTGGCTTACACAACAGTCCTTCTACTTGAATCAAGAACTATTGCAAATTTCATTTTCAAAGAACTGTTGACCATTATGACTCAGCTAAAGTCAAAACATTATATGACACTTTCATATATGATGAATTACTTACTATTCATTTTCCATGTTCACCAAAATCCAGAGCTAGGCACACTAAATCACATTCACTCTATTCTTTCATTGCTAGAGGTTTTGACATGTAAATTTTACAAGATTTTGTACTGTTCCCCTAAGATACCAACCTGAGGATGAATTGCTTCCTGATTTACTCAACAGGAGAAGCACTGTAGTGCTCCTTTTGTGGCTTCAATTAAATCAGCTGCAGTTCTAACAGTATCCTGTTTCCAGCTTTCAGAATGTCAGGCCTACTTAACTTTCAGCAGAGAAAAAAAGCAGCATCTTTTAAGATATTTACTGTATATACAAGACTACAATGCTTCAATAAGGGATCATCTCAAGAACCAGCCAGCATTGTCTGTTCATCTTTACAAACAAATCAGGACTGGTACAACACCTTTCTCTACAGTAGAAACACAAGGGCGCCTCTTTTTAAGGCACGAGTTTTCCTCCCAAGGCAGTTTTTTCTTTTCTTTTCTTTTCTTTTTTCAAATCTAGACTCTCGTCTAGGGGCTAACACAGAAGAAGGCTGCCCTCCACTTACTTCGTGTTCTTATTTATTTTGAATGCTCCAGTTAAAGAAAACCTTCGACGGAATGATTTAACTTCGCCTTGAAGGAAAGTGGGAGGGCTAAGAAAGAAAGAAAGAAAGCGTGATGACTTGCAGCTGTTGTTCCTGCGCAGCGAACAAAAGAGCTTTCTTGGAGCAGCCGGAGTTGGGCGTGCCCGTGGTTGTGTGAATCTGCGCACCTTCCCATTATTAATGACCGACACAGCTACGCGAATTCATCAGCCCGGGATGAAGAAGGGGACGGCCTACTTACTCCCCCCCCCACCACCACCACACTCTTATGCCATTGTCTCCCGGGTGGTGAAAAGAGGAGGGGAAGTGGGGGGGGCGCGCCAAGGGAAGAAAGGCACCTCGCCGGACACATAACGCCTTCGCCCATCCTTTCACTCCGGACCCTGCCAACGCAGCGGAGATCAGAGCCTACTCTTCTCTTCCCCCCCCCCAACCCGGCCAAGCAGGCGCCGGGCTCCGTGGGCCACCTCATAAAGACACCAGCTGTCAAACAAACGACGGCAACCTGATCTCTCCCGGTCTTCTAGGAGGCTGTGGCCGCCCGCCCTAGGAAGGCCCGGACTCCGCTCGCCTGGGCAGGTCCCCAGCCGCCAGCAACAGCACGAACGACAATCCCGCTGTTGGCTGGTTACTCGTCTGGCCTCAGCAGCAGCAGCAGATGCCGGGCCAAGCCCCGGACCCTCCGCCTCTCGCGCACTAGGACTCACCGCCCAGCCGGTCTTCCCCCTCTTGCGGGTGAAAGAGCCCCAAAACAGCTCGCTACCCTTCCCCGAGACGTTCTGGGGCTCGTTCCGGTGAGGGGCGGGGCAGAGAAGGCCTCGTTCCGGGTGCCGCTCCTTCGCCCCACCCCTCCATTCCACGCCAGCAGGGGAGTCGGTGGGAGTGGAGGGGCCTCTAAAGACGTCGCGGCCAGTCACGTTAATGACGTAGAGACGCAACTGTCTACTCCCCCCCCCCGCCGCCCTCCCCAAAGGAGCAGGACAGGGTTGTTCCAAAGTGGTGATTGCGCCGCTGCTTGTAAGCGGCGTTAAACTCGCTCGCGGTGTTGGTGGAACATTCAATATTCTTTTATTAACGAGAGGTTGATGACTTAGCGTTAAAAAGCGTAACTTCCACTTTATAGTAAGTCGCCAACCTTTCTTGAATGGAAGAATAGCGAACATCACCAGTGGGATTTTTTTTATTGGGGTAGAATGGTCAACAGGTTTTAAACCGAATTACAAAGCTGAAATTACAAGACACGGAGATAAAGGGCACGAATATGATTTTTAAGCCGTTCGCTACTATTGTGTTAGAACTCTGCACCCGAAAACAAGCAAATGATTTTTAACGGTTCGAGAAAGAACTGGCTCCATAAGTAACGTCTTCAAAATGTACGTGGAAATAGCGTTGTGCATCGTACAAGTAAAATTTTATTATCGAGTTTATTTGCTACGCATTGTTCGAAGCAACTTTGAGCAGCAAAATCAAGATTCGGATTTAAAACTGTTATGGCATATTGTTTCTAGGTAGATCATACCAGATCTATATTTATGGAAAGGGAGAAGGGGGTAAGACAGAACTTTAGTTCAGTCATTGGCCAACAAAAGTACAATCAATAAAACGAACTAAAATTACCCCCTAACAACAAGTAATATTAGCACATCATTTTGCTACTTTAAAAGAAATTTCTCTGGATTATTTAACAAATAACAGTTATCAGAATGCCCTGGAAATTTATATAAAAGAGGGGTAATCAACTGGTGGTAAATATTCCTGTAGGATTGGCAATACAGAACATGGGCTGTGGTTTCTATGATAGCTATATCATGGGTAGTATCCGGTTTCACATGAGGGTTGCTATATTTCTTTCCAGGACAGCTGTGAGGAAAAGTGGATAACCAATTCCTCTGCAGGTTAACCCTCTTAATTCCTGATATATAATGACTTTCTGGCGATTTGCAAAAGAGAGAGACTCCACACATGGACAGAAATAATATTTCACTTTTTTCATGGAGAGGGTTAGAAATAATAGTACCTACCTGTTATCCTGTAACGTTGGCCCAATGAGTTTTGTTTCCTAAATGTATAACCTAAGCCCATCTGTACTTTCTATCAAATTTTTGCAGCACAGTAACCAAGGGCATTTTGATGCAAGAAATGCACATATATCTGTACAATGGACCCCAAAATAGACATGACACAGTTAAAATATCCAACTCTCTAAAAAAAACTGCAAAAAACTGTTTCTTTAATACTTCCTGGTTTCATCCATGTAGGTGATACAGGGTGCCTGCTTTATGTTCCATTTGTATTGAACAGACAAGATAAACTGCACACTTCATGAATGGTATCTCCATATATTCTTAGAAGTTTAAACTTTTTTTTATATTGTTGCTATACACAAAATACTTCTAACAGACCAGAATTATGTTTATATGATTTCACCTTTTTCAAAGTTAAGTAACAAAAAATTTACTCTTTAACTCCATATAGAATTAAATGTTTATAGGACTCTGAAGATCTTCATAGCAGTTTGGAAAACAAATGAGGCAGTGGAAGCAAGTTTATAAACAATTTAAAAACTGCAGTAGTGTTGTATATATACTGGTATTACCATTCTTGTTGCCCAATCTGTGAAATTGGTCTTAATGCAGAACACATGGAGGCCTCCCACTTTTCTGTTACAACATTCTGGATCATTAAGGTGCAGATCAGAGATCCTCAAGGAAAAATATGCGTTAAAAATAAACATTAATAAAGCAGTTCACAGCCTATTTATCATTGTGCAATCTAGTATTTGAGACACTGAAATGTCTTTTTTTTCTTCAAGATCAGACATACTAAAATGAGGGCA
Organism: Bothrops alternatus; assembly: GCA_034064705.1. Classification (NCBI taxonomy): domain Eukaryota; kingdom Metazoa; phylum Chordata; class Lepidosauria; order Squamata; family Viperidae; genus Bothrops; species Bothrops alternatus. The sequence continues at coordinate 3,577,244 of JARGCV010000023.1, forward strand.
GGCATTCAAGCACCATTGATCCATTGTTACAGATAAATTAGAATAGCCAACAGAAGGATTTTGACAGACTTGAACACTGGGCACTATCTGACAAAATGAAATTCAATGGTGAAAAAAGCAAGGTTCTACATTTAGGCAAGAAAAACCAAATGCACAGGTACAGCACAGATGGCACCTTGCTCAATAGTAGTAACTGTGAGAGGGACCTCAGAGTCCTAGTAGACAATCACCTAAATATGAGCCAGCAGTGTGCTGCAGCTGCCAAAAAGGCCAACACAGTGCTAGGCTGCATTAACAGAGGGATAGAATCAAGATCACATGAAGTGTTAATACCACTTTACAATGCCTTGGTAAGGCCACACTTGGAATAATGCATCTAGTTTTGGTCACCACGATGTAAAAAAGATGTTGAGACTCTAGAAAGAGTATAGAGCAGAGCAACAAAGATGATTAGGGGACTGGAGACTAAAGCATATAAGGAACGGCTGCTGGAATTGGGTATGTCTAGTTTAATGAAGAGAAGGATGAGGGGGGACATGATAGCAGTGTTCCAGTATCTCGGGGCTGCCACAAAGAAGAGGGAGTCAAGCTATTTTCCAAAGCGCCTGAAGGCAGGACAAGAAGCAACGGGTAGAAACTAATCAAGGAGAGAAGCAACCTAGAACTAAGGAGAAACTTCCTGACAGTGAGAATAATCAACCAGTGGAACAATCTGCCTCCAGAAGCGGTGAATGCTCCAACACTGGAAGTTTTTAAGAAGAGACTGGACAGCCATTTGTCCGAAATGGTATAGGGTTTCCTGCCTGAGCAGGGGGTTGGACTAGATGACCTCCAAGGTCCCTTCCAACTTTACTATTATTATTGTTGTTGTTATTATTATAGAAGGGCAGGACAAAGTGAATGTCTTGCTGTCTTCTCTTTTATTTCCTTTTGCTTTTTACTTCTCAAGCAAAAAAAGACCAAGAAAAGGAAAAATATAGTTGGCCGGAGTAATGCTAGGCCTTTGACATTATGTGGCATTATAACCCTAGATTGCCCACCTAAACTTGACAATTTTAAAATATGTGGACTTCAATTCCCAGAACTCCTTGGCCAATATTTAGGCCCATATATCTTAAAGCTGTCATGTTTGAAAAGCACTATTGTAGCATTATTTGCCTAACATAGCCTCTATTTTTCATGTTGCACAATAGCTCAAGCTTTCTCAAATGCTATTTTTCGCCCTATATATTTATTAAAGGAAGTGGATTTCAATCTATTCTCTACCCCAATCCCTTAATACATACAAAACAATGATATACAAAAGGAAGACTGATTATGACCACTCACAAAAAAGTGCAGTCTAATTTAAAACATTTTTTATTTTTATCCCTTTAGCATTCTTATAAATAACTCAAGGCTGCAAACATACATAAACTCCTTACTCCTCCTATTTTCCTCACAAGAATAATACTGTGAGGTGGCTTGGGCTGACAGAGAGAGTGACTGGCCCAAAGTCAGCAAGGCAGCTTTCATTCCTACAGTTGGACTAGAAATCACAAGTCTCCCAGTTGCAGCCTGATGCCTTAAACCAGACATGTCAAACTCGCGACATCATGTGACGTCGCGCAACGTATCAGAGCTTTTTCGCCATTGCTGGCAATGGGGTGGGTGCGGCTCTGGTATGATGAAACCGGCCTGTGGGCCAGCAGTTTGACACCCCTGCCTTAAACACTAGACCAAACTTGTTCTTATTGCAAAAGGAGTAGATTTATCAGGCTGAAATCATTTTAATATACTTTAATTGATTTTTGCCTTTACTGGCAGCTCTAGATCAGTTAAGTTCTTACATACTAAATTCTCTTGAATGTCACTGAGCCATTAGCTTGAAAGTGTAATTTATATTCTATGCAGCATCATTAGACTTTAGACATGCCTTAAAACAGGATGAAGTTACTGCTTCTAATGGAATATATATTGACCAGGAGGCAGACATAAGAAAACAAAACAAACATCAATAAGAAATTGATTTTCAAAATCTCGCTAATTCTGCCACTTTTTTAAAAAAAAAAAGAATCCTGGGAAAAAATTGAGCTGTTATTCAAATGATGGCACTATTGAAAGAAATTGAATTGTTTTCTGCCCTAATTAGCAACATGATTTGAGTGCAGCTTGAAGGTTATAAGCAGTCTTGTTAAGGAATGGTCTTCATAAAAGCATGCCTTAATAAAATCAGAATTCTTTAGACAGACATGCTAGGCATTTAAAAAGGTCTGAGATAGGGCATAAGAGAAGCTGGGCTAATGAGGATGACCTAGTTCACAGTAAAAATATTGGCTTGGGAAAGTATAGCCCTGTCTTGAAGAAAAAAAAATTGCAATATAAGCTTTTGACTTATCTGGTTGGTTCTGTGGGGGAGGTATGCGTTTTCATTTTTAAGAAGTTTAATTATTTTTAAATACTGTTCTACCACTTCAGTAATAAAATATCTTTAAATAAACTCTCCAATGTGAAAAAGATATAAAGAGCCAAAGATTTTAATACACCAGTCCTTGTTCTAGTTGGGACAAATCTCTGGGATGTCCCAGAATGCCAAGGCAAGCTCCCTAGTTATTTCTTCAATAATGTGATTTAAGAGGTATCATGCCTGTGAGATAGCTAGCCCCCCCTTCTCTCTTTGTGTGCATGTGCTAAGAACTTTTCTCTCAAATGTATTTCAGTTTTTCCAGAGTTTTAATTCTAAAATGCACTTTTCGTAACAGCCAGTTTATAGACTGTGATTCATCTGCTCTTTTCCTTAAATGGAGCAAGTAAGGAAAAAATAAAGTTATATCCTTGTCTAACCCACCCCTGCCCCCCATTCTAGTTTGGTATTTCTTTACCCTCTGTTAATAGTACATGACAATTCTTGTAAACAACTTTTATGTTCCAGGCAACCAAAAAAGGAAGAAAAAGGCTGGTTCTACTGAGAAGGATGCTTTGCTAGCCAAGTCTTCAGACTGCTTGAAATAGTAGAAACTTTTGTCACAACTGACCCAGCTAGCTTGTAGTTAAGATAAATAAACACATAAATGCTTGTTTGATGGAGAAAGCTCCTGTTATTTCCAGGTTTTGCACATTTTACCTATTCTAGATGGTAAAATGTTTTCTTTAAAAAAATAAACTGATACTTTAAAATCTTTACAATAATTAAAAGTAAGCAGCTGAAAAGTTAGTTGTAGTAAAATTGTGTTTACATATGATCTAAGCACAAACTGTAGCTCTAGCAACCAAGGACACACTGCCAAGCCACTAAGCCCCAGGGAATCTCTAATTCAACCCTAAACCAAGGACAGTTCCCATTAAGTCCAGAATATGTTTCCAAAAATAGGAAGATTCAATTATTGGCATTGTGGGATAACTCAGATTTGCCATCTATTTTTTGTCTTCCTGTCAAACCCAATAGCTAAATCACTTATTCTCACCTTAAAAGACAGGAACTACTCACTATGTGCAAGAGTAAATGATTCAGCCAAATCAAATTTTACAAAGGCATCTGAATCAAATGGTGTTCAAGGTTCCAAATCTAAAAATGCAAATCAGTTATATCTGCTCTATTATTTTTTCAGTATATTTGGCTGTTGTCAGTATGTCTATTAATACATCACACTGTCCATTTTCTGCATGAGAGAGAAAAAAAACAGCCTCCCCATTCAAAGAATCCTAAGGGTATAAAGATGTGGCAACCTTTTACTACCGTATCATGTCTGGGTCTTAGAATCATATAGGTTGTCCTTAGCTTATGATAGCAATTGGGACCAGAATTTTTGTTGCTAAGCAATGCAGTAGTAAAGCATAATGTCATGTGACTGTACCACCTATAAATGGTCATCATGGCAGGCCTGGTTGCAATCGTTTAACACCAGGATCATGCAGGTCATTAACTGAGTTCATATGGCGGCAACATGGAGAGACGCAGGAGTCCCAGGCAAACAGGCCAGCAGGTGAGAGCTATAGGAGGGCAGACGGTAGGGAGTGTGGGCAAATGTTGCCACCCTGCCGGGAAGGGAAAGGTCCATAGCCCCAAGTCTTCTGCACCACACTATGCACCAATGCCAGTTGGGGCGATTCTCCTGCTGGGCAGTGAGATAGGGACGTTTCCCCAAGCAGGGCCAGCATGCCTGGTAGGTACTTGGTTGAGGGATTTTTGCATGGCAAGGTGGCCAGAGGGAGAGCTGGCAGCGGGACCTTGCATATGGCCAAGGAAGCCCATTCTTTGTAGGGCTTGAGGCCAGCCATAATTGGCGTGCCCAATGGAGGGGTAAGCAGGCAAAGGTATGCTGGGAGGGGGGGGGGCGGCAGTTGTAAATGCAGGTTGATTACCAAGCACTTGGACCATGATTACCAAGCACTTGGACCAAGCAGGGGCACAGCAATGATTAGAACTTCAAGGCCAGTTGTAAACCCATCTGTTTCAGCACTGTGGTAACTTCAATGGTCACTGAACAAATGGATGTAACCACTGACACACTGAGCTTGATTAGATAAACTTGTAAAAAAATGGGGCTGAGCTTGATATCCCATGTATACCAGCGTATGTCTATGCTATTTCCTTTACTTAAAAATATTTATTGTTTTTTTCTGCCTGGAAAGAGGCCTCCAAGCTAATAATACATAATAAATACAAAGATGGTAGTGGGCAATGCTTAGAAACGAATGTTGGCAACATAAAATATCCACAATGAAACTTTCAGCCTTCAAATATTACTTTAAATCTGCACCCTAGTCTTTACCTATCTAGAACTGTCAATTTTGTAAGATTATTCTGCACAGATACTTTCTAAGAAATTCATATGAAATCTCAGTGAGTTTAGTTTTATTATTATTAAATTCTTCACTGTTTGGATACATTTATTTATTTTTTTCTACTATTAATGGCTAATAGTAAAACTTGCTAGTAAAACTGAACGAGCAATACAACAGAGCTAGTAATTAGCAAGTTTGTCATTCTTTGCTTACAATCGTATCAAACTGAATGCAAGAGGAAGCACTGCCATTTTAAACAGAATACAAATACCCAAATTTTAAACAAAACAATACAAATTTAAGAATCTTTAAAAATCTGAACATATCTAAACGGATATGTCTAGCTATCATTTTGAGACAAAGATCATACAAAAGACATTCATTTACAAAGAGCACATTAACAGCAAACTTAAGAACAAGAAAAAACAAATTTAAAGTGGAGTATCATAGCATAAATATTATTGTTTATAAAAACTAAAATTGTTTCTAAAGATAAGCAGATAAATGATACTCTGTTACTTGCATGATATCACAGGAGCACCATTAGAAGTTCCCTCAAAAATGTAACTGCTTATTTTGAAACTTATTTTAATAACTGACTGCAAAAAATAAAATAGAGACAATACTTATTTAATGATATCCTTCTTGCCATACAAATTATTTCTTCAATGTTTAGTTGAACATGTTGATGAAGCAAATAATATATGCCTCTTATTTAATTCTCCTAGATCAGAAATTCTAGGCATAATTCATTTGTGCATCCAAGCAATGATGCCATCTATTTGCTCCCACTGCTTTCAATTATATTTTCTACTGTAACAAATTACACTGAATTAACAATTTTATGCACAATTCAAGATGGATTACAGTTTTTAGGTTCTTTGGAAGTACAAAGTTATAGTTTATTAATTTATAAATAAAGTGCATTTTCATTAACCAAAATAATATGTTGAAGAAATTCAAAACCACAGAACTTAAAATTATTTATACATATTGTCATCCTAAAATGAATAAGTAATTGGTGACATCTACCAGAATTTCTGACAGTTAACCCATATCATCTTGTCTCTTGGGTAAGTCATGGCCCCCTTCAAACCTCATTGAGTCTGAAATAGATTATTTCATTCGAGTTCTTCAGTTTCTTCTGAGAAAAGATCTGCCAAATCAGCTACAGTTAACACAGAGGCCTCCGACTGTTTCAGAGATGAATTAGAATGACTGGAAACAAAACAAGAAAGAGGAAGGGAACAAATCAAGATGACTGAGAAACAGAAGGTACTCTCAGAGCTCTGCACTAGAGGTTTATTTTATAACGATCATTGAGGAAAAGGAAGTTTACCAAGAATACCACTTCATTTCTAAGGACTACAAAATCATGGCTGATAATTTTAAATATTTTCCAGGATGGTTTATAATGGCATTTAATTTTCAAAAGGTATACTGTTTTCTAATCCTATTTTATCTAATTTCTAAGTAAAATGATTCACATAATTAGAAATTATGTAATAAACTAAGCTACCACTTCATACGTAAAAAATGTATATACTGTACAAAAAGTTATATAATATAAATGTTGATAGATCTCTTGGTCAACCAAAGAGAATAAAGAAGTTGAGATTTGATTCTATCATGTTAATAAGCCATACAATAACCAAAAATAATTCCTTAGTTCTTAAAAGCAGAAAAAATTATATTTGTGAGGGGTCAAAAAGATAGCCTAATAATTAATCACCAAAACAAATAGACTTCCTATGCACACAGTCTTGTATGATTCTTGGGAATTTGGCTAATAAAAATGAGATAATTGATTTAACAGATAAATTCTTTTGGTCTAGAAAGTTAGCTTCCAAGATCAGTTTCAGGAATTGACTCAGTTGTAGTAGCTTGATGAAGAGTTCAAAATACAAACAAAGGTAATTCCTAGGAACTTTCCCAATCTTTGAATATAGCAAACTCCAGTTGTTCTTATTTGCTATATTAATCTGAGAAATTTTCACTGAAGAAAGGTTTTATTATACTTCAGGTTCTTTTTGCAACAAGAATGTTCACTACAATTTGAAAATGCCTGCAATTGAGAGTTCTTGGACAATGCCTTTCCCCTTTTACATCTTAATTCTAATTCCTGATATAATTCTACATGTCCACTCCTGTTTAATTCCATGGAACCTATTCCTATATATATGTGTGCACAGAGTTGCAGTTACATGATTTTACATATTGAGTGGCTCACACATTTGTATTGTCAACTTTTACCTACCTCCTTTCTACAGTTTTCATCATTGTTTGCATACGCTCTTCTATTGTTGCTTTAATCAAGAATCTATGAACAATGGTAGGTCTGCATTTTGAAAACAAAACATTAACAAAGGTTATTGTATATTATTACTCAGAAGTAAATTTTACTGAGCTCCAAAAGCTTTATTTACTAGTAGGGAGTTTATTGTCTTAATCTTTTTAATTCATGGTTTCAATAGTCATGCATATTTTAAGAACAAATTAGAATCAATTGATATTTAAAAAAAATCAAATTAACTATAGTTTCAGTAATGTAGCCATATCTATAATACAGTTTTAGAAAAATGATATACAGGAAATAGTCATTATATAAAAGACAAGGGCTGTTTTTTTTAAAAAAAAGCACCAGACATATTTTCAATCTGTTTTGTTCCATTAATCAAATTAACAAACCAAAGACATAACCAACTGTGGTTACAGTACCTGCCAACTGGAATGGAATAGTATTTTTCTAGATCCATCAAAGGTATCTCTTTCCTTCACATTTCATGGAGAAATACCATAAGCACAACAAAGTACAAACTAAATATATTTAGTTAAGATGATATTCTAAATCAGACTTCTATAATTTAGATGTCTTCCAAATGTGTGGACATTAATTCCCACCATTCACCAGAAAGCAAAGTCACTATGTGAATGCTGGAAGGTAAAAATCACTGTATCTGTATTTAAAAAAATATTTATTTATTGTATCCTGCCTTTATTATTTTTACAAATAAGGAGGCAAACATATCCAACATGCCTTCCTCATCCTATTTTCCACCCTATCAGGTGGGACTGAGAGAGAGCGGCTGGCCCAGTCACCCAGTTGGCTTTAAGACAGGACTTGAGCTCAGTTTCCTTAATATTAGGACAACTGGCTTTAATACTGTTTTAACCTTAGATCCTCCATTACATTCATGTTAATGTTAAACTGTTTAGGGTAGGACACATGGAATTCAGAAGTTGCAACTAATACAAGGCAAAATAATTGCATGTCTATTCTGAAAGATCTGTGCTAGCTGCCCATTAACCACTAAGAACAATTTAAAAAGTGTAATGTTCAACACCAGCAAGTTTAAGTTTAAATGGTTTGGGCCTGTCTATAGGAGGGACTGTTTTCCCCACAATGAATTTGTCTGTCATATCAACATAAAGGGCCCACTGCCAAAAGCTTGGCTGGTATGTATGGGATAAATTTATGGAAAAATCTGTAAATGTTAAATATGTTAATGTACTGTTGAGTTATATACCAAAGTTTTGGAATTTAATGGTATATCAGGAATTGTAGTTGTATCAAGCACGGAGGATGGCAAAAAGAATTATATGAAGAAAACGGAGAAGTGGTATTAGGCCAGATGTCAAGGAATGGTTGTTATAAATGTATGTTTTGGAAAAGGGGATATTTTTTGCTAATTAAAGGTTGTGGATATATGTGTTCTTACAGCCTTGGTCTAAAATTCCTGACTTACAGAATGTTTTCCCTGGGAAGATGTATTTGCCTCTATTTTCCTGATTTTTAGAAAATGACAATGTTTTAATTGTTAACTGATTTGCATGGGTTCGATTTTACCATCATATTTTATATTTTGTTATATTTTTATTAGCTACACTTAATATGTGCATGTGCAAAAAGGCAAGGAATAAACGTAATAATTTAAGTAAGAGGTAAAAAGGTAACTGTCACTATTTAAAAATAGTTTAAACAGAATAGTACTAAGGCTGAGAAAGTATCCACTCTTAAGTCAGAGCAATTTAGTGCTTTGTTACATTTTCTGATACAATGTTAAGTTACTTTAACTTACTGGAGTCACTATATTAAATGCTAAACTATTTCCTGTTTCTTTTTTCTCCACCGCTGGTGTTAAAATGTCATGTCTGAAAAGTTTTTCCCCAACTGTGTAGGTAATTGATCCTTGTTGGGATTATGGTGTGGGTACATAAATTCACAGAGGTAACTGTGAACCTGGGAGGGGGAGAAACTAAAATAAGTGGATGTAATTGACTGGTGTGTAGAAGTCAATGGTTGGCCAAAAAGGAACGAGAGCCTCTAGAACCTTTATGAAGCTGGGATTAGATTACATAAACCAGATTTTGGAACATACTTAGTTTGCCCAATACGATGCACTCTGCCAATGGCCTGTAATTCATGTGCTGGATTCAGTATGGGCTCAACCAGCAGTACCTGGGTTGCTTCGATTATGTTTAGACCATTAGAACCAGTATGGAGAGGCAAAAGCAGGATGTTGATCTTGGGATCATATTTAAATGCAGAGAGGTTTTCCTGGAAGATAAAAACATTGTTGTATCATTTCAGTGAAGGATAAGGTTGGGTGGCGGGAGAGAACAAATATAAATTCACCACTTTTCAGTGTATTAAATAAATGTAACTAAAGGTTAGTGACAGTACATCCTAACTACCTTACACATGCAAAACAACCAATATGATGTGCAAACATAACATGGGCTCCTTATTATCCCTGACTAAAAACCTTTCCCATGATACTGTGGATAAATTACCTTCCTCAGTTTAAGCAATTCATCCATTGCATTAACTGCAATAAGTTTCCATTCAAATGGATTTGAGATTGGTTTCAGTTTGCCTAAGGCTATCCAAAATTAACTTCATCTAAAAAAAAGCAAGCTTATACTTTATTAATTTATAATACTTTGTATTTATTAAAACTGGTCCCTAGAGTTTGCAAATAATTAACTACACTGTATGCACAATTATTAGGAAAGTTGTATTTTGGAGGATTAATTTTCTTATTGAACAACTACAGCACTCTCAGTCAATCCAAAATGTTAATAAATTTCAAACCTGAATATTTAAGAAAGTAAAAGTGAGCTTTTGGCTTTCTTAGGAGAATATCGATGTGTGCACAATTATTGGGCAACTATTAGTGTGCAGAATTATTATGCAACTAAATGAAAAATGAAAATTTGCCCATCTCACTCGTTTATTTGCATCTGTTAAAGTGAGAATAATAAACAAATAACTCAAACTGTACACATAAACATTTCTGACATTTCAAAAAAAAAAATCAGTGACCAATACACCCTTTGTTTCAATAAGAGTCATAAACCTTCCATTCATTGAGTCTGTCAGTTTCTTGATCTGTTGATGATCAACATTTTGTGCAGCAGCAACCACAGCCTCCCAGACACTGTTCAGAGAGGTGTACTGTTTTCCTTCACTGTAAATCTCCCTTTTAAGAAGGGCCCACAGGTTCTCAATAGGGTTTAGGTCAGGTGAGGAAGGGGGACATGCCATTATTCTTTCATCTTTAAGGCCTTTTCTGGCTAGTCACGCAGTGGAGTACTTTGATGCATGCAATAGAGCATTGTCCTGCATAAAAATCATGGTCTTCTTGAAAAAATGCAGGTTTTTTTCCCTGTACCACTGTTTGAAGAAAGAGTCTTCTAAAAACTGTCAGTAGGTTTGGGAGTTGATTTTGAGTCTATCTTCAACCCGAAAAGGTTCAACTAGTTCATCTTTAATAATACCCGTCCATACCAATACCCCACCTCCACCTTGCTGGTGTCTCAGTTGAAGTGGATCTCTGTGTCCGTTACTGATTCAGCCACGGGCCCATCCATTCTAGTCCATCAAGAATCACTCTCATCTCATAGTCCATAAAACCTTTCAAAAATCTGTCTTCGGATATTTCTTGGCCCAGTCTTGCCGTTTCAACTTATGTGACTCATTCAGTGGTGGTCAGGTTTCAGCCTTCCTTACTTTGGCCATCTCTCTGAGCACTGAACACCTTGTACTTCTGGGCACTCCAGGTAGGTTGCAGTTCTGGTATATGACAGCACTGGAGGATAATGGATTCCTGGTAGCTTCATGTTTGATTCTTCTCAAATCTCCACCAGCAGTAGTGTCAAGACTGATTCGCCCTTTCACCTATATTTTCTGCCTCACTCATATCTTGACAATGAGATGGAATGCAAAGGGGGGAGGAATGGTATCTAGACAACCGAGGCTTCTGAGATACAAGGTCATGCTCGATGGAGTAGTGGACTGTTTCCATAACAAGAAGAAATGTTACTATTGGACAATGTAAACACCTGGGGGGGGCGAGGAAGTCTATTGTTTAACTAAGCAAGCCTTCTAGCAGGAAAATTAGAGCTGGTTTTGCTTCTTCTTTGCCAATGTAAATTTTCAGTAAAGTATTACACTCTTGGTAAAATCATGTCCCAGGAGTTTCTTTTTCTAGCAATGCAAAATGGACAGTTGACAGATAGCTTAACGTTAGTGTAGCCCTGGTGGCGCTAAGAAGAAAGGGTGCCTATTTTGATTCCTTACAAGCCTTTCCTCTCCAGCCAGCATTAATTGGTGCGATTTCTTCTTAGCACCACCAGCTCTAGCTTTACGCTAATTTTACACTGGTAGAGCAAAGAAGAATCCCCATCTCTTTTGCTTCCATGGCAATCCTTTCCTCCTCAGCCAGGGTAAATCACTACCAATTTATGCTGGCCGGGAAGAAAAGGCGTGCAACAAACCAAAATTGATGCAATTTCTTTTTCGTGCCAATAGCATAAAGCTAGCCCTGGCGGAATCAAGAAGAAATAAAGATGGTTTATGTTGGCTGGAAAGGATTGCAATGGAAGCAAAAGTGTCAGGATTTCTTTTTCTTGATTGTGCCACGTGGCCCAGAGAGGGAGTGGCCTTCTCTACCCTGACTTCCTGAGCTCATCAAAAGGTAAGTAAGCAAAGGGTGTTGGGGAGAGATGTGGAGGAGGCCCACAGGACTTTGGGGAAGCCAAGGGGCAGGAGGCAGAGCATGGGATATGTTGGAGGGGGGGTGGCCTCCTGGGAATGCCTGTGCCTAAACTAGGCCTCCCTCCATTTCTCCCATCCCTGAGTCACCCCATGCTCTACCTAACAATCCACATACTCATTTAACAAATGCATTGGAGAAAGCAGGGACAAGGAGGTCGTTAGGTGCTTCATTTAACATAGTCCTCGACTTCTGATATAAATGGGCAGGTTCCATTACTGTCAGAAATCTAGGACTACCTGTATTCCTGTATTCCCAGATATTTATGGAAACCCTCTGACTTCTTGTTCTAACCTTCTAATTTCTTTTTTTACCAAAGCTGGAACTAATGCAGCTATGGAAGAATCAATAACTGAGATGAGCAAAGAAGCTGAATGTGTGAAAAATCCCTATCTCTCCATGACACAAGTCTCAAAACACAACAAAAATATTTTTTTTTTGTCCAGATACTTCCAAAGGTACCCAGAACATCAATCTTGCAATCAAGATTTGGAAGATGCCTAGGGTCTGCCCTACAGAGCATTTACTGCTGAAATTAAGCTTGGCTTGGTGGAATAAGCCATATCTCTAGTTGGGATTTAGGTAGCTTCTGAAGTTTGCAAGCCAAAAACATCCAAGCTTTAAACCAACATGACACGATAAAACTGTACACTTTAGAACTAGACAATTACTTATCTGTAATTCTATACTGATGCCAAAAGCAGTTAGCTGTACAGAATCACGGATCCAAGTGGAAAGCTGCAGGAATGGACTACCTAACATTTAATTTGGAATGACTAGCAGAAAGACTGGAACATCTTTTGATAACTATAGAATCATCAAAAACATGGCCAACATGGCCACTAAGGAGTAATTACAAATATGGCTGTTATCTCTGACTTATAAGACACGTACCTGATGGACTGCTATCTAACCTTTGTTTGAATACATACTATGAATAGTAGCTCACATTACTGGGTAGTTGACTTCATTATCAAATTGCTCCTATTGTTAAGATTTTTCTAAAAGTGAAATAAGTCTTTTGTGTATTTGAAAAGTGCTATAAAATCCACTTTCAATCTTTTCAAAGCTAAGCAAACAATACAACACAACCCAGGTTCCTTAGTGATAGGATCTAATTGTCCTTTTCTGAATCTGTTCCAGTTTCAGTTTGATTACATTTGTGAAAAGGTCTGAAGCAGAATAAAATAGAATGATTAAGTACTATGATTTGGAAATTATAATTATTTTATTTCAGCCTAAGACTTCATTTGCATTTTTTGTAGTAAACAAAGAAGTGGTTCTGTCAGAACCCATATCTTATAGGACCCCTTTTTCTTTCTAAAACCCACATCTCATTCTCTTCTCTTCCTGGGTTCTGCCATACTCCTGGAGGGGAGGGGCAAGTGCTTGCTTTGCTTTCCTCTATTGCTACAATGTAACACTTTGCTGTTTCTGCATATATCTTCTGTGAACTTTCTTGTTGTCAGCTAGTAAAAGGGGGGGAGGAGAATGGAATGTACTACTGGCAATGTGATTATCTCCGCATTCACCAGGGAAGGTGCGAAGAGCCAACCAAACATCGCCCGAGACAACCTGATGTTATCTCCTTTTTCCCACAACGAACTTAACACCCTGGGATTGGCCTGTTTGAACTGATTGGATGAACTATGGGGTGGGCTTTTGCTCGGGATACTTTTTACCTATTGATCTGGCAGGAAACCCTTAGATCAGCGGTTCTCAACCTGTGAGTCGCGACCCCATTTGGGGTTGAACGACCATTTCATGGGGGTCGCCAAACAACGCAGTCCGCCATTTCCCCCCCTTTTCCTTAGCTGTGCTACTCCCTCTTATTCTATTGGCATTTGAAAGCCAATAGAATAGACTCTCTTGAATAGAGTCTAATTCTATTGGCTTTCAAAAGCCAATAGGAATTGTCCAGGCTGTCTCTGCCCGGCTGAGCCTGCCAAAAGTCCCAGTCTGCACACGGTGCTGCAAGTTGTCTGCAGCGAAGGCGAGCTCTCTGGAAGTTTCCACCCCTCCCTGCTGAGCAACTACGAAAACTGTAAGTAAAAGAGGGCCAGGGGTGGGAGGCCGGTGGGCACAGGGAGGGTTTTTGGCACGCGTGGGGCCCGGCGGGTTTTTTACCTCCCTTGGGCTGGGCCAGCTGGTGGCCCAGCTCGTGGCCGCCCTGCGCCGTCGCTGCCGCAGCCGCCCAGGAACACCTGGGCCTGCCTGCTGCCCCCCAAACGGGCGGCAGCGAAGGTAAGGCTAGCGGGGCAGCAGCAGGCGCAGGGAAGGTTTTTGGCACGCGTGGGACCCAGCGGGTTTTTTACCTCCCTTGGGCTGGGCCAGCTGGTGGCCCAGCCCATGGTCACCCTGCGCCGTCACTGCCGCGGCCACCCAGGAGCACCTGGGCCTGCCTGCCGCTGCCCCGAACAGGTGGCAGCGAAGGTAAGGCTAGCGGGGCAGCGGCGGGCGCAGGGAGGATTTTTGGCACGTGTGGGGCCCGGCGGGTGTCTTACCTCCCTTGGGCTGGGCCAGCTGATGGCCCAGCCCGTGGTCGCCCTGCGCCGTCGCGGCCGCCCAGGAGCGCCTGGGCCTGCCTGCCGCCCCGAACGGGTGGCGGCCTATGCCTCAGCCGGCACAGGGGGTAGCACCATGCATGCACGGCGCAGGGGGTAGCACCACGCATGTGCGGCGCTTGACAGGTCGGGGTCGCGGCCTGAAAAAGGTTGAGAACCGCTGCCTTAGATCCTGTCTATTACGCCTGCTGTCAGCCTTTCCTAATAAAAGTTCCTTTTGGAAGAAACTGCTTCCATGAGTTCTGCTTCCTTAGGATGAAGTGTTGAAGTGGGCCCTGACAGGTTCAGGTAAGAATAAAATAAAGCAATCACCAAGTATAATAGGCAGGCCTCATTAAAAAAGAATTATACAGGAAACAGATTGTTATTTTGAGCAAAGTTAGAAAAATGGCAGGGAAGAATGGGAAGCTAGATAGGATAAAATCTGACGTACTTGTTCCCAGTCATCCTAGATTGTGGGGGCATTAATTCCTTGGATAAATGCCTCTTTGATATCTAATTGGAATTAACTGGTGGATGATGCTAAATTTATACTTGATCCTTATTTTGCAACCCAATGTCTAATTTATCCTACTTTTTTGTTTTTTAATTTATAGTATTATGATTACGTTAGAAATTAAATTAATTTCACCAGTTCAAATATTAATTACTTTGGTACAAATGTCTGTTATCCTTATTATGTCAGTATTAAGAGGAAAGAAAAAAAATATTAATAACAATAATGAAATAAATACCTGAAATTTATGGATTCCATTGATTTGAGCAAAGTCCATGTTATTATCATACAAGGCTTTTGCAATGATATCAAGCACATCTTGCCACTGCAAAATATAACAGAAAGTTGTTTACATACGACAAATAAGATGGATAGTTGTACTAGATATGGGAGCTTTCTTATTACTTTAACAATAAGTAGTAGTAAGGCCAAATATACAATTATCAATGCTGACCAATTTGGCTTCAATCAATTTATTAATAGTCAAGAATCCGGTTGAATAACACATTCACAAACTGGTTGTTTTTATAATTTTAAAATGTTAGAAATACCGTTGAGAAAACTAGAGATTTTGCCCCTGGATCTTTGAACTGAATTTTTTTTAAAGTTCGGACCACAGCTTCCACTTTAGTTGAGTGGCTTCCCTTTCAAGAAAAAGAAAATAAAAATTAGTTTTCATTTATTCAGTACAGATCATACTAAAATGTCCAAATAACATTATGTATTATGTGTTTTACAACACTGTTTACAGCATATCAATTCATGTATACCAGGAAAAACAGGGGCATATAATAATAATAATGTTGGAAGGGACCTTGGAGGTCATCTAGTCCAACCCCCTGCTCAGGCAGGAAACCCTATACCATTTCAGACAAATGGCTGTCCAGTTTCTTCTTAAAAACTTCCAGTGTTGGAGCATTCACCACTTATGGAGGCAGGTTGTTCTACTGGTTGATTGTTCTAACTGTCAAGAAGTTTCTCCTTAGTTCTAGGTTGCTTCTCTCCTTGATTAGTTTCCATCCGTTGTTTCTTGTCCTGCCTTCAGGCGCTTTGGAAAATAGCTTGACTCCCTCTTCTTTGTGGCAGCCCCTGAGATATTGGAACACTGCTATCATGTCCCCCCTCGTCCTTCTCTTCGTTAAACTAGACATACCCAATTCCAGCAACCGTTCCTTATATGTTTTAGCTTCCAGTCCCCTAATCATCTTTGTTGCTCTTCTCTACTCTTTCTAGAGTCTCAACATCTTTTTTACATTGTGGTGACCAAAACTGGATGCAGTATTCCAAGTGTGGCCTTACCAAGGCATTGTAAAGTGGTATTAATACTTCACGTGATCTTGATTCTATCCCTGTTAATGCAGCCTAGCACTGTGTTGGCTTTTTTGGCAGCTGCAGCACACTGCTGGCTCATATTTAAATGACTGTCCACTAGGACTCCGAGATCCCGAGATTCACAGTTACTACTATTGAGCAAGGTACCCCCTATACTATACCTATACATTTGGTTTTTCTTGCCTAAATGTAGAACCTTATTTTTTTCACCATTGAATTTCATTTTGTTAGATAGTGTCCAGTGTTCAAGTCTGTCCAGATCCTCCTGTATCCTAAGCCTGTCTTCTGGAGTGTTGGCTATTCCTGCCAGCTTGGTGTCGTCTGCAAATTTGATGAGTTCCCCATCTATCCCCTCATCCAGATCGTTGATGAAGATGTTGAAGAGCACTAGGCCCAGAACAAAGCATTGGGGCATCCCACTACACACTTCCCTCCATGTAGATGCGGTTTCATTGAGGACCACACGCTGAGTACGGCTGGTCAGCCAGCTACGGATCCATCTGGTGGTGATGCTGTCTAACCCACATTTTTCTACCTTGTCAAGTAGTAGGTTGTGGTCTACTTTGTCAAATGCCTTACTGAAGTCTAAGTAAATTATATCCACAGCATTCCTCTGATCCACTAATTTTGTCACTTGGTCAAAGAATGCAATAAGATTTGTCTGGCATGATATGTTTTTGACAAACCTGTGTTGGCTTTTAGTAATGACTTTGTTTGCCTGTAGGTGTTTACTGATTTGTTGTTTGATTATCTTTTCCAGAATCTTCCCAGGTATTGAGGTCAGGCTGATAGGTCTGTAATTTCCTGGATCTATTTTTTCCCCCTTTTTTGAAGATGGGAACTACATCAGCTCTTTTCCAGACTCTGGTAGTTCCCCAGTGCTCCAGGATCTTTGAAAAATATAGATTGATAGGTTGGTCTGTTTTTTCCCTTTATTATCTCACTTTTCAAAATTTCCCAAGCCTCTTGACCTGAGATGTTTTGTGTGGCTATCAAGTTATTATAAAACTGTTCCCATGAACATGATCCAGCCAACTGATATATCCAGTTAGTTCGGAAGCCAGAGTTAAGCACTAGATTAACTTAAAAAATTAAATTTCATCCTATGAAATGACTTGCCATTTGGAAGAGCAGAGAACTCTCTCTGGATAACATATATTTTGATAAAAACGTTGTGGAAACTACTAATTCCACAAAATCAACTTCCAAATAAACAAAATGTGATTTTTTTTTTCTAATGAAATCATCAATAATGTGCATCAAGTCTACCTTCACAGGTATATCATCCTCCTGGTTTGCAGTCTCTGCTGTGAAGACATAGGAGATTTCTTTATGTGAAGTTGTTTGCCTGCAGATGGCACACTTGATTGAACTTCTGCGGGTGCCAACACTGTATTGTTCTATAATAATAGCTATGCATTCATTGCAGAAACAATGTCCACATGTCAACACTGCCCACTAGATGGAGAAAAATAAGACAAAGTATTTATTTGTTATTCATAAACCAATAAGAAAACTAGAAAAGGACTACTCAGTTGTTTTTAAAAAAGTGAAACGATGCATACGTATGAGATTTTTAAATTAACCAGTCAGCCTGAATATGTGCTCAGGTGCCTAATGATAGATTTCTCACTCAGATTTAAATACATTAAAAATAGTGAAATCTTGCAAATAATTGAAATACAAGACCTGGATTTCTTTGATTGCCTCATGATATTTAATAATATTCATGATATTTAGTCTGTATTTAATCTTTTGCAATTTTAATCTGTTTTTATATTGATAATTGTTTTATATTTCTGTTTTTAATATGTATTTCTATAGTAAAATACTACATATATATTTTACTTAAGCTACCCAGAATTGCTTCGGATAGCAAGATGCGTGGCATATAAGTTTAATAACTAAAGAAATAAGCAAATACATTTGTTTATTATGGTCATATAGAAGTATGCTGGGGTCAGTAACAGGGAAATGTGTACCATATACATAAACATCAAAACAAACAAAGAAAAAAAATCAAACTTCCAAGAGAAGATTTTTGTTTGGAGAGCAGGGTGACACCCAATTTCAGAATGACATGAAGGCCCAAAGATTAATTTCCAGGGCAAAATATAAATTTGCTTTCATTTTATGAAACTTTAAATTAAAAATTTAGAAATGAGAGAGAAGATTCAGGCAATGGATGGAAGATGTGAAGCTTTTCAGCAGCAAATCGCAAAAAAATGAACAGAAGTTGCTGGCAGTAGAGCAAAGATTGGATAATGAAGAAAAGAAGGTGAAAGAGATGGACAAAAACTTAACTGAGGCTAATAAAGAGTTAATGACAGCGGTGACGTTACTGGAAGCGGAGAAGGCGACCTAATATTTTAGATTCCAAAATGTTATTGAGGAAAGAGGAGAAGACCTTTCAGACAAGATGGCGGGTTTGTTGGCAGGAGCTCTGGAGATTGACAAAGAAGAAATGATTGCTGGAATGGACGAGACATACAGGGTGCAGACAAACTATGGGAGAGGTCCATGTAAAGTTTATAAAAAAGAAAATTAGAGATGAATTATTATATAGAACATGTGATGAACAGTTAGAATATGGAGGGAAACAAATTATTGTATTAAAACAGATACCAAAAAGGATGAGAGACCTCCGAAAGAACTACCTCTTTCTGACGTGCAGGTTACATCAAAGCAATGTAAATTTTAGATGGTTAACACCAGACGGGCTTATTGTGACTTGGAAAGAGAAGAGGTTTAGATTGGATACAATAGAGAAAGCAGAAGACTTTTAAAGGCAATATTGTGCTTCAGAGGAAGACCTGAGGGATCTCGGAAAAGAAAGAGTTGTGGTTGAAAAAAGAAGAGATATTGAACGAATGTTGGAGAAAAGAGGGACGGAGCAAAGCATGGAGGAAGTGAGAGGGGGAAGAGGTCAAGATAGGCTAGAACAACAGAGGAGAAGCTCAGAAGAGGCGAAGGAAATAAGAATTACTAGAAGCACAAAGACACGACAAAAACAGGACAATGTGAGAGGAGTATAAGATTTGGTCAACAAATATTAGAGGGTTGAACGCACCAGTAAAGCGTAGGAAAGTTTTCAGTAAGCTTATTAAACTAAATGCGGACATTATCGCCTTACAGGAGGTTCACATAAAAAATGATCAAGAATATCTGTTAGAACAACCTAAATTAGGTAGGCTATATGTTTCACTAGACAAAAAAAAAAAAGAGGAGTAGCTCTGTATGTTAAGCAGAAGATAATTTTGAAACAAATCTTAACGATAAAGAGGGAAGGGTCTTGATAGTTGAGGCTAAGCTGAATAAAAAATATATAATTGTTGCAATATATGCCCCAAATGGAGCTCAAGTATCCTTTTTTAAAAACCTTCATAATAAGCTGAGTGATATAGAGGGAGATGGTTTCTGTATAATCGGAGAGTTTAATGCGATTGCAGATAAAACAAAAGACCATAAAAGTACAGAGGCAAGGAAAGGAAACAAAAAAAAACCACTTCCCAAAATCTTTTTTGAGATATGTACAGATCTTAGCTTACATGACGTTTGGAGGGAAAGGAATTATGATAAGAGGGAATACACATACTTTTCTAATAGACATAGATCATGGACCAGGATAGACATGCTATGGTTTACAAAAGAATTAGCTTCAGTAATTCAAGAAATTGATATCGAACCTAGCCTCTGGGCAGACCATAATCCGATACGTTTTCACTTGAAAGGACAAAGGAGAAGACCAAGGTGGACTTTCCAAAGAGTGATTCTTAAAGAAAAAGAATTTAAGGAAAGAATGGAGAAAGAGATGCACCTTTTCTTTCAAGTGAATGACAATGAGGATACATCCTTGCAGAACATTTGGGATACGGCAAAAGCATACATGGGGGTGTAGCAATTTCGTACATGGCCAAGAGAAACAAAGAGAAAAAACAATATAGGATGAGGCTCGAGGAAGAATACAAACAGGCCGAAACATAATTACAGACAGATCCTGAAAACAAAGGATTGAAAAACAAAATGGATTTAATTAAACATAAACTATGTATAGAGCAGTGTTTCTCAACCTTGACAATTTTAAGGCATGTGGACTTCAGCATTGCTGACTGTGGAATTCTGGGAGTTGAAGTCCACATGCCTTAAAATTGTCAAGGTTGAGAAACACTGGTATAGAGGATTCGGAAAAGTTAGCACAAAAATTACAGGCAGCTAAGCAAAATAACTTTGAACACGCGAATAAACCGGGAAGATGGCTAGCGTATAAACTAAGAAGGCAGAAAAAGAAGCAACGGATTATTAATTTGGAAGACGAGAAAGGAGAGATTCAGGGCAAGGCGACTATAAAAAAGGGAATTGCCCAAAGATACTATGAAAAATTATATAAGAGAAATGAGGGAAAAATGCAGAAAGGATAATAGAATACTTAGAGAAGGCAGACATACCGAAGATTCCGGATGAAATAAAATCTATGTTAAATGAGGAAATAAGAATGGCTGAAATAATCAGGGCTATAAATAAACAAAAGATCAATAAGGCGACTGGCCCAGATGGAATACCAGCGGAACTATATAAAGAACAACAAAGTGCACTCAATCAATACCTACTAGAACAGTGGTTCTCAACCTTTTTAATGCCGCGACCCCCTACCGGTCGTAAGTCGAGGACTTCCCAACCAGTCGTAAGTCGAGGATGTCCCAACCGGTCATAAGTCGAGGACTTCCCAACCGATCATAAGTCGAGGACTATTTCCCTGCCCGGGAGCACCCTGCATGCGTGGTGCCGCCCCCTGCGCTGGCCGAGGCGTAGCTGGCAAGGGGCAGCGACGGCGCAGGGCCACCAGCTGGCCCAGCCCAAGGGAGGTAAGGCACCCGCCGGGTCCCACGCACACCAGCAACCCTCCCTGCGCCCGCCGGCCTCCCACCTCCCACCTCTGGCCCTCTTTTACTTACATTTTTAGTAGTTGCTCAGCAGGGAGGGGTGGAAACTTCCAGACAGCTCGCCTTCGCTGCAGACAACTTGCAGCACCGTTTGCAGACTGGGACTTTTGGCGGGCTCAGCAGGGCAGAGACAACCTGGACAATTCCTATTGGCTTTTGAAAGCCAATAGAATTAGACTCTATTCAAGAGAGTCTATTCTATTGGCTTTCAACAGCCAATAGAATTAGAGGGAGTAGCACAGCTAAGGAAAAGGGGAAAAAATGGCGGACTGCATTGTTTGGCGACCCCCATGAAATGGTCGTTCGATCCCAAATGGGGTTGCGACCCACAGGTTGAGAACTGCTGTACTAGAAGTTTTCAATGCTGTATTAACCGATGCTAAAATACCTAAGTCCTGGTCAGAGGCAAATATAATATTGATTCCAAAAGAAGAAGCGGAAAAAACATGGATACAAAATTATAGACCTATATCATTATTGAATTCTGACTATAAAATTTTTGCCTCAATAATGGCGGAGAGATTAAAAAAATACCTAATTGATTTCATACATCTGGATCAAAATGGGTTTTTACCAAACAGACAGACCAAGCGGAATATAAGAACAATCTTAAACATTCTCAAATTTTATGGATCGCATAGTGATCATCAAGTGGCACTTCTGTTGCTTGATGCACAGAAGGCTTTTGACAATGTCAATTGGCAATTTATGATCCAACAACTAAAATTAATGGATGTTGGGGAAAAATTTTAAACGTTGATAAACGCAATATATTACAAACAAAAGGCCCAGATCATAATAAATGGAGAGGCCACTGATAAATTCAACATACAGAAAGGTACAAGACAAGGATGTAAGACAAGAAGAGCAGATTAAAGGATTTAAGATTAAGAAAGAAGCATACAAACTTCAAGCTTATACAGACGACTTAGCATTTATATTAGAAGACCAAGAACAATCAGGGCAGAAACTATTCGAAATATTGGAAGAGTATGGGGATCTGGCAGGTTTGAAAATAAATAGAAACAAAATGAAGATTATAACAAAAAACATGACTAACATACAAAAAGAAAACCTCAAGGCAAAATTAGGTATACAAGTACGGTAGTTTCCAAATTAAAATATCTAGGGATAGTTATTTCAGCACGCTGATCATCAATTAAAGAAGACAATTATGGCAAACTGGTAAAGAATATAAAAGTAGATTTAGACTGTTGGAAAAATTTGCATCTTTCATTACTTGGGAGAATTGCTGCAGTGAAAATGAACATCTTACCTAAAATGATATTCCTGTTTCAGAATATCCCAATTCAATTAGACAAGAAATTTTTCAAGGAGCTGAATAAATTAACCGTAGAATTTGTGCGGTCCAGTAAGAAGGCAAAGTATTACAGGATGTCAAAGAGAGGGAAGGTTTAGGTTTCCCAGATTGGGAACTATATTACCAAGCAGCGGCCCTAACATGGATTAGAGACTGGATAACCTTAGAAAATAAAAGATGTTTACATTTAGAGGGTTATGACCTCCAGCAGGGTTGGCATGCTCACATATGGATGGGGCAAAGCAGAAACCACCAATATTTTTTAAGACATAAGGTTCGGCAAGAATTAATAAAAAGCTGGAATATAGTTAAATGTCAATATTACACAAAGATTCCGGCTTGGCTATCGCCATTGGAGGCAGTCACATATCCCAATTTGTATAGGAAAGACAAGGCTATTATATATAAAGACATTCTGACAGAAGAAGGCTATTTAAAACAAAAACAAGAGCTAAAACAACAAGGAATAGACGTGGAGTGGTGGTCTTATCTCCAGATACACGCAAGATACATGAAGGATAAGCAAGAATGGGGTATTAACAGACAAAATACGTGGTTAAATAAAATACTGCTAGGCCCGGAGAAAAAATAAATAAAGAATATTTATAAACACCTGTTGGAACATAAGCTATATGAGGAGCAGGTTAAAGAAACAATGGTGATGTGGGCAATAGATCTAGGATATAATATAAATATGGATCAATGGCAGCAAGTATGGGAGCGAAATAACAAAATCACATTGGCGACATCATATAAAGAAAACCTGTATAAGATGGTTTACAGATGGCATCTCCCTCCAGCCAGATTAGCCAAAATGTATAACGGATATTCTTCTATGTGTTGGAAATGTAAAAAAGAAAAGGGCACCTTTTTTCATGTATGGTGGACATGTAGAGAAGCACAGGTGTACTGGCGTATGGTCTGGGAATGGGCAATAGAAATGACTAGGCAAAACATTCTATACAAACCTGAGCCATTACTATTAGGAATACTAGAGAAAAATGTAAATAAAGAGGACACGTATTTAATTATTCACATGGTTACGGCGGCAAGGATACTATTTGCTCAAAAGTGGAAAGCAATGGAAGTACCGAGTGAGGAAGTACTAATAAAGAAAATTATGTATTGCACAGACCTAGATAGGATAACTAAAAGATTAAAAAATCAGGAAGAAACAGAATTTTATCGAATATGGAATAAATTTTAGAGAAGGAGGGAAAAAATGGAGGTCACAAATAAAGAGATAAGTTAAGATAGAGACCAGAAATGTATAGTTTGTATATAGATATATTATATGTAATTAATGTACAATATGGACTGATATATCAGTCAAAGACGATTTACCATGTTCAATGTTTTTAATCCTTTTTTTCTTTGTACTCAATAAAAACTTTAAAACAAACAAATAAATAAATAAATAAATACAGAATTATAACCATATAGGATTGTTTCAAAAGACAACAGATTTGTAAGTGTAGTTGGATAAAGAAAATTATTTCACATATGCCAATAATGAACTAAATTATCTACTAAAAAGCCACGGTGGAGAATTTTACCTGTTTTCCCAACTGCCTTGCACAAATTGGGCAGGGCTCTGGATTAACTCCTCCAGTTGTTTTATCTTGAGACTATGTGAACATTAAAGAAAAGCATTTTTACCACAAAAGTAAAAAATCAATTATATACAGTTAAAATAATTATCTAGGTAATTTGATGTTAATACTATTCATTTTTATTAATAAAATATATTCTTATTTCACAATAATCAAAATGACACAATACTCAGAAAAATGAAAGAATGCAGATGGATCCAAGGAGATATAAATAGAATTTTAAAAAGTAATGCAAAGTGATAGAAAACATTTCAAAGGAGTACAGCTTGAAAGCCGATTACAGTATGAACAATACAGTGACCAATTTCTATTCTGTTCTGTTCTGTTCTATTCTATTCTATTCATTTGGTACATTGTTAAAAGGGACAATTGGAGACACAGTGATTGTGGAGCTCTCTTCCGCTACAGCTAGTTTTTAGTTGGTGTTCTGTTCTTATTGTCGATTATGTTCTTTCTTATATGTATTGTTTTTATTTATAAGCTGCCTAGAGTCATCAAGGGGTCAAATGGCCTTGATATTTGATAAAATAAATAAATAAAAACCTAAATATGTGTATCTTTTCTTAATGTCTTGATTTTATAACTCAATTGTTATATATAGCTAAATTCTATTATAGTATCTGAAAAGTTAGGCAGACTTGGGCCACCCATTGATGAGTCCACCATTAATTAATTATAATGTCTTGTTCTGTTCTATTTTATTTTAATGTTTTAATTTTATTCTGATCTGCGACACTAATAAAAGATTGAATTGTAATATACAATTATAATTATGGGTTGTTGCACAGTAAGCCAGATGTTCAGACTGAATGGACATTTTTGTTCATCTATCAAGTCCTTCCCAAGGATCTCAGATAGGCAGATGTGGATATTTGATGGTATTACAGATATCATCACAGGATTAACCTGTTCCAAGTAAAACTGCCTTTTGCAACTGACTGATGGTGAATTTGTCAATGCCAATGATGTTCAAGTGGTGCTTCAACTAGTTTGGGATTGCACCCAAATCATTCTCTTATATATATTTAAGGTGGCTAAAATAGGTATGGATTATTTTAGATTTTTTTTTCTAGTTAGCAAAAAAATATATTGAAGACAGATAACTATCAAATCTTAAACTAGATAGCAATTCTGGAAAGGCAAAGCAAACCTGAAACAAACCCTAGTAGCAGTTATTATTGCTACCGTAATTCCGAGCAGGCTGGAATTCGCTGGCATGATCCTAGTGATTTCACAATGGTAAGCAATGCTTTTGCGCTGTTTAAAAACAGTTAGCAGACACTATATTTTGGTCTTTCAAAATCCATGAAATAGGCCTTAAGAGAACATCCTATTTTGAAAACAATTTATCCTACCCTCATGCATTCCCATTCTATTGGTCTTTGGTTGGTTTATGGCCAGAAACTGTATAGGATCACACCAACTAAACATAAAACCCAATGTATCTGGACATGCTGACAGGGGAAGGATGTTCCAAAGGATTAAGCAATAGTATAATGTAAGCCCAGGAAAGTTCAATCTTACCTTTTCCAAATTAGTGAGGTAGAGTAGCTGTCCTAGTTTCTTCTGCAGCTGTGATTTGGCAACTGCTTTGTCATTCAAAAGTTTTACTCTATTTTGTTCCACCTAGAAACCAAGTTTATTTTCAAAAATCTCTTATTACATTGTGGAAAAACTTTGTAGAATATCCCAACTTCTCTAGCATTACTGCTAATTAACAGAGATCTATTTTGTTTAAAATTATTCTGTCTTTCAACCATCAGTCAGGAAGTTCAGATGGAGAGAAGAGTGTATGACATATATGACGTGGTTTGATTATCTTACTATTACTCCTCTCTTAGTTTAAAATGGATTTAATTTTGAAATGTTTTATGGTGTTTTATTGTAAACAACTCCAAGGAACCATTAAAGCTAATGAGCAACCTATCTGCTATATATAAACAAATCTGAGAAATATGACTTTCAACATAATAATAAAAAAGTTGCTAAAAAAGACTAATAAATACAGGCATATTTCATTTTATTGTACTTCGCAGATGTGTTTTTATAAGACTCTTCAGCAGTGCAATGATTATGACTCACTGAAGGCTGAGATGATGATTAGCATTTTTTTTAGCAATAAAGCATTTTTAATTAAGGTATCTATCTTTTTTAGACATAATGCTAATGCACTTAATAGACTACAATATAGTATAAACATAAGTTTTATATGCAATGGGAAACCAAAAAATTCATGACTCGCTTTATTGCAGTGGTCTGAAACAGAACCTGCAGTATCTCTGAGGTATACTTATAGCAGTGTTGAATGTTAGTTATTTTTAGTCTCAGATTATAGCCCTCAGTGACTGCTAATCATTAGGACTATGTAGTTTTGAACTAAAATGTCACTTCAACTCCAGCTGAAGCAATCTTTCAAAGTAGCAATTTATGCCAAGGCCCTCATTACTGAATAAGGTTAGCCTCCAACTCAATGCTTTACAAACTGATCCATGGCTTATTAAGCAATATTTGAGCTTCTCAAGTATAAAGATATGTCACCTCATGTGGCTCAATTATGTGAAGAACAGGGTGATTAGGTTTTGGCTCCTCTGGATGACGCATTCTAAGGCGTTCGGTGGCCATAGCAAGTTCATCAATGGCAGAGACATGGTCTCTCAAGACCATCCAGTATTCATGAAGCAACTGAAAGGTTAATTATTTTAATCAGAAAAAAAAATCTTTCAGTTGTGTTCAACACAACATATCTCAGCATATAACACAAATTATGTAGGAATTGTACATATTCTAAAATAACAGGGGCAGAAAACATAATAGGAAGGAGTAACTTAGGTTTCCCTCTGTTATTTTTCAAATGTGTTGTATGACAAGCAATTCCATCTCTACAGAATACAGGGAAACTATGCAAAAAATCTCTACCAGTATTATCTACCTGAATAAATTCATGTGTGTGTGTGTGTGTGTGTGTGTGTGTGTGTGTGTGTGTGTGTAGGTCTTTGGTTATTTGGGTTTTCTCCTGCGTAAAATTGGAAGTGTCTTGGCGACGTTTCGACGAAGTTCCATTCATCATCTTCAGGCTGGTGTTTTCGGCTTCGTGTTTCTAGGAGCAATGTGTGGTCGTAGCTGTTTCTTCTTTTTAACTGCCAGTGGGGGTATGAACTGATTGGGTGGATGATTAAACTCCTCCAATCAGAGCACAGCCAACTCCCCATCCAATCAGAGCACAGCCAAGCCCCTAACCAATCAGAACATACCTCCACCCAATCAGAACACAGCCAAGCTCCCACCCAATCAGTTCATACCCCCACTGGCAGTTGAAAGAAAGAAACAGCTATGACCAGACATTGCTCCTAGAAGCATGAAGCCGAAAACACCAGCCTGAAGATGACGAATGGGACTTCGTCAAAATGTCGCCAAGACACTTCCAATTGTCCCATTTGTAAATATAAATCAGGGACAAGATATATCTTGCTCAAAGATATCTAGCACATAACTCATATCAATAGTTACTAAAGATTATAGATCATTCAATATTCCATAATGAAATTTTTGGTATTGTATTATTGAAAGTAAATTATACATATATAATATACTTTAGTTGATGTCTTAATCTCAAATGATACTGTTACATTATGTAGGAATTAAAGATATAACTTACATTTAAATAATATAAAGCACATCACGGAAATCGAACAGACATCTGTACATTTGTCATGGATACATTTGTGCACACATTTGGCAATTAGCCTAGCTATTTTCAAACAACCAGAAGTGAAAAATTTGTTCCCCATGTTTAGTACTGATTAATGCAGTAGTTTCAAATTCCTTCCAACAACCTCCCATTCCAAACAACTATTTCTTACTAGATAAAGTGATGCATGAGCAATAAGAATAATAAAAAAGTCAAGTATATATAGACACATATCCTTATCTTATATGCCTGCTATCAACCAATTATCCTAGACCAGGGGTGTCAAACTGCCGGCCCGTGGGCCAGACGCCTCATCTGGAAGCCGCGCCCAACCCCATTGCCGTCAATGGCAAAACCGTCCCAATACATTGCGTGATGTCACATGACTTTGCAAGTTTGACATGTTTGTCCTAGACACTCAAACTTATTCTATTTAACATACCTACTCTCAGACAAGAACCCAGCTGCCTCAAAATGTGGCAAAGTTTTTTTTCCTATCAATTACAAAATTTGGCACGACCTAACGAATTAACAATTAAATTCACAATATATATAATGACCTGTTATTTCATTACTTTTTTATATACATTACATGTGTTTTTAGTTTTTTTGCAATGGTCCACATAATAAAGTTAATCTGAATCTACATCTTGCAGCTTACTTACAGTGGTATATAGTTTCAGGTTATGCTCGAATTGCCCACATGCCTGGTACCAAGCAACTATTGTTTATATTAAGATTTCTTCTGAGATTTATTCTTCTTGTTATACCTTATATTCTTTTTTCCATGCTTCAAAAAGTTCCAAGAAGATATTGCCTTCTTCAATTGCCTTGGAATCTAACCTATGAGCTTTGGCAAAAGACAATATCGCCTTCAAGGAGCGCTCAGTTTCACTTGCTGCCCAGAGACCTCTGCTGGTGGTAGGCAAGCGGTCATCAACCAGGCCTTCTTCATCTTCTATCATTTCTTCAAAGATCGCCATCTGGCCTTTTACACTTTAATGCAAAAACATTACAGCTGTCATCATATCTGAAGATTCTATACATCTTAATAAAAGCAAAGATATTGGGCAAAACAAAACTCATTAACTCGAAAGAGGTGCCACAAGGGCATGAGAACACACAATGTGATCTCATTATCTCAAAAAACACATCCGCCATACCCAAATATAATTTCTTTTTGAAAGAGCACAGTGACAGAAAGCAATTCATTTAAGCTGTACACACTGGATAAGGAGCATAGAAGTTCATTTAAAAAAGGAAGAATGCCTCTTTTTTGCAGCACTAAAATTCAGAAAGGACACAGGCCTTCCGTGAATTTTTATCAGTAACTACTTTTGGATGTTTGATTTTGTCATTACATGCAATGAAAAAAAGAAAGCAATAAGCACTTACGTGTGGGAAAACAGTTTTGATTCATATTCTGTGAACAACTCATCAGCTTTACAGAAAACACAACTGGAATACAAATTTTACAAAAAGAAGATCAGTAAACAAAGGTGCTCGCTAAGTAAGGAAGCTTTTTCAATAGAGATATACAAAATCAATTCCCATTAAGTTTTAATGAGAATTTGACCAATAAATAATTTGCTTTTCTGTGTAAATAAATCAAATAAGATAAAAATGTATATAATGTGTCAGCTGCATATCGGCTATGTATCTTATGTTAATTAATCAATTAACTAAATAAATCATAACACAGTATAGCAACCAGATTTTTTTAAGTCTTAAAGCAATAACACCTATTACATAATCTCATGACAGTTTTACCACAACAAACAGAAGAAAAGCAGAAGGAAATCTCTATAGTTTGGTCCATGGCCAATATTTTTTTACACTTACTTGTTTAGCGGCAATCTTACTGGCCGCAGATGGCAGATAGTGGCAGCCTCAATAACCGCTTTGGAAGGAGGTCCTTCCAGATTTTTCACAGCCTCTCTCACTTGCTTCTGCAGTTTCTTCACTTCTTCCATTTGAGTTGTCAGAAGATACTGCAGTCCTCTGCAGTCACGAAATCTAGGAGGAGATAAATGGGTATTCAAGGAGTTAGAATGTTATTTTGGAACAGATCTATTCAGTCATGTATCTGAAATGGATCGGCTTTAGTCGCAATCTGGTATTTCCAATGTGGTGTCATAATTATTCACATAGATTTTTAAACAACATAGCAACCTCCAGAATAATGTTGTTTTTAGGGATGCATTTAGATATGTGTAGATTCCATATTATATCTTTAGAACATAAAATGGTAAACTTTTTCAGTCAAGTTCTATCTATCTATCTATCTATCTATCTATCTATCTATCTATCTATCTATCTATCTATCTATCTATCTATCTATCTACCTACCTACCTACCTACCTACCTACCTACCTATACATATCCAAAAAAACCCGAAAGCTAGGAAGATAGGGAGCATGGAGATCAATTTTCAAGAGAGATGCTATGAAAAAAAGCTATATCATAATAGTTGCTATCTTTGTTTTAATGTGCCAGGACAGAAAGTTATTTCCTTTTAATTTAAATTATTTTAACTGTATTTACTCCTCTGATTGGCTATGGATAGATAACATAAGTTAACAGACAAACAACCCTGAACAGACTCTCTGGAAGTCTTAAACAGTTAGAGTAGGCCTTGTGGTACCATGAAGAAGCCAGCTTGTGCAATCTGCACATTAACAACCAGCATGAGAATTTCTTACGTCTCTCCCTCCCTCAAGATTGCCCAGTATGAATGTAAAACCATACAGATCCACTTAATATTGCAGGTTTATTTCAAATGTTTATGACTTCTCCCATAAACAACATAACTGTAATAAAGAAGTTAAAATTTAGCAGCATTTTTTTCAATTTTTGACTTACTTATCTGCCATAGAGAGCTTACTCATTTGCTGTTTGTAATTGCTGGTTAGATCATTTTGTACTCGCTGTACAAGCTCCTCATCTATCGCATACTGTATTGCTGACTGAATCACATCCAACCACCAAGGTGAACTGGAGCGTATCTGGGTATAGCAAAAAAAATAAAAAATGTGACCATAAATAAATGTCCCTTAAATCATGCTTTCCTGGACCAAGCTGCATCATGACAGGCTTAATAGTACTATGAGATCAAACTCATGATGAGAAAAAAATGTCTTCTCCAAGTATCAAAGAAAAAATACATTATGCAGAGAAACTGAATTAATGGAGTAATAGTATGATTTAAAAAATAATAACAAAAAGAAAGAACCTCATACATGTATATGCAATACAGGCCCAGCTTGTTTTAACAAGTTTGTTAGGGAATCTTTAACAACTTACTTAATTTTAAGTCAACCTGAAAAATCCAGCTCTAGAAATATGTTTGTCAATGTGTCTATCTGTATCAATTTTTGATAGCTGTAACATTTCCATCTTGCAGTGTATATGCTCAGGCAGTGTATATGCCTTACAAAAATAGTCTAATAATATATTTTTTTCTTGTGCCTAACATGACTGGTAAAACAAAAGATTATAACAACAAACCTTTTACTATTGGATCAATACTGAGTTACAAAATTCCTATCTATCACCACCCTACTTTGTGAGATTCTCAAAAAAAGTAGTAAATGCTCCAGAAACCTTAAGGTAATTTATGAAGAAAAAAATACAAGATCTACCTGACGCATAGTTTTTTTTATTCCTGAAAAACAGCACTTTCAAAAGACATTGTCTTGTGAATAATCCATTGCTAATGCTTCCAAAGATGAATGCCTCCATGATTCAGTGAGTCATTCCATAACTACATCTGTCATTTCTACTGCTGCACAATGCTCTCTCTAGCATGGAGAAACAGAGTGTCAGACTTTGACCAGCAGGCATGGATGAAGTTCCCGCTGAGCTGTAAAGCTCAATCATCTGTATTATCTTACCTCATGTCAGTTTTATGAAGTTAGGCTAAAACATCTAACTGAGCTCATTGCAAAAGCAGAATGTAACTATAATATCATATTTTCTAGAGATCCTAACTGTAAAATATCCTTAATTTCCTTAGTGTAAAGATACCTTCTGATCTGGGATATAAGAGAATCACTCGAAGTATTGACCCTCACCAACTGGTCTGGTAGATAGGAATCAAAGATATACATTTCCATCTCCATTCTGATGCTATAATATTGCCTTATGGCCCAGCTTCACGCAAAATATAAGTTAAGGAGCCGATATGGCAGCTTCTGATTGATTGGTATGTGGTTTGGATGTCAGTATCCATTAAATCTGGAGGAATTACTAAACTCAGTGTGTACTGTTCTATTTTCAGTTTGGTATAGAGGCAGCATCAAATAATAGCATACACATAAACTAAACTGATACCTAGGGAGAGAGATAATAGCTATATACATACATACATACATACATACATATATACATACATATATATATATATATATATGCATTATGTTTTTATAAAGAATTATTTTTAAAAAATGTTTTATTGATTTTTAAAAATTACAATCTTTAGCACTTAGTAAACAACATATTGTCTGGGTTCACATATTAAACATTAACTTCCTCAGCCTAAATCTGTTTAGTACTGCACAATCCAGGATTTTTTCCCTGATCCTCCTTTCTTTCCCACATTTTTCCCATTTTCCTCTCATTACACAGTTATAATTCTTAGTACTATTGATGTATAGTTAGATATAAACATCTTCATCATATTTTACTAATATTATACAAATAACAATATCAATTCATAAATCAATCTCCTGTTTTTGATTTCCCATCAATATTTGAAGTATCCTTGTCAGTTATGATTTTCTCAATATTAATTACATTTACATAGCTAAAGGTTATATTCATACCAATTCTCCTCTTATTTTCATATTTCCCATATCAAAAAAAGAAAAAAAAATGCTATTTTAATTCTATATCATATCTTTCATTATAAAAATCTAGTTATATCTAAGGGTCATCCGTTCTTTTAATCATATTTAAACAGGTATTTAAACAGATAATGCCACCTCTAATAGGTCAAATCCTGTTTTTTAAATTTAACTCTCGCTTTCTTTCTTTGCCAAGTAGCCTTCCAACCCAAGGCAATTAAATCACCCAGGAATTTTCTTTCCATTTTTGTGAAAGCTGCTTGGCATGAGGAAAACTCGCCCATCCACATTCCCTAAGCAACTCCCACCTTCCTTCTCTCTCAATTTCTCTTTTTATTTTTTGTCTCCCAAGTTGTAACATTTCCCCTGACAGCGCTATGTTCCATTTTTTTTAAATCTTCTTCCTTGTCATCAGGTGTATTTTGGAGACCTAAGGAGTAAAAGGTCTTTTTCATTTTCATTGTATTAGGTAAGTCTTGCAGTATTTATCTCCTCTGTCTCTAGGTCCATTTCCTCTGCTTCATCCTTTGATTTCTGGTTTATTTGTTCATATTTTCTAGTCATTGTCTGGGAACTTTCCAGTTGTAGCTTCAATTTGGAGATTTGCTCATTTATATCATCTAAGTTATTTTTACTCTCATTATGGTTTCTTTTTATGTCCTCTTTGTGTACAACAATTGTTTGGTGAACTAGCTGTAGCATAGAGTATATTTCCTTCTGAAAGGTGTTTGTTTTTTCTTGAGGCATCATTCCTATAAATCCTCTAATATCGCCAGTCTCAGTCAGAGTGGAACAAAGTTTCCTCTAATTTTCTGGTCTTTATATGTAGCCTTTATAATCCAGTCCTAATGGCAATATTTTATCGTGATCCTTTGTCTCAAATATCCTAAAAATTGTCAGGCAGGCAAGGTTGTAATCCACAATGTTCAAAGTGTTCAAAATGTTCAACCTCCCTGAAAACAGCTCAAAAGTCTCTCCTAGCCAGAGTTATTCAAAAGTCAATTTTTTTCTTTCTCTCCCACTATCTCTTGAGATTAAAAGTCCAAGCTCAGTAGGTGTTTATAGTCCAAGAAGTTCAGGATGATAAGTATGCCAAAATATTTTCCTATATTGCCAGCTGTTCCCTTAAGCTAAAAATCACCAAGCAGCCAGGGAGCTAGTTATAGTGCTATACTCAAATCCACCACTAGATGTCATTCAAAATCCATTTCCACTCTTAAAACAAAGGGTTGATTTCTTATGTTTCACGTCAATGTTTTTTTCCAAAGAGAAAATCTTAAGAATTAACTTAGTTCTCAAATTTATCAAAACTGTAGCTTTATGTTACTCCCACTTCAGTATTGTGTATTTCTGTCCCCCATAAAAAAAATTAAAACACTGCTTCTCTTCACATCCGGAGGTTTTTAATTTCTTGGGAGCCTTCCCCAGGAAATTCAGTTGTAAAATAGTAAAGAAAGGATCAGTATTCTCACCCAGTTCCAAACATTTTTTTAATGATGTGCTAATTGGTGCTTTTTCTTCTTCAGTTGTCAGCAGCTAATGGTCAACCATAGGAATGTAGCCGGTCTTTCCCGTCGTTTAGAAAACTTTCCTCGGATTGAACAGAAAGACCGCCATCTTTCCATGATCGACAAGGCACCCCTCCTTCATCACCTCTTTGGAGCAACTTTAGGCCCTTTTCAGGGCCCTCAGCAGGGCGAATTGGGCACAGAAGGCAGAGCCCTGCCTTCCTATGTCTGTCTTGCTGCGACATAAAACCGGAAGTCTTTATAGAGAATTCTTTGAAGAACATGGTGAAAGACATAGTTACTGTCCTGGCAGATAATTCTAATGTGGAGACATTTTTTAAAATTATCTGAATATATGATGGCAAAATGTGTTTAACAATTTGGCTAAATTAGTCTTAGAACTATTTCTGTGCTGGAGCTAGTTTTAGTACTTTATCTTCTTAATAAAGGTAACAAGTAAGATGTGACCACTTAAACATTTCTAAAGAACTGAATTAGCTTTTGAATGATAGGCTGTTAATAAACAGCCTTTAATAAACAATCATATTTATAATTCAGTAAACTGATTATAACAGATCCTGAATTTGTGCTATGCAAAACATTTCAAAATAAACCATTCTGAATTTGGAATACCACTATTTGAGTATGAAACTCCTATATGAGATGCGGCACCTTATCTAAGAATATTGGAACATATAGTTTCAAGCTCAAGACATCCTTGCTTCAAATGTAAAAGCTTGAAGCACTTCTGGAATGCTTCAAATGGCCCATTTCATGCTTTAAAAAGATGTTCTGCACCTGAAAACAGGTTGCTGCATACTCAAAGCAAATTCTTTCTAAGTCAAAACATCTGCATATCCTGATTTCAAGATGCCCTGTGATAAAGGATGCAAAAATATAGTATCTCTCTGTGTTAAAAAGATACAGATCAAATATGGCAGCCATCTCTTACTTTCCTTTGGAGTTCATGAATTGTCTGTATAACTGGTTGCAAAGCCTGATGAGCTTCAGCAACTTCTGCATTTGATTTACTCATATAATGCTGGCGGAGTTGTTCACACTGCGTTTAAATGAAAGATTAGTTAGTCATATAACCTTCACAGAAATCCGTCTAACAATGAAATACAGTTAATCCATAGATATATTATTGTAATTACAGGAAGCTATTCTAGAATATTAGCCTGGTTTGATTAATGACTTCAATAAAACACAACAAAGTATAATTAACAGATGTTTGCGAAGGGGAATAGTATAATTTGAACTCTGGTACAAGACTCCAGGCAGGTCCAAACAAAAAATCTTTTTTCGGATAGGGAGGAGTCAGTTATTCATGGTATCAACCACAATATCTATTAGATAGCCACAGAATAATTCTAATTTCTTCCTCTGAAGTTAGTGAGACAGTCTAACTTCAGGCAGAGAAATCTGGCTTAAAACTTTTTCTTCTTCACCATTCTTCAAAATCATTTTCCTCATAGCACCAGAAAGCAAGCATCAACAGCACAAAAAGCTGGGCATTGGCATGGATATTCCTCAGGAGCCAAAGAATTCCCACCCCCTAATACTGTGATAATTTTTGCTAGCCTGAAACCAGTACAGACTTTATCATGAATTGTCCCATATGAGAATGTTCTATGTTTGTAGATACAACTGATCTGTTTTTATTTTATTTTATTTTATTTGCAAATAGATGCTCCTTCACACATACTGAAATGTATACAATGAACAAGTACCTCTTCCTTAAGTTTGCCATCTCTTAAAGTGGGTGGTATCCCAGGATGATTTGCCGTCAGAAGTTCCATCAGATTGTGTGTAGAATGAAGTCTCTGTCAATGTAACATAAATGCCTGTTATGAAGTCTATTGTATTCTGAAAACTGTAATAGGGAACAATTTAATGTGTAACAGTTTTGTGCACTAAGGAAACTCAAAAAATAATTTCTTACTTTTAATTGTATAGTACTGTATATACACATTTTCAGATCAGGGCAACTAACCAGGATGGCTATTTTTTTACAATCAATGATCTTTTATTTTTTTTAAAAAAATAAGTAAAAGTCTGTGAGGGCTGCAAGGATGAAAAATTCTGCTCATTTGAAAGGATTTTTGTGGACAGAGGAATGAAAGGTTTTTAAATGGTTGCCTTAAGCCCTTTGCCTGTTTTGTCCAAAACATTTATTTCTGCATAGATGAAAATATTTTCATATTGTTGAAGTTAAATAGTGTACTGAAAGCACAAAATCTGAGCCGGGGGGGGGGAATGTGTACTTAAATTCATGGCATTTTTTGCTCCAGATTCTGTGTTTGACCTTCACAAGCCCTGCCAACAGGCACATCAAAGAAATGAAGAGGGACAAAAAGTAGGCTTTTAGAATGGAAATGTGTGATATGAAGAAATATAAATATTGTAAATTAATAACTGGAAAATACATTATTTATTTCAAAAGTTTTCAAAGCATTCTGAAGCTGAAGTGAAAGAACCATCATTTTAGATTTTTACTGTCAAACACATTTACACAAACATATCAGTCACCTGGACAATGACAAATAGAGCTATACAACCACACAAAATTGATCCAATAATTTGTTCCAGAAAATTACTGAACTCAATTTAGTAACCATAGAGAACAACAGAAATGACCTTGGAGAACGAATATAGGTAGTCCTTAACTCATGATTACAACTGGGACTAGAATTTCCATTGCTAAGTGATGCAGCTATAAAGTGACATCACATGACCCCATTGCTTAGCGATGGCAATTCTGGCATTCCCGATTGCAGTCATTTAGCAAATTCCACCAAGCCATTCCAAACCTGAACCCTCTTTTCCAAGGTAAGAGACTGTCTCCCCTTCAACTTCCCCCAATTGCCTATTCCCTCCATCTCTATTCTTTTAACCACTCTGCATCCTTACAACTTGCAGGGCAGCAAGAAGCCCCAGAACCATGTGGCTTAGGTGCTTCTTGGCATACCATGGCTCTGGAGCTACAAAAAATCTCTAAGCTCCAGCACAGCATGTAGCTGCAGCCATCCCTGGAAGGTTCAGCTGCCCCAGCATGGCCCAGCATCATAGCACAAAGCCACTGTACCCTAGGAAACTCCAAGAATGCAGTGCAAAGCCACTGCATCCTGAGAAGTTCCAACAGCTGCAGTAGCGCAGGAAAGCACCCCAGCCCAGGCCCAGCTGCAGTCATCTTTGCCACCCTGAATCCCAGGGACCCTGCCACCTGAGCTGACGATCACCGTCTTTTGCTCTCGCTACTGATGAGGTGTGGCTGTTCTGGCCCTATGAGGACCATCTTCTCCAGGTCTTTCAATAATGGGCATGAAATTTGGAGAATTTGGAGTGTGTGTGATCTGGAGAATGGCACAAGCAGGAAGAAGGCCTGGCATGGCCAGCAGCTACCTCCAAAGTGCCAGTCTGGCATACTGTGTCAACCGAAGATGGTGAAGATCAGCTGGGGGCAGCAGGTCTATGGTGTGTAAGGCAGCAGGAGCAATTGAGAGGGGCCCCAGAGAAACTTGGGAGGGTGCACAGGTAGAGGAGATTTACCTAAGTAACTTGCGACCTTCCCTGCTGGCTTTCCCAGTGACTTCCTAGAGAAGCCATCAAAGAAAATCATGAATGGCAAACATGTGATCATGGGGTACTTGGCAACTGGTTGTAAGTGCAAAAGGGTTACCCATCACCCAGATAGTAATCATCTGATAGCAGGGGTGCTGCAAGAGTTATGACTTGTAAATCCCTTCATTCAGCATTGCTGTAACTTTGGACAGTCATAAGTCAAGGATTACCTGTATATCAGTAAAGCAGAATAGTGATATTTTTCATGGAACCTGTTTCCTCACCTGGCGTGGTCAAAGGGTTGACCCCAGTCCTGAAAGCCTGTAAAGTACTATGTTCAAAATAGAGTGGTGCAATCCTTTCAAAAATACCCATAAAGATTTTAAAAAAATACCACACACCAAAAAACTAAGGTAAGTAATTCAATGATAAGTGGAGCATTATATACCCGTGTTTCCCCTAAAGCAAGACAGGGTCACACTTTCCTTTTATCCCCAAAAGCCCACTATGTCTTACTTTCGGGGTACGGCTTATATTGATTGGAAAACAATTGTCAGTTTTATTTTAAGTATTTTAAGTATATTAAGTATTTTAAGTATTTTAAGTATTTAAGTATTTTAAGCAGGAGGCGGAAGTGGGCAGGAGTAATATGTCTTACTTTCGTGGTACGGCTTATATTAGCCGACCCCCTGAAAACCCCAATACGTCTTACAATCGGGGGTGTCTTACTATCGGGGAAACACGGTATGTACACACAGTGTTGCTCTAAAGAAAGATCTGCATTTATTTAAGATAGTTATGCCTTGTTCTTTAACAGTATTATTTAGATCCATCTGCATCAATCACAACTGCAAACTAAAATGAAATGGAGATGTACTTGTTTATTCATAAATGAATTCATAGAGGTTTAGTTTCTTTTAATACAACATTTACTAGCCTATGTGCTCTTTCAAAAAAACCCCTTACAAATTAGTGTACATACTTGCAATGAATCCGTTTTGAGCTTTTCTTTATGCTCTTCAGAGGAACGCAGAACCTCCCTGTACAAATCCACCGCCAAAGCATATTCTCCTGAAAAATTAGCACATTTCAGACTGGAACATTGCATTTCTGTTTTCTGCTTACATAAAATTATGTATACATTATCATTACCTTTTTTAAAGAAGCAGCTTTACATTAAATATATATATATACAAGATCAATACATGAATCTAACTGAAAAGGACTTGAATACCAAACTTCCACCCTGAAAATGAAGTTAAAAAAATAAAAGTCTATCACAGAATTGTTATTCCCATAATAAAAATATGACATTTCTTGAGTTGTTCTCTTCACTAAAGAGGATGGGGAGGAGAAATAATATAAAACATGGTTCAGGGAACTCTTTTGGAACTAACAAACCAAAATGTCCGAAATCCGAAACCTCATCTTTGCCCTGCCAGTTCTCCCTTGTTCAGCTAGTTCAGGGTGAATCTGCCAAATATTTGGCAGTCTGTTTGAATTACCAGCTGGTAACTCAAACTTCTTACCAAATAGACTTGTGGGATGCTTCCATTGAATTCTTTCCATTGCTATAATCCTTTTATCAAAACTCAGACAAATGAAGCGACCGTTGTCTAAAACAGAATTCCCCAACTTTTTGGGCACCAGGGACCGGTTCTGTGGCGAAAGGTTTTTCTGAGGACCGGAGAGTGTGTGGTTTTTTGTTTTTTTTGTTTTTTTTTTAGAAATTCAATCCGCTTTATCAATATTAAAGCAAACAACATTAGGCATAAGCTCATGTTAAGAGGCATTCGTCATAGAACATAAACATACATTAGGTGTTAGTTTTTGTAAACGTTTGATTTGGTAAACATTCTTCCCTCTTCACGTCGAGCCTCAACTAAACGCCAGATACATTTTGTTTGATTGGTGTTTCTCTTGTATATAGTCTATCCACTGTTTCCAGTCTGTCAAATATTGTTCATTGGAGCGATCCTTCAAGTATGCTGATATTTTCGCCATTTCCGCCAAATTTGTTACTTTCAAAATCCATTCTTCCATAGGCGGTATCTCTGGATTCTTCCAGTATTGTCCCACCAGCAGTCTTGCTGCTGTGATCAAGTTCAGAAATAAGTTCGTCTCTGAGGTAGTGCAATCTTTTGTGATCC
The DNA here is from genome assembly GCA_034064705.1 of Bothrops alternatus. Lineage (NCBI taxonomy): Eukaryota > Metazoa > Chordata > Lepidosauria > Squamata > Viperidae > Bothrops > Bothrops alternatus. The sequence goes on from JARGCV010000023.1 coordinate 3,617,086, forward strand.
CTAACAAAAAAAACCTGAGGTAGAAATTCAATATGCTTTTTGAAAATGGCTTGGAGTGTCCACCATATCTTCCTCCAGAAGGCTTTGATTTTTCTGCACGTCCACCATACATGAAAGTAGGTAGCCTCCCCATCACCACACCTCCAGCATTTGGGTTGGGAATATGGATAGATGAGTGATATTTTTTCCGGGTCTAGGTGCCATCTATAGAACATCTTGTAGAAGTTTTCCCTTAAGTGTTGCGATTTCGTAAATTCTACATTTCTCACCCAGATTTTCTCCCACGTGTCCATGGTGATAGGATGCCCAAAGTCTTGTTCCCACTTTACCATACAGTTCTTGACTAGCACGGTTTCAGAGTCCATTTCTATCAGAATGCTATACACTCATTTGATGTGCGTGATCCCCTGCTCTCTAATCTGTTTAATTAGATTCTCGTCAGTCTGGGATAAACCCTTCTTCTTGTCTTTATGCCACCGTGATTGCAGTTGTAGATATGATAGCCAGGTACCTCCTATTCCTTCCTCTGCTAGCGTTGTTTGGGGTTTCAAGGAGAACCCATTTTCTTCTTCCAGTACAAGTTTACTGTAGGGCACCACTTCTTGCCCTTGGGATATGTTTACATCCCCCATTGCGTGCCCGGGGATCGTCCAGATGGGAATCTTGTCGTGTAGAAGGTGTTTATATTTCTTCCAGACCCATAACAATGGAATTCGTAGTGGGTTCTCCTTGAAGTTCCTGTCTGCCTTTTTGTCGTATACCAAGTATGCGTACCAGCCGAATAGTAGGCCATGCCCTTCAACATTCAGTATTCTGTCATTCGTCATATTGATCCAGTCACTCAACGCCACCAACGTCGCTGCATAGTAGTATAGCTTTAGATTAGGCATTTTTAGTCCCCCTCTCTTCCTCGTGTCCTGGATGATTTTTAGTTTCACCCTCGGTCTCTTGTCATCCCAAATAAATCTGTTGATGCCCTTCTGCCAATTGTCCAAGTCCTCATCCTTTTTGAGTATGGGTAGCATTTGAAAGAGAAATAGAAATCTTGGCAAGACGTTCATCTTTACTGCTGCTATCCTGCCCAGCAAGGATAGTCGTAGTGTTTTCCACCTTTCCAGATCTGCTTGTATCTTGTTCCACAGCACCTCGTAGTTATTTTTGTATAATTTCGCATTCGTTGTTTCTATCTCCACTCCCAGGTATTTAACTTTCTTAACTATTTCACAACCCGTTATTCTTTCCAAGTCCTGTTTTGCTTTGTTGTCTAGATTTTTAACTAGCATCTTCGTTATTGATATATTAACTTTAAAACCTGATACCTTGCCATAGTCTTTCATTATCTCCATCAAACTCCTTGCTGATTGTACTGGTTGCGATACTGTCACCAGTAGGTCGTCTGCGAAGGCACACAGTCTGTAGTCCTGTTGTCCAATCTGTATACCCTTTATGTCCTCTGCTGCTCTTATCTTGTTCAGCAGAATCTCCATCGTTAAGACAAATAACAGTGGTGACAGCGGACAGCCCTATCTCGTGCCTCTTTCAATGTTGAATGGGTCTGTTAGTTCGCCGTTCACAATGATCTGGCCCGTTTGTTTCTGGTAGATTGCCATGATAGAGTTGAGGAACTGCCTTCCCATTTTCATTCCCCGGACCAGGTTCGTCAGGAATGACCAATTCAGTCTGTCAAAGGCTTTTTCTGCGTCCACAAATATGAGGGTAGCTGGTACCTGGTTGTGCCTTTCCAAGTACTCAATTATGTTCAACAGCTGTCTCACGTTGGTTTTCATCTGACGTCCTTGTATAAACCCCGTTTGATCCGGGTGAATTATTTTTTGTAGTACAGTCATTAATCTGTTGGCCAGAACTTTTGTGAAGATTTTGTAGTCTGTGTTCAATAGTGAGATGGGCCTATAGTTTGCCGGTTGCGCATTATCTTTTCCCTCTTTGGGGATTAGAGAAATGTAGGCTGTTTTCCAAGTGGGTGGGACTTGGCCTCCTTCTTGTATGTTGACAAATAGCTTTCTGAGGGGTTCTATCATTTCCTCTTGAAGATGTTTGTAATAGGTAGCCGTTATTCCATCTGTCCCGGGCGATTTTCCTTTTTCCAGTTGTTTGATCGCTGAGTGTATTTCCTCCTTTGTAATTGGGGCATTCAGTGCATCTCGTTGTGTATCGGTGAGTACCATTAGTTTTTCGTTTTGTAGAAACTTTTCTATCTCTTTGTCCTGTATCTTTTCCGCGGTGTATAGCTTTGTGTAGAACTCGGTGAAAGCTTTCTTAATGGTTTCTTGTTTGAATTCTTCCTTGCCTTTGTACTCTATCTTTTCTATTATGCGGGCTTTCTGTTTCTTTCTTAAGGTGTAGGCCAGCCACCGCCCTGGTTTGTTGGCGCTACAGAATGTCTTGTGTTTTGCGTATTGTATATTCCTTGCTACTTGATCCGCCATCAGCAGGTCGAATTGTTTTCTTAGTATCTTAATTCCTTCTTTTGTGGCTTTGTCTTCCGGTCTTTGTATTAATAACAGTTCCTGTTTCTTTATCTCCTCCTCCATCTCCTTTCTTTTTCGTTCTTGATTACGACGGTGCCTGGCGTTCATGTTCATGAGGATCCCGCGCATATATGCCTTGCTAGCGTCCCAAATCATTTCAATGGGTGCTTCATTGTTCATATTTATACTAAAGAATTCCTTCATGGCACTTTTGCATTCATGTCTTTCTTTCTCATGTCTAAACAGGTTTTCATTAATTCTCCAGGATCTCCTCGATTTCCGATCCTGTCTTAATTCCATCCCTACCGGGTTGTGGTCTGTTAGTACTTTGGGTAGGATTGACACATTGTCTAGGCGAACTAGCAGGTCACTAGATGCCAGGATGAAGTCAATTCTGGAGAATAACTGGTGCCTGTCGGAGAAGAAGGTGAATTCTTGCTCTTTGCCATGCCGTTCCCTCCAGACGTCTGTCAGTACAAGATCCTCCTTCATGTCGAAGAAAGATTTGGGCAACTTGGAGTGTTTCTGTGGGTTGGGTTTTGTCTTCTTCTTGTCCAGGGCAATCTCTATGACCCCGTTCCAATCTCCCAGGATAAATACATGATCTGTAGTTGAGTTGTATTAGCTTCTTTTTATAGAATTTTCCTTGTTGTTGGTTTGGTGCATATATGCCCATCATTAGAATTTTCTTGTCTTCCTGTGTCACTTCGATTGCTAGGTATCTACCCTGGGAGTCCGACTCTATTAGCTTAGCTATTACATGTTTCTTCACGTATATAGCAATCCCGTTCTTCTTTCGTGGCGCCGCTGCGACAAAATGTGTACCTAGTCTGTAGTTGGTTAGATATTTCTGGTCCCCTGCTCTGATGTGTGTTTCTTGTAAACAAATTATGTCGTTTCTTCCTTGATACAGGTAATGGAATATCTTCCTCCTTTTCTGAGGGGAATTTAGTCCGTTAACGTTCCATGTTAAGTATTTAGTTGTCATCGTCGGCTTCAGGACACTCTTGCAAGACCGCTTCTGTTCTATCTCTTGTGTTCTTCTTTGGTCTCGTTCCCATGGTATCCAGGTTGGTGTTCATGTTGCGTAGAGAGATCGTGTCTTGTTGCTCCGTGCGTTTGGTGGTGGATCTTAGTATCCTGCTCTCTGCAGTCTGTCCTGTTTCTTTGTTGTTGTTGCTTTCTGTTCTCTGTGTCGTCGTGTCTCGAGTTGGTCCTTTCCTTTCTCTTGCTACTGCATCGGTCTGCATATCTGGGTGGCTTGCTCGTTGTTCTCGGTCCCTTCCGCGTTCCAGTGGCCCTTCTGCGTCTTCTCTCGTGACGTGCTGAGGTCCACCTGACGTCAGTTCCTTTGCAAGAAATTCTCTGGCTTTCTGGACCGAGTTCAGGTAGCATCTTTTATTCTTGTGGAGAAATGATATCCCCGTTGGGGCTTCCCATCGATATTGCATGGCGCGTAGTCTCAGTTCGTCGACCAAAAATTTGTATTCTTTTCTGTCTCGCAGCATCGTCGGGGGGATCTCCTTCAGTACTTTCACTTCCTGTCCCTCTATATATAATTTCTTGTTGTAAGATGTGTCTGAGATGCGGTTCTGGAACCCCTGCGTCGCAAAGTGGATAACCACATCCCTTGGATGACGCTTGTCTGTTGCTTCCATGCGCCCACTCTGTAGATTCTGTCGAATTGCCCTGCGATCTCTGTGGTGCTCTTTCCCAGAAATGTTGCCAGGGCTTCTATAAAGGTTCCAAGCAGGCCCCCTTGGGTTTCGTTTGGCTCCTCTTTCCAGCCTCTAAACCTGATTGCAGACGCCATTTGCCAGTATTGCATCATGGTGGCCTGGTCTTGAGCCACCCCTTTCATCTCTGCTATCTGTCTCTCTACTTGGTTCTCCACTTCGTCCACCCGCTTGTCCACCTTCTCCCTGATCTCCTGGAAAATTTTCTCCATTTCCTCCCTTATTCCCTTGTAGTGTGCTTGCATCGCCTCCTTCATTTGGTCCAGGTCTGCGGCCATTGCCCTGCGTTGCTCTTCCCATTTTCTCTCCAGCTCCCTACCTTGGTTTTTCAGCATTTGTTTTATGTCTTTGCATCTTTCTTCCAACTTTTTCTCCATTCCATCCATCCTTATCACCAGCGTCCCTATTACTTCTTTTAATTCTTGTATCATGTGTACTGTTGGGCTGGCTTGTGTGCATTGATGGGTCTGGGGATCTGCAGTTGGATGGGAGAGTGTGGGGGTGGGTAAGGTGTTTCCTGTTGATTTAGTAGGCTGGGCTGGGGAGGATACAACTCCTATCGTTTGTGTCAGTTTGGTCTGTTTGGTGGCCATCTTGGGGTTGTCCTCCTGTTGTCCTGGCACTGGATTGATTTCCAGATTAGCTCAATTTAGACACTAGACTGTGATCTGGTGATAATCCAGTAATCTGTCCTTTCAGTGGGGGGGGGCTTCAGGGTTCAGGCAGTGAAGGGCTAGGGGCCTGTAGCCTTGCTGGTCTGTGTTCAGGGAGCCTTTTCACTCTCTGCGGTTCGTCTGGGGGTCCTCTCTGGGTTGGGAGACCCCCCCAGCTGCCCTCGCCACTCTTCCCGGTGTCGCTCTCCTCTCTCGCCTCTCTCTCCCCCGTTTTCTGCCGCCCGTGGCCTCCTCCTTCTGGCCGGCTGCCCCGGCCCTCTCTTCTCCCGGTCTCTCTGGATCTGTAGGCCCTCCCGGCAGCCTCCGCCAATCCCGTCGGTGCCCGTTGCTGCCTACCTTCGCTCCCGCCGGCTTTCTTCAGTTTCGGAGGTTCTCGGCCTCCTCCGGCCTGCCGGCCTGCCTGCCGGCCGCCGCCAGCTTCCTCGGCTCCTTCTATTGCCTGTGGGGGACCCTCGGTGGTGATTTTCGCCTCTCCTCGCCGGGCTGTGTTGATGGTCCTCTTCGGGTGCGCCTACCTCCCCGGCGCACCCCTCCCGCCGGCTTCCTTCGCCTTTGGCGCTTCTCGGTCTTGTTAGGCCTGCCTGCCGGCCGGCCGGCCGGCCAGCCGGCCACCGGCGGCTTCCTCGGCTTCGTTTGTCGCCTGTGGGGGACCCTCGGCCGCGCTTTCTTCTTCTCCGGGCTGTGCTGAGGGTCCCCTTCGGGTGCGCCTACCTCCCCGGCGCACCCCTCTCCCGGTAAGGCAAAATTTTTTTTAAAATATCTAAGCCCCGTTCCGGAGCTTTCTTAAGGAGGCTCCGGTCCTCGTGACCAGAGTGTGTGGTTTTGTGTGCTGCCTGCATCCCACAGATGGGACTTTGCTTGTTTGTGCAGACCGGTTGTGGGCAGGCCGCGGCCCAGTACCGGTCCATGGACCGAGGGTTGGGGAACCCTGATCTAAAATAACAGTTTCATATTATTTGTGAAAATTGCTTTTAGCTTGCCAATTCTCAAAGTACTGCCCTTGCTATTCCTTGTATGCCTTGTGGTTGAAATTATAAAAAATATACCAGGAGTTGACTGTTGTTATCTTTGAAGACAAAATAGGGGTAGGGCAGATACTATTGATTAGTTGTGCTATACTTCAAACAATGAACCAGGCCCAGTTCAAGTATAATAGGAAAACACTATCATTTGATGCCCATGGTTCTTTTTCGGTTCTAATTTTATAACTGTAAAGAAATCAGTTTGATCAGTTTTCAAATTGAAACCATACTTCAATGTGCCTGATATTGAAAAGAGTCTGGGATCAAAGTTGGATTTCAGATTCTGATCTGTTAAGGCAAAGCAGCGATATAATATGTAACGGTGTTTTCTTAAGCATAAACTTTCCTTACAATCATGAAAATATAGACGGGAGAGGAAATATATAAACCAGAAATTCAGGTAGGTTTACTGATGTCCAAGAAAACTGTGGTGTCCCATTGCACTTGAACTCTAAAACTGAGAACTTCACTTGCCACTCGCTGTAACTTCTATGCAAAATATTATTAAATTATTATTTAAAGTTACACTAAACTTGAATGACTTGGACAAGAAACTTCCCTGCATTATCAAAACTAGTTGGAATGGTCAAAATGAGTATGCACTATTTACAAACAATCAATATTTTAAATATACAGTCCCTTTGGAAAAATACAAACACAACAACATGCTGAAACATGGTTTAAATCCAATTCATAAGAAATTAAACACAGGTAGTCCTCCACTTACAACAGTTCATTTAGTGAAGTTAAAACAGCACTGAAAAAAGTGACTTATGAACATTTTTAACACTTACAACTGTTGCAACATCACCATGGTCATGTGATCAAAATTCAGATGCTTGATGATTGATTCATATTTATGACGGTTGCAGTGTCCCGGGGTCATGTGATCACTTTTGCCACCATTTAACAAGCAAAGTCAATAGGGAAGCCAGATTCACTTAGCAACTGTGTCACTTACTTAACTGCAGTAATTCACTTAACAACTGTAGCAAGAAATGTCGTAAAATGGAGCAAAATTCATTTAACAAATGTCCCACTTAGCAACAGAAATTTTGGGCTCAGTTGTGATCATCAGTTGAGGACTACCTGTATAACATTAAGATAACATTAAAATGAGGAATTTATTACACCTCTGAGAGGATTAAGCTTATGCGCTGTCAGTTCAATAGGGTAACCTCCTTACATTAGAACTCAAGATCCAGGAATCGTTTTCTTCTCTTCTCAGCACTTATATCCTTTAATAAATTATTTTCCAAAGTTCCACGGACTGAAGTATTAAAACCCCAGACTTCCTAAATCCAAATCCATGTGTTTCAGGGAATTTCCCTTTATCTAATTTTAGAACTTATTTGGAGAACAAATGACATTTTAGGTTCACATGTATGCAGAAATATTGAAAATCCATAAGGTTCACAAACTTTGAAGCACCACTGTATTTTATGATGTTTGAGAGACACAATGATTGGTTTTCCTACTTCAATCTGTTCTTTTAACCTCTCATTTCTGTTTTTTGTTTGAAGGAAGAATTAAAAAGATATGATTTTCTTTCCCAAGTTTGCTACCGGGGCAGGCACTATGATAGGTATCTATGAATGCATTATATTGTTTTTCTTCCTTGAGTAAAAAAAACCAGTCCAGTTGTCTTTTGAAAAAAGCATCCTTGAGATAACTATGGCCTGGATGACTGAGAATCTCTACAGATATTATACTTATTAATAATGTCAGTAAAAACACGATTCCTGGGTATATCCATGTCATAAAATGAATCAATCACGACCACCAGGAAAATCCAAACAGGAAAATTTTAATAAATACCAAGCTTTCGTCAGAGACTTCTGACATCGTCAGGGTTTAAAGCTAGTCAGATAGGAACAACTTATATAAGATTAACCAGCACCTGCATCTGCATCTGGTTAATCTTATATAAGTTGTTCCTATCTGACTTGCTTTAAACCCTGACGATGTCAGAAGTCTCTGACGAAAGCTTGGTATTTTGTATTTGGTATTTATTAAATTTTTCCTGTTTGGATTTTCCTGGTGGTCATGATTGATTCGTTTTATGACATAGATATTATACTGTAAAAACTAATTCATAACAAACTATTAAATTTATTGGAAATGGTTCATGAGAGTTTTCTTTTTAATTCATAAATCCATTAGTTGTTTTCAACTAAAACAAACTGCAAAAAGGCTATTTCCTAAGAGTAACATTTCCTTTTGGCCTTTTAAATCCAGAATGACATTCACTTGATATTTAAAAGAACTGCAGGCAAACTACTATGAAAAAAGAATACTTTTCACTTCATTTTAATGAAATCCAGTGAACTTAAGACCAAAGCTGAAGCTGCTTCAAGTTTCATAAAGCCAGAAAACAATATATAAGACCAACGCATTAACAAATTGTCAGCAAATGGGGTGTGTTCCTAGGAGGGATGCGCAAAGAACATCAGGAACGTATGCCAACAGTAAGATCATTCAAGGCATGAAGGTTTTCCAAGCTACCCAGTTGAAGTAGCAGACTCCTACATTGGGCAGCAGCGACATATAAGAAGATGCTGGAGGCAGTGACAATGACAAAGGCATTATTGCATACTGCTCAGGATAGACAAGATAAGCTGACTAACAATACAGTTCTGGCTGAGGACCCCCTCAGGTTGGATGCTCCTCAACATGAGACTGAGAAGTGCTGAGAATCTTTTGAATTATTAATGGTGTTCATGCCATGGCTAACTTTAAGCTTTCAGGGCATCTAATGTAGATGCCAGTTTCCACGCAGGAAAAGAAAATCTGAAGTTGCAATGATAAAATTACAGTTATAACATGGAATCGAAGAAGCATAAATCTGGTGGATGTTTAGCATACTGAAAGATGAAATGAAGTTGACTAAATACTGTGTTGATATCTTAGACATCAGATAATTTAAATGGGCTGAAATTGGGTGCTTTCAGACAGAAGATTACACTGCTTACTATTTGGGCACAAAAAATAAAGAACACACTAAGCTTTCAGTTAGGTAAGATGCAACAAGAACAGTACTTGATCACAGTGCAATTAACGATTGAATAGGGTCAATTAGATATTGCAGATCACTCTTTAATAGGACAATTATCCAAGTTAATTCCCCAACCACTGATGCAAAAGAAGAGGAGGTTAATGAGTTTAATGGTCAAGTTAAATCTGAAAGCAAGAGAATATGCAAGCAAGATGAACTGCCTGCTGGAGGCTGGATTGCCGAAGGGGAAAATATTGAGGATGAAGATGTAATTTGACTACCGGTATATGGAGCAGTGGAATGACTTATCCATTTCTACCAATGATTTTTCATTGCTAACATAGTCTTCAAATAACCAAAATGATATCTATAAACATGGACATCACTACTTGCCACATGCAGAAATCAAACTAACTATAATACGGAGATAGCAGAGCTCAATTATAACATCAAAGACACAGCTAAAGGCTGACTGCGAAAAAGATCATGAACTGTTCATGATCTTTCATAGTTAAGCTAAAGTGAAAAAAAGAAAGTCAATCAGACTCCATGATGTAATTTTGGACATATACAGTAGCCACTATTTTTAAGAACACAAGGATCCTGAGGTAAAAGTTTCATAACCTGAGGCAGAAATTCAATCCGCTTTATCAATATTAAGGCAAACAACATTAAGCATAAGATCATATTAAGAGGCTTTCATCATATAACATAGACATACAACATTAGGTGTTAGTCTTTGTAAACATTTGGTTTGGTAAACATTCTTCCCTCTTTACGTCGAGCCTCAACTAAACGCCAGGTGCATTTTGTTTGATTGGTGTTTCTCTTGTATATAGTCTATCCACTGTTTCCAGTCTGTCAAATATTGTTCATTTGAGCGATCTTTCAAGTATGCCGATATTTTCGCCATTTCCGCCAAATTTGTTACTTTCACAGTCCATTCTTCCATAGGCAGTATTTCTGGATTCTTCCAGTATTGTCCCACCAACAATCTGGCTGCTGTGATCAAGTTCAGAAATAAGCTCGTCTCTGAGATGAAGTTAATTCAGAAGCGTGAATGAACAATATGTGATAGACTAGATATAGTAGATAAACCATATACAAGATTTACCTCAGGTTATTAAACTTTTACCTCAGGATTTTTGGTTAGGGATCATAAAAGATTGTACTAATACTGAGATGAATAATATGTGATAGACTAGAAACTGTGGATAGACTATAGAAAAGAGAAACACCAATCAAATAAATTGTAACAGGCGTATAGTTGAGGCTTGATGTGAGGAGTGAAAAATGTTTACCAAACCAGACGTTTATAAAGATTAATACTTAGTGATGTATATCAGGTGCTATGATGATTGATGCATACTATGATTTTATGTTCAATGCTGATTGTTTTAATAAAAGAATTTTTTATAAAAAAAAAGAACTGTAAAAGGAGTTTACAAAAGGAGTTTACAAAAGGAGAAGTGAAAGCAAAACACACACAAATAATAATTTACACACAAACATAGTTGTAAACGTGTTTGTGTGTAAATTATTATTTAAGAAATAATAATAATCTGTGCATGTACCGTAAGCATCTCTTTCAAAAATCGCAAGAAATATCAGATCTTCAATTCACTTGGGCCAAGTATTAACAAATGTCTTTAAAACCAGCTATCTGTTTCCAAGTTATAGGAATGTAATTGTAAAAAATATGGATGCCCCAAAATATTAAAAACAATATTTTTTTAAAAAAAAATCACATTAAAACGTTAAATCTCATTGGTAGGGAACTAGAAGAACTATGAAATGGATTCGAAGGATGAATATGAAGAGAAACCAAAAAACTGAATAAAGCAAACTGGATATCCCTACTCGTACTAGAAGATGAAGTTAGATCACCATCCTGGTCATTACTAAGTCAGGACAAATGGGTATTTTTTTTTCTAAACACACGCCATGGCTTGAACATCTGGAATCTCTTTTCCACATGGGGCTCTAATCTAGCACTATTTTGCTAGAATGTAAAGTTAAATATATTATACAATGGTTTATTTATTTTATTTATTTATTTTCCGATTTCTATATCGCCCCTCTCCCGAAGGACTCGGGGCGGTGTACAGCCCAATTAAAAACATCAATATACAAAAATTAAAATAATTAAGAATAAATTAAATAATTTATTAAATTATTAAATTAAATAATTTAAATATCTTTAAAAACTCAATCCCCTAAAACAATTTTAACCTTGCTGGTACCGGAGATTAGAATATGGTTCCATATTCAACTATCCTTTCTCTGGTATTAGTATGAAGACTGACCTCTTCAGTGGTCTCTGTAATTCTCCAGATTTGCTGCCATCCTTTTGGTTAGAACCTTTACAAGCTCTTCCTCTTGCCATATTTCTATAGATACTCCATCAATTCCTGTTCAAGCTGGCTTTAGAAAAGCCAAAGAACATGAGACATTATTACTGCTGCACAATGGATAATTGAGACAGCCAAAGAATACTAAGAAGAAGTCAATATGTATTTCACTGATTATAGAAAGATATTTGATTCTGCTGATCATATCAAACTGTGGAAAGTGTTTAGAAAAATGGGAATCTCAAAATACCTCATTGGTTTTCCTGCAAAATCTGTGCCTGATGTATTTTTTTTCTTTTCTTCACTTGCAGAACAGAGAGATTGGAGAAAAAAGAAATTGTAAGAAAGTAAGCTGTTTGCTCTTCTACACACTGAAAGCAACGGAATTGTGACAATAGCCCAGGGAAGGGAGCCATGGCACACTGTACAAACAGATTACACTACTCTCGTTAAATCCCTTCTCCAAATTCTCTGCTCTGCAAAGAAGCCAGAGAAAGGATCTGACAAGACACCCCCCCTAAAGAGTGGAAAGAGATTTCAAGAAAGCAAACTGTTCTTCTGTTTATTTGTTTGTTTGTTTGCAAAATTTACTGGCTACCCGTCTTACCTCAAGGTAACTCTGAGCAGCTTACAATCATAAAAAATAGAAAGGATATACCGGTAAGCTAAAAACATAAATAAGTTAATACAAAAAGCCAAATACTGCAGCCCAATTAAAAGATGGGGAGGGCAGGAACAGGATGGGGGGAGAAGTGGGACCTGTTAATCCAGGGGTGTCAAACTCGCAACGTCATGTGACATTGCGCAACGTTATCGGGCCGGTTTTGCCATTGCGGGCAAAGGGGTGAGCGCGGCTTCAGTATGAAACCGGCCCGTGGGCCGGCAGTTTGACACCCCTGTGTTAATCTATCAACTTCACTGTGATACTCCCCCATTGGAGCCCCAAGCTAACTGGAAGAACCAGGTCTTTACGTTCTTATGGAAGGTCAGGAGGATTAGAACTGACCTCACTGCAGGGGGCAAGGTGTTCCAGAGAACAAGCGCAACGGCAAAGAAGGCCCTTCTCCTGGACCCTACCAGCTAGAATAATCCAGCTGATGGGCCGACAGCATGCCTTCTTTGCCAGCACAGGTGGAGGGGACAGTCCCAATGGGATGAGATGGTCCCTCAAGTAGCCTGGACCCATACCACAAAGGGCTTAAAAGACGATTAGCAACACCTTGAATTACACGTGGAAACGAACCAGCAACCAATGCAGTTCATGGAGCAGTGATATTACATGGGCAATTCTCAGGGCCCCAAAAGCTGCCCATGCTGTTGCACTCTGCCCCAGTTGCAGCTTCTTAATGCAATGTGATTGCAATGGCAGCGGGAAAGGGTTAGGTAAAGGAGAGATTGCCTACAGAAATTGTTGGCTTTTTTTCTCTCTCTCTCCCCTCGCAGAGCAGAAAGACTGGACAGACAGAGATTTTAAAAGTATTGTAAGCTGTTTATGTTGTGCACTGAGGCTGTAATTTCATTGCTTTTGATGTGTAGAAGAGCAAAGCTGAAGGTATGAAACTGACTAGTCTTGTCTCTTTCCATCTGAAAAGCACAACTGTGATCACGTGATTTTCTACTAAGCCATTGTTTCACTTAGGGTTAAGGCTTCAAATAGGATGATTAAGGAAGGACTACCTGTATGCTGAGTATGAGGAAAGATGGACTGAAAAAGGTAAGGATAATTTTAAAACTGGAGGAAGAAATATAAATAACATGCTTGCGGATGCAACTTTGACAGCTGATAATGCAAACAATGTGCAAGTTCTAGTAATAAATGACAAGAAGCAGAGAAAAACTGGGATTAAGATTAAACATAAAGAAGACCAAACTAATTACAACAGGTAAAAAAAAAACAGGATAGAAGTGACAATAAAGATCTTGAAGTGATGGATAACACCTGCATTTCAAGTTCAACCATCAACAGTAAATAAACCAGCAATCAAGAAACACCCTGCAAATCAGCACTTCCTAGAGCAGCCATGAAGACCCTGGAAAAGATATTCAAATGCCATGATGCACCTACACCTACAAAGATCAGAATTGTGCAGGCAATGCTTTTCCCTGTGACACGCTGTGTTAAGTGCAGGTTGGACTTCGAAAAGGCAATATATAAAAATAGCAGAGACAGCCAAGAAAATAAATAATTATCAAAACGTATCAACCCACATTTTCACTCCAGGCACAAATGTCCAGGCTCCAATTTGGATACATTATGCAAATACAAAGCTCTCTGGAGATAATCATAATGCTAGCAAGTGTGGAAGAAAAGAGAAGAGGACAACCAGCAGCAATGAGTATATTATTGGAAGACCTGAAGGGCCAGGCTGGGGCGATTATCCTGGAGAAGACTATTTATGTGGTCACTAGGAGTCAATACCAGTTTGATGGCACACTATCAATTAATCTGCTAATCTACTGATTAATCAAAATATGTTAGCAACATAATACAAAAGTCTTGAGATGCTTCAATTTACACATCAAATTATTTAAATTTTACTTAGTTTTATTTCTGAAAGGCAAAACAGTATCATTCCACATATTTATTGGTATTCTCATTAGGCAACTACATTCAGAAAATAGCTACTTTTTACTTGGAAGAATCTAGTAAAAACAGCTTAACTAATATACAGGTAGTCCTTACTTAATGACCAAATTAGCAATTGTTCAAAATTATGATGGCACTGAAAAAAGGGACTTACAACTGGTCCTCACACCTATGATAGTCACATTATCCCTGAAGTCATATGATCATGATTCAGACACTTGACAACCCCTAGAGAGTATTTACAATAGTTGAAATATCCTGTGGTTATGTGACCATCATTTGTGATTTTCTGAGCTGGTTTCTGACAAGCAAAGTCAATGGGGAAGTTGGCAGGGAAAGTTACAAGTCAGTATGTCTCACTTAAAGACCACAGTGATTCATGTAATAACTGTGGCAAAAAATGTTGTGAAACTGAGTGCAGTTACATGATGCCTCATTTAACAAATGTCGTGCTTAACGACAAATTGTCTGGTCCCTTTGGTATCAGTAAGTTGAGGACTACCTGTAACAATATATTTCCAAATCAAATAATTATTCCATTCTATTTCCAAGGTTTTTCTTTTTTTACCTTTAATAATATGAATACCAGCTAAGCCATTAAGAGCACACACCAATTGACGATGAGCTTCTTCACATTCTGTCCGACATTTTTTCTGCAGAGATGTCAGAAGCTCTTCCATTGTCATTGTGCTGGAACAAAGAACCAAACATGAATGATAGATGCAATTCTAGCAGCTATCCAAATTACTGCAGAACAAAGAAGGAACAATGCTCCTGACCACAGACTTTGCAACTTGCACACAATTTGCACAATATGGGAGAGATCATAAATGTGGACAGAGAATGTACGGTAACTGATTTAAGTAAAAGTAACTGATCAAGGCTACAACATCATCAATTAACAATAGTTGAGGTTGCTAGAACAACAAGAGCCAGAATTTTGTTATCTGAAGCAGTAAAAGAGGAAGTAGAGAAAAAGACTGATCAACAACAATGAATAGTTAAAATAATGTAGGGAACAACAAAGCAAAAGCAGGGAAACCAGTATGTTCCTAACTATTAGGATGCCAAAATGACAAAAGCACTCTGTGGCACACTGTGAGCGCAACTGGGGAAGGAGACATTGTAGCTCCACGAGTGCAGGCAAGCATGCAAAGGGGCACTGCAGCACCACGCAAATGTGGGCACGCATGGAAAGGCATGCTGAGGCATCTCTGTAAGTGAACATGGGAAAGGGCACTGCAGTGCCACACAGGTATGGGTGGGCATGGGAAAGGACACTACAAGAGTGACTTGTGGCCTTCCCTGCCAGCTCCATTAACTTTGCTTGTGGAAAGCTGATAGGGAAGTCACTAATGGCAATCATATGACCATGGGATGCTACAATTGTAAATGTGAGCCAGCTGCCACGCACCTGGATCATGATCACCTGCCTATGGGGCTGCTGGGACAGATGGAACTTCAAGGAGCAGTCATTAAGCATCATTCATTCAACACTGTCAACCTTCAAATACTCATTGAATGAGTAATCAATAACTGAGGACTAATCTAAGACTAAAGGCGCTATATCCCATCTACACACTTCCTGAAATTACAATGGTTTAAACAACCATTATGGTAAAAGTTAGTAGAAACAGTAGCCTTCAAATATGGGTTTGTATAATATTTCTAGTCCAGTGAGGACCTGAATTGTCAATTACAAATTTCACAATGATGTGCTATTCCTTCCTCAAGAGAAGAAAAAGGAGAAAACAGAAAATTAATTCACTACAATTATTTCTCAGTTGCAGGCCATAGTCTGAATTTTAACTGAATTTCATTAATGGTGAACATTGAAATATTCTTCAACACTACTGATTCAATTATAAATAATTAACTTTGAATGAAGCAGTCAATTTTAGAGATAAATTATTGGGGTTATTTACTTGTAAATAAGTTACCTTACAGTAACAAATAAACTTCATATCTAATATATGTTTAATCTATTTAAACTATACAGAAAGGAGATGTTGCTTTCAAAAATACTATTGTCTAAAGCAGGGATCAAGCAGCCAGCATGGCTGGCTCAGGAATTCTGGGAGTTGAAGTCCACGAGTCATAAAAGAGTTAAGGTTGCCTACCCCTGACACTATCAGTTCCAAATAAATGCTTGACATTTTTACTTTTCACACAGTAAATTTGCTGAATTGTATTTATTATTTTCAGAGTAGCTATGGAAAGGCTAAATATTTATACATATATATTAATAAGGAGAACCTAAATCCATTTTAAGAAGTGACATTAACCTTTTCTGCAGAGGCAAAAATTCTCCACGAACAGCTTGAGGATGACAACAGGCCTGCCTCAGACGCAGTAAAGGGTACAGAATAGAAGTCACGTTTCTCCTATCCAAGCTGCTAAGTTTGAGAGACCAGTCCAAAATCTTCCTGAGTTTTACCAATGCATCCTGGCAGCACACTTCATGTTGGCGATGATAAAAATGCCTCTCCACAGGAGAAAAATGAAGCCAATGAATATCTTCTGTCTGAGGAGGGATTTGAATCTAACAAAATGAAGCAAAAATAAACAACTAAAGTTTGGGCAAAAAATGTTATCTAAAAAAACATGCTATTAGAACTGAAATGTTTACTTGATCAATCACGTCCTTCTTTGCTGACCTCCACATTATCTTGGCGATGAAATTGTAGAGAGGCTGTGTATTTTTCCTGCAGTATGGTCGATACAGAAGCTGATCCCACCAATATTTGACCCAATAAGGATCAGCACCAAGGAAAAGTACTAACCCATACAAATCTGGTTGCAGAGAAAGAGTAAAGTTTACCGAATGCAGGTGGCAATTTTTCAAAAACTATTTAAAATCTGATATATATATAATCTACTTTAGCTCATCATCAGACAAGTTAAACCTCATTAAGATTGTTTTCTTTTGAGGATGAGGGATTGATGAAACTTGGATAGTATATTTACAGCAACTAGACTTTTTTAAAAATTAAAATGAGTAGCCCATCATTTTATAAATAGCCTAAATCAGAGATGTCAAACTGCCGGCCCATGGGCCGGTTGCATCATACGGAGGCCGTGCCCACCCCAACTCCGGCAATGCAAAAAAAGTAGCGATATGTCGTGACACGTCACGTGACGTGGCAAGTTTGACACCCGTGGCCTAAATAATCCACTAGCAATTCATCTAATATTGCTGGTTTTCAAAATACAGGTCAGAGATCAGTGATATCAACTTAAAAGACATTCACCTTCGAGTCCTCGCTGTACCGGGGTGCCACTGACGCACCAGCGATTGATTCCACTCAAACGGAGTGCCATTTCTGCAGCCTATACAGGATGACAAAAAATATAAGGATTGTGACATGTAGGAACAATATTAAATCTAAGAGCTATCGGTTGGCAGCAAACAGCACTATAAGATCAAGGTAATATCCAGTGGAGCCCTTGTCCAGTTTAGGCTGATGCAGTATTAGGAGTAGGAAGCAAGAAGCCTTGGCAAAATTGAGGCATGCTATCATCACGTGACTCTCTGAAGATTAATTGGAAACCATACCTTGCACAAAATACAGCTGTCAGGCTGCTGGTAAGTAAAACTTGCTAATGTAACACCTATTTTCTTAGTCAAATACCAATTTCTCAATAACTATACTGATTTTCAGCAAGCTTTCAGACCCAATTCAAAATGCTCATTATTATTTATAAAACATTTACAATGTAAGTTCAGGCTATATTAGAATCTGTTTTCTGCAAATTAATTCTCCCCATCCTGCCAGAACAACAAGAGAGCGCCTACTCCAGACCCCTACTTCTCTCATCGTGAGGGGGTTCCTAAAACAAAAGACAGGTTTTCTCTGTTGTAGCCCCAATTCCATGGAACACATTAACCCTGGTTGATGTGCCAGGCCACTTTGTTACTTGCATTTCACAAGCCCCAATTCCATGGAACACTTTAACCCTGGTTGATGTGCCAGGCCACTCTGTTACTTGCATTTCACAAGCTTATGAAAAACAATTTTATTCAGGATAGCTTCTTTATAGTGGCAGAATTACAACAATTTCTTTTTAAATGTTTTATTCATTCATTCATTCATTCATTCATATGCTTTATATGCTGTTTGTCTATAAATGGATGAATGAAAACTATGCTCATAACTGAAGTTTAAGTATATACATATACTCTTATGTGTTCATTGCTAAATATATCATAGAAGTATTTATAAGATTCATTTATAACAGTTCTACCCCATCCTTCTTTCAGGTCCTCGAACCTACACAATCTTCCTCCCATTTCTCCACACAAGTGACATAGATTAAGCTGAGAATGTGACTGACCAAAAGTCTCCCATGAATGTTCATGGCTGAGAATGGATTTTAACTGACATTTCCTGGTGCCATGGTACAATGTGCCTTGAGGTCCCCAAATTCCAAGGTTGGCTAATCATTGTTCTAAACCATTACAACTGAACTCCTACTCTTACAGCAAATCACATTTCCCTTAAATCGCATTTTTAACTGAATTGATCCCCTGCTTTGCCTTTTTAACATCTATCCATCTGCCATACATGGTATAATTTTTTTTATCCCAATTGAATGAGGATCTAAACAGTTTCAGAGACTTTTTATGCAGCTGTGAAATTTTAAAGTTTAAAGCCCAGACTTGCTTTGATAGTGAGATGGGCAGCATATAAATTTAATAAAAAAAGAAAAGTCCCTGTGGATTTTACTCTGCTAGTCATTGTCAACTATAGGGGGTGGTGCTCATCTCCATTTCAAGTTCATTGAGCCAGCACTGTCCAAAAACATTTCCATGGTCATGTGGCCAATATGACATCACAGAGCGGCTACCTTCCCAAAGTAAATACCTATTTATCTATTCACATTTACATGTTTCTGAACTGCTAAGTTGGCAGGAGCTGGGCCAAAGTTGGGAACCAACCCTATAGTGTGGTGCTTGGATCTCAAACCTGGGCTGCCAGCTTTCCAGCTGACAAGCTCAGCATCTTAACCACTGAGCCACCGTGCCACTCCATAAATTAAATAAATAATAAATAAAGTTTATATTTCTATAAGGTTATTATTATTATTTATTTGACTTCTATGCCACCCTATTCCGGAGAACTCAGGGCGGCTCACAACATAGTAGAAATCAACATATAAAAATACATGTATATAAAACCCCTTAATTTAAAAAAACCAATCATTCAACATATACACAGACATACACTGGCTTGGGGCAAGATGTTAACTACCCCAGGCCTGCCGGCAGAGGTGTGTTTTAAGTAATTTACGAAAGGCGGAGAGGGTGGGGGCGACACGGATCTCCGGGGGAAGGTGGTTCCAGAGGGCCGGGGCCGCAACAGAGAAGGCTCTTCCCCTAGGCCCCGCCAGGCGACACTGTCTGGCTGATGGGACCTGGAGAAGGCCGACTCTGTGGGCCCTAACCGGCCGCTGGGATTCGTGGGGCAGCAGACGGTCCCGTAAGTAACCTGGTCCGATGCTATGTAGGGCTTTATAGGTCATAACCAACACTTTGAATTGGGTTCGGAGACCAATTGGCAGCCAATGCAGCTCGCGGAGTGATGCCGAAATGTGGGCATTTCTGGGCAAGCCCAACACTGCTCGCGCGGCTGCATTCTGCATTACCTGAAGTCTCCAAACGTTTTTCAAAGGTAGCCCCATGTAGAGAGCATTGCAATAGACGAGCCTCGAGGTGATAAGGGCATTAGTGACTGTGAGAAGAGACTCCCGGTCCAAATAGGGCCACAACTGATGCACCAGGCGAACCTGGGCAAATGTCCTCCTCGCCACAGCCAAAAAATGATGTTCCAAATTTAGCTGTGGATCAAGGAGGACACCCAAGTTGCGGGCCTTCTCCGAGGGGGTCAAAAGCTCCCCCCCCCAGGCTGATGGACGGATAGATTGAATTATCCTTGGAAGGCAGAACCGATAGCCACTCCGTCTTGTCGGGGTTGAGTTTGAGCCTGTTGGCACCCATCCAAACCCTAACAGCCTCCAGACATCGGCACATCACTTCCGCTGCTTCACTGAAATGACACGGGGTGGAGATGTAAAGCTGGGTATCATCAGCATACTGATGATATCTCACCCCGTGTTGTCGGATGATCTCACCCAGCGGTTTCATGTAGATATTAAACAGCAGAGGGGAGAGGACCGATCCCTGAGGGACCCCACAAGGGAGGAACCTAGGGGTCGACCTCTGACCCCCCCGCCAACACCGACTGCGACCGACCAGTGAGGTAGGAGGTGAACCACTGCAAAACAGTGCCCCCAACCCCCAACCCCTCCAGTCGGTGCAGAAGGATACCATGGTCAATGGTATCGAAAGCCGCTGAGAGGTCAAGTAGCACCAGGATAGTGGAAAATCTCTTATCCCGGGCCCGCCAGAGATCATCCGTCAGCGCGACCAAAGCAGTTTCCGTGGAGTAGCCGAGCCTGAATCCTGACTGTTGAGGGCCCAGATAATTGGCCTCATCCAAGGATCGTTGGAGCTGGAGTGACACCACCTTCTCAACAACCTTCCCTATAAAGGGAAGATGGGAGACAGGACGGTAGTTGTTTAATACAGCTGGGTCCAGGGAAGGCTTCTTGAGGAGGGGGCGCACAATTGCCTCCTTGCAGGGAGCCGGAAAGGACCCCTCCCTCAAAGAAGTGTTGACAATCTCCTGAACCCAGCCCCGCGTCACCTCCCTGCTGGCTGAAACCAGCCAGGAGGGGCACGGGTCCAATAAACAGGTGGCGGAACTCACAGCTCCAATGGCCTTGTCCACTTCATCGGGTGCCACCAGGTCAAACTCCTCCCACACAACAGGATCAAGACGAGTCCCTCGACTGACTCATTGTCAGCCGACACTGCATTCCAATTGGAGTCAAGGTCCATCCGAATCTGGGCGATTTTATCTGTGAAAAACTTATTAAAACCCTCAGCACTACCCTGCAAGGGTGCATCAACCCCCCTTGATTAAGGAGGGAGCGAGTCACCCTAAACAGGGCGGCTGGGTGGGATTCCGCAGATGCAATCAAGGCGGAATGATACGCGCATCTTGCCGCCTTAAGCGCCACCTGATAAGTCTTGATATAAGATCTTAATAGTGTTCGGTCAGATACAGATTTACTTTTCCTCCATCGCTTCTCTAGGCGTCCCTTCTGGCGCTTCATCCCCCTGAGTTCCTCAGTAAACCAAGGAGATCTCCTGGGTCTGCTACCACAGAGAGGTCGCAGCGGCGCAATCCGGTCAAGAGCCCCCTTCGCAGCCATATTCCCTGAACTATCTAGGAATAGATAGCGCACAATACTATAAAATAAAATAGTAATCTTTTAAAACAATATCTTCTACCAGCTGCTGGAATGGGCATTTTTAAATTCAGTGCTAACAGTTTCATATCTTCTAAACCTAAAGGTCATATCTTGTGCCTCTTGAGATAGCATTAAATCAAATCTCTTGCTTTAAGCCATGAAGCTATATAACAGACACCATGACCTACTTCTTTAAACTGTCAGAATACATTATGAAAAGTTATCATTTTAAAATGGATATGCTTCATATCCTCTCAAACCTCCATCAGGGAAAATATTTAAATGCAAATAACTTTAGGGGAAACTCACAATTTACTCACTTCTGAAGGATAAAGTGCAAGGGCATATTTACATCTCCATGGTTAAATAGTAGCAGAAGTTCCCAAGGGATTGCCTCACCTTTGCAGTGGTGCATTCTACCATCTGTGCCTCATCTAGGCAAATTCTCCACCACTCCACAGCTACCAAGGGACTAGGAATGGCCATATAACGTTTCTGGTTTCTGAAACGACGGCCATCTTCACTATTGCTATGTGGAATGTCGACATAATTCAGCTCACACCGGAGGACGTCATATGTAGTGATCACTACATCCTGCTCTGCTAAGATGTGAGGTTGCAAGAAGCCATGCTTCTTAACTCCTTGATAAACCTGCATGGATTTTGCCAAAAAATTCAAGACAAAGCAAATATTGAGAGTTAGAGATTTCATGTAGTAAAAAGTGATTGTCATTCATAAAATTAAACCCCTTTCTCATTAAAAAAATTAAAGTTATGGTGACAGCTTAATTATAGCTTAATAGAGTGAAATAAAACATGGCCGAAGTACGTAAAAAGAACATGACAAAATGTGCTGGTGAGAAAAATACATCTCTTCGAGCTTAAGAGGAACAGTATCCATTGAAACGCTCACATAGCATTTCAAAGTTGTCTTGAGTTGCCTGCATGCAGGTGAGGATATACAGCCACCGGGGGCAGGAAATAGTTATTTAAGAAAAACCGCTTCACTCATACGGTTTGCCAATACCTCTATTGACTGCTTCTACCAGTCCTAATACTAAACACTATTTTTACAGTTCTTCTGTTCTACTTTGTTCTTTTTGATAGGAAGAATAATTGTATCAACAATCAAAACTATGTTCTAAACAATTACAAGGAATTGTTTGGGAAGGTATAAATCCTGTCAGCTTCACATTTTTTTCACAAGAGAGATCTAAATGGAAAAAAAGTACCACACAAAAAGAGAATTAAAATTTCTTCACAAAATTATACTTAATCCCATTAATACATATCAAATAATGGTTGATTTTCTACTGGCCACCTGTAATTTCTGAAGCTTGCTAGCAAATCTGAGAAATTGAATGAAAATATTTTATCCAGATTACAATGAACTTCAAACGGTTTTTGTAAATGATAGCAATAATGATATAATCATGCACGTATAGATATATACTGAATAACCTTGTATTTCCCCCTTGTATTTCCACCTGTGCTCTACAAAATAATACTCACAAGAAAATACATTTTCCTTCTGCCTGCTCTTCAGAAATCCATTACATTCTTTGAACTCTTACTGTACTACTGTTTTTTATAAAGAATGCTTCTTACCAGCACATGAAGGGACGATGATCTCACATGTCTATTAATTTCATCAACCCACTGGTGGCAGATTGAACTTGGAGAAATGATGAGAGTTGCTCCTGTAGGAACTGGTTTCATTGCTACAAGGCAGTGGGGACAGTAAAAGGGCTTGATCTTAAGATTTTCTTCCTTATAATTCACACATTCAGCATGTTGCCATAGGTGACAGTTCAGGCACTGTACCCGAGCTTTATAGTCAACCAAGCCAAGCTCG
The DNA here is from genome assembly GCA_034064705.1 of Bothrops alternatus. NCBI lineage: Eukaryota > Metazoa > Chordata > Lepidosauria > Squamata > Viperidae > Bothrops > Bothrops alternatus. The sequence continues at coordinate 3,640,111 of JARGCV010000023.1, forward strand.
CCACAGATGCATTCAAAGCGGTAATCAGAGGTGTTGAATGGAAAAATAGAACCAGGGTGTTGTTTAAAGATGCTAGTGTGTTCTTGACAGACTGAAGCCTGGTCTTCTAAGGCATCCTGCATCTCTTCGGTTTCATCCATATTTTTAGGAACAGCAACACTACAACATATCTCATCTTTGGATCTAAGCATATTGTCAGTTGGCCTACACTGAGAATCTTTAATTTTCCAACGCTTAGAATCCAGGTTTGATTCACTAGTATCTTTGTTTGTTTCACAGTAAGCATGATCTTCTGCTGTAATATCTATCACCTGAGGTAACTTTAGGGCATCTGTAGAACCTGCATCCTTATCATCCAATTCTTTGATTTCAGTCTTATGGTCTGGCAATTTTTTCTTCTGAGATCTATTTGAAGTTTGCCTTTTCTATAAATATAAAAGAAACCAAACTGAATTTTTGTAGTGCTAATTCCTAATTCTCTGAAATTATGAGGAAGAGCTGGAAAGAATCAACTCTGCATGCCATATTCCAGTCTTCCTCAATCTGACACCCTCTAGATGTGTTCAGGCTATATTTCAGGTAAATCTCACCAGAAAGAAATTCTGGGAGCCTTCAACCCATCTGAAAAGCACATCTGGAGAGGCTTGTACCACATGTGTGAGCCACTATCTTTTAACCTTTATACAATACCAAGTGGGGATAGGAGACTATAGCTCTTTGGAATATACATTTCATAGTATTGAGTACACTTGGCAATCTCCAAACTGACTTTTTAAAAGCTTACTAGTATCAATTTTCAAGTTCCTTTCCTTCCACAATTCAATATTCTTGTTAATTAAAATTACAGTGCAATTCTCTTATGATTCATTAAAAAGCCTATTCATATTCCATTTGATATATATATATTATTTTATAATATTAACTTATAATAACTGGGATCTATGCCCCATTTCACCAAAATTGTGCACAATTCTGTCAAAGTACTTAAAAGATTAGGAACAATTAAGAATATACTTTACTTTAAACTATTTAAAAGAAGTCATGAATGGGAATGGGAAGTCCAGAAAGATTTTCTAAAAGGTAAGACCTATTTAAGTATTAAGTTCTTTAATTGAACATACAGAAAGTTGAAGATATATCAAGGAGGCCCACTTATAACATTCTATACATCATGTAACCCTTTCCCCTATATCTGCAGGTACATATTGAATTACCTACATGGAATAAGACTTGGTTTCTGCATTAGCACCATGCATACAATAGTACTAAGATTATCTTTTGTATAAATTTTGCACTGTATTTTAAACATGATATAATAATGATGCAGAAATATTTGTCATGTGTAAGATTAATTTTAAATAAATGGCCTATGTTCCCATAATTTTGTAATTGCTATTCAATGGATCTGTCAGCCTATCTTTTAGTTCGCTTCCCCAAAAAAGCTTCATTATAGCAATGAACATGTATTTAAATAATCCTAAATAATCCCTTTTCTTCCAGCTCACCTGTTTTTTGGATCTAATACAAAACATCTGTTCCTTGTAGTTTCTGCCCAACTTGAAAGAGCCAGCAAGACCATGGCCTTTGACTTGCTCCACTACCTTCTCTGCAATTAATTTTTCCAGAGTTCTTTTAAGAATCCGACGGTTCCTCTGAACATCGTATTTATATATGGAATGGACATACTTAAAAATTGCAACAATGGATGCTCCCTTCTTCACATTCATTTCTTTTACAGCTGTTAAAAGCATTACTCGCAAACCTATATGAAGAATGAATATTTTTCATCAAAACTGTGAAAAGAGATTGCAAAGTAATTTTAAGATTTTATTGTAACACTTAAAAGCTCTGGCTTAATTTTTTGTTACTAGTTTGCAGAGGTAGTTTTTTCTGCTAAACAACTTAAATAATTTAATTTCATACTAGCCTCCAGGACTTTTATTCTCTAATCATAATTCTTCAATTATCACATGTAACCAAGGGATACAGAAAGCATCATACACTTAATAATGGAATTGCAAAAAGATTTGATATGTGTTTAAATTTCTGTACAAGAGAAAAAAAACTCTTCAGCCTAAAACAAGCATTTAATCTGAATTACCTACATGGAATAAGACTGGGTTTCAATTAATCTGAAGACACAGGTTTTCCAACGATATACAACAGTTAACCTAATTCCCTTATGTAACTTTAGGACCTCTCACTCAAACTTTAACTGGTATATCAAAATAATATATATTATGTAATATATATCTATGCTTCTGTTAATGTGTTGTTTCTACTTTATTGAGAAATCCCAAATAGACTCTCAATTACTTGTGACTGTTACTTATTTTATAGTTTAATTCCTCTTCATGTTGTTGTAAATGAATCACACCTGCCATCAGTATAAATACTGTGGGGCTTACAAGAACCACCTACGTACTAGGAAACTCTTCTAGCAAAGACTGGAAAAAATAAGAAATTGGGGAAAAAAATGAAGCACTGAGCTCTGTCTTGAAAGTTCATTAATTTAAAGAATAGAAAATAATTTTACATTAAGCATATTTGACAGTTTTTTTCCCCACAGAGCTATCAGATAGCTGAGAAAAATGCATGTTTTATTAATGTATAAGTAAATAACTGCCTGGAAGAAATAAAACATCATTTTGTTAGGAATTTGATAGTTCTAATTAATAATTATGAATACTAAAACCTATACAATTGTGTTTATTTACTTTGAGCATACGGTGAGAGAAAGTATTATCAGTACTTTAAATAAATAAAAAGGGAATATTTATTATTTATTTAGAAAACATTATATGGCAGCCCAACTCACTCCTGGCGATTCCAGGTGGCTTACAGAAATAAAGCCGGAAAACAAAACCCAATAAACCTCCATATCCTGGCCACATAATCAAACCAGCCACTTGATGGGCTCCATATCACCCTGGGGTCCCATGGCCTGCTGGCAAAACCACGTTTTCAAGGCCTTTCAAAAGTGTATCAAGGTGGTGGCCAATCTTATTTCTGCAGGGATGATGTTCCACAGGGAGGAAGCCTCCACAAAGAAAGTCCCTCTTTTTGGTCCCACTAGATCAGCGGTTCTCAACCTTTTCCGGGGCTCAACCCCGGCCCGCGCCGTGCATGCGTGGCGCATCGCTCATGCATGGCGCGACGGGGTGCATCGCGCATGCGCGGCGCCCCGCATCGCAAAGGGAAAAAAATGGCCGACCCCAAAAAAAATGGCTGACCAAAAAAAAAATGGCGGGCCCGCATCGCGCATGCGCGGCGGCCCGCATCGCAAAGGGGAAAAAAATGGCCGACCCAAAAAAAAATGGCCGACCAAAAAAAAATATGGCAGACTGCGCTGTTTGGCGACCCCCGTGAAATGGTCGTTCGACCCCAAATGGGGTTGCGACCCACAGGTTGAGAACCGCTGCACTAGATGGACCTCCTTAAGAGAGGGGACAGAAACATATCTTGCCTTCCTGCTCTGGTGGGTCAGGTAGATGTAACTGGGAAAAGATGACCCTTCATATAACCTGGCCCCAGACCATGTAGTTTTAAAGGTGACAAAAGGCACCTTGAATGGGATCTGGAAGCAAATCAGCAACCAATGCAACTCCCGCAAGAGAGTGAGTTATGTCCAAATTTAGACTTGCACAAAGCCATGCGGATTTTAAGGCATTGGCTTTGTCAATATATATATGTAGAAACAAACTTTAGCACTAGCATTTTTTCTCTAAAGATAGCTGTTTTTTTCTTACTGCTGGTTATGCAAATGACACTTGCTAAATACCTACTTGGATACTGGACCTTTTCCTTCAACGTAAACTCCATTTTCATTATGTTTTTCTTTTTACTTCCTTCAGTAGGTTGTGGTGGAACAAAGAAGTTTACTAAAAACCCCTGGAATATAATTTTAACATTATTATGTCACAATCTACCTAATAATTAACAAAGGCTAGGCATGACAAAAAATAAAATGTACATTTAATTATTGGTCCACTGGTTTTATCAAAGCATGTAAGAATTCAGGTGGAAACTTTAACACTGTTATAAAAATTCATTGTCAATAACAATTTATTAACACTGTAGAATTAAAACTGGAAAATTGTAAGAATGAAGCATTATTTTTTTTAAAAGCAGTACTTAGAAATACTGATCTTTTCACCAATTTAAATATACAGTGGGCTTTGTTTATTCATGGGGATTCTGTTTCAGTTGAACCATGAATAACAAGCCTCTGAAAAAGCATACTGTGCTTATGTGAAAAATCTTGTCAGTCATTTTGTGCATGATATATAATACAAAAAGGACACTCTAGAAGAGACTTACATGGCAAATAATAGATACATAAAATGCTTTATTACATATAAAAGGTTCTGCCCTGTATTTTCCAGGAAAACACCTTTTTTCTTCTCTTCATAGCTAATGGCTATTGGTAAACTATATCTACAAATTGGTCAAATTAGCACGCTTCAAATTCTGCAGATTGACAACTACGATAGCAGTTTGCAACACATTTCTAACTGAACTGTGTTGTGAATAATAGAAGAATAAAGACAGGGAAAATTTTAAAATGGGATTATCATATTCTAGTTAACTTGATATTTTTAACAAAATAATTTAAAAAGTTTTAGTTGGGATTAAGTTTTCCGCAAGGATAAAGAAATACGATGCAACCCTAAGAATATTGTTGTTTTATATTTTCAATATAAAAAGAATCAGACAAATTATTACAATATAGCTATACCAGTTATGTAATAGCATGATATAGAGCAGATTGATTTTGAACCTTTCTTCATAAAACTAGTGTGCATTTTTGCATGTGTTACTTATACACAAAAGTGGCATTTCCACTGTGCTACCAATCATACCTTTCCCAAAATGTTCTATTAAATTATCAGAATAATTAAATAATTAAATTAATTCTTTTAGCATTCAAGACTCAGATTGAAATGTGATCCTGAAACAACCAGATGGATATCTATATGGTTCATTTATATGATTGATTAACTGATTAACGTACTAGTCTTTAGTGAGTACAGAATGCATAATAGAGAATGAGACAATCATTCTTAATCCATATTTGGATTCCATTATGTAAATAATGTTATGAACAACTATGCCTATTGAATTTATGAACAAATGTGTTTTTAACCCAGGGATTGATAAACTCCAGAATAAATGCTGAGGCCCATAAATAAAACAAATTTTAAACCACCAGAATTTTGTGAGATACTGTTGAATTTTTTAAATGCCTGGACCAATGTGTCACATTGTATGATGTCCCAGAAAAGAGACTGAAAAGGTGACCAAACACTGTGGTAGACAGTGAAAAGCTATGGGGTAGTAAACTATCAATATTTGAAGTAGACTGAAAAGAAATGAAAGCTCAAGCAGACTGCATAGTGCTTTTAAGACATTCAGTAGGACAGATAAATTGGAAATGGAAAACAATGTTAAATTGAGAATTGGGGAGAGAGGAAAATAATGCTTAAGAATGAAGACTGATTGTTATGAATCCTGTAGAATTATGATATGATTTTCTACTTCATTCCAGTTTTTCCAGCAAATTACATTCACAACTAAATCTTTTCTCTCGACACAAATTATAAAAGAAAAAGAAAAAGTCATACAAAATTGTTTTACAAACTGCAAAGGTTACAGATTTAGGAGAAACCATTGCTTATATATTCCAAATGTAATTTCCAATTACAATCAATGGGTTGAACGGGATTTGAATATTGGTACTACTTTTATCCACTTACAATGCAGGTTTCTCACCTCTGGTAACATCAGAGCATCTTGTCTGATGTCTTTACGAGTGTGTGACAAAATAAGAGCCAAGACCTCTACTGTTTTTCCAAGGCCCATCTCATCTGCTAATATTCCTCCAGGCCACCGAGGCCCAGCAACAGGTCGATCACGGATTACACTGAAAATAAAAAATTATGGATTTTTGTTACAAATGCAACTAACTTAACTGAATTCAATATTTAGAATTCTAAATAAGTATCAGCTACACACAATTGTTTCAATGTTATGCTTTTGGACATATTAAAGCAATCCATCCTTACCAACCAGTAAAAGGATTATAGTAGAGCTTTAGTCCATCTAGAGTAATAAATTCTCTCCATAAGTAGTGGATGGCGTTATCTGATGAAAGAAAAGAACAAGACAATAAGATTCAATGAACTTCACATCTCCTCAAAATTGGAAATTGAAATTGAAGTTCTGAGGAAAGTCATTCCTCATTCTATGAACCATTTTAACTAAATTGTACTTATTTATTTTATTTTTATTTATCAAATTTCTATACTGCCCCTCTCCCAAAGGACTCGGGGCGGTGTACAGCCTAAAAATATAAAAAAACATATATACATAATTTAAAATAATTAAAAGTGAATTAAATAATTTTGACCGTAAAATCCCCATTTAAAACCCAAAACTTACAAATCTTTAAAAAATTTTACTCCATCCCCCTAAAACATTCTAACCCTACCGGAACGGGGGCTTCTATGCCAGGCCAGCCTGTCGAAAAAGGAACGTTTTTAGTTCCCGACGGAAGGTGCGTAAATCTGTCATTGTACGGAGTTCCGTGGGGAGTACTTGATATAAAAATACTGGTAGTCCTCACTTACTGGCCAAAGCTGGCACTGGCAACTCCGTGGCTAAGCAAAATGTTGTAAAGTGAAACCATACTGACATATCACATCAGTTCCAGCTGTGATCATTAAGGGAATCACCAGTGAATGTTAAACACAATGTCGCATGACTGCAACTTGCAACTTTGTGCTAATTTCAATCCCTTCCCACAATATAAAAGCATTCCATAAAAATCTCTTCTTACAATATCTGTACTCTAGAAAGAGTACAGAGAAGTGCAACAAAGATGATTAGGGGACTGGAGGCTAAAACATATAAGGTCATTTTTTTAGAAAGAAATGCTAGATTAGGATGCCGCTATTGATGCAATGTTTAAGGACTGCTTATCTAATATACAATAAAGTTTATGTTAACCTTTCTATTGATCTACTATGCAAACTGGCCATTGTATTTACTAATATTTCTATAGTTTCTAAAGATGTCATTATACAACATTAATCAAAAGGAGGACCTGGTGATTTCCTCATAGTACATTATCATGTATTCTACCATCAACATGTTGTATATATATATGCATTCCTGCTGCTGTTGCGAGATAATTACCATTGGTAGTTATATATCTAAAGTTCTCACGCTGCAGCATCCAATTTACAGCCTCACTTTGGTATGGCCTGAGTACAGGAATCAATGCAGAATGTTGTACGTTTTCCTTTAAAAAATGTATCTCTTTTTGGTGTACATGCCTCACATAGTCATACAGCTCTTCAATATTTTGCCGTTCTATATCTCTATCAGATTCCTCGTCTTCTTCCAGAATGTCTAAAAAAATGTACAAAGCTATTGACTATCAGTAACATAAATATTTTTAAAGTACATAAGAAATAAAAAGTTGAAAAAAGTATTTGAGTATTAAAAACATAATAATTTAGTGCAACAATGCTTCCAAGCTTTCAAAGAGGGATAAGAAAATAACAACTCAAAATACAAATATATGAATGGCTGATGAAACAATGTTATGAATATATAATGGTATTTAAGTTTCTGAACCCATTTGAATATTGAATTTTCAATATTTCTCTATAAATATGACCCAAAACATTGTTTTCCACACAAATCCTAAAACTAGATAAAGAGAACTCACTTAAACAACTTAAAAACCATTATATTTATTCATTTCTTGTTTATATAATTGTTTGTTCATTTATTGAAGAAAATTAACCACACCTCCATTTTTAATTGTTTTATTTATGCAGAAACACTGCAAATTAATAAAAAGGGAAGGATATAAGATGTGAATTAAGGTGGCCTCACCTTGTGGAGTGAGCTGATGAATATGTGTTGACTGAGATAGGCAGTTTCAAAATTTGATAAATAAATTGAACGCATACAGGGAACTGAAACAGCAGGTTTCATTAAAAATGAAAGAACTAAAATGTATGTCAGAAAGTATAAATTGGTGTCATCTATGTAACTATGGCTCCTTATGAAACTAGGAACCCATAGATCAGGGGTTCTCAACCTTGGCAACTTTAAGACTTGTGGACTTCAACTCCCAGAATTCCTCAGCCAGCAAAGCCAAGGTTGAGAACCCCTGCCATAGATTGTAATATATTCCAGTAAACAGTGAGATGGATTTGATGGGATATTGTGCAAATGAATGCAATCCATTCAGTTACGTGACATAGTTGGGAAATAGGAAGGAAATAAGAAAAGGCTTTGAGGTAAGTTATCTGCCAACAAAGAGAGAGGTTTTTAATAAGAATTTTAAGCATAGGGTTATATATACACATGGTAAAGGAATGAATATAAATCTAAAGCCATAACTGATTCACCTGCAATAAAATGTGATATCATTAATACTGTAAAGGATACAAAAATGCTGAGATGATCTGAAATAATACTCTTTGGTAGCATTAAAAGTGAATCTTGGAAAAAATAGGTGTGGAAGACAAAAAGTAAAATCAATAAGAATGAAAATAGAACAAGTGCAGAAAGAGAAAGTACAAATCTTGTCAGCAAAAGTATGAGAAGAAATATTAATCTCCTATTAGATTGGATAGTGGAAGATATCAGAAAAACGGAATGGGAAGAATTATGTATTATCACATATAAGAATTATCAGAGTGCTACATTATATTAAGAAGAATAAAAAGAACAAAAGAGCAGCCTTGGTGAAATGCAATGTGAAAAAACTGGGGCTGAGAAAAAAATGCACATAAAAAATTATCGTTACAAAAACTGAAGATGAGAGAAAGCTACTGTATATTGTGTCCAGACAAAAATTTTACAAAGAAAAAAAGCAGTTAAGCTTAAAACAAGCAGAGAAAACAAGAGACCAGTTTTAATATAAATTTTTAAAAACTGTTTTGCAGTTAAAGCCTATTAAACAGAGTGAATAAAATTTAAAAAAGTTATACAAAACCCAAGATTTTCACAATGTGAAAAAATGCTAGAACAGCGGTTCTCTACCTATGGGTCGCGACCCCATTTGGGGTCGAACGACCGTTTCGCGGGGGTCGCCAGACACCATGGTCCGCCATTTTCCCCCCCTTTTCCTTAGCTGTTGTAAATAAATATGCAAATGTTGCAAAATAGTGAGGACAAAGGCACTGCTACTGTACCTGTTAAAATACAGGTGTAATTCCTTTCTGGAGTTTTCAGAATAAATATGTGACTTGTTTAACATGAAAACTGGACCCGCACCGGATGAAGGGATGCATTTATTGTGAAAAGAAGCAAAACTAAATGCAAAAAGCATAAGGAAACTAAGTATGTCTGGGAATGCATTTGGCAGCATCCTGACCGAAATGTTAATGAGAGAGATGAAAAAACTGGGAAAGTGGTAGTAGACTTTTTACTGGGCAGAGGAGGCAGACTAGATTCTTGCTCTTCTGCTGGCCACTGAAAAAGTTAATTTATTGATTTTTTAAAAAGTGTACAATAAAGTGAATAAGCTTGAATTAGAGAATCTTTGTTGAATATAGAGTTGAAGATTGGTTGCTGAATGGGATTTATTTAAATTTGGAAGGTTGTCTGGCTCGCAAATGATTCTGGGCAACTCACATTGTTAAAAAGAGGAAAAAAAGAATAATTAGATAAGAATCCAGATTGCAACGCCTTGGTCTCTTCAGCCTTGAAAGACGGCATTTAAGGGGTGACTTGATCGAAGTGTATAAAATCATGCATGGGATAGAAAAGGTGGATAGAGAAAAATTCTTTTCTCTATCACACAATACCAGGACAAGGGGGCACTCCCTAAAGCTCATAGCTAAGAAAGTGAGGACAAATAAAGGGAAATATTTCTTCACCCAGAGGGTCGTTGATTTATGGAATTCACTTCCTGAAGGGGTCGTGACAGCTGTCAGCCTTGACAGCTTCAAGGCAGGGCTAGATAGATTCATGGATGCCAAGTGTATCGATGGTTATTAAAACGGATGTCCATGTGCCGCCTCTATGTTGGTTGAGGCAGGCAGGATTCCCTTGGGTACCATTTGTTGGGGGTCAAGGGAAAGGGAGGGTTTTGCCTTCTCTTTCTGCTCGAGATCCCCATGTACAATTGGTGGGCCACTGTATGACACAGAATGCTGGACTCGATGGGCTTTGGCCTGATTCAGCATGGCTCTTCTTATGTTCTTATGTTCTTAATCATACAAGATTCCATATAACCATATATATTAAGATTATACACAGTTCCACAATAAAACATCCAAACTAATAACATTCCAAATTGTCTGTAAGAATATTCTCACTACTCCAAATACATCTAGTTCGTTCTCTTTGATTTCTTATCTGCCACAAGGGGTAGTACTATACTAGCTAAGAGAAATGGAGTATCTTACTCACTCATTTCTTTTTTCTTAGGATTTTATAACAGTAATAATGTTGTAAATCTTATCCTAACTCAAACTTATCAGCATACTGATTTTGAGGGCAGAAAGACAAGCATTTTCCTAGCAACCAACTAATGATAAATTTATGTTGAAAAAATGAGCAAAGGCTGCCATTCTTAAAAGAACTTGCAGTAAATGGCCAAAAACTAACATAATATAGAAAAAACTGGCAAACAAACAATGGCACAGATTCTGCCAGAATTCACAATTAAGTGATAATATCGTTCATAAACAGATACATTTTTAAGCATCTGGTCTGAAAAATATGATTACCTGGAATTACAAAGTGATAAAATTTTTCCATCAGTTTCTGAAGGAGTTGATTAGCCTTTCTTATTCTTCCCCCACCATCGCTAAGGAATTCTAACTTACTTATGCCAAGTTCAAGAAGATATATTCCAACCTGTGAATTAAATGTTCATGGGAAAAAGTTTAGACAAACTTTAGAATATACAATAAATTATGGGAAAAGTAACTTAATATAGCTAGGAACAAAGCAAAGAAGAATAAAAATAACAACAAATGACAAGTGATCATAGTGAGAACATTAAAGCTGCCTTTCCCAACCTAGTTTTCCTCAAATATACTGAACCAATTCTTAAAACAATTAATCAAGACTGGTTGTAATATGAGAACTAACATATTTCATAATGAAAGAGATACCAGGTTAGACAATGGGTCATTAAAAATAGTTAAAGTAATTTAACAGGCTAAGTTATAATGATGAGGGGTCCTTGGTGCTGACTGAGCTTGCTTGTTTCCTTGCAGACGTTTCATTACCCAAGCTAAGTAACATCATCAGTACTAGTAAGGAGTGGAGTCTGCTGTCAGCTTTATATTCTGGTGGCTTGCCTGTCAGTGTTGGTGGGGGTGGTCTTAGAGATTTGGTTGGGCTGTTTGCTGTTGGCTTCTTTCGCAGTTTCTTGACCCAACCAAAGAATCTCTAAGACCACCCCTATCAACGCTGACAGGCAAGGCATCAAAATATAAAGCTGACCGCAAATTGTACTCCTTACTAGCACTGATGATGTTACCTAGTTTGGGTAATGAAATGTCTGCAAGAAAACAAGCAAGCTCAGAGAGCACCAAGGACCCCTCATGTCAACCTTGAGCTACAATATTCTCCTTTATTAGTAATAATGATATATTTTAATATTTTCCTAAAAATTGAAATCATTATTTGTGATTCATAAGTATATTTCAATTATTAGCTGCAAGGGAAAAGAAAGCTGGGCACATCCTATTAATGAGGCAAATGATCGTGAGAATCCTGGATGAAAATAACTAAAGGCCAAACTATATTTAGTGAAGGAGAGTCATAATTAAATCACCCAACAGTTATTGGTATGTATTCATAAAACGCTGAACCATAATCTAATTAATAACCTAATCAATGATTTGCATTTCCTTTTCCATGATATGATAATCTCTATAGGTGGTATTTAAACCAGCAGAGCAGGAAAATAAATAAGCTGTTTCAGTTTCAATTAAATGCAATGGTGGGACTGAGGGAGTTAAATTGAAACTACAGAAAACATTAGAAGAAGCAACAATTAACTTATGGATAAAATGTGATTTATTCAGTTTATAACTTTTTAAAAAAAAATACCCCCATAATAAAATTTGCTAAATTAAAAAAATGTTAACGAGTTGATAAAAGAATTGTTTATAATAATGTGGCTATATCAAAAGCATTTCCTTTTTAATTAGTTAGTAGCTTATATTTGTGATTTACCTTTGGTTATTTAATGCTATGCACACAAACACACATCATTTAATTTATTTAATAAAGATTCCATTAAAATCCAATTTACAGGTAAAGAATTCCTCAAGTTTAAATAAATAGGCAAGTTATGAATCTGGAAAATACGTTACAGAACTATCTCTATAGTTCCTGTACAGGAAGAAAATTTTATGACTGAACAGCAACTTTAAACTTCCTCAGGGAAGAGTTTTATTTATACACCCCAACAGAAAATTTAAAACATATGAAAACTATACTCCCTAAGATATGCTGGGGCAAAACTTTTCATTATTTTGGCTGGCATAATTAACATTTTATTCAGAGATGCTAGTTAATAAGTCCTGCAAAAGAATAAAATCTAGTAAAATCTACTTTGCATATAGAATAAATTGAATTGAAGGAAAGATTCCTATCTTTAATGTTAACATATTTTCCATCTGCAGATAAAAGACATTAATTACAATATTCTATTCAGGCACCTTTCTACATATTTTTAATTTCAAATATATTCACCAGTAGATATGTTCTATTAATTATATAAATTGACTACCTTTACAGAACAAGTATCTCCAGATCTTTGATACAGTACAATTATTTTTTTCTTCTGTAGCCACATTAAATTTTCCATCATTTCATTATTTAAAGACGATTCAACTAAAACATCTAGTTCGTAAGTACTCTGTAATGATTCTTCCCCTTTGTCCACCTTTATAATATCATTTGCATGGACAAGAAGATGCAGATGATCACTAAATTCTGCTGTCATCAAGGTCAACCCTCTTTTCTGGAAATTGTCACTTAAATGTTGTTCAGAAGGAAGCTGAAGTGTAAATTCCCCAAGCAAAGTTTTCCAGGGAGGATCAGGCTGATAAGGAAGTATCAAAATATTTAGCTGTATAGCTATAGATGGCAATAGATGACAAGAATCTTCTGCTTCATCTACAAGTGTTAAGATGTTTGGGGATTTGGGATTCTTTTCTTTGCGAGTCAAGTCTTCATCCCTGCTATCATCATTTATCACAATATGTACAGCAGAAGATGAACTTGTACCAGCAACAGGATGGTCTTCAGCCATCACATCTACATCTAGCATGTCATTTTTCTGGTCATCATGCATATTCCAACAGAGTTGCTTCTTTTGCTCTTCATTCATCCTCACGGGAGGAGCACGCTTTCGACGGCGACTCATTTTGATATTTCACTACTGCTACACACTGTAACACAGATAAATACCAGTCAATTTATATCTTGAATGGACCATTAAATTTTGATTTAATAAGAATCTGGAACATTGTCCAAAGATTTATTTTAGATATATCTATTAGCAATAAACCTTGCCCTCCTCCCCCCCCCCACCAGTCTTTTCACTTTAGGGTTCAGCAACAGAATTTCCCATCTATGAAAAAGCTAATATTTTAAAAAAAATTCAGAGAAATCACTATTCAAAGCAGGAAGTCTTACTTTGTTACCTTACTTTCAGAAGTATATCAGAATGCATATATCTTATGGTCTCCAGGACTGTGCTTCAGAAAGCATGGAAATGCATTCTCAAAGGCAATACATTAAAAATCTTTGGATTATATGTGCTTATTGGCATTTTATCTTTTCCAGCCACAATTTCAAATCCATAACCAATCTTAACAATACTATCTTCAATTGTGTCTCTGTGTGTCAGTATTTGAAGTAATACTAAGATGTAGCCAAGAATTTGAAATAATACCAAAATCTAGTCAACTCTGCTTTTGCCTCTTTACTGGATCCGAAAAACACTAAATTTTGTCACTCTTAGACATAATGATCATTTGACATAATTATCATTTGATGCTTTTTGAGACTAAATGTTTAAGGGGCCATGTTTAAGGGATCACAGAATGGTGGTTTCTTAGCGTTCCAATTATTTTTTATACTTTCTTATTCATTTATGTGGTATCTTTTATAAAATTAAAAACTTAATTGTTTCCTAAAGGCAAGGGAACAATTGTGGAATGTATAAATGTATATTCCTAGAGCCTCCAACCCTTGCCAACTTTTAAAACTTTTTGTCATATTTTCACTCCAATTTTCAATCTGTCTTTGCAACTTGTGATCTTATTTATTTATAGGCTCAATTGGCTATCCAACTCATTAGACCAGGGGTCTTCAAATTTGGCCTGCTGGCTGAGGAATTCTGGGAGTTGAAGTCCACAAGTCATAAAAGGGCCAAGTTTGAAGACCTCTACGTTAGACAACCAAAGTTACTTGCTTCACTTGTTTTTAAGGCATGCTGTTGAGAAACACAATATGGCCTCAAACAACTAGGGTACTTGTCTGCTTTTCGTCAGCAGTCTTGAAAGTCCTTCATTCTGTTTTGTCTTTTCTGTGTAGTAGACTGCTAACTAAAACTCCAAAGAGTAGGCTGAAGAGGCAACTTTTGTAATGTTGCAAAACTCCAACCACTGCACCTCTGGCCTTTATTTTCACTGCTTCCAAGTTCAATTTAACATGAATCTGCCTACTTCAATCCTTGGCTCCATATTTAGATACCGTTACTCTTTATGTTTGCTGCTTTGCCACATTCCCTTCTACAATTGTAATAACAGAAGTACAGGTAGTCCTCGACTTACAACAGTTCCTTTAGTGACTATTCAAAGTTACAACAAGCATTGAAAAAAGAAACTTATGACTGGTTTTCACACTTACGACCATTTCACCATCTCCATGGTCATGTGATCAAAATTCAGAGGCTTGGCAACTGACTCATATTTATGACAGTTGCAGTGTCCAGGTGTCATATGATCCTCTTTTGCAATCTTCTGACAAGCCAAGTCAATGGGGAAGCCAGATTGAATTAACAGCTCTGTCACTAACTTAACAACTGCAGTAATTCACTTAATAACTGTGGCAAGCAAGGTTGTAAAACGGGGCAAAGCTCACTTAACAAATGTCTCACTCGGCAGCGGAAATTTGGGCCTTAACTGTGGTTGTTAAGTCGAGGACTACCAGTGGTTGCTTGCTTATCATGAGCTCACGACTCAATGCAGTACAATTAATCACAGCATCAGATCAAGCGAACTAAAAAGTTCTTAAAAGTAATAAGCTGCCTTTTCAATGATGATGACGACCATTAGATGTTGGCATCACATCTGAAGCGACGGGTAAGCCTACAAGAGGCTTTCTTTCCAATCAACTTCACAGGGGCTCCAGGAAACAGAGGCGGCTGTCCTTTCACTGCACGAAGGCAAGGACCGCCGGTGCCGGGTGTGCACAGAAGAACACAAAGAGATCGTTTCCTATTTCCGCGGACACCGAGGCAGGCTGGCAGGGGAAGAGTCGCCGGCAGATAGGCTGTACAACAGAAGACGGCGTGGGGGGATACAAAGCCTCGGCCCTGCTGCTGGGCACCCGCTCGCGGGTGGAAGCACCGGAGAGAGGCGAAACGAAGCCGCCAAGAGATGCTCCGTGGTCCAACGTACCTGACGGTTCAAGTAGCAAGCTGAAATGCGTGCTTCCGTTCCGGGATGTCCGTTCAGGAAACCGCCCCTGAGCCAGCAGTAACCGACCAACTGTCCTCCGAACGGGCCCCCCGCGGGAGGAGGAGGAGGAGGAGGAGGAGGCGTACCAGCGAACGCCCCTTCCCCCCTCCCCCCGCGTGAAACCCCAGCCAGCAGATAGGAGCCAATCGATAAGCAGCGAAGGCCCAGGCAGGCCCCGCCCTCGGCGGCTAGCGCGCGGGCGCTGGAGAAGTGACGACAACGCGTCCCGGCCGGCCGTGGGGGGGCGGGATGGTGGAGAGAGAATGTTGCTTTGTTTCGGGAAGGTCGGGGCGAGGTGCTGCAGCGGCTCCTCTCGGCGGGTTCTGCGGTGGAAGTTTTATAGCGTACCCCGGTTCCCTCGGGCGGCTCGCGAGCTAAAAGGTGGAGGCGTCTCCGGAAAGAAGCCGCTTGTTCCGTGCGATTGTGCCCTGCAGGGGTTCTCAACCTTGGCAACTTTAAGACTTGTGGACTTCAACTCCCAGAATTCCTCAGCCAGCTTTGCTGGCTGAGGAATTCTGGGAGTTGAAGTCCACAAGTCTTAAAGTTGCCAAGGTTGAGAACCCCTGCCTTATAGGGTGTGTACCTTACAGGGTGAAATGTTCCAAAAATGCTGTAGGGTTGGGCGATCTCGAAAAAGCGAAGCGTGGTCGGACTTGTTTGATATTTGAATGGGAGGCTGTGGGAAAATCCAGGAGGAGAAATTAGACAAGCGTCTTGAGAAATTAATTCCAAACCGTTGCCAAAAACAAACAAACAAACAAACCAAAAAACCCAGCGCGCAAGCATAGATTAATCTAGCTCGATTTTTAAGCAGTGTTTCTCGACCTCAGTGACTTAAAGGTGTTGGATGTTGGTAAGGTGTTTAATTGTTGGCTGGAGAATGCTGGGCGTGGAAGTACCGATCTCTTAAGTGTCTGAGATTGAAAAACACTGGACTAGAGAAAAACCTTAACTTCAACCGGGGCTTGTCTGAATGATATTTGTATTGCATTCGTACATTCATTTCCATCCTGCCAATTCTTTTAGCGCAAACTCAAACTTTACACACACTCACTATTTATCCTTACAAAAATGTTGTGAGATAGATTAGGCAAGTGAAAGTTAAGTGAAAGAATGATTTTAGTAGCTGGCAGTGTGCACTGAACCCAATCCTCTAATCGTTACATCATGTTGATTTGGTGAATTGATTTTTGTCCACATTATTTCTGGAAATCGTTGTGAGAAGTTTAGGTCAGCTCAGATTTTTCCATTGGTAGTGTGATGCCAATTTCCTTTCCTCACAGAGTCTCTTATCAACTTAGTACATGCAGCTCTGAACCACACAGGTGTCTTAACATATTTTACATGTACAATGAAAACGTGAACAGACTGAGTTTCTCTTTGCCTGTCAACACAGCACTGTACATCCTGTGTTAATATCCAAAACACTTCCTCCGCAATGCCATCCTGCCATTTTTCCCTCAAGAACATGCCATGAAAACATCACAAGTTTGTGCTTATTCCCAAATAAATGATTCATTTAGCTATATCTTAAAGTGTTCCTTTAATTCTTCAGACAGTTGTTGATAGGAGATAACACTGAATTGCAGAGCTCTTTTCACTTACCAGTGAATCCTGTATGACAGCTTAAACAATGAGAAATTAAGCAAGATAGTGTAAGAAATATATTTTACTAAATTGTTACTGGAGAGCAAATAGATTCTAATTTTCTATACTGAACAATGCTACAAGTAGAATGAATTCATAACCCTGTCAACTGTCCATATGGCATCATTGTCAATCCTAAAAGCAACAAAGGGAGCTATTATAATCCAGGTCAGACTGTTTTTCTATTTAGCCCATGGCATCTCTGACTGATAGCAACCCACTAAGATCTGAGATGGAGTTTTCATGCTATCTACTGAGAATATGTTAAGGACAGAGACCAGAATTTGAATTATGACAAGCAAGTTGTTTTGCCACCCAAATTTACATTGTGCCTAGACTGGGTAGTTGAAAAAGAAAGAAGGCCTGGAAGAAAACCGTAGCAAACTACTTATGTATTTTTTTAAGATTATGTATTGGGTTTTTAAATGATTGGGCCAAATTATTTATTCTATTTTTAATAATTTTACTTTTTGTATGTTGATGTTTTTTAATTGGGCTGTACACCGCCCCGAGTCCTTCGGGAGGGGGGCGGTATAAAAATCACAAAAATAAATAAATAAATAAATAAATAAATAAATAAATAAATAAATAAATAAATAAATAAATAAATGGACATGTCCATATAGTCACCAGAGCAAGGTTAAACCATGGCTTAATTGAAGCTATTAACCACAGTTTTGAGACAAATGGTGGACCATCAAAGATATCATTTTGCAATCACAATTAACTTTACCAATTGAAGATTTGTTCTCTCCTGCCACATATTCATCAGAATCCTTGATGATTCCTACAGACTGTGGGCAAAATAATATAATTTGTGTTCCCTTTCTTCTATCTTTAGTTGCACTTATTCCAGTTTGGTCTAGTGATTAAGACACCAGGCAAGAAAGTAGGAGACTGTGAGTTCAAGTCTCACCTTAGCCATGAAAGCCAACTAGATAATTTTTGGATCAATCACTCTCTCTCAGACCAACCCATTCATAGGGTTGTGGGCAAAATAGGAGTAAGAAGATGTGCCGCATATGTTTGTCACCTTGAGTTTATTTTTATTTTATTTATTTTTTTATTTTACAATTTTTATACTGCCCCCCTCCCGAAGGACTTGGGGCGGTGTACAGCCCAATTAAAAACATTAAGATACAAAAGGTAAAATTATTAAAAATAAATTAAATAATTTATTTGTGGCAATAATAGCAGAGTACAAATAAATGAATAAATAACCTGCATCTTGCTCCATATTGATTCAATGCAGTCTACAGATATGGAAATAACGTAAAAACTATAATATGTTTTGAAACTTCAATAACAGAAAAAGAAATATCAAATAATGAGAAATAAATGCATACACACAGTCAACCCTCCCAGGTAAACCAGAGAGGAACAGGAGTGGGTGAACTAATTCTACTTTATTGTAAAGCAACATTAACAGAATCTTGCAAGGCTGAAGATACAGGCTTCCTACTGCCACTTTTAACTGCTTGATCCAATATGGTGGGTCCTTATAAATTTCATTCTCTGACCATTAAGTCTCTTTGTCTGTTTTCTAGGTAGCATCTCTTGCTACCTTTCCCCAGGGTCATCCATACATTACATTACACAGATACATATGGGTGCTAGTGAATCTTATAGCATCTTCTGTTAGTTTAATGCCTTAGTGATTGATGTGTATAAGAAAATCTCAAATACTGTCAGCACTTAGAAATTACATTTTAACTGACAGAAGTGCTTTAATCTTATAGCATAGGTCTATCTGATCATTTGAATTATTGAATCATAGTTTTGAATAGGCTTCTCCATGTATGGGGTGATCATCCCCTCCCCTCACAAAGACCTTGTCCTTCATAGTAACAACTATTGAGTTCCTATAATTAGGTTAATAGCTTAGTCTAAGCCATGGTTTGTTGAACTTGTTTATTCTTTAAATTTATACTGGTAATTACCAAGATATTTTGATGCATTAAGGATTTAATCTTCTCACCCACAGGTAACTTTGAATAATACACTTCCCAGGATTTAGAGCAGACATGTCAAACTCGCGATGTCATGTGACGTCGCGCAACGTATCGGGACAGTTTTGCCATTGCTGGCCATGGGGTGGGCGCGTCTTCCGGATGACGCATCTGGCCCACGGGCCGGCAGTTTGACACCCCTGATTTAGAGGATTCAGTTCTTATCAAAGGATTGAGCTGGGCTTTTTTCTATAATTATTTTCAAAAACAAAACCTTTAGTAGCCTCAGGCTCATAGCATACTCTAAAGTTATTTTGAAAGAATCAAAATAGTCTGCTTCCCAGGTATGGTCTTTTTTTCCCACCTGTGAGCACAGATGACATCATGACTATCTTCTGAAGAAACCTAGAGCCAATCCAATGAGTTGTGTCCTGTTTTTCAATATTTAGGTGACTGTTTATACAATTCATTTATTTACTACCCTGCTAAATTCTGGAACAGTCTGAGTTGTTTATATCAATTTAATCAATTTCAGGAAAAAAAGGGGGGAAAAAACCCTCATGGATCACAAGAACAAAGATGTACCACCAAAATGGGAGTAAGCTAATTGTCCTGGTATCCAAATTCTGATCTAGATAGCCACCAGTTATGCTCTATTGAAAGTATAGTGGTCCTTGAGTTATGACCCCACATTCAGTGACCATTCAAACTTGAGACAGTGTTAATTGATGGGCATTTAGGACTGATCTCCAGAATTCCAGCAATCTCAGTGTCCCTGTGGTGACATGATTATGATTCAGGCACTTGGTGCCTTGCTCATGAGTATGATGTGGCAAGTTATGATCATGTGGTCACAATTTCCAGTGTTCCCTGCTGATTTTACACAAGAAAAGTCAATCGGCAAGCCAGCAGGAAGTTGAAAGTCACGTGTGGTCCTCTCTTAATAACCCACCCAATCCTCACTTAATGATAGCAACTGGGACTGCCAGGATTGCCATTGTTAAATGATATTGGTGTTCATGATGTTGAGCTCTCTGATCACACTGCTTAGCAACATCAATTCCAGTCTCAGTTGCCATTGTAACCCAAGGACTATCTGTAATAATTATTTATTACTAAAGACATCTATTACCTCAGAAAGCAAAAGAAGAAATATTATTTTATGTGTTACCATTGTTTTTACTCTACCTTTGTCAATAACAATTCTCAGAAAACACCAAAACAGGTTTAAAGTTATATAACAAGGGAGAAGATTTCTAGCCCAAGAGGGATTCCTCAGAGGTGCTACTTCTACACATTAGTTTGTGGTAGCACATTTATTAATAAAAACAAAAGCAGAACTCAGTATATTAAAAACTTCCTTGGTTTTCCCCTTCTTCTCAACCTATTCATCTTCCTTGAAAGTCCTTTGAGATAGGCCAGCTCAGGAAACAAATACCACAAGTACTGCAAGAATGCTATTGTTGTGGGTATAATAGCAGAATCTTGAAAACCTGATGGGGTTTTCTTTGCCTCATCTCATACCAGACTAAAGAGAGAGTTCTTTTAGGTTTCTGTCTTACGATGTTTGCTTTCCAAGTCCAAGTTGTTATTTCCCCTCTCTTAATGGCTCATTCATTCTTTCTTCAAAGCTATTTCCACATCCCTTCTATATAGTATATTTGTTTATAATCTGATTCTCATTATCATTGGTCATTTTATGACCAATCTGTCTATTTTGTCACTCATTTTGTATTCAATTCACATTGATTTAGTACCCAATCATTCATGACCCTACCCATTCATTCATGACCCTACCTACACATACACATCCCAAGTAACTCACAGCCACTGGATTCAACTTGCATTTCCCCCGAATACACAAGGGTCACTTCCGCATACCAAAACTGGGTAGAAACGTACTTACGCACAGATTTTTTTTTCTGTTTCCTTTAAACATTTATCTTCACAAAGACCACATGATACCCACTGTTTTTTCCACCAGTATTTGTATCTCCTAAAATGTTTCCATCCATTTTCTCATTTTAGGTAAACTTCGTACCAAAATAAATCTGGGCTACGCTCCCCTATGTGGCATAAAATGGCATTGCAGCTCCAAAATTTTATTATGCCCAAAAGAAATAATTCCGGTTTGAAATCCATTTTTATCTCAGTTATCTCCTGTATCCAATCTCTTAAACGTTCCCAATAATTTTTTGCTTTGGGGCACAGCCACCACATGTGATAGAATGTTCCTTCTCTAATTCTACATTTCCAGCACTTCGGGTCTATATTTTTATGCATTTTGGCCAATCTCGCAGGTGTTAAATGCCATCTATAAATCATTTTATATATTGATTCTCTCTATATGCAGTTGATAGCGTCAATTTGCAATTTACGTTCCATAATCTTTCCCATTCATTTAAGTTTATATTTCACCCCACATTTTGTGCCTACGCTAACATCGACCCCTTCACTATTTCTTCCTCTAACTCTATTTCTAATAAATATTTATAAATTTTTGATAATAATTTTCCTTCCTTGCTTATTAGGATTTTATCAAGTAAATGTGGGGTCTGACTTATTCCATATTCTTGCCTGTCTCTATTATATCTAGATTGAATTTGTAAATACGACCACCAATCTATGGGTATTCTTTGTTCCTCCAACTCTTCTCTTGGCTTAAGATTGCCTCGGTTATCCAGTAATTCTTTATATCTCATCATCTTTTTTTCCTCTAATGTATTAGGGTAAATCACTGCCTCCATTGGTGAAAACCAATTTGGAATTTTCCCATAGTGTCTTTTTTTATTTTTTTCCCATATCCCAATCAATGCTCCTCTTATCTGATGTTACTGGAAGTATGTATGTATTTTCTTCTGTTTCCCCCACAAGAATGCATGCCAGCCCGCCTGAGGAAATTTATCTTCCAATACTTTTTTCATACGGTACTTGTATTTTCTGCAATTATTTTACTTTTCACCTTTTAAATCCATTTCTTCTATGTTCAGTTTTTCTCCAAGGTCCACTCTTAAGATTACCATATAGTGGCCTGTTCCACACCCAGAACCACAAACACTTTTAGATCCTTCACTATCCATTCCTTTTTCATGTGTACACGTGGATGGATTTATGGAAATCCCAATGAAAGAAGTTACACAACTACAATTCAAGCAACTGATTAATAACTATCACCCGAAATGCTGCCTGATTGAGAAGGGATTGAGCAGCATTGATACCTTAGTTATCCAGTTGTTTATATGCCACCCCTTTCTAATCATCTGAACTGGCAGTGTCACTGCATGTTACAAAAGTTTAATCCATAGAGTTGAGCACAGCAAAGAATTTCTCAGGATCTGTAAAGCAACTTGGAAACAAACTGTTAAAAATTTGTTAGCACAATCTTGCCTGTGTCAACCCAAAGGTAAACCTCCCTGAATTCAGTAATAAGCAACAGCAGGATTAGATACAGTACTTGAAGTAATATGGTCCTCGACTCTGTGAACCTATTGAAGAGAGAATCAATGGCCAGTGGTTTTAGCACATTTTCTCCTTGTAAAGATTAATATTTTTTAAAAAAACTTGGGTAGTTTTCTGAAACAAAGCAGATAGCTACATAGTATTATTATTATTATTAGTAGTAGTAGTAGTATTAGTATTAGTATTTTCTTAAATTTCTATACCGCCCCTCTCCCGTAGGACTTGGGGCGGTTTACAGCCCAATTAAAACAAATAATAACAATAAATATTTAAAAATAAATTAAATTAATACATGGCTGTTACTAAAACCTGTTAAAATCCCAATTCTAAAACCCGAACAGCCTCGTTTAAAAATGTACATAAAAAATCCGAAGAGATCTAGGCCAGGCCGGCTTGATTGAAGAGATGAGTCTTCAGTTCTCTTCTGAAGGTGCGGATATCATGACACGTCCGGAGTTCTGGGGGGAGCTCGTTCCACATCGTCGGTGCCCCCACAGAAAAGGCTCTCCCCCTGGGCGCCACCAGCCGACACTGCTTAGCCAATGGCACCCTGAGGAGGCCCTCTCTGTGGGAGCGAACTGGTTGATGGGAGGTATTTACTGGCAGAAGGCGGTCCCGTAAATAAAATATTTAGTAAATATTTATCTGCTAAGGAGCCATAAAAAACCCCATATAACCATATACTTGTATATAAGAAGAATTTTGTCCATCTTCCCCAGGAGGTTCAACAGTCAGGCAGCATGAAAATCAAAATATAGTAAATGTCTACAGTACATACAATAAATAATGGGGGGAAATGGTAGTGAGCCAAACAAAAAATACCAAAAATATTCAAATCACAGCAAATATTCTGACAGCAGAAGATTTTTCCAGAAGATGCAGGAAAAAGCATCCACAGCTTGTGATCATCCATTGTCATTCTGAAGGAACTGCAGTAAAGCAGATAAATATAGCAAGTGGTGATATAAACTATTATCTAATTAAACAGGGAGGTTGATGACGAGAAATCAGCAATGCTGGTGGAAAAGCTGCAGAAAGTTGATTGGATTTCATCCATAAAGCCAGGGCAGACGCTAAAGAGTTTTGATGCTAGTAGAATCCATTTGTCCATTCACTTTCCCTCTATTTATTTAGCAGCTACTGAAGACAAAACTGCCTTTTGTGCATTGGCAAAGTGACACCCAAATGGCAACAAAGAACAGGCCAGATGCCAGCAGCTGCTGTTTGGCAAAGTGCCTAGAAAAATACCTGGCATTAGAAATTGTAGTCTTTCATTCAAGGTTCTTGAGCATCTTCCAATAAAATTTATGAAAAATGAAGCCATTTTCTGCAATGGTTAGGGCATTTTTCTGATGGTTTTGCACAAAGAATCAACATAGCCCAGAAAGAATGTCTCCATCAAATATTTACAAGCTACTCTGTATCTCTCGGGCCTAACTTAATTAATTTTTCACTTTTCTACATTACACAATATTTTAGAATCTCAAAAGACCGCCACAGAAACAAAATCTATAATACAATGTCATGCAAATCAGTTTATCTTGTTTAATTTAAAAATTAAATGAAATTTAAAAGGGAGTTTTTGGACTCTTAATTGCAAAACCGCAACACATGAAATAAAATTTAAACTCATACAAAAATAACTACAAAGGTATGAATGTGCAAAAGATGAACATGTTTGCACTGCAGCAGATGTTTACTGAAAGCTTATTCCCATCTTCATGTTTGGAATGGAGATGAATCCTACAACTTTACGCTAAATGGAAAGCTTTATAGGTATGAATGTTTCTTTTGAGTCATAGCCAAAAACAGCCCATGCCAGTATGACATTTCGCTGGGTTCTAGATAGCCTTTCTCTATACTTGGATGGAGTTATTTTTTTAAAAAAAATTAATTTAAACTTATTTTAAAAATTCATTTAAAATAAAAAATTAATTCAGTCAAGTACTACCGGTAGATTCATACACTGTGCATAACTATAAGCCTGAATTTGCATGTGATTATTAAAGCACAAGGACTAGATTCAAATAACACATTGGCAACATTTACATGACATGTTAAACCAGGTCAGTTATAGGGCTAGGGTTGTGGTTGAATGGAATTGAGATCTTAAAGAAGTGCCATGAGGTTTTGTGTAGTAATTAAGACCCTGGCCTAGAAATTAGGAGACTAAGTTCTAGTCCCACCTTAGGCATGGAGACTGGCTGGATAATTGGGCCAGTTACTCTTTCAGCCTAACCCAAAATAGGATGAGGAAGAAGTATGTTTGTGTACCACCTTGAGTTACCTATAAAGTAATAAAGTTGGGATTCTAAAAAAAAAAATCTAATAAATATATAGACAGGGAAAGAAAGGATAGTTTGTATGGATAGAAAGATATAAGGAGATGTAATGAATTGTGTTGGCATAAATTAGATTTAACTGCCTTTCTTGGCTTTAATTTCTTTTCATTATGGTTTCTTACTCCTTTCTTCACTTTGAATATTTGTTACCCAAGAAAAGAAGCATCTGATGATGGGTGACGACTCTCACTTTTTTATTCAACAGCTCCAGGAATATTGGGAAGATATTGCATTTTTACACTTTTAAACCCACAAATAATTATAAGGTGAAATTCTTACATGAAAGTAAGAATACAATATTCAAAATCAGAGTCAGAATTAAACCCATTTTTTTCATATCTATTACCATAACTGCTAGAGGTCCTATTTTGTTTCATATATTACACTGGGATAAAAAAAAATTCTGGTAGTTAACATTTCATAATTAAAAACAAATGCTAAACCTCCCATTAATGAAAAGATGGATACAAATAAAATCAATCAATGAATAAAATAAAGCTGTAAATGAGAAGCATAATTTAAAGGAAAAACAGAATCTCTGATTAAATACTGGAGGTTAATTTAATATCAAGGACTAATTATCATTTTATCTGTTAGAAAAGGTACTCCCAGAGCTATAATGAGATGAGGGCTTAAATTAGAGCCAATGTGATTATGGATGAAACATGTAACAGTGATACCCATTGTCATCGGGGCACTGGGAACTATGTCCAAAAATTTTGCAAAATACATCAAGAAACTGCAATTAATAATTCCAGCAATGTTACAAAAAACTGTGCTACTCAGAACATCTTATATTTTAAGGAGGTACCTAGTTGACACCTAGGATGCTGGTAGCAACCCATGTTAACCATCAGCACCAGCCAATTTGAATGTTCAGTTGACTGAGGTTCATGCTTAATGAATAAAAGATAATAATAATAATAATAACAACAACAACAATAATAATAATAATGTTGGAAGGGACCTTGGAGGTCATCTAGTTCAACCCCCTGCACAGGCAGGAAACCCTATATCATTTATATATATTAAGAGAAGTTTCTCAAAAAAACTTCCAAGTTTAAAAAAAAAATACAAACATATAAAAAACGTTCATGATCAATTTAAAACAAAAATCATGATCATCAGCAGAATCCATTCTTACACTCAACACAGCCATTGTAAAAGCCACCCACTATTGCTAGACCCTCAGGCACAATAGCAGGCACAGCCAAAATTAAGTACTGATTCCTCTCAATAGTCCAGCTCTCTGCCAAATTTCCTATTATATGAAGTTTTCAGACTATCAGAGTTTAAAGGTCATGAGCCTGGGTGATTTTTAAACTTAGAAATAATGCCAATGTCATGGTTCCGACAGATGTAAAATATGTAAAACAAAGCTCAAATGGTAAAGAGGTTTATAATAAACACAGGGGCAACACTGGGGTGGAAGTTCACTCCACTTTTAACCTTTATTATCTTTTTTGCTCTTAAGAATAGTATTTTTTTTCCTTTCTCCTCAAAAGTATTTCTGCCCGCCTTTTTATCTAGTTTTTTTTTTCTACTCTGGAATGCTTGAAATATACACAACCAGGGCTTTTTTTTTTTTTTTGTCATAGAACGCCCAGAACAGAGTTCTGGCACTTTTTTGGATGGAACCTTGTAGAGTAGGCAAGGCGGGTTGTATGACATGTGTGAGTTCCGGCACTTTTTTTTTTTTTTTACAAAAACACTGTACACAATGCATATGAAAACATATACTGTATACACATACATGAACAAAATCACATGCATATAACATGAAGTATGGATTAGGTGGGGACGTTTGACTCCCTAAAAAGTATTTTAAAATCTGCAGTAAGTCTCACAGTTGTAAACCATGCATTATTGTATTTCATGCATGCTAAAAACCGGATGAAAACTTGCTCTTTACTGATTTTCTGAAAAAGTCGGAGGGCTTTTTACATTAAGTAAAACATATAGATTTCATTATACAAATGAAATCATCATGCAAGTGATATGTAACATTGCTTGAAAACACATTAGTACTGCAATCTTGTGTTGATTTAAAATTTATGCCTATCAAAACTAGAAGACCATTCTTATATTTTATTCTTTTCATCTCAGAAAAATATTTGTAAGTGCGTATGTGTATGTTACGTCTTTCCAGCTGACGCTAGATCAGGAATGCTCAATATACACAAAAATTAGTGCAATATTATGCTGTGTATTCATGCTTCTTAACAGCATTACAGTGTTAAGACTTCTGAATCTTATTAAGTTCATTTTGTTGCACTTTGACAATTCAGTACAAATAAATTATATATGGCTCTTCCCCAAATTCCACAGTTTACTTGAAAACCTATTGACTAGTGGGGGAATGATGGAATACGTTGTTTTTTTTAAACACAGATGAAGAGAATGTCTACAAATGAATAGCAAAGACTTGGGATATTAAGTCTTTAAATTTTTTAAATAATACTTAAAAATAAATTCTCAAAATAATTGTTATCCATTTGCTTATATTTCCTTTGTAGGGAAGGTGGTCAAAAGGGTGGTAGCCACAAGCTACATATGATCCTGGGGAAAAATAAAGATTGATTTGGACCCATGCTATATCACAGTGTTTCTCAACCTTGACAATTTTAAGGCATGTGGACTTCAACTCCCAGAATTCCACAGCCAGCAATGCTGGCTGTGGAATTCTGGGAGTTGAAGTCCACATGCCTTAAAATTGTCAAGGTTGAGAAACACTGCTATATCAGAACATACAGCATGTGATTATGGGGCCTTTACAGGATGAGAAGTTGGAATACAAGTTGATTTGTCTTGGTTTTGACTATGATATTTTCTTGAACTGACTCTGGACCGAGCTGTGGGAAATGTAATATAGTGATTTCCTACCTACAAAGCTACTTTTTGAGGAGAGCACTGAGGAGATCATTCCTCAGATGTATGGCAGTTAAATTATTGTATTCCACAGTGTTCCTTTTTGCCCCAAATCTCTCAGAAAGCCACACAAAGCCCTTGGGAACAGTGATCAAGAAATTTGGAATAAAATTTGATGAAAGTGGTGATGATTCCCAATTTTATTTCTCTATGTCATGGAGCCAGAAGAACCTACGCAGTTCCTGCATAAGTGTCTGGATATAGTGGTATTCTGAAAAGGGGTCAATAATAATTGTAAATAATTTAATAATAATCAAATAATAATATAATACCAATGTGATGAAATGTGAACTGTGGACAAGCAATTCTTTTGTGCAGAATTTAGGGAAATTACCTATTTTGGATAAGATTGTATTATCAACAGTTACTCCAAAGTGTACCAAAGCATTTATTAGCATTATTATTTATTTATTGCACAAATAGTTTTCAGCCTTTTTCTAGAACTGGCTGATTCCTCAGTTGTGGAATAAGTGATCCCCTGAAATTTATGCATTTGGCAGCATTAGGTTTAGAACATTGCAATGTGCTATATAGACTGGAAGTTGGAGAGAATTAGATTTCTGAAAGGGGAAACGTGCCACAAATATATTATGCCAAATGCTTATACTGGTTATAGAAAAACCCAAAATTATTAGGATCTAAATATATGGTGAAGCATCAGCTCCATTATATACTTGATTATTAACTAAAAATCTAGTAGAAAAGCCCTCTAGAGGGTGCCACATCTGCTAGCAATAATTTTTGTGTGACCCAAAAGATGGTATTCTTAGTCTGAGTGAACAGATTCCAGAGCTATCTTAATATGTATCTGTATATCCATCCAGTTCTTTAAGGGATAATGCAACAAATTTCCATTTTGATGGTACAGGAAGTCCTTGTTTAGAAAGCACAATAGCGATTGGTAACTTGGTCGGTAAGCAAAGTGATTGCTAAATGAAACTGAGACTGTGATTATGACCTTACTTCAGCTTTCCTTTGCTGTATAGACTTGCAAAAGTTGCAGATACGAGGATTGGCCACAACATTGCTTTTTTCATCAGTTGTAACTGCAAAAGTAACTAAATAAAAACTACCTGTATTATTATTTTATACATACACACCGATAGAGGGGGGAAATACTTTATTTATATTTAGTTATGCAGCTTATATCCTACTCCAATCAACTGGGTGTATATGACTCCTCAAATTTGTAATTTGGCTAAAAAACAGATGGATTAATAAACAAGTTTAAAACACATTGTAGGAACAACTATATAAAAACTGAGAAATAAATTCCAAGACAAATGTTTGATTGAATTATTCATTGTCTTCTTGTAATTCTTTTAAAAAGTGATTTTTAAAAAATTAGTGCAATTGGATCCGCAATCTGAGGTTGTTAAATAGTGAAATGGAGGATATAAATTTTATGAATGAATGCATAATTAATTGAAATCAATGGTTAGATGCCATCTGAACCCTTGGATAATCAATAATTGGTTTTGAAACAGTTTTTCTAACTAACTTCATGATCTAATATGCTTTTTGATGGTTTTTACATCAGTGGAGGGTATATATGATTCCTCCCTTTTCTGCACTAGAACTTGTGAGGCTTATGTGTAGGCTGTTCCCTTGGTAGTGAACAAGTTTTGGAACCAGTTACCCAGAGAGACATGTTAGGTGAACAGAGTGATTGAAATGAAGATGTAAAATAGACAGTTGGTAAGTCTTCCAGGCATAAAATGTTGTGTGGGTATTTCAGCCAATCTGGCTCATATTATTTAATATCAACAATGATGTTTTTTTAAAAATACGGTAGGTTTGGCTGTTTAAAGGTCTTCTGTGAAATGCACATCTCCATGGGTGCCTTTTAGGCAAGAGAAAAACTCTTTTTTCTCTCAGCAATATGCATACATATACACACAGAGACAAACACATATACACACACATACATGCACACAGAAAGAGGCATAAATGCATGCATTTTCTATTGATTTTAAATGAAGTTTTTTAATAGATGTATCCCAATTATAAGAAGGTAATGTAAAATCACAAAGGTTAAAAGAAAACCCTGGAAGATAACCCTTGTAAAACAGTACAGTACCACAGTTCTACACCCATGAAATGAGTCTGCCTCTTTTGAAATAGGACACCTTGCTGTGTCTGCTCTTTCCAGCAAGATGCCACTTTAACTTCAATATCCCTATAATAAACTGAAAATACTAGAGTCCAAAACTACTAATGTTATCAGCATAGCAAACTCTTCAACTGCATAATTCAACTTGGCGTTATTTTAACCAGACATACTCCCAACATACATTATCAGACTGATTTTTAAAGAATCCACCTTCAACTTATTTGGATGCCATTTTGATTCATTCAAATGTTTGAAAAATTCAACAGGGTCTCTCCCTCCCTCCCTCCCTCTCTCTCCCTCTCCCTCTCCCTCTTCTTCTCCCTCTCTCTTCCTCTGAGTAATATTTACTTCCATTACTTGAAAAGCTAAATTTTCAATTGCAAATAAAAGTACAAAAGTAAAAAGAAAAGCAAATCTGTATGTACACTTCTGAATCCAATTCTTTCCTCCCCTCTTATTTTCTTCTTCATATATTGATGCTTGCTTATTTGATAGGGAAGTAATGAACTGCTGGTACTTGAAAAGCCAAGCTGTTCCCCCGTTGGGATATTCAATATAGGGAACTGATTATAAGAAAAGAGCTGGAGGAAAGTGGGGAAATCCGGGGAAGGGCGATGGGAAGGATGGCAAATCTTTGTATACCCGAAAAGCCTTGGATGACCTGAGCTTCCCCCACCCCCCGCCGCCCCCTCTTCTTGCTTCATGCGGTAAAACCACGTTGAAGAAAGAGGGCAGTCGCGTACAGCCCATCTCCTTCCATCTGCCTATACCAGCTTTTGGCAAAGAGAAGAATTGGCAATAGACGTTCTGACCAAGGCAGGAGTGAATTGCGTCCTGGATTCGGGCGAAGGTAGGTCTGTCTAAGTTTAATCAGAGCGAGCTTAAGATCGTAGGCAAAAGAGCCCAACCCAAGACTTCATTATAAATGCCGATGTATGACAGATAGGGTGGATTTGCCGACCAATTTGAGACCCTCGGCTGTATCCAGCGTGCTTGTGCGCAGGGAAAAATGGGACTTGACTCCCTCCTCGGAGTATCTTTCTTCCACCCCTTTCATTCCTTCCTCTCCTTCGTGGTGCTTTGGGCTTCCTGTCCCTCAGGGAGAAGAAAGAGGGAGGGGGTGTGAAGAGAGTACAGTGCAATTTGAAATCTGCCTTGCGATAGAAAAACCCACCTCCACTGCTTAATTCTGTAGGCATTCAAAGCCATTCCGGGAAGAATGGGAAGCAGAAGCTGCTGCAACTGGAATTCTCTGTATGTATTTCATTCTGTTGTCAGGCATTGGCGGGAGGAGGGATGATGCTAGTGAAAGAGGTGCGTGCGTGTGTTTGTCTGAGTTAATGTGATAGATACAAAGATAAAAAGCAGCGAGAGCAAGAAGTTTCGGGCACAAAATGCTTAGCATCGCCCTTGAATCTCCATTTCCAGGGCCGGAGGAACTCCTTAGGATTTGGGTTGCGGAAATCGCTGTCCACGGTCCTGAAATCAATAAGTAGCCTAGCCTATGCAACAGGAAGCCCAGACAGGAGAGCTCAGCGAAACATCTCTTTCCTATCAGCCGATCGCCTTTTAAATCTCATTAAACTACTTAAACTCTAGCCGCCTGACTTGCCTCCTCTCCTGCCCAAAGTCTGCATGAAAACCAAGAGGTGCCAGAAAAGCACACCAGGACTTTGTCTGTGGTTGCCTTAGTAACTAATATGTTTTTCCCACGGCTTGCATAGTTGTAGCTCATACAGAACTACCGATTTTCCTTTCAAAATTCCAAAGATTAATAATCTTGCCACAAGAGGCTGTACCTTGTTTGGTTGTTTAACAATTCGAGCTTGACCTTTAAATGACATTTTCTTTCTGCTTTGATTTTCCCTTTTTCTTTTTGGTGATGTTTGGAATGCACATACCTTTCTGATCCTTGAGTAAACAATTTGGGTTTTTTTTAAAAAAAAAAAAATTACATGACCTATGGAAGTTTTGTAACTTATAAGGTTTCCTCAGTCTCACTCAAATATGAGATTACAAGTAAAGCCACTTCTCCTAGTACATAAAATATATTATCAATTATATACTTGCAGGTTGTCAAGTATGAATGAATTCATCTAGTCATGCAAATATCTGCCAATGAATGTATCACTATTATGTGGAATGAATTCTCTGTTATCTTCATGATATATATAGAGATAGATAGATAGATAGATAGATAGATAGATAGATAGATAGATAGATAGATATTTTATTTTTTTGGAAATTGTATTTAAGGACAGCTTGCTCTTTACAGCCAATTGATTGTGATATCTACTAATAGTCTAGGCAGGTGGAGAGGGATACTTATAAAGGAAATGACCTTTACAGTGTTTGGCTGTGCCATACTTTTAGCTGATGAATGTGTTCTGTTCTTTCTTCTCATGTCAACAGGCTACAATTCACGCCTACAGTGACTTCAGTTGCCCCTTTAAGCTTTTGCTTTAAAATCACCTTGGAGATTCTTAAGAAGTGAAATAGTGAAGAAAGTCTGTGGTCTTCTTTATGCTTTTAACCATGTGTAGACAGGAAGATCCCATGAAACTGGTCGCTTGGATATGGATGGTCTCCTGCAACAAGATGATAGGGGTCCTGCTTGTCTTTTTCCCTGCTATCCTCTTGGAGACGGACTTTCTCCCCAGGAATACGGGCAGAAAGGTTTTGATTTCAGCCGCTTCTTCCCAGAGATTAGTAGCCAGAATGGATGGGGATGTCATTATAGGAGCCCTCTTTTCAGTCCATCACCAACCCCCAGCTGAGAAGGTACCAGAAAGGAAGTGTGGTGAGATCCGAGAACAATATGGCATCCAGAGAGTTGAGGCCATGTTTCACACTTTGGATAAGATAAATGCAAATCCATTTCTGCTGCCCAACATCACTCTAGGCAGTGAAATTCGAGATTCCTGCTGGCATTCTTCAGTAGCCTTGGAACAGAGTATTGAATTCATAAGGGATTCTTTGATCTCTATCCGAGATGAAAAAGATGCCCTCGGTCGTTGCCTGCCAGATCCTTTATATCACCCCAATATCAGGGCTAAAAAACCCATTGCTGGTGTCATTGGTCCAGGTTCGAGTTCTGTAGCCATCCAAGTGCAAAATCTGCTTCAACTTTTTGATATTCCTCAGATTGCTTATTCTGCAACCAGCATTGACTTGAGTGACAAAACTTTGTATAAATATTTCTTGAGGGTGGTTCCATCTGATATCCTGCAAGCTAGAGCCATGCTTGACATCGTCAAACGTTACAACTGGACATATGTATCTGCTGTGCATACTGAAGGTGGGTAAGGCATTTGATTTAATTGTATTGAGCTGTTGTCCAGAATGCCCTTCCAAATGTTTATCTAACTTTTATTCTCAGGACCACTACAAGTAATTTACATTTTAAGAAGCAATGGTTATGAAATACATACTTGGTATTAAATACCTTGACTTGAATCATAGATTGTGTTAAGTCATAATGCAGTTGGCTTGCTTTTGGCTTAATAAGTTATAAGAGCCAGCCATTGTGGTTTTTAAAGCATGATTTATAGCTTAATGTGAATCAAACACTTTACCTTATTAGGGAACCATTATCAAAACAAGCTATGGTTCAACAGTATGCGTGAACCATAACAAGTGCCTGGATGGATTTCTACTTGAACTTCCAAGACTGAACTTCCAACTCTTTGACCAGATTAGATAAATACAGCTTTTTAAATAATGTTATTTTGTTCACTGCTTAGTTTGATCCAAAAATAAATCACATGATATATAAACCATATACAAATCCTCTTTTTTTCTTTATGCTATTGTAAACAACTGAGAGCTGCTAACCAAGAATACTGAAGGTTTAAACCTTCTCCTTCCCACTTTTCTTTTGTAAAGCTGATTCTTTTTCTTAAAAAAAAAAAAGCAATTCAAAAGGAATTTAGTATATTTTAGAATTGAATCTTAAATCTTCTTTTTTTCCCTCTGGATAATAAATCAAAAACTTTTCTTTTACATAAAATTCATTCATTGTTTCATATCTTTTCATTTTAGAATGAATATAAGACATTATCTTTGAAATTTTAGCTTTGGTTTTGTTTAAAATTCTTTTTTGGGACACTTTCATATGAGGCAGAAAAGTGGTTGTATTTTTATTTTTACTTTTTTTTACAAAATAGTAATGAATTTTATCCTTGGATGTATATGGAACTAATTTGTATTTATCAAAGAATAAGCACAACAAAGTTTGAGATTCTGGTGTAAATTGACAGCTACTGTTTCTTATTCTCCATGTTCTTTACACTAAAGTATTGAATCTAAAAATAAGTTGTGATCCTAAGTTTATTGTAGAAAAAAAAATACCCATGTATCTTTGACTATTGTATTTTACTTAAGATAACATTTCCTTTCAGAGAAGTTGAACAACCTCAAGTTTCATTTCTTATTAAATAGGTAAAAGGTATGGAATTCTACAAAGTTACAAGTGACATAGACAAATCATTATTTTTAAAGCTCCCAATTCAGAACTGAAGTGTATAGATTTTCCATGAATATGTTTCATTTGTTTGTATGAATAAAAATACCTCCCAATGTCTATTATGTCAATTCCATTTTTTCCCAATGAGGCTAAAACTGTTTCAAAAACTAAAGGATGCAGTATGACCCCAGAAAATTTCTTTTCATTGGACATTACAATGTTGTAAATATTAATGCCAAAAAAGCTATTATTCTATAATATACTATTATTATACTTATTGTATTATTCTCTTATGCTAAGTATCATAGTATACTATTATATAGCATATATTATATATAGTGTACTACTATAGTATATTTATGTAAAATAAATAGTATAGTATACTACTATGGTATTTATGTAGAAGAAAATAACATGGGGCTGGATTCTCAGAGGAGGTTTAATAGAGATGATTTAATGATATATTCTAATTAGAGGATGAATTTTCTAATGATTACTAGAATGAAGATTCATAGAAGAAACTGATCAGAACTTGGAAGCATTTGTCTATAGCCATGTCATGATAGAAAAGATAAAAAATAATGCAGTTTATTGTGATGTCTGCTCAAGATGATGATTTGTCTGTTTGCAAAATTTAGGACTGGTCTCAGTCAAATAATTTTGGATTTCATTTTGCATTCAGTTTCACAATGTCCACAGTGCAGTTATGGTTTTTTTTTCATAATTCTTTAATCAAATTCAGTCTGGATGAAATAAGTGTCAAATTTTGATTTCCTGTACCTTCTCTAACCTGGCATTCTCTAGATGTGTCGGGACTGCAGCTCCTAGAAGTCCCCACCAAAGACTTTCAATATTTTCAAGAGCGGAAGATCCTGATCACAGATCTCTGCTATGTAATTCCATTTTTATCCTTAGAGCATAACTGTTTACATAACATAGAATACAAAATTAAGTTATGTTGTATCTCTTCAGAGAGAAAGGGGATGGAGTACAATCTAAAGTTGGCATAATGCAAGCTAGAGATAGTACAAGTGTTTCCCCCCCCCCTTGAGTTATACTGAAGTGAATTTGATACAAATGCATGGTGTTTTCCCAAATGAAGAAGATGTAAAGCATTATAAAGTGTGCTCATTTAGAAGGAACCCTTGTGCAGTCAAGGGGGCTTCCCAGATAAATTAATGCAGAATTGCCCTTATGAAGTGATTCTCATTTCAGTGGCTTGTAATGTAGGGTCTGAATGCTAGTTTTGCAAGTCCAATATTCTCCTCCCTGATGTGCTGACTTCACACAAAGTGTGAGAGAAATCTCAGTGCCCTTTTATTTTATATAATGTAAGAAAACATTTAAGAATTAGTCATCTCTGAAACGCAAGTTAATTATCCACGCTAAACATTCTTCAATTTGCAGAGGAGACTGGTCGTTAATTTTATTTTTAAAAAAATGATTTCCTTTTGAAATTGCCCTGCCATAAAGAAATGGTGCAATATGACACCTCTATAACATCTGAATTAAAACCTTAATATCGGAACCTTTCCAGATGAGAAGGGAAATGCCATTCTATTCTTAGTGGTTTATTAGTGCTACCTCCAGTTTAGCAAAAGAGGTGATAATTTTAAAACAGGCTATGAAAGATTGGAAATCATGGGGGCCTACCTAAGAATTTTCCATTGAAATTATGTTTATAATAAATTCCTGTGTCAAAATATATTAGTAATTTATATAGTAGTGTAACAAAGCTGACAGTGAAAAAGCATAGGAAGAAGTCATATTTCATATGTTAGACCACTTTCCAGATGATAGGGCTTATAATAATACAATTCATCATTATTATAATAATTAACTCCTACCATTCCTCTGCTTTAGGAAAGAATATTTGGCTAGAGATAAGACTGAGGCTTGTTACATTTACAGCACAGCTATAGTTTCTTTGAGTGCTATATTAGATTATTCATGATTGGAGTTTTAGAATCTGTACCTGATATGTTTCAAGTACCTAATATATTACAGCCACATTCTTACAGAGCAGATTATTGCCAGATGGCTCAACTTGGCAACACAGAGAGTTCATATTTGCAATACTTTTGAACATCCCAGTAGTGATGCTCTATACTATATTACTTTCTTTTTAATGAAGATATTTACATCACTGCTACATTTTAATCATTATTTTCCATTTTAACAAAAGGAATAATGTTCTATGCATAATGCTGATGGAGGATTAGGTCCCTTTTTTTAAACTTGTAAGACATTTGAGGAATGTATCTAGAGTCATGATGTCCTTCTGTCTGAGGTTCTGTGATTATTTTAATTCTGGATCTTCACCGGAACAAAGATTAAAAAGATACCTTCAGACATCCCAGAAGCTGTGTCTTCTAGTGATGATTCTGACTTAAGTTGCAGAACACAGAACATTTCTGGATTAATACTATACATCATGCTAAGTGTTAATGTGGTTTATTTGGTTTTGGTTTAACGTATCATGTGAATTCAGTGATTGTGAATTTGTTTATTGTTGAATTCAGCTATTGTGATTTATTTAATAAACTATGGGTCATTTGTTTAACATGATATTTGAAGCCAGATTTTGTGTAGAGCAAAATTTGTTGCTTGTACCAAAAATTAAGGGGCTTTTTTTTTTCAAATTATGGGATAGCTCCTATTAATAACATCATGTCTCATGTTATTCAAAGGATCTTATCTAATAGAAATACCAGGGTTAGCTTAGGGTATTTATAGTAGCTGTTGAGTAGCAGGATATTACATTGTTTCCTCATTATCCACCCAAATTCCACTTATAGAAACTGGTCGGTAAAAAACACATTTTATTTCAACATAGATGATGGAGAGCTGTTCTCCATCTTAGCCAAGATCAGCAAATAAACTTAAATAGTATAGGCAGCAGGTTAAAATACATAGCTCTGACCTTCAGTAAAGAGGAATGCTGCAAGGGTTAGACTTTTTAAAAACCTCCAGATGCCTTTAGATGTTGACTGAAGGTAAGAAGAGAATACGCTGATGCTGAATTCAGACAAGAGATAATTATTTTGATTCTGGGAGCTCTGCATTTGAACATTCCATTTGGTAACTTATCTTGGATGTGGCTGCATTCCCCCTTCAGGCCCAAATTCATTGACTAAGGATCTTCCTTGGACCTAGCTTTCACATAGACAACCATGTAAAATCAATGGCAAGGTAGCCTGTTATCCGACTGAGCTAGTAAATCAGTTGTGACCTTTCGTGGAGGAAAGACATAATCAAGGTTGGCTTACTGCAATGTGCTCTTCATAAAGTGACACTGGAAAATGACGCAGAAATTGTAGCTGACTCAGAAAACAGTGGCATAATTGGTGAATAATATCTCTCAGAGTCGTCCCAGTGTTGACACAGCCATACAGACTGCGGGTTGCTTTCTGAGTCAAATTCAAGATGCTCACTTTCATATGCAAATTTTAACTGGTATAAACTCAGGACCGTTTCCTCCCAAACAATCCATTTTATCCAGGTTCTGTCAGGGATATGTCTAACATATGTAGGAAGATCTGTTTATTTGCAGATAGAGTCTTTATTTGTGGAAACATTGCCATTGGAATTGAGGCAGAACTAATGTTTATTATAATAGAAGACAGAACCTAAAACCTGTCTTTTGGCCCAGACACTTTTTAATCTAAATCTACATCTAGATATAGCATTGACCATCCCTAATCAGAGAACCAATCCTACAGGTCATGTTTCGGGGTCCTTGATACTCTCTGAGCTTAGCGGTTTTTTCTTGCAGACATTTTATTATCTAACTAGGTGACATCTTCAATGTACTGAATGAAATATCTGCAAAAAACCACCAAGCGCAGAGAGCACCAAGTACCCCACAGTTCAACTTTAAGTTACAAATATTCTCTTCTATTGGTAGTTCATACTTTCTCTTTGTCCATAAGACACATATTTAGGTGTGGAGATATAACTACTGAGCATAGAGAATGCTCACATCAATCATTAATTAAATTCTGTTAATGTCAATTTGCATGACAGAGAATATTTATGTAGATTCAGTAGGAAAAAGGTTTGAATTATTATCTTTTCTTGTGGCTTTTATATTGTCTTGTCGTTTGCATTAGATTCCATCTTCTCCCCAGTTTTTCATGCTATTATTTTGTTTGAGGAAATAGATGTAATGCATTGACTGCCCTCACAATCTCTCTCCGTTGCTGTCTGAATACCCAGGCGTGAAGGACTATTAATGTATATATCGATGTAGAGAAACAGAAAACGTGCCTAAATTAATGCGTATGGGAAAATTATGGAATGTGTCTATATGTATGCATGATCTCATTTCCAGGGAAAATATATCTTTTAGCATTGCTTGTGAGGTAAATATTTCTACATTCTGAAAGATGTGTTTTTTTTAATTGTATTACTCTACTTCTTCCAAAAGGGCAGAAATATATTAAATCAACCTTGCATAACCACAACCAGCCAAAGTGAACACAACTCCCTAGGCATGTGTTCTGGCTTGTCAGATGCTTGACAACTCCCAGTTCCAACCAAGCTGTAAAATCAGGATATTTATCACATGCTGTTATGTTAAAAGAAATGGCTGGAGGTTGCATTTAGCTTGTTGGGTCACAGGTTGTGGAGATTTCCTCTGAAACATCTCATGACCTAAAACAAAGAATCCTAAACCACAAGAGGCTAAAAAGCAGAACTACTGTATATTGCATTAGAATTGTATTACATTTCAAAAGATGCTTAGGCAGGAATACGTTCTATTTATCCATTTGTGCAAAAGAACAATCTCATCCCCATAAACTCTGTGTGAACCTATGGAATTACTCTAAGTTCCGTACATTTATGAGGCATTATTATTGTGGCAGCAGATGTCCTGGTGCTGAGCAGCAGCACAAGAATCAAAAAGTGGCTAGGGTGGAACTATATTACTGGAGCAGCACAATGTAGGAGGAGTTCTATAGTTCTGCTTTGGAATAATGCCTAAAAATGCACAGTACATGGTATGGGTGGAAACATTGACACACAATCACCATTCTCACATGCCCAGCTGTTCACCTCGTGTTTAGTACAAAGATCTGAAAGAGGGTTGAAACGACATTTGGATAAATATTCTGACAAATGTCCTGCTTTAATCAAAGGTAGATTTGCAAATGTTCAGAGAGTTAAGACAAACAAATGCCTTGGCCATAAACTGTCCACCAATCATGGACCGCCATCAGAGGTATCTTAGTCTCAACCAGGCAACTCTAAGCTTATATGTACATTAAA
Organism: Bothrops alternatus; assembly: GCA_034064705.1. NCBI lineage: Eukaryota > Metazoa > Chordata > Lepidosauria > Squamata > Viperidae > Bothrops > Bothrops alternatus. The sequence continues at coordinate 3,680,025 of JARGCV010000023.1, forward strand.
TACTATGGTCCCATGTCCATCACATTTAAAATGCACAAATGAAAATTTCACACATACAAAAAAAGGCTTATAAGAAAGTCAAGAAATGCATACTGCTAATACTTGTCTCCTCAGGATCTTTTCAGATGCTTTCTTCAGGGCTCCAAATACATACCTCCAACTGGAATCCTAACTCCACTGATGCAAATGGACAGCATTGAAGCATGCCCCAAACAGGTAAGTCAGGGAAACAGCTATCTGCATAGTCATGGACTGTATCATTATGTCACTGAGGCAGAAAGACAACGTGTTAGCTTAGCAACTGGCAGCAAATTCATCCAAAGGCAGCAATTCCCCATTAATCCACACAGCAGCATGGGGAGTATGGATATGGCTCATTAATGATAAATCCCCAATGTTAGGTAAGCTTTCTCTATGCATCACTGAAAGTAGTGAGGGAACACAGCTACTCTAGCTAGTAAGCCCCAACCTCTCGTAATAAAATGGAACAACTAGAACACTTACTTGTGATTCCTTTTAATTTGTAGGGTCAGAACAAAAGTCTGTGGAGCAGAATGAATAGTGGTGGAATACCAGTACAAATGCCTTGGGTAAGTTTTTTTTAAAAAAATATTTATTTATTAAATCTATATGCTGCCCATCTCACTGTCAAGTGACTAAGAGTATTGATCTTATTACTCTATTATCTCTTAAGATAGGCTTATCCTCAAATGTAGACCTCGTGGGGAGGGTCACTGGAAAAATGAGGAACTTGTTTGGGACATGGAGAATGGAGAGGCATCTAGATAAAAGAATCTGCTCTGTCCATTAGTGGGTGAACTTTCATTTAGAGCAACTGTCTGTACCAGCTATCATACTTTACATTTCTTTGATTTTCCTTGTCACTTAACAGGCAGCTGCCAATTTTGTGCCAGACAGAGAATGAAGAAATCTACATGAGAAAGAGCAGCAATTGAAATTAATGAGAAGATATCCATTCTTCTGGAAGCTGTCAACTCTACTGTCCCAAAGCTTCTGTTCTTTTTCACAGCACAAGAATATTAGACCTACCGGTAGTAATGCTTACCAAGCTGCCATCTGTTTGTCACAGCCAGAAGCAGAGAGATCTGGAAGATGAAAAGGCCTGATATCTGAACCTCTATAAAATGCCTGTAGAATCCACCCCATTACTGATGTTAGTAAGCTTGTGACCATATTCTGACAACTCACTAAACTATATTGTAATCTGTCTTAAAAGTGTCATCTGTACCTGTGCCAGGGCCCTGATGGTGATTTTGTCACTACCTTAACTGCAATCTGTAACCATGGATTGGTTTGGATTACTTTACCTAAACCACAGGGCGGCTGTCATTCAAATCTGGAGAATAGCTAAATTCTCCCTTTAACTTCCATGGCATGAAATCAGGTAACAAGAAGGACAACAAAGCAAATCTCTGCTGCTCCGAATTGGTTTTCAGTACGCTTCCAAGAACACAGAAAGGATAGGAAGGGAACTGCTTTCCCTCATTATGCACATAATATCTGTGACTTCAGGTGGTCCACCAACTGCCTTTTGTTTCAAAAAGTCCTAGTTGATCAGCCAAAAGAATGGCGGTTGAGGGACAGATGAAGTGGAGAAGAACTGGCAAAACTGCAGCCAACTGAAGTTAGCTGTAATCTGCGTGTTTTTAATAGATAAATACCTTACCTATGGTTAACATTAAGTGACCTTAGCATATTGTGCAAAAGCAGTATTTGCCATTAGCTGTGCATATGCAGCTTCTTTATTAAGCAGGTGCTACAACTATTAATATAACTATTAGTAAAGTTCATTGGTAAATGAGTGGGGGATAACAGCAAGAAATCAATGGGACAATTACCGGTATGTCAAGTTTCATAAGACTTGAGCTTTTCATCCTTCTGCTCTTTGGTAGAAGCTGCAGAACTGCAGCTTCAAACAATTCCTAGCTAAACCACTGATTTGGAAATCAAAAGAACACAAACATCTACAAAACTCAAAGGGCGTTACTATAGCACACAACCACACGATATTAACTAATACTGCACCACGGAATTGTCCCTATGAGTTAACAAGAACTGCATAGTGAGTTTATTTTTTGATGCAGGCATATAATAAACACTTTTGACTTCCTTAAAGGGCTGGTTGACTCCACCTTGCTGCAAAATGTGGCAGCCTTTAGTACTACCGTACTACTGCATTCATGTTTGGAGCACCGCACATAGCCAATGATATCACCGTTGCCCAGCAACGCCCAGTTGGGAGCTCCTTTCATGTCCCTTTAAGTTGCCCACCAAAGTACTTGTGGTCACCCACTTTCGAACTGTTGGGTCAGCAGGAGCTGGAGCAAGTGAAGGTAGCTCACCCCATCACACGGCAACTGGGTTTCAAACATAGGCCTGCTGATCATCAGTTCAGGGTCCTAACCACGTGAGCCACTGCACTCCTCTAGACATCCTCTGAGGAGGTGGGTATTACTAGGTTACAAGTATGATTTTGAGGCTCTGCAGCATGTTCTGTATCTCCCAAGATTTAAGGCCCAAAATTCCCTGCTTTCTTTAGATGTTGTAGGGGACATTGTCCCTATTAGTTTTGAAGACTTATTCAACTGTCAATCCTTATTAGATTTAGTTTTCTGCTCTGGGCATGAACATGTCTTTGACTGGCACTGCCTTTCACATGGACCCAATGTAACTGCTTTGCATTAGTAGCAGAATGAATGGTTGTACAAAAACTCACAGATGAATTTCTGAACTCTCCTAGAATGCCCATCGGTTCTTTGGAAAACTGGAGATGGCTGGATCAATTCTCTGATCTCACTAAGTCAAACATTTGCCTTTGGGGCTTTCTGATGGTTTTTGGCAAAACGGTTAGTTGGAAAGAAGAAAAGGAGTTGAGAACAGATGATCATACACAGAAAGTAAAAGTAAGAATGTTGCAGTTAGCAGGACTGTGCTAAGCTTTGAAAGATGTCTTTGTTTTGATATAGTGTGAAATGAAGCATTCCCTAAAACTTGTTAGTGTAGTCATGTAGTCCATACAGTCATTTAGCTTCTATGAACAACCAAAGTGAAGCAGCCTCATTGCTTCGTTTCATTCTCCTCTTGTCTGACATATATAACACTTAGAAGAGTGTTCTGCTTAGGCACTGCACCTAAGCAGAACCGTCTGCCAATGCATTTTACACTCTAAAGCATCTTCCAGTTTTCCTAAGTGCTAAAGGGACCTTGCTGAAGTAAACTGCATTGCCTCTTTGCTTTAATGAAATGAATCACATCACCTTTGCAGCACGAAATGCCTCTGCATGGAAAAAGCCACCTTGCTCAGCTGTTAATACAACTTTTTATGTTTTGGTCTGTATTTTACACTTAAGGAAGCACATACAGCATGCCCATTTACATATCTATATGCATATGCAGTACGCAGCTGTGTACATGTTCAGTGTGTGTGTGTGTGTGTGTGTGTAAAATTTGAATTTGTAATCAGCTGGTTGATGCAGGGAGAGGTTGTGCAGATACTACTGAAAGAAAGAAACTGCAAAGCAAATAGGAACGTCACAGCTGTTAAATGCATATTTGAAATTAAGCCTTTGACTAGGTCAGCATGACATTTTCTAAAACTACTGTACATTAATCCCAAGAAGAGATGGATTGGGGAGCTTCTGATTGTCTGATTCAAGTATTATTTAATTTCCACTTCTATATGCTCAATGAAAAGACATCAAGTAGCTCCAAGCTTCAACTTTGCACAGATTAGCCCTTTTGCTAACATTTAGGGACTTGGTCAAGACAGAAAGTTTCTATGGGAGTTGTAAAGAACAGGGTTTCTGGTCACAAAATCTCTGCAGTTCTATGGGCAATGTCTGACAGACATTTGCGATAGATAGATAGATAGATAGATAGATAGATAGATAGATAGATAGATAGATAGATAGATAGACAGACAGACAGACAGACAGACAGACAGATGAGAGATTCAGTGTAAACTTATCTCTACACATGTACTGAATTAAGTAATTTAAATAACACTTGTACAGAGCTAGTGTCTTGCTTGATAAGGGAAATTGATCAGAAATGTAAATGATTCAGAAATAGGCCTTATTCAATAGGACTTATCTTTTGTGAATATACTTTAAGTGCCACCTTTGCAGTGCAAAACTATACTATAGCAGTTTATTGATGATTAGTTTTCTATTTTGTTGTTAGTGGTTTAGTTCCTGCTGACTATACAACAGTGCATGTGAATGAATGCTGTGCTAATCAATAGATTTATGACTGACAGTACAGTATGAGCTAGAGCAGAGGTCCCCAACCCCTAGTCCGTGGACCAGTACCGGGCCACGGCATGCCAGCAACTGGTCTGCAAAAACAAACAAAGCCCCATCTGCAGGATGCAGGCAGCACACAAAACCACGCACCCTTTGGTCCGTGGAAAAACCTCTCTCCCTAGAACCAGTCCCTGGTGCTCAAAATGTTGGGGAACCTCTGAGCTAGAGCACTATGTGAGTACTGGCATGTGAGTCTCAGAGGCCATCATCATAGATGGTATCAATTCAAACTAATAATGATAATATCCATAGAATGGCCCAAACCTGGCTCCACCTTATAACATGTTAGGGTGTAGGTCTATACATATGTTGTATATAGTATGTTTAAATGTGTGTTATGTATTTGTACACTTTGAGAGCAAGCAACTAAATTTCATTTTTTAATGTGGGCCATTGTGCCCATAGTAAAAATGACAATAAAGGTTATCTATCTATCTACCTGGGGATTAAAATATGAGAGGGTGCCTCATCTGTGCAGATGAAAAATGCCAGGCGGAACTGGCATGTACAGCATGGGGAATTCTATGCGTTGGGTTTTTTGGTGGCCTTTCGGTCTTTATGCATCCAGTATATGAAATAATACCATGCGTTGTTTGGACCAGACCATATATTAGCCAAAGAAGCAATGTATTTGTGAACTCACAAACTCAAGAAAGAAGAGCAGAAAAGCTTCATGTAGAGTTAGAGATGAACAATAAAATCTAATATTCCTTGTATACATATAATGGTAAATATATTTTACCCATATAGAGTCATACTAGACATTACATCAAATGTGCCAACATGTTTGGAAAACCAGTATTGCTCCTATTTAAAGGGAATTTTTGTATTTCAACATTGTAAAGTTCTACAGTTTTAACTACTTCAATCTCTGCCATATCAACATCAGAATAGTATTTTGGTACTGAAAATACATTTTAAACTAGACTAAGAGGATTAGAGTCTCTGAATACAAGAAAGAAACCTCCTTCAAGCTACACTAAAGAAATTATGAGAAAACTCAAAGTAAAGTTAGAAAAGAGTGAGAAAGTAAGGTTTTGTTATTTTATTTCTTGTTGTTGATGATGGCTATTCTAAACATAGACAGCACCATATCCAATCATAATAAATACAAATCCTCTCTGCTTTTGTAACATACTGTAATGTGGGATGACTTTTAGTGAAGTGAAATGTCCTGGATCTTACAGTCTGTCTTTTCATCTGCAGCTTGCCCTTGTTTGGATGATTTGCTTCAGTTGAAAAAGAAAGAAAGAAATGTCACTTCATTCATTTCCTTGCAAGACAATCCTCATATTTTCCATATTATCCAGTCCGGCAATCCAGGAGCACACATGGCAAACTAAGAAAGGAAGCACCACCCTGGTTGTTTTTCAAATGTACTGAATAATATATAGAGGGGAGATTATCTGCAGCACAGGAATTCTTATGTCTTAATAAAAGACTCTTCCTGTATCTTTTGGTTTTTAGTTCTTGTGAAGGCAACAGAATAAGTACTGATCCTAAATGCTGGTACACAGCAATTTTTTAAGGCTATAGTAGATTTAAGCATCACTTACTACACATTAGCTTGCTTTAAATTCACTGCAGAGAGTGCAATTATTTTAGCTAATATTGAAACAGGTCTAAACAGATGACATTCAATAATCAGCAACAATATTTTTTTTCAGAAAGCACCAATTCTAATTCCATATATTGGTTCTAAATGTGGCTATTAACATTTGATATTGACTTGTATAAAAAGTAATAAAATTATATGTCCAGAACAGGTAGCAGTGTGTGTGTGTGTGTGAGTTTGTGTGCACACACACATACATAATTTCCTGTACAGAAAAACATCAGCTTACAGTTGCTTCCCATCTTTTTTGAACTTGTTTATCCTCACAAATTTTCTTTTCTTTGTTGTAGCAGAAAAATTGGTTTAAATATGTGGCTTTATTTATGAAATTCAGATGTTATAAAACAATACTTAATGTTTTAATTGATTTGAAGTGCTGAATGCAAACAGGTGCCTTTACGTTTTGGGGAAGATGTTAAAGGCAATTTAGAGATATGAGGGACTTTTAGGGTATGCTGAGGTTTAAAAGTTATTGTAATCAAATCAAATCAGATCAGATCAGATCAGATGAAATCAAATTGTTTACTACAGCCATAAAGCCAGATACGTCAAAATATCCAGTGATAGAATTGTTACACACATCTCTATATAAAAAACAGAAAAACAATTAGTATAACAAGATCTAAAGATAAATATGAACATGTACAATAAAATTAGAAACAGTATTATAAAAAGTGGTGAATCAACAAGTATCCAAACTTATTGCAAAGTATTGTACACATGGTTGCATAAAACTGGGCAACTTGGGAAGATAATTTTGAGACCTTATCTCAAAATGTAACAGTCAATAGAAATCCCACCCCCTGCTGGGAAATTTCTTTAAGATCGGATAAATGGGGATCTGTTTGGCATCTTTATAAGGAGAGTACCATAGTAGCATATGGCTTAGATTTTTCATTGATCACAACCTTATGGACATAACCAGAGAAACTAAGTGCCACCCTTTAAACTTCCAAAAAGGACTACAGATGCTGAAGGCAATGTGTCCATCTTGGCTAAAGTGAAAGCCTTATAACATTTCAAAATTGTACAACGTTGTTGTAGCAATCTTTTCATATTGGATAAAGCTAAATGGAGATGGGTTTGAGTCATGTGAGAAGCTCTTTGATTATTGAGTGATCACCCAATGAGTTTTATTAGATTGGTAAATCCTGGAAATCTGAGCACTTCAAGAAATGTGGCTTTGCCATTTATTTCCCTCATTCTTTTGATAGAAGTTCTTAAGGATGGAGGGGGTGGGTGGGTAGCTGAAGTGGAGACTGGAGTGAGAGGGAGAGGAAAAGACCTGCCCCAACTTAGATCCTTCAGAAAGAAAGACCCTTGACTCCATTTGGTTGAGGTGATAGGTTCTTTTACTAAAGTTAAGTGGTTGCAGCAAAAGTAAAGCTAGATCTGAGTATTCCCACAGAAAAAGTTACATTTTACCCCTTTCCCTGGCCCTCCCTCCTTGACCAGTTCAGCGGTGTCCAATAGCATCCCGTTTTGATGTTTTGGGCACTGCTTTGATGCCAGATGTTTTTTGATGTAGTTTCACATTCTGATCCCAGGCCATATGTTTTTGGCAGCTGTCTCTTTCTGGTTTAACACCTCTGGTTCCTGTCAGCTTGTATCTTCACCCCCTCACCCTTCCATTTATCTTCTCTTTCCCATCTCAAGCTTCCCCAAAGTCCTTCCCTCCCCCATGTGGTTTATGGCAGGATGCCAGTGAAGAGAAATGAAGAAACTGAAGATGGCAGATCTGACAATACCACAATATAATAATAGTACCACCAATATATCCTATATGGCTTTTAAAAGCAAAACGCAATGTATTATTTCCAAGAGGGGCTAACTTTGCCAATGAAACATGAAAACAACCCCATAAACCCAGTAAAATAAGTAGTCACAGGATAGTGGATTTCTTTTTTTTCACCAATCAAAATAAAACGTAACAGGAGTATAGTTGAGGCTAGACGCGAGGAGTGGGGAAAAAGGCTTACTAACTCAGACGTTTTCAAAGACTAATACTTAGTATTGTATACCAGGTGTCATGATGATTGCTGCATAATAGGTTTTTATGCTCAATGTTGATTGTTTTAATAAAATAAAAAAAAAGGATAGTGGATTTCTTGATCTTAGTAAAGTCTACCCTTTGGGGTTCTGCTGTACTATAGCAACTGATTTTTTCTTTAACACCTAACATAAATTCCACCTTTCCAGTATTATTGGTGCTTATTAGGATTTTAGCTCTATAGAGGCCATATATACATAATCTTTAAACAATTTTACTGACAAGGTCACATATTTGGATCATTTTCCACTTGTTAAGCAATATAGCAGAAAAATCTAATCTTTCTGATTTTGTCTATAAGTAAAGGAATAGACAGATGTGTACATCCCTTTGGTTTTTTTTTTTAAATTAAACCACACTTTACAAATGCTTTGAAGTGTTTGTCAAAAAAACTTATTGCATTTCAACACTTTTAACACTTTTCCACAGTGTTAATTAGCACATGCGAGTCCCACATGCAGTGTTTTTGGAAAGCAATATGCACATGACTTGTCTTTTAGTGGAAACTGGTTCTTTGTAGCTGCATCCTCAAAGTAGAGCAAAATAGTTTGGACACACATTGTAAAACTCTTATAAAGAATAGTGAGAACTGTACTGTTGAGACAGACTAGCCAAAGCAATTCAAAGAAGTGTGCAAGCTTTCACATTCTCCAGAAACATTCATCATACCAATCCCCAAATTAAATCGGCACCAAAAGAAGAAAAATATGTAGGGCTGAATTTTTGAGTACTGGGTGCTCTCTGAGCTTGGTTGTTTGCTTGCAGATGTTTCATTACCCAGCTAGGTAATCTCTTCAGTGTGAGTGAGTGCAGTGTTTCCTTCCTGTTTATATACAGTAGCTTGTCCTGCCAGTGTTGGTGGGGATATGGTTCCCCCTCCTGCTAGTTCTTTGATTAAGGTATTGTTTTCTGCCTGATCATTTGTCTCATATTAATCCTTGTTTATAGGCTGCTGAAAAGGATATATATTTCCTTCTTAGCTTTTGTATTGGTTTTTTTAAATGGTTTGCAAATATGATTATCTCTATGGCTCCATTGATGGCTGATTTGTCTGAATGCTAAGCTTCAGGATTTCCCTAGCATTTTTTGTTTAGCTTGGTCTAGGGTGCACATAGATTCCCAATTGAAACTATGGTTAATCTGTCCATGTATTGTGAAATTAAGGTGTTTTCATCATGTCTTCAATGGCTAGTTGGCTTTCTAAATACGCTCTGTTTGCCTGTCCTTTATCATGGCTGTTACAATCCTTACACTGTACATGGTAGAAGATTCCTGGGCTTTTTGTTGTAAAAAAAAAGAGGAAAGTAACAGCTGAGAAGCTTTCAAATATTGTTCTTTTTTGGACTATTGCAGGGGTCTTCAAACTTTGCCCTTTTATGACTTGTGGACTTCAACTCCCAGAATTCCTGAGCCAGGCACACTGGCTGAGGAATTCTGGGAGTTGAAGTCCACAAGTCATAAAAGGGCCAGGTTTGAAAATCCCTGGAATATTGGGTCCCTTGCTTTAATTAAGATGTTTTGGAAATTTCTTTCCCCCATCTTTATCTTGTTCCATTTTACCTGAAATAATTTAAAATCCTTATACACTTTGTGATTCATTTTGATTGGTACTAATAAAGTTCTTACTTTGGAATTGAGTAATGTTATTAAACTGAGTTAAATATGCACAAATGTAAAGATGAAATCCATCTTTATATTTGAAATTTTGAATATGGCTTGTCAGAAATAACAAGTTATTTCCTATTAATCTCATAGCAGCCAGCACATGGATTTGCAAATTTGTCTGATTGTTTTCCCCATTCATTAGTTAAGAACTATTTTTTATCTTTGTATTTATGCATATTAAACTTGCTCTCTTTGAGAAACAATGATTAATAAATTACTTGAAGGGAAACATTTGAATATACAGTATGTACATTAATACATATTCTCTGACAGATAAAATTGCCTTGCAACATGTATCTGCACATTTGCATATTGTAACAACGCTAAGTAAGATTTCAGGAAGCTGTACATTTGAGATCTAAAGTGTTATAATACTAAAGGGAAGGATTATGGGATACAAATGAAGGGCTTAAAAAGAAATGTAAACCAAGTTAAAGCAGTTGCCATTTACTTGCTTCACTATGCAGAAAATCAATGGTTTCCTGAGATGTCATCCCTACTTTGAAATTCAGAATGGCCATCTCCCATTTCCATAAAGTGTTACAAATAGGACAGTCAACACCCCAGCCTGGCTAGGCACCATTGAATATCATCTTCCCCAGAGTTTGTTTCATTCATTCATTCATTCATTCATTCACTCACTCACTCACTCACTCACTCACTCACTCACTCACTCACTCACTCACTCATTCCTTGTCTTCCTTCTGAAGTTAAAGGTAGTATAACAGGCTCTGTCTCCTCCAATTTTTTTCAGGTTGAGATAGAGTGACTTCCCCAAAGTCAGCCATGGATTCTATGGCTGAGGAAGGACAAAAACCTGGAATTACCTGGTCTTAATCCAATATTTTAACCTTGATGCCACACTGTTTTATATTGGACATCTGTCGCTGGAGTCTCTAACGTGAGGCTCCGATCTCTGTGTCAGTATAGCTGTCAACAACAGCGCTCACCAGCTGTTTGTTGCGGCGAAAAAACTCTTCTTCGGGCAAAGAAGGGGAGTAGAGCTTCAAGAGCCGGGTTGAGCCCTTCCAAGACCCCTGGAACAAGCTTTCAGGGGCAGAGAAGGTGTGCTCCCCAGGCACTTGAAATGCTCCTGCCCAGAGACGCTTCTGTCGGCTGACAGAATTAGATGCCGTGACCGCCTCTGCTCTTAAGATTGACTTACAAGGACTTTAAACAGACGGACTGAATACAGGAGTCTTTTGATTATCGCAAGTATACTGCTATTTTGTTTCTGCCTTTGTATTTATAAGTTTTCTTGAATCAACAAAAAATTTTTCAAAATGGCGATCGCTTTCTCTACCTAGTGAAAGTGAAAAATGTAAAGTGTGGATTGCGCAGGAAAATGAAAGTGAAATCTTTTTCCTCTTTCTAAAGAGAAGTTTGAGTGACTATTTGGATTTGATTTATCTGGACTTTAAAAGAAATTGATTTAATTGGATTTTAAAAGAAATTTAAAAGGGAGGAAGTGGCAATTTTTTTTTTAAAATGTAGTTGTCTTGACGCTATGGAAACCCGTAGACACCTGTCAGTTCCTGTACATTCTGATGCCATTTCCAGAGTTTTCTTCCCACAACCCCCAAAATGCAATGGACCGGCTGCTGAAATTGGTGGCAAAGTGCCCTGAAATAATCTTTATAAGCTTTGAGTTATGTGGCAAAACATCAAGACTAATTTTTAAAAAATCAAGATGATTTGCAGGTTGAGGCTTGCCTAAAATTAAAGCTGATATATTTGTATTATTTTAGCTTTTAAGCTACACCTTTTGCCTTTTTAAAAACATGTCACAGTGACAAAATGGATGGAGTATGTTTATACATTCTGGTTTCAAACAGTTTATCTTCATTTTTTTAAAAAAATTGGACAATTTATCATGCACAAGAGCATATTAAGCTTTTCATGCTTCTCTTCTTGACTTGTAGAAAATATTGGTCTCAGCAATATAGATGCTATTTATTAATATAGTCCATGTATTGACTTTTTTAATCTGTCCCCAACCACCAAATCTTGCCCATACCCATAAACTTAAAAAAAAAAAGGGAAGTAACAGCTGAGAAGCTTTCAAATATATTGGTCTCCCTTTTGTACAGCCCATCTCTAATCTTGTACTACCAGCAAGTGGGGGTCATTTTCCCCAAGATAAAAAGAAAAATACCACAGTTGGAGGTGTACTGAGAGCTTCCACTGCTTCACGGAAAAACTAACCACCTTTTGACACCAGAAATCCCCCAGCTGGGGTAGACAATATGTCAGCAGATCCCTAACCACCTCAAGCTGCTTTTCAGTCTATTGGCTTATTTAAAACAATTGACAGAACTCTTGACTCAGGGTGAGAGGAAATATTAATGAGTAGGGGGTTGCTTCACTCAGTGTCTCAGCTGAGAAGAAAATGGCTCACCTTCAGTGTGGTGACTGCCTTCTTGGCAGAGGAAATAAATGGCAATCATGTCAGTATGAAGGTAAGGAATTCCCATGGCCCAATTCTTGGCAAGGGTTTTGCCCACCCTAACTTCTTCTTTTTAACTAGTGCATGTGTGTGTGTGTGTTTATCCACCTGAGCAGCAGATGCAAGGGAGCAATAATACAGCTGGATTAGTGAGTACTGTGCAAAGTTGCTCCCAATGGTCTGCAACAGTTTGGTTTTGCTTTTTAAAACACCACTTGCAAAAAATGACTATTGTGGAACAATGTTACAGTGAACAATGTCTGAGAGGGGAAGGAGGGAATTTGTAGTGACTTTTTTTTAAACAATCTTTTTATTTTTTTATTAATCTAATACATAAAACAGTGCGCTGTGAAGTGCCCTCCACCAGACAAATTACAAAAATACAAACATTAATCCCACCACCAATAGGGAAGATTCAATTTCTATCACATATATACTTCTCAACTCTGGATTACATTATTCATACTTTATAGAGTGACTGAATTTTATTCTTTATTTTTACATCGCCTATTAAGTTTAACATATAATTTTTAACCTTTTCCCACCGCTTCATCATTGCTACCAATTTACCTTCATTATAATTGTGTAATCTAATTTCCATTATTTGATAGTGAATGTGGTCTACCATATACTTACACCAATTTTGTATATTCCATTTCTTCGCATCTTTCCACCCAAGCACTATAGTTGCTTGGGCACTTTCTATTGCTGCAGTTTTAATTTCTTCATATTCCTTTACCTCACTATTTTTTATTAATAGCGCCACCTCCTTAGTTATTCTCCAATTAATATTTAGCATCTTATTTACCTCAATTTGTATTTGCTTCCAAAATTTTTGAACTTCAGCACATTCCCAAAACATATGCATAAATACTCCCTTTTCTTTACATCCATGCCAACAATTCCCTTTCTTCTCCCTTTGGAAGTGTGCTAATTGTAATGGTGTATAATACCATTTATGTAAAATTTTTCTTCTCATCTCTCTTATCCTTGTATTTTTAATTTTCCTGATATCTTCTACTACACTTTCCATTTCCCATTCATTAATTTCTAATTCGTCCTGCCAATACCTTATCAATCCTTTTACAACTTCCTCCTCTACTTGCAATAAGACCCTATATATATTACTTACTTGCGCTTTTGTGCGCTTGTACTTTTCTTGTAATATCTTTTCTAAAGTTGTTTCATGTCTGAGAAATGTTTCTTTATTCTCACTTCTACTTAAATATGTACATATTGCATTAACTTGTAACCATCTTTCTTGGCCCAGACATTGCTCTAGTTTACTTCTAATAATCTTTCCATCTTTTTCATATAATTGCTCAATTCTCATTATTCCTTTACTCCTTAATTCCCTTATTATCTTTGTGAGATTACCTTCCTTATTTATGTTTATTACCTGCAGCGTCGCTAGTTTAGAATTCGTCATTTTCAATTTACTTTGCCATTTCATCCAACTCTCTATAACTGCCTTAGCAGGATCTATTAACCTGTTTATATCTATCCTATTCCATTTCCTAAATAATAATTCTTCATCCTTTATATCATTAATTTCTTTTTCTAATCTTACCCAAAATTTCTCTTCAAATAATTGTAAATCCATTAGTCTATCTATTTGATAAGCATCCCTATAATATTCCAAGCATGGGTTTCCCCACCCCCCTTCGCTCTCCATGGCTACCAACCACCTTTTTTTGATTCTTGGTCTCTTATTACCTTCAATCCAAAAATTCAATTTATTATCCCACTCTTTTAATTTTGCTTTAGGGAAGGTCCCCGGCATTACTTGTAATACATATAACATTTTTGGAATTATCATCATTTTTAATGCCCTAATCTTTGCCATTCTTCTCAAATTTTTATTTTTCCAACTTTTAATCTGCTTCTGAATCTTTTTCCATACTAAATTATAATTAAACTCGGCCATTCTTTCTGGATTTTTTAATAACCATATTCCTAAATATTTCATCTTTTTACTTCCCAATTTTAGACCTGATACTTTACGTATTTCAATCTGTTCTCTGGGTCCAGTATTTAAATAAATAATTTCTGATTTTTCCATATTTACTCTTAACCCTGATTGCTCTTTAAATTCTTGAAGTAAAATAGTCATTCTTTTCAACATATCTATTGGTGTTTCTGTAACTATTATAGCATCGTCGGCAAAGAGATTTAATTTTAATTCTAAATTTCCAATTCGATATCCCTTCCACTGTTTATCTTTTCTAATTTTATTAGCTAATGTTTCAATTGCCATTACGAAGACCATCGGAGATAGGGGGCACCCCTGCTTAGTTCCATTATTTATTTCTATCTCATCCGTTCTATTCCCATTTACTCTAATATAAGCTGTATTTTTTTATATATTTCTTTCATTATATGACTAAACCTATTCCCCATATCTAAAGTTTTACATAGTCGGAATAAATAATCATGATTTATTTTGTCAAAAGCTTTATAAACGTCTAACTTCAACAATCCTAATTTCCGTTTAGTTCTTGTAGCATGGTGTAACACATTCACTATGTTTCTAATTGGTTCATAAATTCTTCTTCCTTTTATAAACCCATATTGATCTTTCCCTATTATTCTGGGTAATATATTTTCTAATCTATTTGCTAAAATTTTCATAAAAATCTTGTAATCTTGGTTTAGCAAACTGATTGGGCGGTAGGAACCAGGTTCTTTTAAATCTCGTTCTGGTTTTGGGATTGTTACAATTTCAGAATTTCTCCACGTTTGTGGAATATCCATATTTAATAAAACATTATTATATAATTTCTCCAAATGTGGTAATAAAACCTCCATATACATTTTGTAATATTCTCCTGTAAACCCATCAGGGCCTGGGGCCTTCCCAGGTTTCAAAAGCAGAAATAAAAGGTAATTGGATCTCAGATCATGCTCCTATAATGGCGGTTTTGAAAATACATTTTATTAGAAAACAAAGAATTTGGAGATATAATCAGGTTGTCTCAGTGAATGAAAAAAATAAAGAAAAAACACAGAAAGACATTCAGGAATTTTTTAAAACAAATGAGGATGGGGAAATAAAGCAATTAGTAATTTGGGATACTAAAAAGGCAGTTATTAGAGGAAATTGTATTAGCCTGGAGTCTTTTATTAAAAAAAGTTGGGGATGGGAAAAAGAGGAAAAGATTAGAGAGATAGAGACAATACGTGAAAGATTAAGGATAACAAGGAACAGGGAATGGAATAATTTATTAAAAATTAAGCAAAGACAAAGGATATAGAAGAACAACAATGGAATAATATGAGGGTGGCGGTAAAGCAGAGAATTGAAATATGGGGGGGAAAGTCAGCAAAACAAATAGCAAATTATTTGAAAAGAAGGAAAGAAAAATCAACTATTAATGTTCTAAGAGATAAAAATGGTTTATTAAAATATGATAATAGAGAGTTAGAAGTTGTAATGAAAGAATTTTATGAAAAACTATATGAGAAAGAACATATCATTGTACAAGATATAGAGGTTAATGAAAAGTTAAATGAAGAAGAAAGACAACTGTTGAATGGAAATATAACAAAGGGAGAAATAATTAGAGTTATTAGGAATTTGTAGTGACTTGAATCCATTCGCTATTTATATTTTCAAACAATGCCTGAACCTTCTGTTGGGGAAATTATGGAATTCTTGGAATAAAAGAGGCTACTCAAAGCAGAACTTTGTTACCCATTTCTTTTAACTGAAACAATACTTTAAAGTGTTGTTGTTATTTTTAAGTTGTGTGGAGCAGCAGACCTGCAGGCTCCAAGGGAGATGTCGGCAGGCCCACTGCTGTTGATGGGCACCTTGCTGGAGTCTCAGAGGTGTAAAATTGCATCTTAGTTCAATGGCATAGAAAAACAGACCATGTTGAATCATATCTCACTTCCTTTAAAACAGCGGTTCTCAACCTATGGGTCACGACCCCATTTGGGGTCGAACGACTGTTTCGCGGGGGTCGCCGGACACCGCAGTCCACCATTTTTTTGGCCGTTGCACGCACGCCGCGCATGCGCAGTTCGGGCCGTCGCACCGCGCATGCGCAGTTTGGGTTGTCGCATGCGTGCTGCGCATACATGATTCGGCCCATCATGTCGCCGCACGCGTGCCGTGCATGCGCAGTTTGGCCCGTCACGCCGTGCATGCGCGGTTCGGGCCATCGTGCCACGCATGCGCAGTTTGGGTCGTCGCGCACGCCACGCATGTGCGGTTTGGGTCATCACGCCGTGCATGCACTGTTCGGCCCATCGCGCACGCGTCACGCATGTGGGGTTCAGGCCGTCACGTTGCGCATGCACGGTTCGGGCCATCGCGCCACGCAGGCGCGGCGCAGGTGGGGTCTCGACCTGAAAAAGGTTGAGAACCACTGATTTAAAAAATCCTTTTGGCAGACGAATAATCTAACACATGCAATTTAAAACAATAGAAAGTCTAATCAATCAAAATCAGTAATCCATCATCTCATATATTAAAATTCTAGTACCCAGAATTGTTACCATATAAAAAATAAATTCCCTTTTAAAATTTACTTCTAAGTTCTAAATAAGAAGAGCTGAAAAAGTAGAGCAGGCTAAAGAACTAGTGACCTACTAAGGCAAACATCCTTCCAGCTATGAATTTTGGCTGGCAGGTTTTGTTTTGTTTTAAATGTAGATAGCATTAGCACTTTATTTGGTAACAGGTTAGGAATTCTCACCTTAGAGTGGCAGAAGTTTTCAGAATAAGAGTAAATAAAACAGGGATCTTAACTTTTATTTCTTTTGTAGTCCAAACAAAAGATCCTCCACACTGGGGAGAAATTGTCATTCATCCACAGTAGTCCTCCATTATACCACCCAAGTTAGATTTTGAAGAAAGGTTTTGAAGGAATGTTTTCTTCTGAACCCCAACTATGAAGAAAAAGATCCTAACAATTATCATTACTAATTGTGTTCTCAGTGTTAAACATAGACTAGATGCAAAGACACGTATTGGCTTTATATTCAATATTCTATAGTTAGGCTACTTCAAGTACTGTATAAACACTCAAATCTAGTCCACAACAGGGCAGAGGATAGTCAGTTTTCACACAGCACTCTGAAAAGGGCTTTGAATTAAATACCCTATAGTACATTGGTAATCAAAGTTGTGCAGATTCCAACACTTAGTCAGTTTCCAAGCCCTGCCCAGCCAGTTCTCCATGAGGAAAAATAAAGTGTGTGGGGAGCAGAATAAGTGAAACAACAGGCCTCTCTCTTATAGAGATCACTATCAAGTCTTGAAGAAAACAACAGACGTTAGAAATACTACAGCGCCCAAACCAGAAAACCTGCCTCTTGACTGATCAGCGGGAATCCTACAATTATTGCCTTGTCAAGAAAGGTTGATGGGATATCAAACAAAACTGAGGAAAGTGTGCAAATGGCCTTTATAACCTTAAACGGCAGTTCTTGACTTAAGATGATTACATAATGCCAGAATCACCAGAAAGGAGATTGACCTGATTCACAGGTTGACTGGGTAAAGCACCTTGTGTGAATAAGTCCTTAATGTTTGGTAACAGTTTCCTCCTTAAAACAAATCAAAGTAAGATAAATGGTCAGGAATTAATAGGGGGCAGAGAGAGAACCTCACAAGACAAAAAGAGGTAAAATCCAACCGTGTAGGCAATGTGAGACCACATGTCTTTTTCATCTGATTTCCCTTTCCTTTATATATCCTCCAGGTGTCATGAATGCAAACCACATGCACAAGTCCAGGTATTAAGATGGAGATTGAGGCTTATAATCCATCTGCTCCCTCCTCTGCAGTAGGAAGAACTGTTGCTCCATTATTTGAAGGTGTTATGTCACATCTGGACAGGAGTTCTGTCACATTAAATATTTCTGTTAGTCCAATAACTCATGCTTCACTTACTTTGTAATCCTTTCAAATGATATTCAAATATTCAACCTGACTATGAATATTTTATTCCACTTGAGCTGATATACCTAATATAGAAGAGCAATTGAATAAAGCTATTAAGGGTATTGGCTGAGGAAACTTAGAAATGAAAAAGGAGTATGATAATGTTCCATTCAGGAAAGGACTTTAAAGTAAAAGAAAAAAAAATCACATCATGGATACATTGAGGTCAGGAAGGCATAACAGTTTTGAGCATGAGAAAACACTTTTAAAGACACATGGCCTGAAACCAGCACAATAATACCCTTTCTCCCACTTTACATACTTTAATATGTGTTAATATGTTGTTCTGCTTTTTGTAGGAGACTGGTTCTCCCACTATCGAGAAACTCACATGTTTGTAACTAACTTATGTGTGGAATGAAAAAGCAGAGGGGGATCCGAGTGTACCATGTGTGAGAATGTGGTTGCTCGGTTGTCCATACTTTTTATCTCTGTGCTCATTTTTTAAAATGAAACATAGAGAACATCTAGATTTCCTAGGAGGGTTGTGTTATTACACCTATTATTGTTTCACTTACCATGAAATACTAATGTATAACAAAGCTCAGC
Organism: Bothrops alternatus; assembly: GCA_034064705.1. NCBI lineage: Eukaryota > Metazoa > Chordata > Lepidosauria > Squamata > Viperidae > Bothrops > Bothrops alternatus. The sequence continues at coordinate 3,698,628 of JARGCV010000023.1, forward strand.
AACCAGTTTCATAGTCAGCCTGGGATAAAAGAATATGAAGGTCAAATGCTGATCTAGATTTTCAGTCCCCAGGCCTTCTTGCCGTATTCCTTTCTTATCTTCTTAACAAGAGCACACAATGACTCAAGACTGAAGAAACAGTTCCCACCTAAGGTCAAAGAACTATAGAGCACTCAATTCTTTTTCTCTCAAAGCTATTATACCCATGCACATTCATATCCTTCATCTTCATGTTAATTCATATGTAAAGGCAAAATACATACAGTTAGTAGTTAAGCCATCCTCAGATATGGACACTCTGGCTTCCCCTTCTATCCTCTGACTATGAAAATCTTGTTCTCAAAGAATAATACCAGTATTAGTCTTTCAGGAAGAAGCCTTCAGATCAATGGTAGTCTCACAAAATAAGACTTGCAAGGCATTATTTGCATTTAAAGAAAATAAGAATTATGACTTCTTCAAATAGTGTTTAATTTAGACATGTCAAACACAAGGCCCGGGAGCCGGATGCGGCCCGCGAACTGGTTTCATGTGGCCTGTGAAGCCATCCTGGAAACAGTGAGGGAATGGCCCCCGCTGCTTTGGCCCTGCCCCAGGCCAGCCGGGAGCCAATATACAATTTTGTGGTGGCCATCTTGGTACTTGCCCCGGTGGGCCATGTCTTGGCATTTGCCCTGGTCCCACCCTCTTTTGCCAGAGACCCTCAGATCTGTCCCACTCCTGCCCAGGCCCCCACAGGCATTCTTGATGCGAATGATGTAGAACTGGCCACGCCCACCCAGTAGGCCACACCCATTCCATCCACACCCACCCAGTAGGCTGCACCCATTCTGGCCACATTCACCTGGCCCCCCAAGGGAACCGCAATGCTGATGCGGCTCTCAGTGAAATTGAGTTTGACACCCCTGGTTTAATAGCTCCAACATTGATTTGGAAAAGTATTTGGCAACTAAAATATAATGATTTCTTAGAGACATACACAGGAGATCCCATGCACACCTGAAGTACCTGAACTTCAGCGAAGCTTCTTTTGCTGAAAGGGATGTAGGCATACATATTATTTCTTGCGTCCCCTTTTAAATTGTATCAATAAGGTTTCTATAATTATCTTAATGTACATGATAATCCAATATATCTGAACAGAACAAACCACTATCCATGAATAGTCTAGAAAAATAATTCTATTTTGTAAGATTTTTTGATGGAATTTCAGAAACTTGAAAAATGTTGGTCAATAGTCACCAGAAAAAAAGGAAACTAAAATTAAAATAAATTCTTTTCTCAGTATTAAATTACTTGAGTATCCTTCAAAAGTGCACATTAAAAACAATTTTAGTTCCTGCTAAAATTGCTGGGCTCATTCAAGTCCATTTGAATTGTTGTTGGTTCAGTGAATGAGTGTACATTTTGCTTGGTAAATCATGATTCATGGCTTAATGTGATTATGTATCAAATCCATGGTGGCAAATTCCACAAATTGCAGAACTTCTTCCATATATTTTACTTCATCTTAAACCTGCAAATTTAGACATAAAGACAACAATTTTCATAAGCCAGCTAGTGAATTTCGTAGGTAAGCCACAATTTAAAGCTGTCTTAATGTCTTAGAATCAAAAACTAGTAAGTTAGCAATTCTGCTTTATTATTTATTATCTGTCACTACAAGTATAAATATCATACATTCTATGATCCATTGAAGCATAGAAAAAAATAGACTTGCAACAAAAAAGGAAAGAATTATGTTGCACATTAAAAGAATAACAGGTTAATTCTTTATTATGATGCAATAGGGCTCTGTATTTTTGCTACAACAAATCAACATGTTTGTTTTGGAGAGTCTTTACATTAGCTATGTTAGCTTTAGTCTCCAGTATACCAACTCCTGAGAGTAAAGGAATAGATTAGAACAGCAAAGTCAGTTTTGCACTCTACCTATGCCAGGGGTAGGTAACCTTGGCATTTTTATGACTCGTGGACTTCAACTCCCAGAATTCCTGAGCCAGCATGGAAGTCCACGAGTCGTAAAAGAGCCAAGGTTGCCTACCCCTGACCTATGCAAAGCCCAAAGCGATGCAGAACAAGAAGAGCTGTTCATTTCTGCTCATGTTGTTGGGCAGGTTTGCTAGGAAATAGACCAGGAGCAACTGCTCTGGCAGATGTCATAAATCAGGTATTGAGGAGAGCATCTGAAATGTCACCACAACCTTATTGTTTGCGCAAGGAAGGCACTAGACTTCCCAGTCATTCATTTTGACAGACAATCTGCCCAACACCTATAACAAAATGTGACTCAGGAGAAATACTTTGGGAAATGAAAATTAAGACATTCTTTTTCTGCTCACATTACAAAGGCAATAAAAAAAGTAATTCATTATGAAGAAACTCTTTCCTAGTAATGGATTACTTTTATCCAGGAATGCTGACTGCGGGTTCATAACTAACAGGAGAAGATGGATGGAAAATGAAAAGCTTCTTTATCTTTTTTTTAAAAAAATTCTGGATTATATGAGACTTACAGATGTCCCCAGTGTTTATTTCTTTGTGATCAAGAAGCTTCTCTCCTGTGGTTACAAACTTTAGACGTTTCTCTTAAGTATATTACTAACCCTACAATATTCACAGAATTTAAACAATGGATAACATATTTCTTTGTACTTTTATCCTGCAGACTTTTCATGAATTGGCTATATAGCAGAACTTCCAGTGACTCCTTCTCCTTCTCCTTCTCCTTCTCCTTCTCCTTCTCCTTCTCCTTCTCCTTCTCCTTCTCCTTCTCCTTCTCCTTCTCCTTCTCCTTCTCCTTCTCCTTCTCCTTCTCCTTCTCCTTCTCCTCCTCCTCCTCCTCCTCCTTTTTTAAGCACCTGCATTTATACCCTGATAGTCAACAAGTTATGGCCCTCTTTTCTTGGTTTCCTCCTAAGAGACCCTCAAGCTATAATTATCAAACACTGGTGGCAGATGTTCCATCATTTTTCTTTGGACGAAATAGACGTTAAAATGCCTTTAAAAGTTTAAGGGAAAAAACCCTAAAAGCAACGGGAGTGTGTGTGGGGGGGAAACAGTATGTAAATCCATATCTTACCACAAATGCAATGTATTACATCTGCTTTGCACCATTATCTCACCTACTGCACTCCTCCCTCCACAAAAACTAAGTGTGATCTCCAATCGTGAAAGATTTTCCAACCTTGCTTTATATGATAAGAATCTCATTGTCCTAAGCGCTACATCTGTAGCATTACAGTTGTTGGAGAGTTTTCCATTCCATGGAGTAAATTTTCCTGTACTCATTTTACATTGCTGGTGGCTGAGGAAACTCATTCTATGATGGCTGGAATTACATAAAAAAGTGAAAGAAGACTCTCATTTGCTCTAGGTCAGTGGTGGTGAACCTATGGCACGCGTGCCAGAGGCGGCACTCAGAGCCCTCTCTGTGGGCACGCACACCGTTGACCCAGTAGAGTTCACCAGAGTAGCAAGCATGTGGCATTTGGAAGCAACAGGGCAGGAAGTGAGCAAGCAAGCAGCGTTGGCCCCCCGGGGATGCCCCAGGGATGGCAAGGGACTGGCCTGGCCATGCTCACCCAGTCTGCCGTGACCATTGCAGCCACACCCACCCAGTGGGCCACCCCCCCACCCCCCCTGAGGGCACCAGAATGCTGATGCAGCCCTGGCACTTTGCAATAAATACATGGGTTTTGGGTTGCAGTTTGGGCACTCGGTCTCTGAAAGGTTCACCATCACTGCTCTAGGTGAACTAGTCATTGTGGCAAATGCTGCACGTGGCCAAGTTAGGTATGTGTGGCTGGTTGTGATCAATCTGCTTTGAGAAAGATCTTTTTCAAAGGTGTTTAGACATGGTGCAATTTAAATGTTTTGTTTTGACTCTTGTGTGAGTGCTCATCCCTTTATTAGTCCTCTGGGACCTAACATAGATTCTTACTCCTCTGGGTACATAATGAACCTCTCTCTGCTCCTGATGATATATAGCTCAAACTACTTGAAATATTGACAGTAGTGAGGATGTCAGGAAAACGTAGGGCTGCAGGAGTTCTCTGCTTCAGAATTCATAATGAACCTAACTAATTTGCAAGGTCAGTCAGGCCAAAAAAAAAACACCTAAAACTACTTCACAATGCCACCCAAAAGCAATATCTACAACTAGTTAAACTTGGTGTGGTGATTAAGGCGTCAGATTAAGGCCTGGAAGACCAAGGTTAACATGAAGATGTTTGGTGGACTTTTGACCTATTATTCTCTCCTTGCCTAATTGGCCTCTCAAGGTTTTGAAAAATGAACTAGGCAATGATACAGTCTAGGCTGGACTTTAGGGTGCCAGTCCAAAGCCACACAGCCAGAGTATCACTCAGATTGAGGCATCAAGAAAGAACATGCCCATCAATGCAAGTCCCAAAAAAAGATACAAAGAGCCGACTGAAATCTGTGCCCCCAACACCTTCTCTTGCTCTTATGTTTAATTTTATTTAAATACAGTATATATTATTTGTGTATTTCTCCAAGTAAAATATATGACAATCCTTATAAGACTACTAAACTGAAGGTTTCTAAAACTACTTACTAGCTATACAATTAAAACTGCAATTGCAAACAGCGTAGCTTTAAAATATTGTGGAAGAACAGGTGAGGAAATGTAAGAAAATAAAGAAAGAATGGCCTCTGTGGCTTTTCTTAATCCTTCAGGCCTTTGATACACCTTCAGGCCTTTGATACACTGGAGTCTTTTCTCCCATCCTGGAAAACACTGAGTATTTGGAATATTCCAAGCCTTGTGGCTTTCAACGGCATTTTGCAAATATTAAAATGCGCTCCAGTAGAAAGACTGATATTTACTATTCATATTATCTTTCCATTTTGCATGTAACACAGTTTTATTCTGCAATGTAAACTGGAGGAAGTCAAGTTAAATAAGAGACAGCTACACATAGGAAATGCTGTAAAATATTGGAGTTTGGAGTGCTTCCTATTTTCCTAATCATACTTTTCTAAAATCGCCATTTTTGTCCTAAAACAGACTCAGTGCTCATTGTGCCATTTTTGGGCACCATTTATCTGCTTGTACATTTGCAAACCTTGAGATTCTCTGAAGGATTCTTGTGCAATTATTTTATTTTTTCTTGGGCTAATATGCAGCTCCCACCAGACTGACTTTGAGTGACATACAAATACAGTTGCTGCTGCCTCATAAGTATCATGGCGGCATCACCATGATAGGATTGGTCCTGGGGATCTGGTCTAGGAGCAAGTGATGGATCCAAATTAGGAAGAAGATTTTTTACCTCTTAACAGAATGGAATTCTTTTTCCAAACATAGCTGGACTATCCATATGTAGATTGTCGCTCTGGATCAGGGAAGCCTCTATTTATACTGATGCCCCATATTCTGTATTTCATGGCACATTGCAGTATGAAATATCCAAATTGAGCCCTTTCTTTTTGCTTGCCTCCTTCTATCTGTGGGTGGTGGAGATAAGATTGATGGGGGAACAGATGGTATGGCATTAATTCTTTTATAAAAAGGTTTTGTTCTGATGTAAGTTTATGGACGGATGATCCATTGATGTACTGTAAATAAATTTACTTTTAGGTAAATGTGCTGAGAATCGCTCCCAAATTATTTGAATTTATTAGAAAAGGTACAACTAGACCATGTAGTCACTCTTCAAATTGTGAAAGAGATTTATAAGATAGCAATATACTCTATAGCTTCAGTAAAGTCTCCCTCACTTTGATCTGTTTTTTCTCTGAAAGATTATTTCTACTGCATAACATATGATGCCCATGAACTTGGATGCTTTAATAAGAAACTGGATTATTTGTGAACTTATTTGTGATTATTTGTTCTGGGCCCAGTGCTCTTCAACATCTTCATCAACGATTTGGATGAGGGAATAGATGGGGAACTCGTCAAATTTGCAGACAACACCAAACTGGCAGGAATAGCCAATACTCCAGAAGACAGGCTTAAGATACAGAATGATCTGGACAGACTTGAACACTGGGCACTATTTAACAAAATGAAATTCAGCGGTGAAAAAAGCAAGGTTCTACCAAATTATTATTATTATTTGTGAAGGCCAAGTCTATTAAGGGCTATTTTTCTTGAAGACTCATTGTTGCTTCTTTATTGGGATCTCCAAAGACTACCTGCAAGGTTACACGAAGGTGACATGGCTTCATTTCCTGCTTGTGACCATTTAGACTTTTAGAAGCATTCAATTAGTCACTGGGAGAAACAAAATGGCAGCCTAAGATACATTTTTACCTGATCCACCACGATTATTTTTCTTGTGTTCTTTCAAATATAATCAGATTCTTTTTTTTCTTTCAGGGAGGTGAAATGAATCATTTAGAATATATCCCAAATAATATTTATTTATTTATTTATTTATTTATTTATCTATCTATCTATCTATCTATCTATCTATCTATCTATCTATCTATCTATCTATCTATCTATCTATTTATTTATTTATCTATTTATTTATTTATTTATTTATTTATTTATTTATTTATTTATTTATTTATTTATTTATTTATTTATTATTCGGGCTTGTATGCCGCTCCTCTCCGGAGACTCGGAGCGGCTAACAACATGTATATAAACATCAATTTTAATACAAGTCCAAAACAAAATCTCTAAAAACAAACTAACACCCACTCATGTTCACCATTCAATCCACAATCATCCCCAGGCTTGCCGGCAGAAATAAGTTTTAAGGTTTTTACAGAAGGCCAGGAGCGTGGGAGAAACGCGGACTTCAGGAGGCAGTTGGTTCCAGAGGGCGGGCGTCACAACAGAGAAAGCCCTCCCCCTAGGGCCCACCAGCCGACATTGTTTCGCTGACGGGACCCGGAGGAGGGCAACCCTGTGTGCTCTCACCGGTCGTAGGGAAGTATGTGGCAGAAGCCAGAAATACTTTGTATTTCCCTACATGTGTCTGCTTGTTGAGCCATTAGCTTCTACAGAAAAAAAATGGAAATAAACTTTAGTGAAGAAGAAAGGAATGACATCTAAGGGAACACCATGCTCTCAATTCCTTCACAACTTTAGACAGATAGAACCTTTTGTGCATTAAATGACCCAACTGTATCAGAGTGCTCCTTATAAAAACTGAACCCTGCTTGGGGTTAAGCTGAACTCATAATGAATATATAGAGCCAATCATGCCATTTTCTCTATAATAATGCAAAAATAGTTTGCTATAGTCTATAGAGGGTTTTTTCCCCAACTTTCCAGGCTTGTCTGCAGCCACAGAGTTTCACAATAGACCTCCGGGTTTAAGCAGCCTTCCAGAACAGCCAGATTGCTGTTACCAGCTGACTTTAAAAAAAAAAAAAATCTCTACCAAAAGTGTCCATTACTCTGTTGAGATCTATTGAAAAATCCTACATGGGAGAAAAGAAGATTTTCCATAAATGAGTTTCGTAGCAGAGGGCCCTTCAATAAATGCAGTTTCTCCTACCTTTTTTTGACAAACTTTGGCAGAAGAGCCAATGCATGGAGTACAGAAGGATCAAATGATTTGAAACATTAATTATGGTGTGAACTCTTCTCTATAGAACCTTCCACGGGGGAGACAAAGAACAAAAGGAGCATTGTGGTGTTGTAACACAAGCTCTGCCCCATTGCTTTCTGCACTGCACGTCACATGTGCATTTATTTATTTATTTATTTAATGTCTGGCATAGAGCACATGGATAACAGTAATAAAATTATATTGAAGGAGCACATAATATTATGGTACATGTATGATGGAAACGTAGTCAGTTTTGTAAGGTTTAAGGAATTCAAAAAAAATATAAGTTATGGGTTATGTTTTAAAATACGTTGATTCATAAGAATAAAATAAATGTTCTATATAGTAACATCTGGGCCATTTATCCAATTAAGCACATTTTTTTAGTTGGAGAAAGTTTGCTTTCCGGTATAAGTTCTCAAAGGCAGCTAATCACTATGTGATCCAGTGTCTGACAAGAGCACCATAATCATATCTGGGGGAGGATACAGCTGTTACCCCTAGAGCAGGGGTTCCCAACTGGGGGTGCGAGACAATATTCCAGGGGGTGCAAAAACTTGCTTTTCAAAATTATACTGTATATGTATAAGGGGTGCAAAAATATATCAGAAGTGCTCTAGGGGGTGCAGGGTATGGAAAAGGTTGGGAGCAGCTACCCTAGAGACACCAGGCTGGATCATGGCCACAACCCTTACAAACATCATCAATCACCTTGTGTAGAGCTATTTTGCCCCTGTGGTGCACCTAGATAGTGTGAAAGTGTGAACTAAACAAACTAGCAATTTCAGGCTGCCAAACTACTTTTTGATTAACTGTGGAATTCCTGGCTCACAAACACATGGATATCACATGTACAAAAGGGGTGAGACTTTGCTTCATGAGGTCAAAATGGTATATTTGTCATTTTGATGAAGCTATTAGTTCTGGTGGTTTGCTCTTCTACCTACAGTATTGAAGAGCATACATTTTATACTTTAACATAGGGGTCCCCAACCCCTGGGCTGTGGACCAGTACTGGTCTTTGGCCAGTTAGGAACTAGGCTGTACAAGCGGCAAATGAGTGAGTTATACTTCATTTGTGCACGCACGGGATCTAGGTTCTGTGTGAACAGACATACACCTGGTCCGTGGAAGAATTGTCTTGTCCCTGGTACCAGAAAAGTTGGGGACTGCTGCCCTAACAAACTGCAGCTGAAATAATTATCATTTGTTTTTGTTTGGTTAATTGTGTTTGGTCTACAGGAAATGTATGGTATTTGGCCCAGAAATACTTTGTGCATCTGAAAAATTCATTATCTTTTCATTGTATGTTTTTTGCATCCTGTCACAAGGTATTACATTATTTCATGCCAACAGGCTTTATAGCAGTGCCACACTAGAATCTGGGGTTGGTCTGTTGTTGTTTGGAGAGGTGTGGAACAATTCTACAGGCAGATTTATAGGAAAATTGATATTGAAGTTTCTGACTGATTATCCCATACTAAAATGTTTTTTTTAAAAAAAACCTGCATGAAATGTTGCGTGTATTTTCTCCTATCATATGCAGTTTCATTTGTAATTTGTTTTTGCAAACAATTTTGCCTGAAATAATGCTTTTTGGACATTCTTTTAATGAATATATACTTTTCCTATATGGATTGGCAAATGTTTTTGTTTTTTTTTTCAGATTTGGGGAAATGTAATGGACGTTTTCATTGAAATTCAATGTAAATGAATTATCATGATCTGATAACAGCCTTTTATGTAGAAATGTCATTCTTCCAAAGAGAATACGTGAGCATATGTACCAAGATCATCTTTTCCAACTGTTAGCGCAGTTGTGCCTTTTTTAAAGCACTTTTAAAGCACTTTTCCTAGAGAACCAAAGTGACCGGGCAATAGAGTCAGGCAAAAAAAAAAACAACAACCAAAAAAACAGTCCAGAATCTCTTCCAAAGCAGCCACATCAGCCTAGAAAAAGATGCAGGTGCTTTAATGGTTTGAAAATAAAATAACCTCTTTACTTGCCTAGAAATCATTCAGCATGGCAACTAAGTCTTTCTTTTAGTATTGGCAGCCACGTCCTTGCCCTATATGGAATGTGGAATAGGTATACACCACATGTGGCACTTTACTCATTGCTATTTACAAAAAAATGTCAAGATAGCTATTGCAATGTAGGATTAAAGCTCTGATTCTTTTTTATGTGTACATGTAATGCCCATAAAAAAAACAGTTGAGGTTTTGATCACACCAGTGCAGGAATCATCTTATCAGCCCTGCCTTTCCTACTATTTTCAAGCTGCCTTTATCTTAGGCTGCTGCTTCTCTTGCACCCATATAATAGGCCTGGTCTTTGAAGAAGCTTTAGTCTTTCCTCTCTGCTCTATTTTTTTGGAATCACAACAGAAGAAAGCAGTTTCTAATATAACAGACAAACAGGCTAACTTTCGGATTTCTCGAAATCTGCTCTTAAGGGGCTTAATATTGTTCAGTCTGAGCTGGGAACTATTTTGCTTTCATGACTTAGATGAAAACCAGGAAAAGTCTTTTGATTGTGAAGCTGTTCCATAAGAGATTTGTCCTTGTTCCACAAACACTAAAAATTAACATTTTTGGCTGAGTTCTCAGAACTTCAGCATCAGTGGCTGGCTGATATTAACAACAAAATTTAAGCTGCAGCCTCTTCTGCCCTTCCAACAAATGTAGATTTGTTGGTATGGATGTCTTAGCAGAGGCAATCAGTATAAGGGTGAAATGAGGATGGGAGTGGAAGCGAGGAAAGGCCTAACAGATTGATGCTTTAGCAGATGCAATCAATATAGAGGTAAAATAAAAAAGGAAAAAGCAAGGAAAACCAATACTGTGCTAAATGTATTAGCTAGTTGCCTTTAAAATGAAACCTCTTTGAGTTGCAATATTTGTCTTTAGAGAACAATAGGACTATTAGTTTATACTAATAGCCTCCCTGAAAAGAAACTGATATTTGCACAGGCTATTTCTCTCATCGCAAGCATAATTAAACAATTAATTTAAAACAAAACTCAAATGCTAGGTATTCATGTTTAACAACATTACAATTCCCCCAGCAGCGGAAGGAAGATTTTTGGCTTCAGTCCTGTACACACTGATGTGCATCATGACATCTGCTTTAAATCCATAAGAGACAATTCACATCATGGCATCCCAAGACACATTTTTTTATTTGATCCACTCCTTCCCCCAGTATATATCCCATGGATTTCTCTTCCTATTTTATGATTGTGTATTTATTCAGAGTTTCCTAACTAGAGCTGAAATGAATCACCGAACCAATTCTACTAGCTATAGACTGAAGGACCTTCCTTCAGTATTATCCCTTCTACACCTTCACTCTTTTTGTTCTCCAAATTCTCAAAAATAGTTTGAAGCCAAACTGTGTTTATCTTTCTTGCTGCCTCTCTAGAAAGCAAAGAATGCTAAGGACTCACAGCTGCAATCCCAGCATCATTTAAAAGAAATACCTGATCCTACTTCACTCAAGCAGGAAATAAAACTACCGTAATTGGCATTAGCCTGCCTTACACCCTTTTCTGTCATTTTGTTGTGTTCTTTTGTCTGCTTACATGAAAAAACAATTTGACTAGTTGAGATGCAAAATCATAAAGCTACCTTCCCCTGTGAATAACAGATTAGGGGTCCAAAGACTTGGAGCTGGGAACTGGGTATCACCTACGATAGCCAAGCTTTATAACTCCAGTGGGCAGGGTGAGGAGGTGTCTAACTTTCCTTTCTTCTTAGGAAGAAGATTTGGACCAAATCTGGTGCACACTCTGAAAGCAGCCTTTGAAGTTATTTCTTTCTTATATGTCAATATTCTGGGTCAATGAATACTTTCCCCTCTGCCCCACCCCAGAATCTCATTGTGACCTAGATCTGGATTGGAAATATTCTCGTGGGCCCACAAGCTAATGTTAATTTAGCTTATTTTATTGAGGACTGGGATGAGCTAGAAATATGATTTGGGTCAAGCTGTTTATGAGTTTAGAATCTGATTTGTTGGATCTTTGGTGAGCAAACTTTATGAAGGTGACTAGCTCCACCTGGGTAACCTGCCACTAGCTTTTGAATGACAATGTAAGAGTGCAGATTGGATTAGAGATCTGCAATTTTTTTGTTTGTTAAACTGGAACATGAACATTGACTTTTGTTACCAATAGATACACAATATAAGATTTGGACAATGACATCATAAACAATCTGGAAGACAGCCCTCCTGAACACACATAGACGTAAATTTGTTCAAGGATTATTTTGGAACGCTCCTTCATTGCCTTGCTCAATTCTGTGTATTTATCAACTCTATAAAAGTCTCAGTCCAGTTTGCTTTGTTGATAAAGACTGAAATTAGTCCTAATTAATTCATTTATTTAGGCTGTTTGCCCAGCAGGTCTTGTGATCTAGATTTCTGGATGAAAGATGGACTTACAAATGATTGGGCTAATATCCTCATCTTCCCTAATGTTTTAGAATAGAATAGAGCTTGGAGGTCTTCTAGTCCAGCCCCTTGCTCGAGCAAGAGAACCTATATGATATCAGACAAGTGATTATCTAGTCCACAACCTGTGGCTCCGGAGCTGCATGTGGCTCTTTGAGCCTTCCCCTATGGCTCCCAGCCTCCTCTGCCATTTGCAGAGAGAGACAGAGACAGAGAGAGGCATTTGCACTCTCTCTCTCTCTCTCTCTCTCTCTCTCTCTCTCTCTCTCTCTCTCTCTCTCTCTCTCTCTCTCTCTCTCTCTCTCTCTCTCTCTCTCTCTCTCTCTCTCTCTCTCTCTCTCTCTCTCTCTCTCTCTCTCTCTCTCTCTCTCAAAAAAAAAGTTGACTCACGGTAGTCTCCGATGACCTGAAAAGCTTATTTGGGCAGAGCTCCTCCCTTTGCTGTGTCTCAGCAGGAAGCAGAGAGAGCTAGCTAGCCCAGCTATGCTGACTCAGGAATTCTGGGAGTTGAAGTCCATGAGTCATAAAAGAGCTGAGGTTGCCTACCCCTGAGCTTGTTGGAGAACAGTTTGAAGCCAGCTTGCCAGGTGAGCAGAAGATCGGAGAGAGAGAGAGGGAGAGAGAGAGAGAGAGAGAGAGAGAGAGAGAAAGAGAGAGAGCAAGAGGGGGAGAGGAGAGAAAGAGGGAGAGGGAGAGGAAAGAGAGAGAGGGAAAGGAAAGAGAGAGAAAAAAAGAAAGAAAGAAAATGAGAAAGAGGGAGAGAGAGGGAGGGAGGGAGGGAGGGAGGGAAAGAGACACAGAGAGAGACCCTTTTGACATCTAAAATGAAGATAACACTGCATATATCCTTTTTTACCTTTATTATAGGTAAACACACACATACACACACACACACACACTAAAGGTAAAAAAAGGATATATGCAGTGTTATCTTCATTTTAGATATCAAAAGGGTTTTGCGGTTCCCAGTGTTTTGTTTTCAGTGGGAAACGGGCCCAAGTGGCTCTTTCAGTGTTTTGGGTTGCCTACCCCTGGTCTAGTCTCTTCTTAAAAACCTCCAGTGATGGAGTGCCCATGATTTCTGAAGGCAAGCTGTTCCAATGATTAATTGTCCTCACTGTTAGGAAGTTTCTCCTTAATTCCAGGTTGCTTCTTTCTTTGATCAGTTTGCCCTCTGGTGCTTTGGAGAATAGTTTAATGCCCTCTTCTTTGTGGCAGCCCCTCAAATACTGGAATACTGCTATCATGTCACCCCTATGTCTTCTTTTCTTTAGACTAGCCCAACTCAAGTCCTGCAGCTGTTCTTCATATGTTTTAATCTCCAGAACTTTGATCATTTTAGTTGTTCTTCTCTGAGCTCTTTCCAAGGTCTCAACATCTTTTTTATAGTATGGTGACCAAAATTGGTTGCAGTATTCCAGGTGTGGTCTTACTAGGTTTTATAAAGCGGTAGTAATATTTTGCATGATCTCGATTCTATGCCTCTGTTTATACAACCCAGGATTATATTAGCTTTTTTGGCTGCTGCTGCACACTGCTGGCTTATCCAATGTCGGTATAGGAGATGACCAGGCTGAGCCTGAGGGCGGGGGCAAATGCATCAGCAGTTTGGAGTTGCTACACTTCCACAAGAGACCTAAGTCCAGCTCCCCGTGAATTCCACTGACTCTTATCTAGCCCCAATTTGTCTTGACCATTAGTAGATCAGATTCCTGTGTATAGGTAGCAAGGAATAAATTCACAATAATTTTGAACTCTATTCCAGCTCCTGGTTTCTTGTACCTGCCAGTCTCTGGATAGTGGGAATACAATAGTAGTAACACATCTGTATGGCATCAACTTGGGGAAGGCCCAAACGGATAAAGTAGGCAAACTTTTGCTCCCAGTTTTAAAGCTTGCTGCTCATAAATCAACATTTTCCTATATATAGAAACAACTGTCAGTCAACAAATCTTGATTAAATAATTTCAGAAATATTTAAATTATTAATTTGTAAGGCATTTCAACATTAAAATTATTAACATTTACTTTGATAACCCATTTAAAAACTGAGGTAATACCAAGGACTTTATCAATAGAAGATTCCATTCCAAACATAGCTATTTATATGGCCATAGCCATGAAATATTCATGTCCTCAGATTAATACTCTGAAGAAAATACTGTGAGTGAGGAAGATATTTAATGAAGCAGATTGAAGTTAGTTGATGTTTTATTATTGCTATTTTGGACACTTCAGAATACGTTTTTAAAAAAGCTACTATTCTTTACTTCTACAACTTCTCTGAGTTTTCAAAAAGTAGAAGACAGAGGATTAATTTGACAAAAATCAGGCAAAAATATACAGGTTTCCCATGACATCTGCCAATACTGTAACTTTTTTTTAGTTAAAACAGCCTGGTTTCCAAATTAATTAAGGTTTGCCCTTGACATGCTCGTTTCAATGATGTCCCAATTAATCTACATATTTAGCAAGTGATGTTGGCCAATTTTAGAATTCAAGGAGTTGGGTTTCAAAAGGAGCCCTAGACTAGTTCAGCAATAGCATTTTCAATAACTCTTCTTTGTGTTCCAATTTTTCTCTATCTTACACAACAAGATCTTCAAATTTGCTGAAGGATAAATAATGACAGGGTAAGTTTTTAATTGTTAATCCCACAATTGATTGGCTGATAAAAGGAATGATAGATCCCCCCCCCAAAAGAAGTTATTTGTTTCTTTATGAGGCAAGATATTCTGTGTCTAATAAGATAGAGATTTTGCTATTATAAAATAGAAGATCATAGTTTTTTCCCATTTCTGATCAAAGTTATTTAATATGTAACATTTTATTGGTCAAAAGTTAAAGTTTAATTTAATTTAGATTAAATGAAAAGTTTGAAGTAAAAGTTCATTAAAACAGCCTCTGTTTTTATTTAACACTTGCACCAACGCCCTTTCTGTTCATATTTTCTTGACTGAAATCATTTTGTGAAAAATAGAAAAATAATATACCCACTTTGATGATTCACAGTGGCAAGAGTATCTGGTGCTGAACAAATTTTGCAAGTCCTTAGATCCCAGAAATGCCAATTCCTTTAATTTCTAATGCAGCAGTGCTTAATCTTTGGCCAAATTACTGAAAATGATTGGATTTTTTTTTTTTGAGAAATTTTATCCACAGGAGGGTTTTTGCTGAATTGTTTAAATTCTGCTGTGCTGGAGAAATGTAAATATACTCTGAAGAGTGTACAAGTGCATATTTTGAATGGACTGAGACATTTTATTATAATTTATTATATTTTTTACTATGAGCATTTTAATTTCTCCCAAATGGCTAGGAGATGCTGTTAGCTTTTGCCACAAATACTTAATGCAATTAATGCAAACATGAAATGTAGTTTCAGAAATAGCTGTGATATTTTCTAAAGTCGATCAGAAACAAATATAGGACAAAATAAGAAGGAGATGCTAGTTCACTCCTTCTCTACATTATTAAAGAGCATTGTGTGAAAACCTCAATAGATCAACACTGTGATGGATGATAGATATTAATAAGTATGAATAGGGTGACCTGGAATGCAAGAGGGGTAAAAGGGAATGAAATGAAATGGAATGGGATGAAATGAAATGAAATATTGGGTGTCTGTGAAATTAAGGGAAAGAAGAGAAGGACAATACATCTGAATGAAGGTGAACTAATCTTTTGCACTGGAATCCATGGGGAAGTGGGTGGGTGTATGTTTCATTCTTAATGAAAAGACTAAAATGTATGTCAGAATGTTTGATCTGAATTTGTCATCTAGTGATAGTTGCATGATACACTCTCGTAAATGTTGATAACGGGACACTTATGATTGTGCCTCGAGGAATATTGTGTAATATTCTAAATAAATGCAATTCAGAAAAGAGTGGGACCTATTCTATTAGAGACCACATGAATATGGTAGTCCTTGATTTACAACTATTCTTTCAGTGACCATTTGAAGTTGCAATGGCACAGAAAAAAAATGACTTATGACTGTTTTCACGCTTATGACTGTTACAGCATCCCCATAGTCACAAATTTGAATGCTTGGCAACTGGCTCATATTTATGATGTTTGCAGTGTCCTGGGAGCATGTGATCATCTTTTGTGACCTTCTGACAAGCAAAGTCAATGGGGAAGTCAGATTCACTTTACAACCATGGCATTAATTAATTTAACAATTGATTCATTTAATAACCGTGACAAGAAAGATAATAGAATGAGGCAAAACTCACTTAACAACTGTCATTTAGCACCAGAAATTTTGGACTCAGTTGTGGTCATATGTCAAGGACTACCTATAATTGGCTATGAATAGGATGACAGACTACATAAATTGGGCCATACACATACCCAAGAATGAATGAGAATAATAATTACTGAGTAGTGTCAATATAGCTTTTCCTTAATGTTCTCTTAGTTCATAAGAGAAGTGTTGGTTATTACCTATAAAGCCCTTCATGGCATTGGACCAGGATACTTACGGGACCGTCTTCTTCCACATACTTCCCTTCGACCGGTGAGAGCGCACAGGGTCGGCCTCCTCCGGGTCCCGTCAGCGAAACAATGCCATCTGGCGGGTCCTAGGGGGAGGGCCTTCTCTGTTATGGTGCCCACCCTCTGGAACCAACTGCCTCCTGAAGTCCGCGCTTCCCCCACTCTCCCGGCCTTCCGAAGGAATCTTAAAACCTACCTTTGCCGGCAGGCCTGGGGTTGACTGTAGATCGTTGAATGAATGATGAATGTGTCTGGGGTGTTATTTTTGTGTTTTTAGTTTTTGGACTTAGTTTTTGAAATATTGTTTTGTTTATGTTGTAAGCCGTTCCGAGTCTTCGGAGAGGAGTGGCATATAAGTCCGAAAAATTAAATTAAATTAAATAACCTACATGTCCTAAGAATTTGAATATCCTTGGGATTGCCTTTGCCCATTGCCAATCCACTTAGATCTGGGACAATAAATGGTCTCTGGGACCCTCTTCTTAGAAAATGTCATCTTCAGGCATTGCAGATGACCAGTTGTGGTGGCCTACATGGGACCAACATTTCCCCACCAGCACCATCCAAGATTAGACTGGATCTCATAATATTGTCTCTTAAAAATTGGTTATTCTAGAGGATTTGGGAGAGCCTTTATTCTGGGTGAATATCCTCCTTGGTCTGTGTTTTGAATTTGGTCAAGTTGTCTGGAATAAAGGCTTATTATAATTGTTTATTATATTTTTCTGTTTTGTAACTTGGGTTCCTATGAATTACCGTTTTTAACATTATTAGAATGGAGGGGTTATGCAAGCCACTTCTGATTGGAATAGTATGTTTCTTAGCTCAAAAAGGAAAAATGTGAAGGGTCTCTATCTCTAATATCATGCAGGCACTAGCCCCACCCCATTTGCAGTGTGTTGATGTTCGTGGCCCCATGTGCGCATGCACGCATGCAAAATGTTTCACCCTCCCTTTTCTTCCAGTCCACCAATCGACAATGGTTGGTGACCCTGCTCTACCACCTCTACTTGAGCTTGCTAGTCGGCCACTTCGCCTCCTTTGTGCTGGGCAGGGCTCCTGCTCCAGGTGGCAGTGGTGGCCTGATGGACCTGCTGCTGGCAGCGGTGGCACACATGCCAACAGAGAGGGTTCTGAGTGCCGCCTCTGGCACACGTGCCACCACTGCCCTATACCATTTCAGACAAGTGGCTCTCCAGTCTCTTCTTAAAAACTTCCAGTGTTGGAGCATTCACCGCTTCTGGAGGCAGGTTGTTCCACTGATTAATTGTTCTAACTGTCAGGAAGTTTCCCCTTAGTTCTAGGTTGCTTCTCTCCTTGATTAGTTTCCATCCATTGCTTCTTGTCTTGCCTTCAGGCACTTTGGAGAATAGCTTGACTCCCTCTTCTTTATGTCATTTGCTTCATGTCATTATGTGACTAATGCAAATTACAACATCCGTGACATCTGTCCAGAAATAATAGCAGGTGATATCACTTGCACCTAATTGGAGGTGACTGTCCCTTCGTTGCCACATTTTTATTTTTTTTCCATAATGCTCTTAGTCTCCTTTGAGAAGCCTGGAAGTTGTCATTTCCTACCCTATTTTTGTTTTTTGTTTTCCTCCCAGATTGGGAAGAAAAAGAATATTGCTTATGTGCCATCCATTTCTGCTGCTTTTTTTTTGAAAACATTTTATTAATTTTCTAATTTTGCAATCATAAATACTTCATAAACAATGTGTTGTCTGGGTCCATTGGTAATTCAGTGGTACATATTAAATTTCTCAATCTAGTTCCAATACTACATCATCCAGTGCTTCCTTGATCCTCTCTTCTTCCAGTGGTATACATTTTTCCACAATGGGCGAATACAATTCTTGTTACTATTAATACATATACAAGTAAATTATGAAAAAGTGCTGCTGAGTTTTGTCCAAACCAGTCCCTTAGTTTTTGAAGCCATGATGTTCTTCTTCTGCCTGGACCTCGTTTGACTTCAATCTTTCCATGGATGATTAAATGGAGTATGCCGTATTTTTCTGGCTGTTGCATCACATGTCTGAAATATTCTAACTTTCGTTTTTTAATTGTTTTGATGATTTCCCTTGGCTTTCCCAGGTGGCTTATCACCTCCTCATTTCTGATCTTGTCAGCCCAGCTTATACGTAACAGCCACCTGTAAATCCACATTTCAAATGCTTCTAGTCGCTTCAGGTGGCCTTCTGTCAGAGACCAACTCTCTACTCCATAGAGCAGGATAGAAAAAAATATATAACATCTGACAAGCCTGATTTTCAATCTTAGGCTCATGTTGTGACTGCAGAAGACCTTTTTCATTTTGAAGAATGCTGTTTGTGCTTTCTCTATCCCTGTCTTTACTTCAGTGGTCATGTCCCAGCTTTCATGTAAATTAGAACCGAGGTGCGTGATCCTTTCAACTTTTTCTAATGGTATTCCTTCCGAATTTATTGGTGGTAAATTAACGGGTTGTTTGATGATGACCATGATCTTGGTTTTTGAGGTGTTAAGCTTCAAGCCATATTTTTCAGATATCTCTGTGACTCTGTTGATGAGGAGCTGAAGGTCTTCATGCTTACTGTCAAGCAGAACTGTATCATCAGCATATCTTAAATTGTTGATCCAAACACTGTTTACTTTGATGCCAGCATCGATATTCTCCAGTGCCTTGTTTAAGATTGACTCAGAGTAGATATTGAATAAGAGTGGAGACAGAATACATCCCTGTCTGGCCCTTCTTCGTATTTCTGCATCAGCTGAGTATTTTTGGCCTAGTCCCACATTTGCTACCTGATGCAGTATAGATTCTTCATGATTTGGATGTCTTTCTCATCTAGTCCCCCTTGTTTCAGGATTTCTAATAGTTTGCTGTATCTTATTTTATCAAATGCTTTTTCAAAATCAATGAAGCACATGTAAAGACTGTGATTGACATCTCTACAACGCTGTACAAGAACTTGAATGCTTAATAGCGCATTATTGTAATATCATATTATCATTGCATCTTCTAATTCTTCGTTTGTCTGAGTCTGTTAATTCCTTCCTTTAGGTCCTCCATCTTTGGATCTGCTTCCTCTAATTTTCCTTCTACTTTCTGGGTTACTGGTTCCTTCTTTGTAGTCATTTTCTGAATTTGTAAGTTTAGATTAGAAAGTTGTTGTTTTATCTCCTTTGCATTATTTTTAGTCTCATCATGAGCTAAGACAATTCTATTTTGTATTGATTTCAACATAGAAAGAATTTCTTTCTGAGATTCATCAATATTTTCTTGTTGGCACGTGAAGCTGAGGGCTTTGGAGACAAATGTTAGAGATGGTTTTTTTATCATTTAAGACTAAGTGTGGAACATCTATTTTGTTTTTGTATGTGGTCTTTATAGTCCAATCTATTTTGAGATTTAAAAAATTTCAGACAATTGTCATTTGAACTCCAAATTATCCAGCTACCCAGTCAGTCCATCCCTAGGCCTCCCCTAAACAAATATAAGCAAAGTCCAGGTTTTTATGTCCAATGAAAAACATATCCTTTCTTTCCTGTGAGAAAAGAGACAAATAAAAGCTATTCATCAATCAAAAGTTTATAATCCAAAGTGTTCCATCATCTCGATCAATCATACCTATTTCTTCTACAGGGGAATAGTTCCATGACACAGCTTTAGAAGTCAGTTAGTATTTATATTCATAATCCAAGTAGACCAATTTCAAAATAGTTTATCGTCTCTGCCACACAGATAAGTAGCCGACAAGTTTTTTTTCCCCTTCTCCAGCTGCAGTCTTCAAAAGTGGAAGTTTCCAAGGGCATCCAAAATCTTATCCGAGTCTGGGCTTCAGGCCAAATTTCCTTTAAGCATAATAAATTGTAGTGCTGTGGTTTGCCACTAGATGTCATTAATGCCTTCTTTCAGCTTCAAACTTATATTACAAGCTTTTCAAGTCTCTTTTCTAAAAAAAGTCTCAAAAGCACTTTTAGTCTCCAAATTCCAAGGCTATATATCTAAATGGATTCCAAATTAATCTTATAATTTTCTCCGTTTACCTCCAAGCAGTTAGTTCACCACGTTTTTTTTCCTGAGGGAATGGGGTGGAAATCCCCTTTCCCTCTCTCATCAAGGAGGATTCTTTGCTTTGGGCAGTTTTTTCCAGGAAAAATCTTAAAGTTATAAAAAGAGGATAGAGTCTCACCCAGTTTCATCCACGTTGCTTAAAAGTTGCCTGTTAGTGCTTATTTCCTTCAGTTGTTCGCAGCTTCTAACTGGCTACAAGACAGTTTGGAGGACTTCCTTAGATCAAACAGAAGGTCTGATGCTCATCTTAGATCAACAAGGGTCCCCTCTTCTTCATTGCCTCTCCGGGGCAACTTTCGATCCTTTTTAGGGACCCCAGCAGGGTGAAATCAAAAGTGGAAGACAGAACCCCATCTTCCTGTGTCCATTACACTGCGACGTCAAACCAGAAATCCCATTTCTGCTTCTATTTCACTCCCCTACATAGTCATGGAGATGGAAACAGGATGATCATAAAGTATTTAGAAAGGTCCCTTTCAGAAGGCTTTTTCCTTAGACTTGATTTTAATTTCATGATAAATTAACTTCAAGGTCAGCGGTTCTCAGGATATGTCCAATTGACAAAATTAGTTTAGCCTTTCAAGACTGGATAGGTTTAGAGATATAGCTAATCCTTTGAAGTACAACTAGCAGATCTGGGTTTCAAAAATCCAAATGAATGCAAAATCCTTGTCTTGCTAGTACCTAAAGGATGCCTGGAGAGTTGCAGCTCAAGTCAATGGACTGGGTCAATTGATCCTCTTTTGATATTTCTATAACACCCTAGCACTTCATTGACTCAGTTAAACATTTTGTAAGAGCAGGACCCATTTAACACTAATTCATGCAGGACTGTAATACTTCAGCATATTGCACTGCCAATAAACAGCAATGTGTTACTATTAAAGGACAATAACCATGCCAAATAATTTTTCAGAGCCAAAATTAGTGAACTATCCAGAAGTTCCTTTATTTTTTGCATGTTGCATGAGCAACTTTGCTGGATGTGTAGTTTCACTCCCTAACTACACACCCAAAAGTTTTCAGCAGGAATTTCTATTACCAAAACATAAAAGGGAAATTCTGACTGCCAAATATTAAGCGCTGAATATGTTCAATTATTATTTATGAGCTGCTGTCTTAATATGATGTTCAGTATGGTCCTCTAGAATGCACTCTGATATCGTAATATTGGATCATCTCACTTTACCAGATACATTCATGAATATATGTTTACAATTGCCATATAAATCTTAAATGTATACCAAAAAGAGGTAGAAAAAAAGCTTTAAATTTGTAGCTAAGGAATTAAAGAAAATGGCATAAAACAACACTGATTAAAGGAGCTTGAAATCCTAAAGACACGAATAATTAAAGCCAAGATCCCAAATAACTTACCTCAGAACAATCATCCAGAAAAGGAAAGTGCCCCATGTTACAGATCAGGATGTGGTGAAATTAACATTTAACACAATCCTGATGGCCCAAATCTACACAATCCCTTGAGCAATTGACAAGCTGAAAATATTAATGCCAGCAGCAACTAGTTTTGATGGAATATTAAAGTGCTGGCCTAGAAATCAGGAGACTGGGACTCTCAATGGTGCTTTTTAAAAAGGCAACTGGACTGTTTTTTCCTTGAGGAAGAAAAAGACAACATTTCTCCTCTCATCCAAACAGCTTCATCAGTTGTGACTAGATGGTGAGGGAATACAGTGTTTCTCAACCTTGACAATTTTAAGGCATGTGGACTTCAACTCCCAGAATTCCACAGCCAGCATTGCTGGCTGTGGAATTCTGGGAGTTGAAGTCCACATGCCTTAAAATTGTCAAGGTTGAGAAACACTGGAATAGAAGGATAGGTTCCAACAGGATGAGGGGTGGAGTGGTGGGATTCAGCCAGTTCACATCAGTTCGCCAGAACCAGTAGCTAATTTTTTGTTGCCCAGGCCCAGAATGGACTTCCAGAAGCGGCATCCACCCAGAGAAATGGTTGTTCACATATTTGAATCCCACCACTGGGGGAGGGGGAGAGAAATGGAAGGATTGTATTTGTTTGCAGTCATCTGGTCATTAGCACTCTGAGAGCCATTGAGCCACTTGGAAATCCTAAAAGACAGGAATAATTAAAGCCAAGATCCCAAAGATCCTCTCTTCCTTTCACGTCTAAGAGAGGCAGAAAAGGCTTCCCTTAGGCACGAAAGCCAGCTGGTTGACTAGGGGCAAGTCACTCTTTCTCAGCCCAATCCCCCTCTCAACCCACTCCCCTACTCTGTTGTGATGGGGAAAATAGGAGGCAAGAATAGTAAGTATGTTCGCCACCTTGAGTTCAACAAATGTAAATAAAAAGGTGGGATAATATAATAATAATGATAGGTGGATAAAAATGCCAAATCCAGTCTAAACATCTGGTTGACTGTGCAATGAACCACAATTATATTAATCTCCCAGTGAGGCACTACTTGCATGTGGTTGTGGGGCTTGTTTGAGAAGAATGGGAGCTATGCCAGAGGTTTAACCATACTGGACCTGCAAACAGAAGCAGAATGACTGTGGCAAAAGAAAGCAAAGGTGGTACCTTGAGTGCAAACCCAAAATATCTGGAACATCACTTGAACACCATTGGCATTGACAAAATCACCATCAGTCAACTGCAAAAAGGAGCTTTACTTGGAACAGATTCTATCCTGAGACAATATCTTTAACACCGTTGAACATTCACATCTGCCTATCCCAGGTTCTTGAGTAAGACTTAGTAGTTGGATAAAAATGCCAAATTTATTCTAAATATTTGGCTGACTGTACAAGAAACAACATTAATAAAATTATACTCTGATTTCTCCTCAGGTCATATAAATCTTTCACCTTGTATTTCTCTAGTAATACAGTATTAATAAACTCGACCTAATGGTTGTATTTTGCCCACTAGATGGTGCTCATATGGATTTATATGAATAACATTCATACTGACAAAACTAATGTGCAAACCAACCCAGTCTCTGCCTTAGTTGCTGGGCAAAAATAAGATAATGCCTTTTCCCTAGCAAATCACCAAAGATATGTTAGCACTGGAAATCTACATTTGTTCAACAGCATCGTTGCATGATGCTTACAGGCAATCTTCAACCATAACAGGGACCAGAATTTTGGTTGCTAAGCAATGCAGTTATTAAGCAAGTCATGATGTGGCTAGGTCCAGTTTTATAATCTTTTTATGGCAATCATTAAGTGAATCACCATGGTTGTTAAGGGAATCAAAAAGTCATTAAGTGAATCACTTAGGCCTAAAGTGAATTTCACTTCTCCGATTAACTTTGCTTGTCACAAGGCACCTGAGAAGACTGCAAATCACAATCACATGACTGAATGACACTGTAAAAAAATCATATAACAATAGACAAGCACAACATATAAATACAAAATATAAAATGGCGGCCAAGCAGATAGCGAGACAATCAAAAGAGGACTATTACTCAAATGGCCCTTAAACTATGGGGAAAAGTCAGGTCTTAACAGCTTTCTGAAGGAGAGAAGAGCTGGGGAATCTGTCCTACATTGGGTGGAGAGGAAATTATTCCAAAGAATGGGGCAACTACAGCAAAGGTACACTTCCTAGGTCGCACAGAATGACAAGATTTAAAAGAAGGAAACTGGAGTATACCTCTCTCTGGCAGTGTGTAAGAGATTAGGGCTCAGATTATAAGATACATATGTGGAGAGTTGAAGGCTCTTAAAAAGATCTTGCTATTAAGGTGTGATAAGGGTGATGAACTGTTCTGTATTATTCTGATTATTCAGAAATCATTTGGAAATCAAATCATTTCTTCCTGAGTTGTTCCTAGAATCCAGTGGAATGATTTCTAGAAATAGGGCCTTAGAAATGAAATTCAGGATATAGAAGCCCTAGTGGCACAGTGGTTACAATGCAGTATTGCAGGCAAACTCTGCCCACAGCCTGGTGTTTGATCCTGATGGGGCTCAAGGTTGACTCAGCCTTCCATCACTCTAAGGTCAGTAAAATGAGATTGTGGGGGCAATATGCTGACATTTTAAACCTCCCAGAGAGTGCTGTAAAGCACTATGGGGCAGTATATAAGTCTAAGTGCTATTACTATTGCTATATCTCACAGAGGACATGGGTTGGGCAGCCTGAGCTCCAGAGTCAGCTACATTTTGGTGTCCTGGTTCAGATCTTCAGTTATGAATTTTGCAAGGTGAAAATTGGGGCTAGTTGCTTTGCCTCAGTCTATCTATTAGCTGCAAGCACAATGCTTGAATGAATGTGGATAGGTAAGTATTGGGAAGGAGGGAAACAGGTATTTTCCCTAATCTGTGAGCATGTACAGAAAAATGAGGAACATTACTACTAGGAGTGCAAAAATTTTTCTGATAAATTTCAAAGCTTCTGTGTCTTTCAGGGGAGAATACTTTCTATGTGGTATCACTTTCTTCTCTTGAGTGTTCTTAAGTCACCTACAAGTATACAGCAAGTCTTGGGAGCATAAGAGGAAGGAAATCACTTATAAATAAAATGCAAAAGTAACAGTATGACTCAAAGCCACACCACTCATTCTATAAAGCTCCACAAAAAGCATAAAAATTGCTTTTACTCTTATTAATTTCACACCAAAAGAAACCAGGGAGAGGCAATTTCCCAAAACAAAGGTGCCTGAAGGTTTGCCAAACAAAGCTAAAAAGCACAGCTGAGCAAACTTGCAAGTTTTAAGCCAGGTGAAACAATACCTTGAAAAATGCTCTGTTGCAACAGCAGTTACAAAGAAAGAGATGAATGGGGCCTCTTGGAATATTGGCAGTCTTTGTTCGCATTTCACTGTGTATTCCTAGTGCCCTAATAGCTGGCAGCCCCATTGATTTCTGTCTCCACAGAATTAACAAGACCTGAGCATAAGTGAAAATCTTGCTTTTGGTTAACCTTCATGTCCTTTTCCCCAAATTCTTGCTTTCAGGGTCTGCTAACAATGGAAGGCTAACCTCTCCTTTCAAGTAGACTGGAAGTGCCAGAGTCTCAGACTAAGTAAAAATAAAGTAATGCTAACTGGGGGGAGGGGGAAATCCCTTTTCCTCCTGTTTGCCTCCTTTGCTTTCCTGTCATTGCTCTTATGATGGTAATGAAATAATTTGAGCAATACAGTCTCTGTGATCCTTCTGAAATGGAAGAGGTGAAGCCGATGCTATCTGGCCAAGAAGATTTAGATTAGAACCACAATGTCAAACTTGCCGTGTCACGTGACGTGTTGTGACGTATTGTGACTTTTTTCATATTGCCGGAGCTGGGGTGGGCGTGACCTCCGCATGATGCAACCGGCCTGTGGACCGGCAGTTTGATACCCCTGGATTAGAATGTGCTGCTCCCCTAGGTCTCAAACTATAGAGGAGTGAATTATATGGTTGATTTAATTGTTTTAATCAGCTATGATTTATGCAGTGGGTGGTGCAGAGACAACCTTGGTCATTGGAAATAATAGTGACTACCTTTTTCCCTTTTGAGGGGTCCTTGCTGCTCTCTGAGCTTGCTTGTTTTCTTACAGACATTTCGTTACACAAACTACAATAGGTAACATTGTCAGTGCTAGTAAGGAGTACAGTTTTCTGTCACTTTATCTTCTAGTGGCTTGCCTGTCAGTATTGGTGGGGGTGGTCTTAGAGATACTTTGGTTGGGCTGTTAGATGTTGGCTTCTTTGGCAGTTTCTGATTGGGGTATTGCTTACTTGATTTTTGTTCTGATGTTAACCCTGGAGTTAATCCATGCTGTTCTGAGTGCTGATTACTGGTGGAGAGGTGCTTGGGTCTTTTTGTTCATTTTGGGGCTGGGTGATAGTCCCTTTTGCATAGTCTATAGATGTTGTTAATGTCTATGTGTCTGTTGATGGCTGATTTGTCAGAATGCCAGACTTCTAGAAAAATGCCAGGCTTCTAGAAACAACCACTATGTAGGACAAACAGGCAGAAGACTGGCAAAATGGATCCACGAACATCAACTAGCAGTCAGAAGACATGATGAAAATTCTTTAATTTCACAACTTGTAGACAGATTTAACCATAGTTTCAATTGGGAAAATGTGACCATCCTAGACCAAACCAAGTCCAAAAATGCCAGGGAATTTCTAGAAGCCTGGCACTCTGACAAATCAGCCATCAATAGATACATAGACATTAACAACATCTATAGACTATGTAAAAGAGACTATCAGCCAGCCCAAAAAGGAACAAAAAGACCCAAGCACCTCTCCACCAGCAATCAGCACCCAGATCAGCATAGATTACCTCCAAGGTTAACATCAGACTAACAATCAAGTAAACAATGCCCCAATCAAGAAACTGCCAAAGAAGCCAACAGCAAACAACCCAACCAAGACCACCCTGAACAACACTGACAGGAAAGCCACTAGAAGATAAACTGTCAGCAAACAGTACTCCTTACTGTTGTGTCCTGAGCCTGCAAAAGTAGGCTCGGGACGTTGCATTGGTCCCGGGCATTCCAAAAGCTGCCCGGGACCAGACAGAGCGGCGCCAGCCTGGTGCGCATGCGCAAGGTGCGAAAACGCTCTATTCTATTGGTGGGTGTTGTCTGGGTTTCTGGCCATATAAAAAGGCCTGCGTGCCTTTTGTTGTTGTTTGGGTGTTGTTAGAAGAAGAATAAAGAGCTGTTTAACATTGCCATGTGTCTTCATCATTCGCACACGAACGAAGTACTTAACACTGGTGACAAAGGTGGGATCCTTTGCAAGCTGAAGAAAAAGCTTTAAGGACTTATCCAGGAAGTCCTGAAGAGGGGAAGACGGCGTCTGAATCAGCGTCCCAGCCTGCCAATATAGCGTAGCTGGAGGGTGAGCTCGGCTAAAGGACCCTTTCCCCAATAGCAGTTTGCAGAGGAGCGAGTGGTGAAGGTCGTAATAGTAAGATGGTAAAGATTGGCCGTTTGTCTGATTTTGATGTCTCACACCCAGAGAAATGGAATTCTTACGTTGCAAGGGTGGAGAATTACTTCAGAGTAAATCAAATTAGAGAAGATGGCTTGAAGGCTGCAACTCTTTTGTGTGTCTATGGACAGGAAGCTTTTGAAATCGCTGAGAATCTGGTGGCCCCTGCACCTCTGGAGTCAGTAACATATACTGACTTGAAGAAAATGTTAAAGGAACACTTCCAGCCAAAGTTATCTGTTATTGCTTGTAGGCACGTGTTCGTGCAGAGAGACCAGAAGCCAGGTAAATCTGCTGTGGATTTTATTGCAGCCTTAAGGCAAGCAGCCAGACCTTGTGAGTTCAAGGATCTGGGAGAGAGGCTGCGAGATTGCTTTGTACGCAGTTTAAGGAACAGAGACTTACAACAGAAGATTTTTGCAAAAGAAGATGTCTCTTTCCAAGATGCGCTACGAGAGGTGACAGCTGAGGAAGCAGCAGGTGGGGCTGTGAAGAACTTACGGCTCATCAAGAACCCTCCAGACACAGCCACCGTCCATCAAGAGGATTCTTGAGAAGGATCGGAATCAGATCCCGAAGAAGAGGTGGATAGGCTTCACCAGCCAGCTGATAGGAGGCAGAAGGAACGTCCAGACAAGACCCCACCATCTCTTCAATGCTTCGAGTGTGGAGGACGCCACAAGCGAGCTGACTGCAGGTTCTGCTCTGCCATTTCCAGAGTGTGTGGCAAGCAAGGCCACATTGCATCCATCTGTTTGGGTCGCCAGAAGGTCCAACCTCGTGAAGAATTGTGTTTGAAAGGTACCAGGGTCCCCAGCCAACATAGAGTGGGTTTCTGCGCATTGTGCAGGAGTATTTTGAGGACAGGGACACATAAGCCCCTTAAGAAGAAACTCTCCATTAACTTAAGGTTGCAAGGGGTTCCCTTATCAATGGAGTTGGACACTGGGTCTGCTCTCTCCATTATTTCTATTAACACATTCAAAAGGATATGCTGCAGCAGTGGCCTTCGAGTTAAACTCAGGGCATCCAATCTAATACTTACAGATTTTCAGAATTCTGTGGTGTGTGTTAAGGGGGAGGCCACCCTTAGAGTACAGTATAAGAATTTTGAGGGTCCACTAGATGTGGTGGTTGTTGGGGATGAACGTACGAGTCTTATTGGACTCGATTGGTTCGAGGCTCTGGTAATCCAGGTAATTGGGCTGTATCATTTGCAAATGTTGAGCCTTGCAGAAGTCTGCAAGGAATTTGCAGATGTGTTTAGTTCAGAGCTAGGATCCTACAAGGGGCCTCCAATTTCGCTATGGTTAGACCCAACCATCACGCCCATAGGGTTAAGCCTAGGAGGGTACCTTTTGCCCTCAAAGGCAAGATTGATGCTGAGCTGGACAAATTGCTCCAGCAGGGCATTCTAGACCTGTGGATTCAAGTCCATGGGAAACCCCCATAGTAACGCCTCTAAAGGCTAATGGGGACATACGTATATGTGCAGACTACAAGTGCACACTGAATAAGGCACTGCAACAGCACGCTTATCCAGTGCCTGTGGTAAGTCACATTCTGGCCTCCCTCAAGGGGGGGCGCATTTTTGCAAAGCTTGACCTGGCACAGGCCTATCAACAGCTACATGTTGATGAGGCAGCTGCAGAGGCCCAGACTATTGTAATTCACAGGGGGGCCTTCAAGGTCAAGAGACTGCAATTTGGGGTAAATGTAGCCCCTGGCATATTCCAAAGTGTCATGGAGAGCACATTTCAAGGTATTCCTGGGGTCTGTCCCTACTTTGATGATGTCATCATTGCTGGGGAGTCATCCCAAAATTTAGCAGAGAGATTAAGGGCTGTCTTGCTTCATTTTCGGAAAGCAGGCCTTAAACTAAAGAAGGATAAATGTAAAATAGGAGTCACTTCTACTGACTTCTTAGGATTCAGGATAGATGCTCAAGGCATTCACCTGGCTGAGACTAAATTGCAAGCTATCCAGCAGGCCCCAAGCCCTAAGTCTAAGAGTGAGCTGCAAGACTTCTTGGGGCTCTTAAATTTTTACCATGCATTTCTCCCACATAAAGCTGCAGTGGCAGAGCCATTACACAGGCTCTTAGACAAGCAGGCTCCTTGGCAGTGGACTAAAGTCCATGACAAGAGTTTCAATGAAGTTAAGGCCTTGCTCACTTCTAATGCTGTTTTAGCGCATTTCAATGAGCAACTGCCTGTTTGCATCGCATGCGATGCTTCTCCTTATGGGGTGGGAGCTGTACTCAGCCATCTGAAGGCTGATGGGACACAGGTCCCTGTGGCCTATTATTCCAGGATTCTGTTTCCTGCAGAGCGGAATTACACTCAAATTGACAGAGAAGCCTTGGCCATAGTGGCTGGCATTAAGAAATTTCATGATTTTTTATATGGCCGCCATTTCATGGTCTATACTGACCATAAGCCTCTGCTGGGTTTGTTTACCACTAACAAACAGACCCCACATATCATTTCTCCTCGTATGCTGAGATGGCCCATTTTCCTGTCAGCATAAGACTACACGCTAATTCACAAACCTGGAAGAGAAATGGGTCATGCAGATGGCCTGAGCAGATTACCCCTGAATCAATTGGAGCCAGATCCTGCTCCAGCCATTAATATTCTGTCCATTCAGGAGTTGCCTGAGTCTCCCCTCAATGCTAGGGATGTGGCTGCAGAAACTGCCACTGATCACACACTTACACGTGTGCTGACATAGGTGTTGTCAGGATGGCCTGACAAATGCCCAGATACTGAGTTCCAAAGCTTCTGGCACAAGAAGCATGCATTTTCCACTTTCAAGGGATGCCTGTTATGGGGTAGCAGGGTAGTGATCCCAGCCTCATTGAGGTCTAAATCTTGATCTCTCTGCACGAGGGACATCCTGGCATAGTCATGATGAAAGTGCTTGCACGTAGCCATCTTTGGTGGCCTGGACTCGATAAAGCCATCGAAGCCCAGGTGCATGGGTGCCAAGTGTGCCAACAGTCTCGGCCTGAAATGCCTCAGGCCCCAGTGGGAGGAAACTCAAACCCCATGGTCTAGGGTACATATAGATTATGCTGGGCCCTTTCAGGGGCAATTCTTCCTGGTTTTTGTTGATAGCCATTCCAAGTGGCTAGAGGTTGTTCCTGTTTCATCCACTACTACTGCCAGGACCATCCAGGTGTTGAGAGGAATTTTTGCATCACACAGTCTTCCAGATGTTCTGGTTTCAGATAATGGCCCTCAATTTACCTCTTCTGAGTTCCAGGCTTTTCTTCAGGCCAATCTGATCCAGCATGCAAATCGGCTCCCTTCCACCCATCCTCCAATGGACTGGCGGAGAGAATGGTGCGCACCACCAAAGATGCCCTCAAGAAACTGACTTACAGTAACTGGCATCACAGGTTAGCAGATTTCCTTCTTGCACACTGCACCACACCATGCACTGCCACAGGGAAGAGCCCTGCTGAACTCCGCTGGGGTTGCTCCCTCATCACTAAACTGGACAGTTTGCACCCTAACCGGGTGGCTTCACAGGTGTCACAACCGTGGGCACCTTGGAGACTCCAGGTGGGTGATCCGGTCTGGGCAAGAAACTATGGGCCTGGTCATCTCTGGGTCACAGCTGTGGTCTGCAAGGTCTCTGGGCCATTGTCATACGAAGTTGCCTTGGGAGATGCCTGCGTTCTTTGCAGACACATAGACCAACTGTGTTGGAGACTGGACTCTCACCCTTCCACTCCTGGCTCTGCTCTGGAGGGTGGGGAGGAGGACCATAACATGCATTCTGGGTCACAATTTCATAGGCCTAACAGGCCATCACTAGCTGCTACTGAGGCTATTTGGGATTCATCCCAATGTTCCGCAAGTGCTCCTAACAGGAATTCATGGGATAGGGGGTCATCCCACACATCCATAATCGCTCCAGACAGGGAGTCACACCGGGGGTATCCACAGTATTCATATATGACAGATAGTGCACCAGACAGGGAGACTGACCGGGGGTATCCACACAAATCACAAGCAGCAAGAGAAAAAGAATTCCATCAGGGGCGCTTGCCAAATTCTGAAATTGCTCCCAAAAGGAGGTCACCAGCAAAGGGGGTTGCCATGGAGATGACTCCTGACTCTGGCACCTTGGGCACGTGCTTAGAGGCCACAGAATATTGGGGCACTTCTGCTACCCAGTCCTCTCCATCTGCTGGTCTTGGGCTCAAGGGACAGTGCTCCCAAGAGGGGTCCATTGTGGACTCGGAATATTCCACACCTCCATGGTATGCTGGCTTGGACTTAGAGGGTCCAGCCAGCCAGCAGCGGGGCAGGTCAACCGGGTATTTAGGGCAGCAAAGTCGTGGCCTGCTTCGCCTGGTAGGCGAGCAAGTAGACCAGGCACCTCACCGGGGTCACCTGGGAATTTAGGGCAACAACGCCCTGACCTGCCTAGCCTGGTAGGTGAGTAGGTGGGCCAGGCAATCTCTCTAGCCCTTAGAAGGTCGCAGCGGGGCAAGTGCCCACCCAAACATCTGAGAGACTTTGTGAAATTGCTGTCAAATCATGAGGGTTCTGTTCATGAGGCCCCTGAATAACGGGAGTAACTCGGGTAGATTATTTTGTATTATTTTTTTATTTTGGATACATTTATTGTATGAATAAAGTTGAAGGGGTTTTGTGAGGGCAGACTCGAGTATTCCACATTCCTTGCATTTGATTAATGAAACTATATAACACTCTTCCCAATGTATGACACACATGTATGTGCGCAGGTATGTTCCATCTAGGGGGTAGGAGTGTTGTGTCCTGAGCCTGCAAAAGCAGGCTCGGGATGTTGCATTGGTCCCAGGCATTCCAAAAGCTTCCCAGGACCAGACAGAGCGGCGCCAGCCTTGTGCGCATGCGCAAGGTGTGAAAATGCTCTATTCTATTGGTGGACGTTGTCTGGGTTTCTGGCCATATAAAAAGGTCTGTGTGCCTTTTGTTGTTGTTCGGGTGTTGTTAGAAGAAGAATAAAGAGCTGTTTAACATCGCCATGTGTCTTTATCATTCGCACGCGAACGAAGTACTTAACACTTACCAGCACTGATGGTGTTACCTAGTTTGGGTAATGAAATGTCTGCAAGAAAACAAGCAATCTCAGAGAGCACCAAGGACCCCCAGGTCAAACCTGAGCTACAAATATTCTCATTCATTTTTCCCTTTTGTTTAGGAAACTATGGAGAAAGTGGCATGGAAGCTTTCAAAGAACTGGCTGCACAGGAAGGCCTTTGTATTGCTCATTCAGATAAGATCTACAGCAATGCAGGAGAAAAAAGCTTTGAGAAGCTGTTACAGAAGCTCCGGGACAGGTTGCCAAAGGCCAGAGTTGTGGTTTGTTTCTGCGAAGGAATGACTGTCAGGGGAATCCTCATGGCTATGAGACGCTTGGGAGTTCTTAGAGAGCTTCTACTGATTGGGAGGTAAGTCATGTTCCTTTGCTTGCTGTGATATTGGGATGAAGAGGAGGAAGAAAGGTAAAACCACTGAGCTTGTTACTGCTATAAATCTAGAGTTTAGAAGTAAGAGCTCTTCTGGAACACCAAGACCACAGTTTAGGCTTATTTTCCATTTCTTGTATCACAAACACCTCACATTATTTTTTGAAGATAATTTCCGTTTCACTTTGCCCTTAAAATAGCAGAGCAAATTTTAAAACCAATCAACGTTCTCTGGACAGGTTGCATAAATGAACAAAATGTGCTAAGTTGAGTACTAAAGATGGATTACATAAACACCTTCTGGTAAAAAGAAGCATCATGAGCTAGCAGTAAGGTCTTACTTTATGTAAGAACTTTTTTTTATTACTTTATGACATATGTTGTGGATTAATAGAGGAGGGCAGAGTTGACCTTGGAGAAAATACGTGGCAGCCATTAAGACAACATGAGCTTTGTCTGGGAAAACAAGACAGTGGGAGAAACAAACTCAAGACTGATTCTCTTTGATATAAGAGGGAGGGAAGGCAAAGTACTTGCAGGCTTTCAAGAATCTGCTATTTTGCCTTAAATTAATAAAGTAGAGTTCCACTATTTCTTGTGGTATCTGCTTCCTGACCTGGCCTAACTTGAACAGCTGACAGGTTTTGAATATTGATTCTTCTTCTTTACACATCTCCCTACAGAAAGATCTCCAAATGTTTCATTTTCAATGGCTTATTGTCTTTGCCATGTCCAAAATTCTATATCCACCCCAGGCTAGCATGACTAACTGAAATCTATGCAGTTCTTG
Source organism: Bothrops alternatus (assembly GCA_034064705.1). Taxonomy (NCBI): domain Eukaryota; kingdom Metazoa; phylum Chordata; class Lepidosauria; order Squamata; family Viperidae; genus Bothrops; species Bothrops alternatus. The sequence continues at coordinate 3,732,369 of JARGCV010000023.1, forward strand.
CTTCATTGAACTTGCCAGCTGTGTGGTGCTTGATAACCACATTGGTCTATATTTCTCTCTTCCCTCCAAAATTAAGAAAATGAATACTTTCAGTTAGAAATGAAGCTCTTTTATTACTTCATCCAATAACTGAAAACATGTGTCATAATTAGAGATCCTTCTACATTTTTAAGTATTGAAAATATCATGAGGTTTCCCAGGGAATAAAAAATTATATACGTACAAAATGAAAACATTTTGATAATATTTCCAACATGCAGTTAATCTTGAACGCTGTGAGTATTTTATTTGAATAAAACTGGCAACTTGAAATATAATTGAATTATATTTATGCAGGAAAACTCCAAATACGTTTGAGAAAAGTCATGTATTTTAGTACAAGGAAAGATCCATTTCTGCATTTTTTCCTTTTGGGCTAAGCTAGAGGTAAGAAAGACTTTTAGTCAAGTATATGGATGATTCCTCTTTTCAGGCAAAAGCAGAAGCAAAAGTAGTTGTTTCAGATGATTCCACAGGTAATAGGTACAGGTGAGACAACCCTATTGCTAGTCATCAAAAATATCATGGATTTGGCAATCTGTGTCAACGGTAGAACTTGTTAAACCTTATGTCTTTTAAACATCATCCACAGATAACCTGTTCCTTTTCTTCCAGCTGCCTCAGGGTTTCAACTTGTCACTGTTTCAATTTACCATTTCTTATGGGCCCAATGATGTATCCCTGCTCTCAGGAGTGGTAGTCTGAGCTGTCAAAAAAGAGAATAGTAATGATAGGAAGCTTAGAGTATTCCTATTTCAGCAGGTACAAGTACCATGAAGCCTGTCAAAATAAGGGGAAGAAATTTTAAGTAAACACGTTTTTCCTCCAGCACATTTAATTCATAAACCTAGTGGCAGATGTCATGAGAGTAATTCTCCCCCTTCCCTAAACAATTGCAAAAACTGCTGAATTATGTAAATATATTTTTCCTTCCTTCCTTCCTTCCTTCCTTCCTTCCTTCCTTCCTTCCTTCCTTCCTTCCTTCCTTCCTTCCTTCCTTCCTTCCTTCCTTCCACTCAGACATCTGTATGGGCACCCAATATGCCTTCAAAAACTGATCTTCTCTCCTTCAAACATGCCATCTTTGAAAGGCCCAAGGGTGGGAATTATGGACAAAAAGGAAGTATATAATATTGTAATTATATACTCTCCAGTGACTGCTTCGGGAAGAGAAGTTAAAGAATTCTTTTACAGTTCAGTGACATTTATAAGCTTTCTCTCCCTTGTATATTAAAAACATGCATCTAGATATCATGCTACCAGGGATTGTTCACTTCAAAAATCTACCTGTTTAAGTTTCAGTTTCTTCCTTTATTTTTTTCTCATATCTTTCTTTCATTTATCTTGTCTTGTGCCACCTCATGTCACTTTATGTAATAAGTCAGCAAAGGAGAGCATTAAAAGAGGAGGCTTCATCTGCTTTTAATTCCACATAATTCCTTTGAAATGTATAGATTCATGCCTACAGATATATCTGTAACAATATCATTTTCATAACTATAGTAAGATGATTAAAAAAAAAGAAAAAAGAAGAAAATGTACAGCTTGGAAGAAAGGACAGCAACTTTCTCTCACCCACCCACCCAATATTCATCTGCAATTTTACAAGTTTCTTAATGTCACCTCTGTGTTGCAAGCTCAGACAGGAGCTGTCATGTAAAGCTTAAACTGCTTTTTAAATTGCTTGACAAACTGAAAGAAGTCACAAAATCTGAGAAGTAAACATATTAATAAGACAAATTATGATGTCATTTTTTCACACTGGCAAAATCTGTTTTTTTAATAACTGAAATAATATTTTGGCTAATCTTAATAAAAGCCCTTATTTTTCTAAAACAGAAACTTGATATGAAGACAAATAATACTGACTTTTCTTATGTCCTTGAACTGTATTGAAATCTGTAATGTTCCTTGGATCATAGGAACGCATTGACATCTTTCATAGAGGAACCAGTGAAATATTTAGTGACAGCTTCTTTTATATTTATTTATTGGACAATATTAATTGCCTGCCCCAATCCTGATAGATTTTTAGAGAACAATAAGGCCAGTATAATACTATCTAAAAAGTATGGATACGATGACAATAAAAAGAACCATCTAATTACAGAAGCCCCAAATCAGATGATATCTGAAAACACATTTGAGTAATGTGGAAGGCCTATGAACCTCATTAAAAATAGAAACCTTCAATAAGTTCATATAAAAATAATTACACAAAAGTTCAGTCTAATAGTACCAAGAGCTGTGAAGAAATATCCAAACTACTATAGGAAATTAATTTAAATGTTTTTTTTCAGTCATCAGCAAAAATATTCATGCAGAGCCTCCTACCTAAGAAGTAATGTGTGAGTGTTATTGACTTTTGTTGGCTATCAGTAAATCTAGTTTTGCACGCAAGAACAATACAAATAGGTTTTGTTAGGATTATACTGATTTCCCAAGAAGATTAGGCTATGCTTTTATGTTCAATGCGGGATAGTGCTTGCATTCCTTTTAGACAAAGATTGAAGCTGCGTACACAAGACACATTGGTCTGACATCTCCATCCGCAGTCTCTGGAACAGAGGAGACAAAACTCCACTCAAGATGTGAACCTAAGTTTTACACCTTCTTAATAGTATCATAACTTCAGCCCAGATTTAAGATCTCAAAATGGTGCTGGGATAGCAGCAAAAGTTATAAAAGTTGATAGTAGCAACCTTCCACACAGTGAGAGTTATGTCTTTTGGAATGATTTACCAGTACGTTGAACAAAGGAGAAATAAACAATGGTGCAAAGGAATAAGATGGGGGACTGCTTGATCCCAGATGTCACCTGATTTGGAAATGTGGCTGTGCCAGAAAGTCTGTTTCTGTAATTACAGTAATATACCAACTACAGCATTTTCTGAGCTGATTAGACGTAGCAACAATCATCCAACCAATCTTGACTCCTGTTCTGCACTGTTATCCTTGAAAGGTAATTACCATTAGTATAAGATGGGTGGATAAACCAGTGCCAGATACAGGGAAGATATAATTTCTCTTATGATAGTTTCCCTCCTTGGTTGCCAGTTACCTTCCGGGCACAATATAGAGTGCAGATCTTGGTCTAGTGACTAAGTCACCAGGCTACAAAGTGGGAGACTGTGAATTCTAGTCCTGCCTTAGCCATGAAAGCCAGCTGGGTGACTTTGAGCCACTCACTCTCTCTCAGCCCAACCCCCCCCCCCAGGATTGTTGTTGTGGGAAAAATAGGAGGAGGAAGATATGTTGGATATATTTGTAGCCTTGAGTTATTTCTAAAAGTAATACATCTGGGATACACATAAATAAAATATTTAAACTCCTTCAACATTTTTCCTGAGAAACTGAACCCACACTAAGCTTGTGTGTCTTCAGTTGGTTGCTTGTTACAGAATAGTTTACTCATCTTTCACTCAGTTGACTACAGTGTATATTCTTCCTTTCCCCTTTTGTTGCTATATTAATTTTCTGTCTTCTCTGGATAAAATCACGTCTCATTTTTCCATCTTCTTAGTCTCTATGTCTCTTATGAATTCTTAATTTACATTTCTATTCATTGCTGTAGCTTGACTTAACTTCGGCCATATTCTTGTTTTTCTGCATTCTTCTGCTGGTGCTCGAATTCTCTGCCTCTCCATCCTCCGCCAGCCCTCACAAAGGCCCTTGTTAATTGCTTGCAGGTGCTATGCTTTTCTTTGGCTTTCTGTTGCTGGGTAGAGGGGGCGGTTTCGCAGCCTCCATTTCTGGTCTGCTGCTATGCTGACTTGCTTCTTCAAGCCTCCTGTTGGATCTTTCGTTTTCTCAGTAGTCTCTGTCAGCTCCTTGTCTTTACATTCCAAGTTTTGCCTCTTCCGGCTATCAAAGGCTTGCCAGCATTCTGGACTTCATTTTTCTGGATGTTGCTGTGGCAACTTGTAAGATCCTCAATTCCTTTGTCCTTCTCTCACAACAAGCTGTCATACTGCTCCTGCTCCAATGACTCTCCAGCCAAAGGTATTCTCACCCGGCCACTGCTGCTGAGACTTCAGTTGCTGTTGCCAGTCTCCGGGGCTCTCCCAGCCTTTAGCAGAGGTCTCCAACCACTTGTTGTTCTTCATACACCTCATTTTCTTTATCCTTGTGCCCATGCCACAGTGCTCTGCACTCTTCCACTTTTCCCTTAGTTGTGGACTTCACACTTTATACAGTGGTGTGATTCGAATATGTGAACAACTGGTTTTCTGTATGGATGCCGCTTCCAGAAGTCCATTCTGGGCCTGGGCAACAAAAAATTAACTACTGGTTCTGCCGAAGTGGTGCAAACTGGCTGAATCCCAACACTGCCCTTACATAAAGGCAGAGGTGGATTCAAATACCTGAACAACCATTTTTCTGCATGGACGCCACTTTCAGAAGTCCGTTCTGGGTTTGGGCCTCTGAGGCCCAGAATGGACTTCTGGAAGTGGCATCCACACACTTCCGGTGGGCTTTTCTGGGCCTGGGAGGCCTCCCTGACTCAAAATGAACTTCTGAAAGCGGCATCCATGCACTTCTGGTGGTCTGTTCTGGTCCTTGCGAAAAAGAGCTAGGGTTTCAGCCAGTTTGCTGAAGTCAACAAAAAATTAGCTACTGGTTCTGCCAAACTGGTGAGAACCGGCTGAATCCCACCACTGCATAAAGGTTAGACTAGGGTTGACTTTAAACAGGAAGAAAGAGACACAGATATTTTCTGTTTCCTCTGCATTTCCTCCTTCCCCACATCTCCACTTTCTCAGTGTTTGGGAAGGTGGCAAAGGCACATTTCTTCCCCCAAGATTTGAACTGTTCATTTATCTGATTTTAATTTATTTCATGTTAACGTCTGACTGTTATTTGTGTTTTAATTGCATTGAAGCTGCTGTATAATGCAACTACTCTAAGCAAAGAAAGAGAGGCAGGATATAGATCTGAAATTAGTATTAATTAATTAATCAATCAATTGATCGATCAATTGAAGCATGTGTGAAATAAGAAAACCAGAAAAACTGGAACAAAGAGTGATGAAGTGAAAATACCAATCAGTGGGCCAAGCACTTCAAATCCAATAGCAGACCATAAACAAAATGTTTAAAAGGTACATAAAACAATGGATTTGCCGAAACCATGGGACTCTCCAAATGCTTAATTTCTAGGCTCATTTAATAGCTTGAATATTGTTTATTGAAGACGCATCCTTAGAATACAGGCTCCATCTTCTCACCAGCAGAGTTCTGAAAGAACCTGAAGTTGACACAAACTTTCTGGTATAAAAGCTGCCTTTTCCCTGGGCAAAACAGAGAAAGGATTATTTGGTGAATTGATGGCACATGGAGAAGAGGCAGGAAATGATACAGGCTGAGGTGGTGATTTGTTCAATTATAATTAGTTTTTAGCCTATCTGTTGCCCCTTCAATGGGGTTATACGGTAGTGCTTGTTCTGCAGTGCTGTTTTGGCTGCAGGGGAAGAGCAGAATCTCAGTTCCTACAGCCTTGATTTTGATCCTTGATTTTCTTTTCAAATGGGTCTATTTATCAGTGGATAAATCTGATTCTGTTTCATATAAGAGGGCACAGAAGTACACTCTGACAGAATTTCAAGTTTCTGTTATTATACCATACAACAGTAAAGTGGCATTCACAAAATCCTTGAAAGCCTACCTGGAAGGGCAAACAGTGGCAACAAAGAGAGAGGCAACAACTTTAATTCTTTGCTACCACCTAGAGGGCATCCAGTTGATAAGCCAATAATTGTTTTGGAAAAAAATGAGGCTATCCCACTATAGCCACCATCATTCATAGATGTTCAGTATGAAAATTGGTGATGGCTTTTTCTGTGGTTGGGGACATTCAAATTTTGGCCAAAAAAACCCATGCCAATCACTGCCCTTACGGTGTCATGCAAAGGAACTGTATGAACAGCATGGCTGTTCCAGATGCATTTAACAGGCATGCTATTGCAGCAACACTATTTATGTTAACAGGATTTCCTTCTTTCTCCAAGTAGGAGGAGATCACGGCAAAATGTCTGCATAGATGACCATTACAGGTTTATAAACAGAGTTAATAGAAGAGAGATGGGATCATTGGCCTAGAAAATACAACCCAGTCAAACAATGATGTGAAGCAAACCTCCCATGTAGTATTTAAAATTCAGTAGAGAAAGACCCCCAGATTGGCTATAATTTCATAAAACGATTAATATAAAGATGTCCATGGTCATGCATATATTCATATAGCTGTCAAAAGTGTGTAAGTTTATTAGAACTGTGGTCATGCCTCATATTTTCATGATGAAAACAAAGAACAAAAAGCTTTTGCTAGAGCAGAGATATATTCAGAGATATTTGTTTCCACTCCTTGGGCAACACAATGCAGCTTTACCGAGGTTTAAGGAGACACATTGCTGGCAGGGGAGTGGGGATGGATTAGGCATTCGTTTCACTGTCATCAGAGTGCAGCGCCTGAATTTTTAATTTAGAAGTGCTACATGTATAAGATTGGTAACACTACATTGGAAGCATTTTGTTATATTGGGATGCAGGTAATCTTCAGCTGGGAATGGATTTTTGTGCCTCTTGGTCAGAAAGGGTAGACAGGTCCATCCTATTGGTATTTGATTTGTGAGTGTTTTAAATATGCAAACTGCTGCATTAGTCCAGCAGTTCACAGGAAGGGCATGTTGTAGGCATGTTGCAAAGCATCCCTCTGAAACTACTACTGGATTTCTTTGCATGGTTATTTTGAGACTCCCTTCCTTCCTTCCTTCCTTCCTTCCTTCCTTCCTTCCTTCCTTCCTTCCTTCCTTCCTTCCTTCCTTCCTTCCTTCCTTCTTTTTGTTTGTTTCCTGGAAAGCAAATTATTGATTGCAATGTATGAGGTATTTGTGTGGATAATACTATGTGCTTTCCTTATTTCAGTTTGATAGCTGAGCTTTTGCCTTATATTCCGCATTGCAATCCTGGGTAAAAAAAAAAAAAAAGGAAAGAAAGAAAAAAGGAAAGAAAGGAAAAGGGAGACTAATTTGGGCTGGTAACTGCATTGTCCAGTCGCATGTCTTACTGGTTGGATGATACTTACAACTTTTGGTTTTCAGTCAGTGATAGGCCTTCCCCAAAGTAGAAAGAGAATCTACTATCACCTGAGAAAATCTAATCCATTGTTGAGCCATTCGTACTGTCAGAATATTTTTCCTAACCTCCAGCTGAAATCTACTTATAATTTAAACCCGCTGTTTCTTGTCCTATTTTTCTGGAACAGCTCTGAATTTTTTTTACCCTTTTACATGACATCCCTTCATATAATTCAAGATGCCTATCATGTGTCTCTACAAAATCTGATACTCATAATGCACCTAGATTCTTCTGTTTGTTTTGATTAACTCCCTATCTAAAGAAACTTAGATGCAAATGATCATTCAATTCACCAATGTTTGCACACACGCACACATATTATACATATCACACACACACACACATATACTCCTATGCATCTATTGAGGACAGAACTTCATCCGAACTCCATAAATCTACCCAAAGTATTCCTATTTCACATCCAGTGTTAATGTTAATTTAAAACAGAACACCTATAGTTCAAAAATAAATGTGTTGAGATGAACAAATATCGAATGAATTCTACTCATCGGTGCAATTACAGTGAATATAAAATGAGCTCCAGATATCTGGAAGGGTTCAAAGTGAATTCACAAAAATTTTGCCACCTTAAATTGCAAAGTCTTTGATTAACTCTGCGAGAATAGCAATTGTTGAGACAAAATAGTTGTGACATTTTGCTCATAGAAATCCTTGAGTTATCAGAAGACAGACCTGGTGGACCTTGTGTACAAGGACTTGGGTAACCTCTCAATCTTTTATCTGTTAAAATATTTGAAATAGCTGGATTAAAAAACAAATTGGGAAGGAGAAAATTTTCAGGTAAGAGATAATTGGGAATAAAGGACAAACTTTCCATTAATATGATTTCCTCCTTCCCCAACTAGTTAGAAATTCCAGGACTGTTGTAAGTTCTTAGGATTCATCAGGCAGACACTGAACACCCGGCCCTTCTTGCAAATGTGTGTTTATATATAGCCTGTCAAGGGTAGAAACTAAGCAAGTAGCATTCCGTTAATGCATAATAACAAAGCTTAATTTTCCTCATCTTTTTCTCTCTTCTGACTTTCAAAGGAATGTAAATTTCTTTATGGCCTAATTGATTTACCATTCCAAAATTAACTATCTCCCTGCCTGCTATAATGTTGTTTCCGCTAATATGTTAGTGTGTCTGTTCTAAACTAAAGCTTCCCATGAAGAAGCTTCTTGGATGAGACATGAAACGTCTTCCAAGAGAAAAAAAAAATCCAGTTGCCTTGTGAAAAAGCACCTTTGGTTTCCCCTGTAGCTATTTCTAAATTCCCCAATGAATTAACTAAGGATTTCAATTAAAACTTTGCTGATAATCTCTTGTGACTAGCACAACCTTGATCTACTTTTTTGGTAGCTTTGAATCTCTTTGTCCCTCTAAGAATTCATCCAGACGCCATGCTCTCCTTCACTTTGCAGAGTGATTTCTATGTCAACTCCACTTCAGTAATCTTAAATCAGCCTGGAATCTGATTCCTTCTTAATCCCATCTTTGTTTAGTAGCTCTTTTTCCTCTCCTGATCTGAATCCATCTCCAATGCTCCAAAATTTTTCGCAAGCTTCTTAACCCATTTCAGTTTCTCCCTCCTGTGTGAGACTATATATATGTGAAAACTTCATCTGTTTTTCTCTCAGCTCTTTGCCACTTTCAAGTTTTCACCCCAATGATAGTTTATATGTCTGTGAGATAACATGACAGAGTATTAGATGATGTCTACATCTCCATTCTGTTCCAGTCAGATTTACTTTCACTTAGGATAGTACATATAATATGTAATATTTTAAATTTTATTAAAAAAATTTATTATTAAAAATATGTAATATTTTTTCTACAAATAGACAGTCAAAGAATGTGAAGCAAAGATCCAGCTAGACAAAGCTGGAATTTCAATCTCTGTCTCCCACCTTTTTTCCTCTTGTTACCTCTGTTTGTCCATAATAATCACATGAAAAAGAGAGAGACAGCCATTTTTGTCTCTGCTATCACCTGCTATGTCACATTCCCATCAATGGCAAATTTTCTCATTAGAAGAGGGAAGATGCAAAAGGTAATTCTGTTCTAACAGAATAGTCTGATTTACTGAATCTGGATTACTGATTCAGCAGGATTTTATATTTTATCTGGAGCCCATGTATGTGGACCACATTGGATTTCCCTCAACCTATCCAAAAGAAGCATCAAGAAAAAATGCTTTTAAAAGCATTAAAGCAATTACTTTAAAGAATCACATAATGATAATTCAGTTATGGCAGCGCTGGATTTTTTTTACCTTATGATCCAAGACTAGGAACAACTGTTCTAGCAAATAAATACACAATATCATGCATCTTAATATTTATGATCCCGCAATATCACTATTGCAATTCAATAAAATTCAAAATACAATAAATGAAGCATGCAAAGCAGCCACACAAGGGAACAAACAGAATGTTCCAATACTGAGGTGATATTGAAATAATTGTAACATTAGTTGCCACTGCATTTTCAGGAAAAAGATCCATTGATAGGGTCACTCAACCATGAAGACTTTGACAACGATGTCACTGTAAAGACTCTTAGAAAGGCACAAAACCAGATCACAAAGTGGAATTAATATAGGAATGTCCAGACAATTGTAGCAAGCTCCTGACTCACATGTGCAGAGAGAGTTTGTAAATTTGGAGTCTGGGCTGCTTCCGTGCAAGACTCTGTCTATCAGATGGTAAAGAATACCAAAATTTTCTAAGAACAGTAGGAAAACAAAAAACTCCACAGAGAAGAATAGACCATGATTATTGTTTCCTTTGATATATTTAGTTGCTCTTTGTATTTCATTTCAGTAAAATGATTAATAAGAATGTATTTACATAGATTTGTGGACGGTGTGTGGGTTGTTCTGCAATATATCTTTGAATTCAGTGGTAGTGAACATTGTTTACATGAAAACCTGAAAAACACCTTCTGTCTCCCTCTGTACCAAAAATGTAAGGAAAGAGTTTTTGCATTTAATTGTGGAAAAGCTGATTGTCTGTATAATTACTGACTTTGCAATAAGCCTGTTTACCTCTTTCATTGAAAGGATATCTTCAGATGTCAAAGACCTTTTACTGCATAGTCATCCAATTAATTAAGGTTTTTATTCTAGGATGTTAAAGCCAAGCAACTGCTTTTATTTCAAGGTTTTCTATAGGAAAAGTTTCCTCTCCAAAAGCTAAGGTGCCAAAGCCCCTCCATAATGAATTTCAGGAAACAGGAATGGTGGAAACGGAAAAATGATTGCTGTATGCTACAGGTTCATTCTACTTCTTGCTAGGGAACAACTCAACCTTGGAATTTATTCTAAAAGGCAAAGTAAATTATCATGAACCAATTGGCGGGAAGCTAGGAGATGTGAGAGGGAAGTTTGACTGGATAAGGCAAATTCAATTCTAATAAGTTTAGTAGATCCGGGAAGAGAAAGTTGGAATAGGGAAAACATAAATACAGTCCTGTCACAAAATGAGAGGAAAACCACACTGTTAATATTTCACTTGAAAGCCACACATGACTATTTTAGGAGAAATGTGGCAGTTGGTCTTCAGTCCCTATCAGAACAGTCTTATTCAGCACTTTAGTCAGGCTGGGATCAGGGCTACTCCTTTCCCTCTCCTTATTGATTTAGCATCTTGTTCAACAAATGCATATACTGCCCACCCCCTTAATGCTCTGGGTAGCTTATAAGGTCCAATATAGCAGCAGCAACCATAATAATAAAACACACACAAAAAGCTAAAACAATATCATTGAGTTCTGGAAGACGACCATAAAGGACCTCCTAGCCTATGTGAAGTGACAGCCTTGTCATCAATGTCCAAGGTTCAGAGCCACTCAGTGACCTCACAAATGGAAAAAAATAGTAAACAAAATAAGAGATTTTGCATGCACATACTTGCAGCTTTGGTATGCAATGAAGTTAACTACTTAAAGCGTAACTGAAGCTGGTTCAAAGGCAGTTTGAGGAGACTTGTGCTGTCTGAGGCAAAGAAGCGCGCACACATGCACGCACACGCACGCGCACGCGCACACACACACACACACAAAGTGTGCACACTTCAATTGCATGTACTGTATGCAAGTTGACTGAACTGGTAATTGAGCTTGCCTCATTGCACCATCTTTATACATCTGAAGGCAAAACAATAGTTTTGGGTTGAAGGACAGGCTATGCAGTACCCAGCAAGTTTTTACAATCTTCCAATAAATGTTTTGCAAGTTATTGCTTCACTTTTCCAAACAGTAAGGCATTTATTGTATTACTAAGAGCATAAGAACAACATTTTTGCAACTCTCTACTTTTTTGTAATAATTTTATTGATGTTTTAATAGACGTTGTAATAATTTTATTGATGTTTTAATAGACGTAGTAAAATATATAATAAACTAAAAGAAAAAAGTTTAAGCAGAAAAAGATAAATCAAAGGTACAAAGCCGGCTTAAAAACAGTAACTGTGAGAGAGACCTTGGAGTTCTAGTGGACAATCACTTGACTATGAGCCAGCAATGTGCAGCAGCAGTCAAAAAAGCTAATACAATCCTAGGTTGTATAAACAGAGGCATAGAATCAAGATCACGTGAAGCATTAGTTCCACTTTATGAAACCCTAGTAAGACATCTGCAATACTGCAGCCAATTTTGGTCACCGTATCACAGAAAAGATGTTGAGAGTTTAGAAAAAAATCAGAGAAGAGCAACTAAGATTATCAAAGGCCTGTAGATTAAAACATATGAAGAATGGCTGCAGGGCTTGGGTTTGGTTAGTTTAAAGAAAAGAAGAAATAGGGGAGACATGATAGCAGTGTTCCAGTATTTGAGGGGCTGCCACAAAGAAGAGGGGGTCATGTTATTTTCCAGAGGGCAGGACAAGAAACAATGGTTGGAAACTGATCAAAGAGAGAAGCAACAGGAATTAAGGAGAAACTTCCTGACAGTGAGGACAATTAACCAGTGGAATAGCTTGCCCCCCAGAAATTGTGGGTGCTCCATCACTGGATATTTTTAAGAAGAGGCTAGACAGTCACTTGTCTGAGATGGTATAGGTTTTCCTGCTTGAGCAGGGGGCTGGACTAGAAGACCTCCAAGGACCCTTCCAGTTCTATTCTATTCTAATAAGTAGAAAAGAAAAGAAAAAAGAGGAAAGGAAAGGAAAAAGAAACAAAGACAATAATAAAGAAATAGTTTTCAACTTCATCCAGAATTCTTTTAATTCTACTTCTGTGAATATTTTATTTCATATTTTTAATCAGTGTTGATCTACTAGCCTCTGTTCTGTTATTTCCTGTTCTGGATGTGGTTCTTTCCAAAATTAGTGCATTCTTTTTAGATACGTTCTTCCCATGGACTTGGACTTGATTTGTAATAATAAATCATTCAATAGCAAATCATTCTTCCTTTGTTTTCAGTCTTCGTATATTTGTGTAAGTAGAGTCTGTCAGTGTCACTACATAAATGAAAGATATGGTTCGTTGTCATTATTTTTCTAGTATTCCTATCCAGGGCTTTTAATTCTGCTTGAGTTTAGTCCACTATTCTGTATCTAATAGCTGGAATTGCTCAGGTGTTAATAGTCTTGATTATATTTCTGCCACTGAGTTTGGATTTTAAGATCACTCTCAAAATGTATTCACTTCCAACCTACTGTTAACTTCAGTGTGCTTGATGTTGTTAGTTTGAAGTCTCCCAGGCATTGGTAGGTATTTCTTCATCAGACTCTTGATTTAATTTGCAAAGGGCATTTTAATTCCTTCAGTTTTCTGTTTTTCCCTGTTGAATGGCACATTTGTCTGGTCCAAATTCCATTGCAATATCTTGGTTGTATGTATGGACAGTGTTGAATAGTCATTTTATTTCAGATGGTGTTTTTTCCATCCAGTTTCAGATCATTTATGTAAAGGAAGTGTGATAGCCTGAAGATATTTTTAATATTTGATAGCCGTGGCCTGACTTGTTCAGTATTGTTGACAGAGGAATCAATGCAATGACAAACAGTAATGATAATAATAAGTCTTCTGTTCTGCTATTTCTGATTCTGGATGTTGGTGGATTCTTTTCAGAACTTCTCTTCCCTTTTGACTTGATGTATAATAACAGATCATTGTCCCAAATGTACTTTTTCCAAAAGCAACTGGACTTTCTTGGTTTTTATCTTTGAAAGTGGTTCACTTCTGATCCAAGAAGCTTCTTCAGTTCTGACTGACTGGCGGGGAATAGAAGTTAATCAGAACTGAATAACTGATAGCCATGATTATCAAAAATCAAAAATACCTGCACCTGCCAGGTATTTGTTGACCCAGGCATATTGACCAATCTGGTATGGATTTCTGTTAATTATGTCTCACCATATTAATATTGGGAGAGATTTAATATTATTTTCTCCCAAAAACCATGCCACTTTACAGGTTAATATACATAAAAGATTTTCCAAGGAATATCTAAATTAATTTTTTTACAGTGTTGCATGTAACAGAAAAATGTGACTGAGAAAATAAGAATAAAACAAAATAGGATAAATAGGAGAAGGAAAAAGTGTTACGACATGAATGTGGATATATTCAGTTGGTTTTTATTTAGATTGAGATGTGCCACCAAAGGCTAAGCAGAGGATAAATATTTCACTGGGATTCAATCAGTCACTTCTGCTGCTATTTCTGTCATCAGCATTTAAGTAGAGAACACATGGAATGTTTTATATGCTATCATCAATCAGTTGTTATCTAATGGATAGGCAGAATTTACAAAAGAATGGCCCTTGGATGTGATGAAAGCTTAGAAGAGATTGCCTACAACAATGGTGGAGTCTTTCATTCACTTTCTCCCATATGTCCCTCAAATAAATGACTGATATTTCTGTGATCCTTTCCAAATAAAAGACAGTATCTAAAGGACTCATTCAGAAACAGAGCAGACTTGTCAGTTGCTCATCAATGATGTCATAATGAAAATCAAATGGAAAAGAAAACATTGTGTGATGGATCAGAAACCCATCTTGTTTTGATAGTATCGGCTTTTTTTTTAAAAGCTAATGGCTTGTTATTATAAAAGATAAAGTTTTCCCTTGTCTGGTTGGGTCCACTTTAGGGGGCGGTGCTCATCTCTGTTTTCTAGCTGAGGAAACCAGCGTTATCTGAAAACATTTCCATGGTCATGTTGCTGGCATGACTATATGCTGAGGTGCATGGAATACTGTTACCTTCCCACTGAAGTGGTACCTATTTATCTACTCACATTTGCATGCTTTCAGACTGCTAGGTTGGCAGAAGCAGGGGCAAAAATGGGAACTCACCCTATCACGCGATGCTTGGGTCTCAAACTGCCAATCTTCCAGTAGACAAGCCCAGCATTTTAACCACTAGGTCACTGTGCCCCCTTGTTATTATAATTGTATCAACTAAGTGGGCTTCATAAGAGTGTGCAATGTTATTTCTATGTTATAATAAGAATAGAACACATCTTTGCTTTTCTCTAATAAATACCAGACCAATTCAATAAATATTGTGCTTAATATTTGTGGCCTCATAAGCTGGTTTTTGAAATAAGATGTAGGATGGCTTTGGGGGCAAGCCATATATTTCAAGGTGGTCTAAAAGTAATGCCAATATTCAAAGGCACAGTAAACTTCTCATGAGTCATCAAGAAACTTCCTGGAGAACATATGGTGGCTGATAGCCCTAAAGGATAGGAGCCAATCCAGCTGGAGCTGGTACTGAAGTGAGCCATCCAGAGTCATTTCAAGAGGAGATGGGCAGCAAGTAAATTTAATAAATAAATAAGAGAAGAGGGGATAGTGAATTACAGTAAACTCTTAAATGGTTTTTGTTGCCCACATCTTATAACATAAGCATTGGAGTACTACGAAGTAGGGCAGCACTCATTTTCAAGTCTTAGAGTTCCTTTCTCAGAGTGATAAGGTCAAATGTGTAATTGTTTTTGCATTTTGCAGGATAGTGGGGATTTAAGAAAGAAAATGGATTTCTTAAGAGAACCAATTTGGCATATGATGAAGGTATTGGATTGACACTAATCCACACTTGGGTCCAAAAGCTCACTGGGTAACTCTGGGCAAATCCCTCTCTCACACAGCTGTTGAAGTCAGGCAAAACAGGAGAAAAGGATACTGTATATCAGGGTTGTCAAATTCAATTTCATTGAAGGCCGCATCAGCATTGTGGTTGCCCTCGGGGGCGGGCGGGTGTGTGTGGCCAGGATGGATGAGGCTTACTGGGTGGGTGCGGATGGAGTGGGTGTGGCCTACTGGGTGGGCATGGCCAACTCTACATTGTTCATGTCAAGGGTGCCTGTGGGGGCCTGGGCAGGAGTGGGACAGATCTGAGGGTCTCTGGCAGAAGGGGGTGGGACCGGGGCAAGCGCCAAGGCATGGTCCATTTCTTCATTCCTCACAAAGGGTGACACCTCCCCAGCATGCACCCAGGGGGCGGGGCCGACACAGCAGGGGCTGGTTCCTTGCTGTTTCCAGACAGCCTTGTGGAGCTAAGACTGAATGCGTTTCAGCATAGATGGCCACCACAAAATTGTACATTGGCTCCCGGCTGGCCTGAGCCAGGGACAAGGCAGCGGGGGCCATTCCCTCACTGTTTTCAGGATGGCTTCGCGGGCCACATGAAACCAGTTTGCGGGCTGCATCCAGTCCCCGGGCCTTGTGTTTCACATGTCTGCTGTATATACTGCCCCGAGCTCCTCTACAAAAGACGGGATATAGTCCTGATAAATAATAAGTAAAATTAATGTACTGGGTCCAATCCATTTTTGCAGTGTGGTCTTTGCTTCACAATGCAAATGAAAACTATGCACTGCTGTCTTCTCATCTTATTATCTCTAAACAGGTGAATAAGACTTTATTTTATAGGAAAATATCTTGATGCCAAAAGTTTTGCATTTTGATGTTTCAGCAGTCACCCTGACACTGTGATACAACTTTATTTATTGTTAAATGCTAAAACCATGAATCTGAATTATAATTCCCATCAGCTCAACCTGCATTGTCAGGCTTCATAAAAGGGCTCAGCAGTAAATCATAGCTCTTCAGACACTTACAGTAACTCCTTTTCCGACCTTGCTTTGACACAGGTCTCAGACACAGCTCAGCTAGATGAGAATTTTTACTTCAGACAAATTGAGAGCCTTAAGCATTCCCTATTGAGTGAAAGATAGCAGAGGCTAAACATGCTTCAGAATTTCAACTCATGACTAATGTCTTCATGGCCTGGAGAGGCAACTTAGATGATGATTCTCCCTGGCCTGGTTCTTACCTCACCAGTCTCAGCCTTTATTTTTATTGATTTAACAATTTGTTAAATAGCAATAGCGCTTAGATATATATACTGCTTCACAGTGCTTGACAGCCCTCTCTAAGTGGTTTACAGAGTCAGTATATTGTCCCCAACAATCTGGGACCTCATTTTACCAACCTCAGAAGGATGGAAGGCTGAATCAACCTTGAGCTGGTGAGGATCAAACCCCTGACAATTGTCAGAATTAGCCTGCAATACTTAATTCTAACCACTGCGCCACCACGGCTCTTGATTAAAATGTTGATTACCTGCTTCCTGTGGACTGTGGAAAACAGAAAGACTTGAGTTTTCGGACTTAGCAGGAGAGAAGCACTTATTACCTTTTATCTTTCATATCTGTCTAATATAGGCAAATAGTAGAAAATAGTAGGCTTTAATGTATAGGTACCTTAAAACCATCCATTCAATTCACAAAGGGATTTATATGTGCAGCCAGTGCCCGTTTTGGCCATGTGGGGTGATGAAAATGGTTGGTACAACCTAAGGGGAGATGACCAGATATGGAGAAATTAAGGAATTTAGTTGAACTCTCTGTAGGCAGATATTTTTTTTCACTTCCAAATTCACTTTTCTATTTCATATGCTGTTCTAAATCAGAGTCTTTTGTCCATCCTTACTGATGGACTGATTTTTCTCTTTGGGATTTTAAAAAAATTCTTCAGGTATCACTCCGAGATTTTTTTTTCCTCTCTTGATAAATTAAAAACTCATTTAACACTTAGCAGATTGGTTTGAATGAATTGTAGTTCTTGGAGGAAGAACCGGAAAGAATCACTCCTGAATGGAGGGAAATGGTGACACTGATGATATGTTTTCTTGTTATAAACATCAGCCTTCGTGCCTCAAAACACCAGCTTGCTTTTCTCTTCAACAAGAAGCCACTGATTTTTTTGTGGGGTGGGGGAGTGGGAAGCTTGCTATTTTTGCTGCTCCTGCGTTCCTGGTATAGTAACCTTCATTTTTATGTGATCTGACAGCAGGATGACTCCCTTGGCTGCTTGGAGAAGAAACCACACCCCTCCTCCCTCCCGTAATGGCATCTTCAGATAGAGGGTTCAAGGGAAGAGAGAATTGAGAGCAGAATCAAATCTCTTTCCTTTTTCAGACAGCTTCTCTTATCTCCTTCCTTCGTTCCAAGCCTTGCAATGTTATGTGGAGCAGAATATATACTTATACTTTGGTTGAAATGCTTTGGAACAGCCTCTTATTTGCTTTTAGGCAATAGAAAGAAGCATGACCCTGTTGTCAGATTTGGATATTCACTTAATAGCAATAGCACTTATATACTTATATACTGCTTTACACTGCTTAACAACCCTCTCTGAGCGGTTTATAGATTCAGCATATTGCTCCCAACAAGCTGGGTCTTCATTTTACTGGTCTCAGAAGGATGGAAGGCTGAGTCAACCTTGAGCCGGTCAGGATTGAACTGCTGGCATTCGGCAGAGTTAGCCTGCAATATTTCATTCTAACCACTGTGCCACCATGGCTCATAATATCACCCAATCTCCAAAATTATTTTTTTAAAGCACATGCGAAATAAATAACATTTAAAAAATCTTTAAGATTCTCTTTGAGTCTTTCCCCCCTAGTCCCTTTTCATTTTGAAATTAAAGGTGGTTGATGACATTGCATGTAGGCTTTCAAGCATATATCATACAAATACTTTCTCCTTGAATTGACTACAACTTTCCAAATAATTGCCCATTCAGTTGCAAATGGGGGAATGTGTCAGTGCAATGCATGGAACAACCTTAAGTAGTTGTAGACATTTGTTGATAAACATGGAGGAAGAGGCTTATAATAATAACTTCAATTCAAATCTACTTTATCAATGTGACTGACCAGAATTCTATGAGTTAATTAATTAAAATAATTAAACAAGTTCTATTTCAAATAAAATAAAGTCATAAGTAGGTCATCAAGGAATTCAGGGCATAACAAAATGTAGCTACATTCAAAGAAACAAAATCATACAGTCTGATAAAGCTAACTGTACATAAAATAAATCAGAATTATTTGGGTATTTTGCCAGATAGAGAGTTATAGGAAGTTGAATGTAATTGGCATGAGCTATGGACTCAGGGGATCATTTTCTAGAAGGGCATAATCTTAGCTCAGAAGAGATGGGGTTTTTTTCTCTTTCTCTTTAAGAACAGTTTTTGGGAAAACACTGAAATTATTATGGTTGGTTGCACAATCAACCAGATGTTTGACTGGATTTGGCATTTTTATCCACCTATCGAGTCCTTCTCAAGGATCTGGAATAGGCATTTGTGGATGATGTTATAAAGATATTGCACAAGCTGTAAGCTATTCCAAATAAAGCTGCCTTTTGCAATTGACTGATTTTGTCACTGCTGATGGTGTTCAAATAATGCTTCAGATGTTTTGGGATTATTATGGTTCATCACATATTCAGCCAGATGTATGTGGCTTCAGCCCAGAGCACACAGAGAAGTTCCATGAAGATAGACTCTAGCATGACAAAACCTCTGGTTCTGGTAGCTGACCCAGACTAGATCGTGCAGTATTCAACCAAATGTTTAGACTGGATTTTGTCACTTATTTTTTGATCACCTATTAACTCCTTCCCAAGGATAAGTGTGATAGGTAGATGTGGATGCTTGAGGGTATTAACAATGTCATCTCAGAATGTAATCTGTTTTGAGTAAAGTTGCCTTTTGCAACTGACTTATGGTGATTTTCTTAATGCCAACAGTGTTCAGATAATGTTCCTGATGTTTCAGAATTGTACCCAAGGCATCTATTGGCACTACCTTTGCTTTCTTTTGCTACAGATGTTCTATTTCTATTTGCAGCTGTTTGTATTTTGTGCTTTTCTCCACTTCTTTCTCTTCTGCTCAGCTGTGTCCAGGAACTACCACATTCACTATCCAGATGTTTTTTATCTTTCTTATTGACAGTTGTTAACTCTGGGGTGTTATGTGGCAGATGCCTTTCTGTTTGAATCCTAAAGTCCCAAAGCTCTTTAGTTTCTGTATTTTATATTACTTTCTCTGTTTTATGATCCTATCAGTTCTTGTTTGCAAGCAAATGGTATTTCTAATACACTTTGCTACTTTGTCTTGCTTTATTATTATTTAAATTTATTTATTTATTTCCTACCTGTATTGTTTTTACAAATAACTCAAGGCAACAAGCATATCCAACACATCTTCCTCCTCCTATCTTCCTCTCAACAACTCTGTGCGGTTGGTTGGGCTGATAGAATGTAGGGTGGGTTGGGCTGAGAGAGAAAGTCATCCAGCTGACTTTCATGTCTGAGGAAGAACTTGAACTCAGAGTCTCTTGCTTTCTGGCCTGATGCCTTAATCACTAGACCAAACTGGCTTCCAGCTAATGTGTTAATGATAGTAGTCTTCAGAATTTAGGGACACTTGTTTACTTTTAATATTATGCCTGTCAACTTTAAAAATGAGCATGGCTGCGGCCATCTTCCTTATTCATTTTCAGTTGAAAGGAGAGAGGGGGGATTGTGCTTTACTAGTCTAAATAAACTTTTGTCCCATGGGAACCAAGGTCATCGGGTGAAACTGCAGCCTGGACATTGTGTGAAAAGCCCGCCAAGAAGATGTATTGGGGGATGTAGTTGTTTGCATAGCCTTGACTTTGTATTTCTTAACTTTGTATTGGGGAATTGTTACGTGTGTCTTCAGACTTGGTTTCACTTTTGATGTGCCAGTACTTTGTAACTAATAAACATGTTCTTTGAGGAATTTCCAAGCCTCGGAGTTCTGCTTTATTTGTCTCTGTCTGTCAGAACCATGAGAATGCAATTCTAAAATAAGTTCTTGACTATTCAGGAATATCATCCTGGATAGAGCAGAATCTTCAGAATTCAATTTAGTATGTTCAGATTTGTCCCCTTTCTCCATTGTTTCTTAGCCAGAAGAGTGCAGAATGTATACACAGGAAATTGTTTTTATTTTGTTCTGTTTTTAAAGCCAGCTATGATTTGCCAGTTGACGCCGTGTGACTCTTGAAGTACTAAAATCCCCCACAATATGAAAAAAAAATATTGATAAAAATGCACCACGTTGAGGGAAAGCAACTCCTGTAACATACAAAAAAGATAGATGCATGCAACATCCTGACCCAATGCTTGGGGGAAGAGTTAAGTCTTCAAGGCCTTTTTAGAGGTCAGAAGGGTGTGGATCACCAGATCTTGGGGAGTGAAATTCTGTTTAACAAGGCTGGTACTGTGACAACAACTCCTGGTTCCCAAAAGAAGACATTACTTAGTAGAAGAGACCCAGAGCATGAACAGCCTGTTAGCTAACAGAAATAGTTGAAGACAGGTAGTCCCACAAATATTTAGCCCCTATGCTGTGTAGGATTATAGATAGACACGAGTACCTTGAATCCCATTGGTAATCAATGCAGCTTGCATAGTAGCATGACATGGATGTACTGAGGGGTTCCCACGCTTTAACTACTTGTGCTGCTGCATTCTGGGCCAGCTGTAACTTCTGAGTATCTTTGGTGATTATGGTAAATGCTTTTGATCTTGCATAGAGTTACAAAGCTGATATAAATATTCCTTCTTTTATCCAATGCAATGGGCCCAGAGAAGGAAGTCTGGCAGGTGCGATGACAGAGTTGAAGCAATTCTCTCCAAGCCATAGCTACAGTGTATATGAGATATTTACTGAGTATTAATTGCACACAATTGCAGGATTTATTTATTTTTCTAAAGTGTTATCTGCCAATGTCAACATAATAAAAAGGCAGACAGTCATCTAGCTTTGTGTGTGCTAATTTATAAAGCGAATTAGTGTTTTTTTTCCGTGTTTTCATCTCTTGCTTGGGAATGCAGCTAAAAAAAGAAACACAAGGTATAAAGATACCAATTAAAATTGTATCTAAATCAAAAGCAGCATGACTGTCTCCTTCATTTACTTACATTTTTCTTCACATAAACCAGTTTATGGGGATTGTACCATAGTGTTCTAAAAGCCATCAGAGTTTCCCCCCCCCAATATAAATATTATAGTTAAACATAAATAATGATGCTCCTCACAGCATACATAGGAAATATAACCCAGGAAAAAGAGACAGCATTTCTCATTTGGCTAATACTGAAGAACACAACTAGTCAATTTTCACCTGTGGGCATTCTCTCACATGGTGAAATGATTCAGTGGGGGTTTCTTTAGTAGCTGTAGTGTACCCAAGATCCACCCAATATTTGTAATATAAATGAAAATTGCAAACCCTAAAAGAACCAATGTTTGTAATGAGGAAAGTGGTAGAACGGCATTGGGGAAATCCAGATTCAAGGCCACAGCCAGGATAAGGTAACTCATAGGATAATACTAGGCCAGTCATGTGCTCTCTCAGGCCACCCCACTACAGAGTTGAAAAGGAAGTGCTATATAGGCCATATTGATGTTTCTCAATCTTAACAACTTTAAAATGTTTAGAATCATAGTGCTGGAAGAGACCTCAGAGGTCATCTAGTCATCTCTCTTAAATGATTGTCCAGTCTAGTTTTGAAAACCTCCATTGATGGAGGACTCACAACTCCAGGGGCTAACCTATTACACTGATTAATTCTTGCGTTGTCAGAAAATTTCTTCTTCTAGCTTGTATCTCTCTTTAATAAGTTTCCACCCATTACTTCTTGTCCTGCCCTCTGGGGCTCTAAGGATAAATCAATCCCTTCTTCTTTGTGACAGCTCCTCAACTTCTGGACAACAGATATCACCTCCCCCCTAACCCTTTTCTTCAAACATACCTGAGTCCTTCAACTGTTCATCATATGATTTAGCCCCCAGACCTTTTATCATCTTTGTTGCTCTTCTCTGTACACTTTCCAGGGTCTCAACATCTTTTGTGGTGACCAGAACTGGATGCAGTATTCTAGGTGTGATCTCAGCAGCATGGTGTAAAGCGGTAGTATCACTTCTCTTTGTCTTGATGCTGTCCCTCTTTGATGCAGCCTAGGACTGCATTGTTGTTGTTGTTGTTGTTGTTTTTGGCAGTCACAGAACATTGCTGGCTCATACTTAAGTGGTAGTTAACTAGGATATCTAGATCACTCTCACAGTTACTACTGTTGAGCCAGATACCACCTATTCCAGTGATGGCGAACCTTTTAGAGACCGAGTGCCCCAAAACCATCCCACTGCCCGTTCTGCCCCCGCCCACTCACGGAGCCACTCACTACCTCCACAGCCCACTGCAGCAGATCACCCAGTAGCACCATGGTGGCCATGCCCTCCACCCGCACCCTGCAGCATGAGCTGAGCGCAATGGGGTGTGAGGGCAAAATCTTGTCCCTGATGCCTGGCTGCCATGTGCTTGGCTTTGCTGCTCTGCGCAGGCCATGCCCAGGGGCGACTCTCCTCCAGGAGGGCTGCTGGTGAGGAAGGGGCCACAGGGGGAGGCGGGGCTCGGCGACAGCATACCTGCCTACAGAAAGGGCTCTGCGTGTCACCTCTGGCACGCATGCCATAGGTTCGCCACCACTGACCTATTCTATACCCATGTATTTGATTTTTCATAAGTGCAGATATATGGACTTCAGTGTCAAAATTTTCCAGCCAGCATGCTGGGAATTGAAGTCCACACATCTTAAAGCTGTAGCTATTGTTATGAAATGATGACAAAATCTTTTCAATCAATTATTTAGTTATTAAGCTATACAAATATAAAAGAATGTTAATGATATTCAAAGGATTATACTTCTTTATTTCTATATTGGAACCCTAGGGATAGCAGAAATAGAAACGCATTTAGAAAATGAAATTAAACAAATAAAACTTGCACAGAAATGAAAGTCTAAATTTTACATGCTTTTATGGCAAAAATGAAGCTTAGGAAATGTGTCTCTGTCAACTTCTATATCTTAAATGACACAAAGAAAGAAAGAAAAAGCACAGAACTAATAATAATGTTTTATATGCTATGCCAGGAGTGTCAAACTGGCGGCCCATGGGCTGGATGCATCACGCACAGGGCATGCCCACCCTGGCTCTGCAAAGGCAAAAACCATCACGATATGTCACGTGATGCAGTCGAGTTTGACACCCGTGTACTATGCCGTTGCTGGGGCTTATATAAATTAATCCAAAGGACACCTTATATAGATTAAAACCAGTGTTTTTCAAACTTGGCAACTTTAAGATGTGTGGAATTCAACTCCCAGCATGATGGCTGGAAATTTTAAGAGTTGTAGTCCATATATATTAAAGTTGCCAAGTTTGAAAAACCACTGGATTAAATGGGTCCACGACAATCAATTCCTCTTAAAATTCAAATATATTTTCATTTCCTGCCTGTGGACTTGCTTTTGATGTGTAGCCAATTATAGTTCTGCAATAGAGGATGACAGTAACCTTATATTTACATATTTCTATGAACAGGAACAAAAATTTGAAGAAAAATCCAGTGATAATACATTACATGAAGAAAAAAATGGAAAAGCAATCCTAAAAATACTGCCCAGGTGTTCATGATATTTATATGGGTGGGGTTTTTTTTTATAAAGCCAATGTTTACATGATATTCCCTTTCTTTGATTAAAAACCCAAGTAAAGGTGGTTGATTATGTGTCACTTACTACAGAAGGCAGTTCTCTGTTTTAAGGATGTTCCTGCAGATAACAACATCTGGCTGATCTTGCCTAAGCTGGACAGTCAGATCTGGTTAGAGATTTGTCTTCCAGTGTTTCTGTGCGTTTAGGCTAGGTTTGAAAGAAGAAGAAAAAATAATCCAGTAGAAGACAATGAGACATTTAGATATTGCTGCCAGGGAAACCCCAAGGACATATCCTGAAAGGCTTCAAAACTTGAGCTGCATCTGAAGGAAATGTTACCTTTTATCTTTTTAAAGAGTTGCCCAATTCAAATCTGGAGAAAAAATAAAAACCCAGAAGAGAGTGCTGAGTTTAGGGGGATGTCAATCACTCATCTCCAGTTGGTACCTGGGCAGCAGGCAAGAAAACATGTAAATCATCTGATGATAGTCTTCCTTTCTAAGAGGTATTTCATTTCTATATACTTTCTAGTAATTTATTTAATTAGTTAATAGATACAGTCCCTGTCCAAAACAGGTTAGAATTGTCTTGACAACTGTTTAGGACAGTATTTCTCAATCTTAGCAACTTTAAGATATGAGGGCTTCAACTCCCAGAATTGCCCAATCAGCATTCAATTCAATATGTATGAGGTCCACAGATCTTAAATTTCTGAGTTTGAGAAACAAATCTAAGATATTTCTTTATAGTTCAGGAATAACATTCATTACTTAAAACAGTTGGTCATGCATCTGTTTCTTTCAGTATATTTAATGAGGTTTCCTTAAAATCATTTTCATGGAATATGTACTTTAGAAGAATCCTATTGAATACATTTTCCTTATCTTGATTTCTTATTCAGATCTCATGTGCATGTACATGTGGAAAATAATTCTGCTGGGTGCAGAAATTTTAACAGCTTATTTATGCTATTACAAGGGCAATTTGGAAATAAACCTCCGTTTGGTTATCAATGACAGACACTTGCAGATACAGAATTTTTATTATACACATTAGAAAACTACAACATTACATTACTTTTTGACATAATCGCCATTCAAATTGAGGCACTTGTCATAACATCTTACAAGGTTTGAAATTCCTTAGTAGTAGTCACTCGGTGCCAAATCTGGGCTATGGGGGGATGTGTGTGATCAAAAACATCCCAACGGAACTGCTTTAAAAGTTCTTGGGTGCGTCTAGCGGTGTGCAGGCAAGCATTGTCATGAACCAACACCACACCAGAAATGGTGCCATAGAAAATCCCACCAAATGTGAAGATGCCTAAGGAGTACTGCTAGTGAAGTTCATGGAGTGTGGTTTGACCATCAATTGAGAAGTCTACTGTGAAACATGAAAACTCAGACAAGCCATCCATAACAAGCGTTGGGTGTTGGTTCACGATATAGCCAAAGTTCTGTATCTGCGAGTGTCTGTCATTGATAACAAAACAGACATTTATTTCCAAATTTCCTTCATAGTTTTTGTCTTATTATAAGCTTATCATAAGCTTTTTAGTGCAATTTCTATATTGTATACATAGCCTTGGCTAGTTTAATAGGAGGGATAGTTGACTGCCACAGAGAAACAAATGTGGTACATCCACAGAGAGTCAGACAAAACTCAGAGAGACAACTCCTGAAACCATTCTTCCAACATTCAAAATAGTTCCTTCAGCAACTAAGAATTCCTAAATTGTATGAAGAGGGATTTTTGAAGTAGGGGATTCCTTTCAGTCAGTGTTGACTCATGGCATTTTCAGGTATTCCTCCTTTTATACCTGAGGCTATACTCAAATGTCATAGGAGCAGGCTTTCTTTTCAATTTTTATACTTCCCTTTCCACATTCTCATTCCTCTGGTAATTATATGAGCAATTATAAACCTGTCAGTGGGCATCGGCCTAGGGAAGTGTCTGTAAATGGAAGTAAATGAATTCATGATTTATGAAATTAAGATTTAGCCTGTAATAAATCAGGCAAAACCAAACCTTTATAATTTTAGAAAACACTATCAGAGATAAGAATAGAAAAGTAGTCTCCCTCTTGTGACTACTTGGCCCTTTAAAAAAAAAATAACATAATGAAGTGTCTTTGAGCTCTCATTTTTAATCTGGGGCATATCGTTATATAAAACGTTATATATTGGTAGTTTTCACTTGTTTGTTTGCAACACTTCTGCGTGAATTTTTGATACAGATGCTTTTCACAGCACAACAAACTATCAGAAAAAGGAAGTTGGTGAATTCTAACAAATGAATAATAGAGAGACAAATGCTGGTTCCTTTGTCTGCTCAAAGTTGCTCTAATTCACTTCGTTTAATATGCATTCATGGAGTGCTCGTCTCTTGAATGCTGATTCTCAACAACAGCTATCACAGTAATGGTATATAAGCAAGATCAGAAAACTAGTACAGCCATCCCTGGAAAGATTAAGCCTCTTCCCATTAGATGGAGGAGGGTTGTGACATGGCCACTCTGCTAGAAGAGGGCTTAAGACAACCAAGGGCCATCAGGAATAATCCAGGAATCCCTTTTCCAAGTCATGCTTCCTACCCACTTGCATGCAATAACTATCACTGTAGAGCAGGGGTAGGCAACCTTGGCTCTTTTATGACTCGTGGACTTCAACTCCCAGAATTCCTGAGCCACCATGGCTCAGCTTGGAAACCTCTCCCTTTCCCCTCAGCATGGCTGGCTCAGGAATTCTGGGAGTTGAAGTCCATGAGTCATAAAAGAGCCAAGGTTGCCTACCCCTGCTGTAGAGTGTATGTGGTAATAATCACCATGATAATTAATTGTTCTCTCGTGCGATTAAAAGATAGATTCATCATGATATTTCAAAACACTACAGTGTCCCCCAAGGTTCCCCTGAGTGAAACAGGTTTCATCCACTTAGTTATGAGGTGATCCAGTGGATTGTCTGAATGTTCATTTTTTTAACGTAACCTTCCAGGCTTATAAGCCATCCCAGGAAGGAGCAGTTTCCATCAGTCTTTGTGGCTTCTTAAAATTTTCTTCCTTTGGAGAAGTTTGGAGAACTTGGCCCCTCTATTTCTCTGCCTCCAAACCCCCTGACCATAGATGTCTAGCTGTGGTTATTGTGGTCAGTTTTCTTTATTCATTGTGTATTATGGTCTAGGTTTTCGGTTCTTACATCTAAAAACTGTATAGTCTTAATGAGCCATTTCGGTCTCCTTGCTGTTTCAGTATTGGTGTTATTTGAATGACCTGTCTGTGGGAGGTATGCCAGTTAAGAGAAAGAAGATAATATTCACACTTGCTTTACAAGCACATACCAGCAGTGTTATTAGGGCAAAAAGCTGTTAGAAATTATTTTTAAATTATTGAAAGGAAAGAATGAGAGGCATTATAGCTCCTGGGCACTCTTTTTGGGAATAGCTTTAACTGAGGCAATTGGTTGAAGAATTATACACATAAGACCTTTTTTTAAAAAAAACCAAACAATAGTATTTCTTCAAATATACAGGTGTGTGTGTGTGTGTGGGGGGGGGTAAATTCCTTATCCTGCATTCTTTACTTTCTTCTAACAGTAAATGCTTTCTGTTGCCATGCCAACAGTTTGTTTGAAAGTTCAGATATGCTATGCTTAATTATCTAGAAGATGAAGGACCTTCTATGGTGAATGTTGTTTGGTTTCTGTTCAAGTTTTACAGTAATATCTAATAGGGACAATGTCCCTCAACTAGGTTAAAGATGAGAGACAGCTATCAGAAATACTGAAAAAGAACCAATTGGATCAGTGTTAAATACTTGCTTAATATATTTTCTGGCATTATTATTAAAAAGGGGTTTTTTTTACATATTGGAATCAATGACTTCTTTTGCCTCTTTAGCAAAAATTCAGAACTAGATTTTTTTAAAAAAATAAATATATGTATTTATTATTGGTTGTATCCCAATTTAGATGGGAGCTCAAGATGGCTCACTCCCTTCATTTTGCTTCTACAACAGCAGTCTTTTGAGGTAGACCAATACTGAAGCTTGAAGGGGAAAATTAAGAGACCAACAAGATTATGATACGATAGCGGTCTTTAAATATCTGTTTGATATATGTACAATTTTTAGATATTGAAATAATTTTCCATAGCTTTTTTCTAACTCTTTATCCATTATCGTAAAAGAAAAAAATCTGGATTTAACTGAATATTAATCTTTAAAATCCTCTTTATCAAAGAATATATTTGAGTTCAAAATATTTTAGCTCTTTCACATGTTCACCGAACATAATAAAATTTACTTTCATGTCGTTCACATTTCCAACATACATTGATACATTACCTTTACACATTTTAGATAATTTCTCTGGCATCAAAACCAATAAAATATAATTTTAATGAAATTCTGTTTGAGATCATAACACAATGTAAATTACAACCCTTTTAATTATATAATTCCCACTGATCCATTTGTATATTGTAATTAAAATGCTTAGTGACTCTGGAGATTCTCAATCATCTAGCATATGGTTGTCCCAAAAAAGCTTTTCAAAAGGCAACTGGACTTTCTTTGTTTTTTCTTTGAAAATGTTTCACTTCTCATCCAAAAAGCTTCTCCATTTCTTAGCCTACTTTATCATGCATTCTTAACTTGTTCTTCCCATTTCAAATGTAAATATCTGGTTTGTTTCATATTGCTGAACAGATTGATTACTACTACTTGAAAGGATAAATAATTGCAAGAAAAATATTCAAACTAAATATTTATGATTCTATATTAAATCATAGCTCTGTTGAGAGCATTAGGCTGCCTATAGCACTTCCAAGAAATCCATTAATTCAAGACATTCAAGTTACAATGAAACTGGGTCCAAATCATAAATTATCAGATTTTCTACATATTTATTAAATGTTCTGCAGCAGAGACTTAGACTGGGGTCCATTGGGCTGAGACTGAGTTATGTAAAATGTTTACAGTTTATATTTTATTAATATTTTATTAATTTTGAATAATATAAATTTGGATTCACATTGTTTTCCATCAGAAGCTTTGCTATCGAGAATTCCTAAATGGCAAACTTCAGGCAGGAGTGTGATCTGATTAGTTACATAGGAAGTATCTTTCTTGCTTTCCTCTAAAATTCATGTCCTACTATGAAAGATTAACAATCCTATTTAAAGTTTGCCACAATAAACACTTTCTCTTTATGATTACTCAATTCTCTAATGTCCATTAAAGATGAACGATTATGTTTCTTTTGTATTATGAGAATTCTCTATATACTTTTACAATGCTAATTCTAGATATTTTCTAGATATTTTCTTATATATTCTTAGATATTTTCTCTTGCTCAAAAATATATTACTTAAAAAAATAGGGGTTTCAAAAAAATTTGGACAATCAGGTTCTTGACCTTGTAAAAACTGAAGTCTCTAAGTAATCTTTTAGCCAATCTTGAAGAAATGACAGTAAGAGTTTGGTTGAATCTAAGAAGTAATAAATAATGGTACATAACTTGATAAAACAAATAAGATATTGTGATAAAACATATGAGTATTAATAGGATAGACACAAATAAAAGATTCAAACAATGACCAAAATGTAAATAAATTGTAAGAAAGAACATGATGCATTGGTAAAAAGATTTAAAAGGGAAAGAAATTGTAAGACTTAATTCTCACGCTAATAAAGATTGAAGAGATTGTTACGGAAACAACCAGCTGCAAGCTTTCCTGTTTAATAGTGAAGATCCCCAGCTCTTCACTTGAGGGTGGTGTTTTTGTACCTCTGCCTTTTCTATTTCAATAAATCTTGATAAGGAGAACTCCACTTCAAAATGAATCACTTTTGGTTCAGGAAACTGCCAAAGAGTTAGACAGAAATGATACATTTCGTCTAAAATATATTTGTAATATAATATTTGTGCTGCCTTTTCTACAGATCACACAAAGCAATCAGAGCCAGGGATTGCTTCCAGAAACTTCTAGAGGAATTAATTACAATGAGTCTGTAAGAATTATAATATATAACATAACCCCAAGCAAGCAATGAATTCACAAGCTTGCTTAATCAATAATAATAATGATAATTCAAAACATCACAAGCACCAGATGAAGAATTTTTTTTAAAGAAAAGCTAAGCTTGTGCATGAGGAAATGGAATTTTGAATGCTAATGAATGCTGAATAATTTTATTTACAATATTTATAACTCACCCTAATTCAGAGAGACTCTGGGCAGGATTCAACAAGGTCCAAAACAACAGTGCAGCATTAAAAAAAACAGCTTGAGTAATAAAATGTTACGCACAACAGACTAAAACTTTATATTAAACTAACCTGAGAGTCCAGCACCTGAAGTAATGGGATCTGACTGCTTTGGTTGGAAACAGAGTAAGGGTCTTTCATAGCTCTGGGAAGAAAATGTTCCATAACAGTAGGGATCTCTTATCACCAGACTCAAAACCCATGTGTGGTGTTTTTTTTTAAATAATTGGACTAGACAAGCCAGTTTAAAGCGAGGCATTGCCTGCTTTATCCCAGTGCTGTGACTTCAACATAGGTGTTATTTTAGACTGATAGAATTGGCTCGTTAGGAATCTAGTTGTTATATTTTTCTGAGATATTGTCAACCTCATTAGATAGACCAGACCAGGAAATCAGCTCCACAGAAAGACTACCTGTAGAAGGTACAATTATGCAAGCCTTCTTCCTAGCAAATTGTTTTAGAGTTAGGGTTACCCTACTCTTTCTCTACATCCCCAAATCCCCAACCTGGAAATTCTAGGATTCTTCGCAATAGTTGGAAATAAGGTTCAGAGGAACTGCAGTTTGTGGGAACTGATTGAAGTCCTATCATTCCATACATGGACAAACACCTTAGGACCAAGGTGTTATTCCAGCAAACCCCATTTGTTCCTCAGTCTAATCTGTACTTGCTTGCTGAGTAAGAGAAAACAGCTATATTTAAAAAATGGATATGGTAACACTGTGATATACAGAAATGCCATTAACAACAATTTTGCCTTGCTTCAGTAGAAGAAAAAAAAGAAACAAATGCTTCCAGTACATTCTTTCTAGAATTAGTAGTAACAGATTATCTGAGTCTCCAAAACTTTTGGTTGTGTAAAATTCAGAGACATTTCTATAGCAACAGCATTGGGCCGCTATCAGTGTTATTAGTTAGAAGGAAATAAAATGCTGAGTATTCCCCCACTTTTTTTTTTGCAGTCCTGGATATATATACAAATAAACATTGCATTCATCTAATTGCTAGTTATAAAAATGTCATTTTAAAAATCCTACTTAATACTTTAGTTCAGTGCAACAAAGCCTTAAAAGTTACTTGTCAAAATATAAGTTAGACTGAGTTCAATGGGAAGGAAAAAATGGCTGTCACGCTTTTTCAAAGGAAACTGTGTACAATGGAAACAAGTGCTGCTATTATATATAATAGACATCAGCTGGAATAGCCTTACTTAAAATTGTTGACAGATAATGTGAATGAACCTGCCTCCAGAAGCGGTAAATGCTCCAACACTGGAAGTTTTTAAGAAGAGACTGGACAGCCATTTGTCCAAAATGGTATAGGGTTTCCTGCCTGAGGAGGGGGTTGGACTATATGACCTCCAAGGTCCCTTCCAACTTTACTACTACTACTACTACTATTAATAATAATAATAATAATAATAATAATTATTATTATTATTATTTTTCATGTTCTAATGGGTTGGGATGGAGACAATATAAAGACAAAATAAATTTGCAATTAAATATTTATGCTGAAATGCTCATATAACATTATGTTTTAAAATGTAGGGCAATAAGATAATTCATAGGTTTGGAGATTTTTTAGCCATGATATTCTGAAAAGCCAGTAACCTGCAGTACAGTTATCTATTCATTCATGCATTCAATTTATATGGTCACCCTCCTCAAACAAATGATTCTGAATGGCTAACAACAATTTTCAATCAATCAATCAATCAATCAATCAGAATAGAGCTGGAAGGAACCTTGGAGGTCTTCTAGTCCAGCCACCTGCTTAAGCAAGAGACCCTATATCATTTCAGATAGATGGCTGTCCAGACTTTTCTTAAAAACCTCTAGTGATGAAGCACCTACAACCTCTGAAGGCAAGCTGTTCCACTGATTAATTGTCCTCATGGTTAGGAAGTTTCTCCTTAATTCCAAGTTGTTTCTCTCCTTGATTAGTTTCCATCCATTGTTTCCTGTCTTGCCTTCTGGTACTTTGGAAAATGAGTTGACCCCCTCCTCTTTGTGGCAGCCCTTCAAATATTGGAATACTGCTGTCATGTCCCCCCTAGTCCTTCTTTTCTCTAGTCTAGCCATATCCAATCCTGCAACCATTTTTCATATATTTTAGTCTCCAGGCCTTTAATCATCTTAGTTGCTCCTCTTTGCACTTTTTCCATAGTTTTAATATCTTTTTTGCAATATGGTGCCCAAAACTGAATGCAGTATTCCAGGTGTGGTCTTACTTTATAAAATGCTGCTAATACTTCACATGATTTTGATTCTATGCCTCTGTTTATACAACCAAAGATTGCATTAGGTTTTTTGGCTGCTGCTGCACACTGCTGGGTCATGTTTAAGTGATCATCTACTAGGACTCAAAGGTCCCTCTCACAGTTACTGTTTTTGAGCCAGGTTTTCCCAATCTGTACTTGTACCTTTGATTTTTCCTGCCTAGATGTAAAGCCTGGCTTTTCTTCACATTAAATTTCATGTTGTTGGATAGGGCCCATTGTTCAAGTCTGTCAAGATCTTTTTGGATCCTGAGCTTGTCTTCTGGGGTGTTGGCTATTCTTGCCAGCTTAGTATCATCTGCAAATTTGATGAATTCCCCTTATATACCCTCATCTAAGTCATTTATGAAGATATTGAAGAGTCCTGGGCTTAAGACACAATCCCATTACTTACTTTCCTCCATGTAGTCATAGTACCATTAAGGACTACTTGTTGCATACAGTTTGTCAGCAGTTACAAAACCATCTGGTGGTGAACTGTTTCTTATGTTAGTTGGATCTTTCAAATATGTTGCTGGACTTCTGTTGCAGCTTACCTATCTGTACACTTATGGAAAAGGACATTACACATAGTCTTTGCATTATGACCATTCATTCAGCAACCATTCAAAGTTACAACATTGTTAAACAAATGTCTGAGAGTCTCAGTCATCCAGGTCATAGTCATCTCAAAGGTGCTTTTTCAAAAGGCAACTGGGCTGTTTTTTCCCTGAGGAAGAAGAAGATGTTTCGCTTCTCATCCAAGAAGCTTCATTAGTTCTCCTATCAATTGTCAAAACCTTTTGAACAAATGGCACGTATGAGTGGTCCTCAGAGTTGTAACCATCTTAGGATCCTCATTGTCATGGGTTATTGGTATCTAGTTTGTGATTACGATGCCATAGCAAGCGGTGATCATGCAATTGCAATTTCTGATGTTCCCACTAGCAAAGTTAATGGGGAAACCAGTAGGAAGTTCAAAGTCATGGACTTGATGACCCACACATTCCTTGCTTAATGATACAACAAGGACTTTTGGAATTGCTGTTGCTAAGTGGCACAGTTGTGTGACATTGCACTTTACAACCATATTGTTCAGTGATAGAAATTCCAGTTCCAATCACTGTCAAAATCTGAGGAATACAAAATAAATCCAACCCAAGAGATTGGCTAGTATTGTTAATTCTACCTTTTTAGCTGAACTCCAGTTGTGTCCTTTTCCCAGCTGTTTCATTTAATGATAATTCTTTTTTTTGCTAAAGTGTGATCTTCAGTGCTATTATCTGAATAGAATTTAGAAATTGTGGTTCCAATTTAGAACCATATATTATAACAATATAATATTCTACTATTTTACTTTGAATATAATATAATTCAAAGATGCTTAACATATAAAGTTATAACAGTACAATTGTGTTATCAGAAATAGGCATCCATTTTCATTTAGTTAATATATCTGTTTTTTCTATGCCTGCTTTTTTCCCCCTGAGCCCTTCACCACCCTGACGTTTTCTTTTCTTTCTCTTTGGAAATGTTTAAAATATGCTGGAAATTATCTTCTCCAGAGCTTTTAACCTCTAGTTTCTACTTAAACTGATTTCCTTTTCTTAATTGTCTTGTCTCAATTTAAACTGTAAGCCTTTGGGCTCAATTTATTATTTTTAACATAATTATTCTATAGCATCCAGTGTTTCAAGAGTCTTATAAATATTAATGACACTGCTACTGTAATATTATTATTTGTAGTATTAACCTTGAAAATTATCTGCTTCATCTAAAGACATTAAGGCAATTGCATGATAAAACTGTCAAGAAGAGTGAATTTCATCTCCCCTTCCTCTCCCAATCATGTTCTGTTTCAGATTCTGAGATTAAAACTTATACAAATCCAATATTGCAGAATAGGAACAATCTGTTTTTGATTCTATTGTAAGTGTATAGAATGAAATATATTGACTACCTGTCAGGCTTATTTCTTTTGAAAGGATGTAAATATTAATCCTTTCTTTGGGAAGGATTAAATGTTTATAACACTTAATAATATAATGAAATATTGTTGGCATTTCTATAGTAGCATAATTTTGGTTCCATTTCCAATGTCATTGAGAGGGAAACACGGTGTTGTACTGCTTCAACAATGGCTGTTGAGGAAAAATGGTAATTATGGAAGTTCTCTGATATTAGCAAAGTTCCATTGTAGCAACAAAAAAATCTATTACCACAAAATGATTAAGTTCATTAGAACATACATACATACATACATAGAGGTTTTATAACTATAACATTACTATAGCCTGTTCTTTTCTTGACTCCTTCATATAAGACTATATTAACAAAAGAGATGAGCAACTTTACAGCATCTTGAGCTTTGTCTGAAAATGCATCCCTTGTGAATAGGGTGATCATTGCTGTGAAGAGTTCTCTGTTAGTAGATTTCCAAGCAATGTTTAAGGGCAACTTCTGTGTAGGACTGTCTGATCTATTTCTAGCTAAAAGATAAGTCATAAGAATGCAGAACAGAATCCTTAAAATTATCCAGCCACAATTAGCTCCTAAACAGCTGCACAGGTCACCTAAACACAATATTTCCTACTAAGCTGAGAAAGATGTTATATCTAGTTGAGAGATGATTATTATTCCAAAGTTATTAGCATATTTCTGTAAAAATTATAATTGTTAAGTAACTGTGCTGTTACCCACTGCTGCTGTTTGTCCTTCTTAAGGTACAATGGTTCAGTCTTTAAAGCAGTAACAGGTTCCTATCCATTGACTATTGTAAGTCAAGCAAGTAACCTGAAACACCAGTTTTCATGTAGGCATAGGGTCACTATTTTACTTTGTTTTGATAATGAAGATGCTGCCATAGGAACTGTTGGCTGTTTTCCATGTAGAGGAAGAGATCATTTTTTGGTGTATGCAAAAATAAAATTGCTAAGCCATTTATACTGTGTTTAAAAGGCAAAAAAGAGAGAAGCTACATGATCATAATCTTCCTGATGAATTAAGCAGAACTGCCACACTCCCATTTTCTTCTCACAATAGTGAATGCAAATTCCAATCAACATTCTTCATAAACAGACACATTGAAAGAATAGGATAAAAGCCACTTATTTCCCATTCCTTTGACCATTTTGTGTGGACAAGAGAGCAGTTAACTGCTCCAAATAAAGTGAATCTAAGACATTATAATTTTATAAGGAAGCATTGCCTATTTTTTTTATCAGAGAAAAAAAATACTGCTTCCAATTTTCCATGCTGGTTTCCCACCTCCCCTTCCCCCCCTCACACTATGCTGCCTCCCTACTTTAGAGATGCTATTGCAATTACCTATAGAATGGGTTCGATGAAAATAAGAATTGTAGAAAGCTTTGAAAAACATAAAATCATTACTGCGGAATTTAGATTGAATAACCATCATACTGTGCCATTCAGCTTCTTTGTCCCATCTTTGTTAATAGGAAGATGGAAAGTCGTCTATCTCCTGGTGAGAAAGTTATTAGATCAATCCACCCCATTCCATGGTAGTTCAATGTTTCAATGATGTTGCAAAATCAAAGACATTTCCAGAAGAATCATCATCATACAATTTT
The DNA here is from genome assembly GCA_034064705.1 of Bothrops alternatus. Classification (NCBI taxonomy): domain Eukaryota; kingdom Metazoa; phylum Chordata; class Lepidosauria; order Squamata; family Viperidae; genus Bothrops; species Bothrops alternatus. Next base: position 3,768,495 of record JARGCV010000023.1, read on the forward strand.
ATTAACTTTACTGGATTCAGGACTCCTTTCTGGGAAGAGGATTGTCCCAACTATTCATTTGGATTCTGTTCTTCAAGTACAGTAATGCATGTTATCTGAAGCCAGCTTGGTTTATTCAGTGAAACTAGGGCTTGTCCCTGAAAACTCCAGTGATTTAGACTGGGTTTTTCTCCTTATAAGCCTGTGAAGGCAACCTGGAACAGATCATATATCATGTCACTACAGGTATGTCGTTATACTGTTTATGTAAATGGGACCATTTGCACTATTTGGTGTAGCAAACACTAGCAATAGCACTTAGACTTCTATACTGCTTTACAGTGCTTTACAGCATTCTCTGAGCAGTTTACAATGAGAGCATATTGCTCCCAACAATCTGCGTCCACTAAACCATTGCACCACCAGGGCTCAAGCACTAGGTTCTCCTCTGCTGAGACTACTCTTTATTTGTTTTTTGTTTTATTTTCAGGAAGAAGGAAATAAAAACTTGTTGCTTGCTGAACAAATATAACTCTTGAAAAGCTGTATGAGGCAACCTTTCGGCTTGGGTGGGACACTACACGTGAATTCATAATTGTGCAAAAAATAAACCTTGAATTCATACTTGAGCTAAAGGGATCATTGGGTAAAGATTTTGCACATATTGATGAGGAACCTGTGTACTGTAAAAGGTTTTTGAAGGCAAATTGAATCGAACAATATTTTTTGCTATATATTTTCTTTGGTCAAAATAAAAGGGAAGAGAAGCTAATGATTTATTGGGTGGAATAATTAGGAAAATTGTCTATGGTAAAGCAAATTGGTTCAGTTGGAGTGGATTTATTAAACATCTAACATAAATACCAATGGAGTTTCACCAGTTTCACTACTGATAGCCTTTAAGCTACAGATGGCCGTCAGAAATCCTACAGAAGGTTATTACAAGTGCAGTTATTCAGGTATTTCTAATGACAGTAAATATACTGTATAAATGCATGATTAAAATTGCCTATATCAAGGCAAATGCCTTTTTCTTAAAAGTGGAGGGGCATGGATGACCTCAGAATCCTCTGGGGATTCTTTCTTGTCTTAACATTCATTCCATTCATTACAGCATGAACTTTTAACTAGGATATTTGATTTGGAATGTAGTGGTCATGGAAGGAGGAAACAAGAATTACCCAGTTTTAGATGGAAAGCAAATAAAAACAAAGAGTCCATAGTATATGTCAGCGGTTCTCAACCTATGGGTCGCGACCTCATTTGGGGTCAAACGACCATTTCACGGGGGTCACCAAACACCGCAGTCCGCCATTTTCCCCCCTTTTCCCCTCGGCCGGCGCAGGGGGCAGCACTGTGATGCGGCCGTTGCGTGCGTGCGCGTCGCACATGCGCGATGCAGGCCGTCCGCCACGCATGCGCGGTGCAGGTCGGGGTCACAGCCTGAAAAAGGTTGAGAACCGCTGGTATATGTGCTAGCTGCTAGCTGATTCTTTTAATGTGTAATAGATGCAGAGACAACAAAAAGAGTGTCTGGTCAATGCATATAATTTGAATATTTACTATATAAATATGTGGTGGCACAGTTGTTAGAATGCTGTATTGCAGGCTAATTCTGCCCAGTGCCAGGGATTCGATCCTCATCGGCTCAAGGTTGACTCAGCCTTCCATCCTTCCAAGGTCAGTAAAATGAGGACCTCGATTGTTGGGGGCAATATGCTGACTCTGTAAACTGCTCAGAGAGGGGTGTAAAGAATTGTGAAGTGGTATATAAGTCTCAGTGCTATTGCTATGTGATCGTGTAAAATTGATCTGCGGTCTCAAGTGCAAATAAATAGCAAAGGGTAAAATGTAAAATATTATGAATTGCATATATTTCACTCTGGAATGCATCTCTACAAGAGGCTCATAACTCTTCTGCGTGATACAAAAAAGAAATATTGTAGTACCCAGGCATAGAATAACAATTACTTGGGGTGTGACATATTAGACTAGGAAGATATAGTTCTCAACCTGACATGGAGATTCTCAACAAATGGTCAATGTTTTAAGCTGGGGGGTCATGAGAAAGAGTCTGCCTTGAAATAACTATTTTTAATACTTTGCTAGGCAAACCTGATCTGTTGGGTCATCATTTCAGAGATAATTCCTTACTTAAAGAGAGAAAGAGAATGATCATGGATGTGCAAAAAAAGCAGTGGGAGTGGCAGTGACTTCAAACTTACTGCTAAGAGGCAACTTTGAAATTTTACTTCTAGAAGATATCACATTGAAAAGACACAGTATTCCATAAACTTGACCTAAATATGATAGACTCTTGAGGCATCTTTAATAATCGGGGGGGGGGGAGAATAGATCTTCTCACTCAAATAGATTTTATACCTATAAAGGAGAATCATCAAAGTATTGCACCATGAATGCCAATCACAATTGCCAACCAGAGACCGTCAACCGCACGTTTAGCGGTTTAGAAGTTTGGGCGGGTGTTACAAAGAGCAATTTCAGTGCTGATTATTCAGCTCAGTGGCTGTGGAATACCTTAAAGCCTATTATTTTATATGGCCTATATTAGATTTAGATATGAAAGATGAAAGGTCATGAGTGTTTCTCTCCTACTAAGTCCCAGATCCAAGCCTCTCTATTTTCCATAGTCCACAGCAAGGAGGTAATCAACATTTTATGAATAAGATTTCAAAATCCTTCCCTCTCCACCTCATATGTGCCACCTTCTTAAATTAATGCCACATTGGCTTAGGAAAATTGCTAAGCCTTTTGAAAACTTATTTTCTGCAAGGACAGTGGATGGTAGATGTGAAAATTAAACAAAAACAAAATCTCTCACAAAATGCCCTATAACAGCGGTTCTCGACCTTTTCCGGGGCTCAACCCCGGCCTGTATCGTGCATGCACGGCACGAGGGGTGCAAGGGGCGCATCGTGCATGCAAAGGGGAAAAAATGGCCAACCCAAAAAAAATGGCTGACCCCCCCAAAAAAATGGCGGGCCTGCATTGCGCATGTGCGGCGTGACGGCCCGCATTGCAAAGGGGAGAAAAATGGCTGACCCCCTCCAAAAAAATGGCCGACCAAAAAAAAAGTGGTGGGCCCGCATCGCGTATGCGCGGCGCGACGGCCCACATCGCAAAGGGGAAAAAATGGCCGACCCAAAAAAAATGGCTGACCCAAAAAAATGGCTGACCCCCCAAAAAAATGGCGGGCCCGCATCGCGCATGCACGACGCGACGGCCTGCATCACAAAGGGGGGAAATGGCTGACCCCCCCAAGAATGGCCGACCCCCCCCATAAAATGGCAGACTGCGGTGTTTGGCGACCCCCGTGAAATGGTCGTTCGACCCCAAATGGGGTCGCAACCCACAGGTTGAGAACCGCTGCCCTATAACAAAAACAGTCAGAGTTTTAAAAAAATCTCATTGGTTCTGTGGAGTAAAAGCAACACAATGGCTGCATTTTAAAATTCTTATGTTGACCATTAACAAGACAACAGAAACTAAATTACAGCAACTGAATCATTCTGGTCTATGCCATTTACTCCAGCATCACTGAGTAGCTTGATTTCAGAGCACAAGAGTCTTTGAGGTGAGTGGTATAGAAATGTTTGTATAAGCAAACAAGCAAACCTATATCAAAGGCATGGTTGTATTTTTGTAGCATAGTCACAATAAATATTTTAGACAAATATGATTTCTATTCCATAAAATATGCTCTTAAAGTGTGAAAGTAAATGAGACTGTTGTAAAGCCTAACCATCTTATTACAATAAATCAACAGTTTTTACTTTTTATGGAATGGTCTTCCTTTTGATTAAAATAATGTATACCTTTTAGTTGCACTTTATAGTAAATGTCCCAATCCAATGTGCTCCAAATGTATGGGACCTCTGCTCTGATTAGCCAGACTACTAATACAATATGACTACATTACTATTTGTGAGGCAAATAGTGAAAATACTGTAACTGACGGGAAATTCTGATTTATAAATGTATAGTGTTATTTTCAATAGGGATTAGCCACTATAATAGGGTGTCTGAAATCCCAGGGCTGCTTGTAATTTCCCAGTCAGGGATTACTGTAACCACAATTTAGCCAAATGAATACATTGAATTGTACACCAGACTAATTTATTAACTTCATAAGGTTTATTGAGAAATTTTTGATTTGATAAATATGAAGGATGAATATTCAAGGAGCTGCTGAAGAAGACTTGTTTCTTAAAATGCACATAAAAGTAGGCGTCAAAAATATATTGTCCTCTTTTTAGGTTTTTGTAAACATCTGATGAATGATAACTTGGGCATAGCTTGATATGATAATATATCATCCAGACAGCAAGTGATTGTTTTCCATTTACTGCATTTTATAGCAGATACAAATATTACATTTGATTCACTTTGCAGTGACCTTAGGGAGAAAATAGAGATTTGTTAATAGAAGTTTCAGCATTAAGAAATATAGCAATAGCACTTAGACTTATATACTGCTTCATAGTGCTTTACAGCCCTCTCTAAATGGTTAACAGAGTCAGCATATTGCCCCCAACAATATGGGTCCTCATTTTGCTGACCTTGGAAGGATGGAAGACTGAGTCAACTTTGAGCTGGTGAGAATCAAACTTTTGGCAGTGGGCAGAGTCAGCATGCAATAATGTATTCTAACCACTGTGCCACCCAGCTCTTATAGGCAAAGTTGAAAAAGATATACCTTCAGAATACACTATAAAATAGAACAAAACAAATCTAAAAATATAGAAGATGAGGAAACTACTAATGATGCACAAAGAAAATAATTTAGACCTTGCATGTAAATATAAATGTACAGTATTTATACTACTGAAAGTACTTTATACACTGAGGAAACTACATATTTTGAAGCTCCGGCTCAATTCAAAATGGCTTTAAATCCTACCTTCCGGGCACCCCTGTTACCATCGCTTTCTTTTTCTCTCTCAAACTTACCGGAAAATAGTAAGGAGAGCTTACAGTAAGGTCCTGGGGTTAAGATCACCTGATATTAAGGCTCAAATAAAGAACATTTGTAAAATACAATTGGAAGAAGGAAGGCAGACTGAGGTTTAGATTCATGGAGACTGCTAAGGATCTAGAGACATGGAGATTAGGATAGAGAAAGAAAGAGAAAGAAACGCTCTCTTATTTTTGTTGGGTTTTTTTTGGCAGTAGTAGTGATTAATTGTATCTGTTAAGAGAAATTTGATTACATTTAAAGGAAGAATGGAATAAATGCAAATATGAAAGAAGAGATGAAGCTTGTTTGTAACTGCTTTTCTTTATTTCTTAGCTTTATTTTCTGTATTTTTAATGTTTTTCTTTTGTTTAAAAATCTCTAATAAAATTTATATTTTAAATATTGCATATACTATAGCTTGGATTTTAATTAATGGTCTTTTAGCAAAATTATATCTTATTAGATTTCTGCTTGTAATCAGAGAAATCTAAGTTCAGGTCCTTGCTTGGTTATGAATAATGGAATAACAGAATTGGAAGGAACCTTGGTGGTCTTCTAGTCCAACCCCCTGCTCAAGCAGGAAACCTACCATTTCAGATAAATAGTTGTCCAATCTCTTCTTAAAATCCTCCAGGAGGTTGGGTCTTGAGCACCACAACGTCTAGAAGCAAGTCGTTCCACTGATTGATTGTTCTGTCAGGAAATTTCTCCTTAGTTCTAGGTTGTTTCCCTCTTTGATTAGTTTCTATCCATTGCCTTTAGGTGCTTTGGAGGATAGCTTGACTCCCTCTTCTTTATGGCAAGCCCTGAGATACTGGAACACTGCTATCATGTCACCCCCTCTTCCTTCTCTTTATTAAACTAGACATACCCAATTCCAGCAACCGTTCTTTATATGTTTTAGCCTCCAGTCCCCTAATCATCTTTGTTGCTCTTCTCTGTGAAATTCAGAGGGTATCCTTAAAACAAGTCATTCTCTCTGTTATTGAAAGTTATGATAAAAACAAAAAGGATGATTATGTGTGTTTCCTTGATAAATAAAAAAATGTCTACCTATCCCATTCTTTCATGCATAAATGCATTATTGTGCACTCCAGTGGTTTCTTCTGCAAAGATATAATTGCTACTATTATTTGTTTGTTTGTTTACCAAATTTAGATGCTACCAATCACATTCTTGAATGAATTTGAGTAAATTAAAAGTTTAGCTTCCCATAAAACAATGCTTTCAAATGAACTAAAGACCATGTGTTTGGCTATGATCAAAACTTCTCAATTATTATGGAAAGTGAAGCTGGAGAGAAGAAAAAAGTAATTTCCAAATCTGTGAAATCTGTATGCTATTTGTAGACATACTGAATATAAAATATGAGGAGAGAAGTAGAGGAATATATTTTTTACATAGAAGAAAAAGAAAGAAAGAAAGAAAGAAAGAAAGAAAGAAAGAAAGAAAGAAAGAAAGAAAGAAAGAGAAAAGGAGAAAAATATTTGCTTGAATTACATGCTGTGCTGAATAGAAGAACAGGAGGTTGTGTTGATTATTATTTATTAATTTATTAATTAATTTTTATGCCGCTCCTCTCCGAAGACTCAGAGTGGCTAACAGCATAAATAAAACAACATTTCAACATTTCAAAACTAAAACCAAAGCTAAAAAGCATTTAAAAAGACCCCAAACACATTCATCATTCGCACACAATCACAGTCATCCCCAGGCCTGCCGGCATAAATAGGTTTTTAGATTCTTCCGGAAGGCCAGGAGAGTGGGGGGAAACGCGGACTTCAGGGGGCAGTTGGTTCCAGAGGGTGGGTGCCGCAATAGAGAAGGCCCTCCCTCTAGGACCCGCCAGACGACATTGTTTCGCTGACGGGACCCGGAGGAGGCCGACCCTGTGCGCTCTCACCGGTCGAAGGGAAGTATGTGGCAGAAGACGGTCCCGTAAGTATCCTGGTCCAGTGCCATGAAGGGCTGTATAGGTAATAACCAACACTTTGAATTGAGAGTTGACGAAATGTGGGCACAACGTGGAAGGCCCACAATTGCTCGCATACTCATAGTATGCATATTCCTATTTAATGTACATAGTCCAGGTCTAAAAGGAACAAATGATACACACACAATACTTGACTGAATGGAAAAGAACTAATCCCAGGCACAACATAAAGGCTAAAATGTGACAGAAGGGCAGGAAGTGAACTTTGATTCAATACATTCCCTCCTTAAACTATAGAAATCCAGATGATATTTTTTTAATTTTCCAAGTATTTAGAATCCATCAATATAGAGATAAATAAAAGAACTAAAACTATCAATCAAACGGACACTTTCATGAATATGGACTTGAAATTAAAGTACAGATGACACAGTTGCTAATACAGAATACATACCAAAATATGAAAATTCAAGTAATGGAAGAAATTTTGGAAAATATCAGAAAATGGACTGGTAAAGTGGCATAAAGTCCACATGTTCCAAACAGCTATGTAATCCTCCAGCCACCTAGCTCAACTAAGCTATTAGCATGAGGTGATGATAAAAAAAATGTTATTGAAGCACCTGTAGAAATAAATTCCGGTAAAAAGTCCTTATACAGGTTAATTTCTTGGCTTGTAATTTGTATTTCCTCTTTAGTTGTTTTCTCTCCTCTAGTCAGGTCACTTTTTTCAGTGCCATTGTAACTTTGAACAGTCACTAAACGAACTGTTGTAAAGCAAGGACTACCTGTATATAATCTTTCTCTAGGGGACCCAATTATTTTTATTATAGACCAGTGCTTTTCAACCTTTTCACAGATTGTACCACTTTTAGGACATGACAATATTCAAATATCACTTCTTCCCTTCTCCCCCTCACTTTTTCCTCCTTTTCCCTCCACATTGTGTACTACTATTTGCTTTTGTATTTTATTCTATAATCTATTAAAATGTTACAAACTGTAAAAAAAAAAAAAGGAAAAAAGTACCGGTTTTACTCCTCCTTTTATATCCTCTCCTCTCTCCCCCATCCTCCTCCTCTTCTCTTCCAGGCATGCTGGAAGCTGGAGGTGTGCGCGCCAATACTGGGGTCTTAGTAGAGCCCCGGCCATGCCGCAGCTCGAGCTAATTCTCCCCCAGGCCTTTTTGGCTCTGCTGCTGCTTCAGCTCATCCACTTTTATACTTTTTTACACTTTTTTTACAGCTTTTCAATCCGTCATACGCATACCACCTGCCAGGTACCGAAGTACCACCAGTGGTACACATCCCATTGGTTGAAAAGCCCTTTTATAGACACCTTCTCCACTTTGGAGACCAATCCTGGACCAGTCCTGATTTCAAAATCAATGTTCTTCTTCCATCCCTCAAACGTTTTCAGGGAAGTACATCATTTAACAACACGAGAGCAGAGGGATTTGTGGCTTTGCATGTTAGGCCACAGGCGGCTATGATACCAAAGTGCTACAAGGGGTGTCATCTCTATGTTTTCATAACATTGAGTTCCAAGAACAGAACATTTGGAATCTGAAATGGCACTCAAGACTTTAAAAAAACATAACCAAATCCATATTTTTTGCTAGAAAAAAATAAGAACCCCAAGGAAGATTACAGTAATGAAGAAAAGGTCAATATTAACTGGAGAACCATAATATGTTCATCATTGGACTTTGTAACTGTGAGTTGACACTACATAAGGGAGACAAGGAAATGCCAGTTAGCAAGTTCTGAATTCACTGCTATTCAAAATATGCCAAATGTTCACAATATGTTAACCACATACTTCAGCAAGCATTTCACTGATGCAAGAAATTGAACATGGACCCAAAGATTATCATAGAACCCACTAGACATTTGCTACAGCAGAATGATTTTCCATTATCTGTTTCCTGACTGATGAAATTCAGCCTGCTCAAACAACATCTTAGCCAGTTCTATATACCCTTTAAAAACAAACAGAAAATATTTAGTTGCACTATTCCCCCAGATCCAAATCTCTGCAGTTTAGTGAGGGCTTCCCTGATTAGCAGGCTGGATCACATATTTATGAATCCAAGTGTTGTGTCATCTTTATGTATCTCATAGAGATAATATCTTTTGGGAATTCTATAAGGAACAGAAAATATGTTACCCCAAACCAAACCAAAACAAAATGCTTAGATTTTTTAATGCAATTTGCATAACAGAATTCATAAGATGCCAGATTTAATAAAATGATAAAATAACAACTGGCATATGCATATGAGGAAAGAACTATAAAAGTAAGATTCAAACACTGCAGTGTTTTATTGATGCATTCTTGTATATACATACACACCTAGCTTTTCTGGTTTTTTTTTTTAGAAAAGCTGTGCATCCTTGTTACTGTAATAAGAAATAATACATACATAATTCCAGATAGATGAGTGGGTGGGTGGGTGGGTGGGTTGGTGGATAGATAGATAGATAGATAGATAGATAGATAGATAGATAGATAGAGAGAGAGAGAGAGAGAGAGAGAGAGAGAGAGAGAGAGAGAGAGAGAGAGAGAGAGAGAGAGAGAGAGAGAGAGAGAGAGAGAGAGAGAGAGAGAGAGAGAGAGAGAGAGAGAGAGAGTTTGGCAGAACCGGTAGCTAATTTTTTGTTGTCCAGACCCAAAATGAACTTCCAGAAGCGGAATCCACACAGAGAACCAGTTGTTCACATATTTGAATCCCACCACTGGATAGATAGATAGATAGATAGATAGATAGATAGATAGATAGATAGATAGATAGATAGATAGATAGATAGATAGATAGATAGATAGATAGATAGATAGATAGACAGACAGACAGACAGACAGACACAGACAGACAGACAGACAGACAGACAGACAGACAGACAGACAGACAGAGTAGCATGATGGACATGCAACCATTTATATAAGTTTTTGATTGATTGGGGGAGATAACAGAGTAATTCAGAATAAGCATGTGATGCTTTTGGGGGGAAAAATACTCCCTTGTTGTACTTATTGCTTAAAAAATAAGAGTAGTAAACCACCAAGACTTGCAGCTTTTTCTTGAATTCTGCTAGGACGATCTTCAGAAATGAGATTGGGAGTTATAGGCTGAAAGAGCTGAGACCTATAGGACACGAACATGACCACAGCTGATTTAAAATTCAGAGATAAAAAGAAAAAGGACAATGGAAGATTCTAAATGCCTTACTTCTACTGTGAAAATGGCAGATAATTCAAGATTTGGAGGGATACATAGATGACAAAAACTTTGTTTTAGGTAATAAGGTATTAGATTTTCAGTGGTAGTTTACTCTCAAGTTAAGTGCCCACTGATTGCTGCTTTAGACTGATTTATGGTGACTCAACGATATAGACCGAACTTCCAGCAATGTGTATGCATCCTTACAGAAAAGAGATTTAATTGAAGCAAGATATAGGGCTGTTGAATACTTTTGTTTATATCCCACCACTTTTCTGGGTTTTCTACAAACATATAAACAAATTCCAATGATTACATGGTACTCAGTCACCTTTCTGTGGGTGCTCTGAACAGAAAGAAACGGTTCTGATTTAATTTAGCCATGTTTAGCTGACATATTTAGGCATATGTCCATGTTCATTTTTCATCTATTTTCATGTTCCTGTCAGGAATATAATCTTTCCATCAGGTTACATTACATATGATTCAATATGTCCATGATGAAGTAGCTGAAGGTTGAGTTTCTTAAAAACTGAAAAACAACAGATTAGTTATTGATACCCAATAATTTTTCATGTTCCTGTCAGGAATATAATCTTTCCATCAGGTTCCATTACATATGATTCAATATGTCCATGATGAAGTAGCTGAAGGTTGAGCTTCTTAAAACTGAAAAACAACAGATTAGTTATTGATACCCAATAATTTTTCTCTCAGTGTGCATAATTTTGGCATCCTTTCTCGGCCTTCCTGCTGTGCATTTACACAGATTTGCTAATGACTCAAGATCTTTAATTCAGGCTGTCCCCCTCTAGATGTGCTTGGATTCTTTTCTGCTTTTTTTCTGGGGGAAAATACAGAAGTGCATTTTCCTGGCTCTATAATTGGGATTACTGGGTTTTGTGGCAGCCTACTATCAGCCTTTGGAGAAATTTCTTGAAATGATTGTGGGGTGCACTTTGTGGCATTTTGTTTGTAGGATTAATAATAGACCTTGGGTTTATTCCTGAAAGGAAAGACTGAGTTAAACAGGCCTCGCAGTAGGGAAAAAGATGCTTAGAAGAAAGCAATTCTTTGTGCCATGCTTTTTCAATGTTTTTGCCAGGAATATATGCTGCAACAAGTTTCTCACTTTAAGTAGTTTGACATTTAAGGAAATCAGTGGAGTTTTCAGGAAGCCTGGAATAAAGAATGAAAGGAAATAAACAACAAATCCCAGATTTTTTAAAATGCTGATTTCCATTTTCTATCCTTTCTAAAGTCTGTGATACTTTACTGCTGCCATTTGTAGACCAAATTGCACACCATCCATAAGAGAAAAAGAAACCCCAAAGGTAAAATATCTACATTTCTACAAAGAAAGGAACTAGGCAGATGAGATGATCAAATATTTGAATTTGGGAATGTTGCAGTACTTTTGTATCAGACAAAATTCCATGTCTTCTTTCAAATAGAAAGTGTTTGTATGTATGGGTAGGTGTTCTTGTAACTGTGCCCTAAGTTTATTTTTATTTCCAGTGTCCAACATTATTTTCTGCATGTAGAAGACCCTTGCTAATTCTTTTAAATAGCGGGAAATTTGTATACAGTGGGAGCAAAACCCATCTGGATTTGCAAGATTTTTGCAAATATTTTTCTCTATCTTTAAAGGATGCATTGAAAGATTAAACTGCACCTGGCAAAATTCTCTCTTCTGTTCATCTTCAAATGAACTATGAGTGCTTCATACTGATTTAATAGACTCCAACTTTCAAAGATGACCGACAGGAGCTGTTGACAATCTCAGATCAGTAGTATAGTGGCTAGCTTAGGGGAGGTTGATTACAGACACCTGGACTTACATCTTTGATTAATTTATAATTTATAACATTGCCTTTCTTTAATATGATATGCAAACTTAGTTGTTATGGTTTTTAAACCATAATTCATGATTCAAAGTGATTGTGATCCTAACTATTACTGCCAATGGTTGTACAACTCATGAAACAGCTCATTATAATTTTTTGCTGGCTGACTCTGCTCACTGCCAGGAGTTCAGCCCTCACCAGCTCAAGTCTGACTCAGCCTTCCATCCTTCCAAAGTTGGTAAAATGAGGAGCCATATTGTTGAGCAGGCAATATGCTGACTTTGTAAACTGCTTAGAGAGGGCTGAAAAAGCACTATGAAGCAGTATATAAGTCTAAGTGCAATTGCTATATACAGAATTTATAGATACTGCTCCTGTATCTTTAATGTGGAGATTTGGCAGTGAAATGCTAAAAGTCTATTCAGAAATAATTCAATTAGATATAACTGATTGAAGATCAGTCTGTTCAAGTTAGATGCCTCTAACAACTTTCAGAAAAGAATAAGGGAATAACTGTGTTTCCCTGAAAGTAAGGCCTACCCAGAAAATAAGCCCTAGCTTGATTTTTGGAGGTGGACCTAATATAAGTCTACCCCAAAAATAAGTCTTAGTTTTGGGGTGAGGCACAGACCTAAAAATCAAGCTAGGGCGGGGGTGGGGATGTGGAGCTGCCCCACACATCCCACACCCACTTACCTTGCAGCCAGGCCTCTCCTCGCTGTCCCACTTATTCTGTGGCGTCTTCTGCAGCCAGGCCTGCATTTCTCAGTCACAGGCCTTTCCAGGAGGCCACTGCAGCCGAGAACCGAGCTATGGATTCAATCCATAGCTTGGTACTCGGCTGCATAGGCCTTCTGGAAAGAATGCAGCTGCAGAATAAAGCTGTTCTTTCGGTCAGAAGAAGTGGACTGGCTGGGCAGGGCTGTCAGTGCTGAAGGTGAATATAAAAGACATCCCCCGAAAATAAGACCTGGTGCCTCTTTTGGAGGCAAAATAATAATAAGACCCGGTCTTATTTTCAGGGAAACAAGGAATTTTATTGTTGACTGGACTGGAGAAATTCAGACAGTTATGATCTATTTCATCAGTGGGGTAACCTTTAAGTCTCATAAATAAACAAACAAACAAACAAACCCTTATTCCATATTTATTATATTTAATAAAGTAGAAAAATATATTTTATACAGGGATAGAGGGATGAAGACACAAAGAAATGTCCCCTTATCTGCCTCCTTTCCTAGATATATTGGAACATGGTTCCAAACATCCCAACTAGCATAGTTATACTGATAAGGGAAGATGGAAATTACATATATCTAGAAGACCTCACACTGAGAAAGATGAATGTTTGTCCTTCTTCAAAGATGTTATGGTAGTCTTTTTATTACTGGAAAAGTAGATTATGTCAGCTATTACATATTATATATACCTTGTCTAAGTATATCCAGTACCTTGAATGCTTTCCAACCTTCCATTCCAAAGTTTAATGTGGATTTGCTGATTCCTCACAATCATGTGCATATTTTTAATGTGCAGTATCACATCTTCTGTTACATTTCTGCTTGACATTTATCTCTTCTGTTTCCTGGTTTATTCAAAGCTAAGAGTGAAATCCAGTGAAAAGCACCCACTGATGCTGTGATTCACACTAATATTTCATGCTAAGAAGTGGCTATTGTAAAATGTCATGAGAAATTATTCAGTAAATGATCCATTTGGTGAATTTTTGTTTTCTATGGCCATTAGTGTTATTTGAAAGAGTACATTTATTTGAAATGTGTGAATCAACCATGATCCACCTTTAATTCAAGATTCAGATGCAGTAATAGTCTGTTTGAACCAATTTGAGATTCAGTTGAAATAATTATAATTTTCATAATTGTTATGAAATAATAAGATAAATTAATGAACTATAATGAGGAAGTACCAAGTACTTGTAGCTATTTTTCTTTCTTTGGCAAAATGGGATGAAAATTACAGGGAAGGTAGAATCTTTAGTGGAAGTTCAGCTTGGTATCGTTAATCATTTATTTGTAATGTTGTTAAATGCTTCTCCTGAAACTTTTTAAAAGACAGAGGGAGCAAGAAAATTATCTACCGAAGAACCAATTTTACTGAACTGATGCAGAAATGTCTTACAATTAGCAAACTGTTTTAAAATAGTTACTACTATTAGTTACTCTGTTACCTTCTCACCTTTGCTTTTCTTGATTGGCAGATTTGTTGGTACAGATCTTTGCTTTAAAAATGGTATTTTATATACTACTTGTGAATTCCTTTTTTTAAAAAATATTTTATTAGATTTTATATAGGTAAGGAAAAGATAGGGTCAATACGGGTATAGGGGGAATGGGAATAGGAATTTGGGGTAGGATAAGAGTAGGTACAATAATGGAGTGAGCCTCCATAATAATCCCAAGATTTAACAAACAAGCTACCGTCCGGATCTAAATATTGAATAAACATAATTTATATAATACTAAACAGTTGTAAAGATAAAATTAACTATAATCATATAACTAAAATTTGATAAATAAGTAAAATTCCTCTAAATAGATATCCATACTTATCAACTACTTGTGAATTTCTATAAACAAAAAATATATAATACCGAATACACTGTCTCAAATCCCACTGTGTAGCAAAGAAGAATCCCTTCACTCAGTACAAGAGGTACAAAACTGGTGGAAAAGAAAAAGAAAACAAGAAGGGAGTGAGACAATAAAGACTGAATGAATAGGAATGAAAGTGGGATCGAAAAGAGACCAAGAATTGCAGGCAAATTGGAAACATTAACTGAGATTATACTACAGGCCAGGCAGTTTGAGAGTTAAAGAGAGATAAGGATAAAGGGAAATAACGTATCTGGAAAAAGTAGAACACACACAAAAACAAATCAGATATTTTTTTTAAAAAGAGCAACAGAAGAAACTTGGAAGTCTCTTATGGAGACTCTCTATGAACAACCTACCTAAACAAACGCTTCAAGCAATGATAAGCAATGATAGATTTGGACGTGACAGTAACAAAACTACTTGGTTAGCTACTTGCATCCCTCTCAGAGTACCCATCACAGTATTCAGCCCCAACTCTTCAGCTCTGTCCCTACATAGAGGGAAAGAGAGCAAGGTTGGAAAATCTGCAAAGCCATCATCTTCACATAATCATTTTAAAATCTCTGCGAAGGCATCCAATTCAATTTGAGTCCTGAATATTTAATTTGAAAGCTCAATTTGAAGGTGATTCAATTTGAAGGTGATTCATTTAAAGCTCTTCAAACTGAATCACCTATTGGAAACTTCATACTCCTTTCCCCCCACCCCCAGTAACCTTTATGCCTAACTGGTTTTTTCCCCCTTCACTCCTTTTAACACCATGTAATTTAATCCCTTTACTTTTGTACATCTCCCAAGTACTTTCTTGCTAGTAAAACAGTTTTTTTTTAATTTGTCAGTCACAATCAAATTTTTGGTTTTTCGTTTTTGTCCAGAGGATGGGTATCAGAGGACGGGACTATGGCTATTTAAGTTCACTCTTCCATCACTACTAATTTAATATGAAAATGTGGCACGTTCTTATGAGTAAGTTTCATATTGCTTGGAGGTTGAACACTGGGAATAGGCACAGCCTCACTGGTTATATCACTTCTGTGTAGTGAGGGAGAAGCATGATTGCTTAATTGGAATGACTAATGGATAGGACTACTCTGGCTAACTATGCTTGAAGGTTTGTCCTTCCCAGTTTTCCACTTGTTTAGTATTGGCTGTGGCAGCATATTCTTCAACCATATGAGTGAAAGCTACAGACTGCTCTAGCAAGATGCACATATAATTTGACATTATTGGTCTATGCCTGCATTCACATCCAGTATTTTCATGTTTGTTTAATATTCATTTTCACTAAGAGAAGCCACAGTAGCTGGGTTTGTATTTCATGCAATATTATAAATCAGGCATGTCAAACTCCCGGCCCACGGGCCGGATGCGTCATGCCAAAACCACGCCCACCCCATTGTTGGCAATGGGGGAAAAGTCGCGATACATCACGCGACATCACGTGGTATCATGAGTTTGACATGCCTGTTATAAATGATGGTTTACTAAATGCATTGGTTGTGTTCACTTAAGGCAGAACTTCGGAGAGCAGGGTCTGCCTGCTGTTGTTACTGGTTTTGAAGGGCCACAAGAGATGCAGTTGTTGCTGTTCTGCTGGGTAAGGGTACATTTTTGAGAGTTTTTTTTTTAAAAAAACAAATCTAGAAAATTGGAGGCCTAATTGGTTGCAGCATCTTTTAATTAGTGAAAGTGCTGGCCAAGGCTGGGGAGGAGAACTCAGTTCCTCTGCTTCAGTTGTAGAGGTTTCATGCTGCTTCACAAAGCATCTTTCAAGAGGATTTCCCAAGAAACATTGGTAAGGAAGTGGGCCTCTTCAAAGCTTTGCATTTTTGTTTTGCTTGCCTAATATACATTCTACTTACCCAATATATGCACTCAGTGTGCCATAAATCTAGCAGACATCTACCATGCCTTTTGGCTTTACTGCCATGCTAGATGATGATTGAACGATATGGTTTATTTTACGATAAAGTGTGGTGTGCTTTACTATCCTCTGGAGGCTGTCATTAAGGGAAGAATCTGGAAAGGTCTTGGCTTCTTCCCTGCCAGCAATATTTTCTTTAGCTGTTTTTCCAATCAGAGACGCTTGATAAAGATACTTATTCCTATCCATCTCTTGAAGAAGCAGTAATAGGCTAAGGATGGCAGTCCCAAGGAGAATCAATGTTTCTCAGTGGAAGCAGCCACAGAAATGATATCTCATTATTTTTTAATGTGTTTGTGGGCCATAAATGTATTCTTTGTTTCATTACAATAGCATTGCACTAGTTAATTAGATTGGGTGATTCCAGGTAAATAGAAAGACCTTCAATTAATTGATCCACTCTCTGGTGCCCACAATTATTCTCATTTCCACATTGTATATTAAGGATTCACTGCAGTTTTCTCATGAGACAGTTGGGCAAATCTTCTATTCCTGTTATTGTGTTGAAGAATTTTTTCTGCCTTCATCTCAGCCCAGCTAAATCATCTTCATTCATTCCAGCAATTAATTAGGCTTATTCAAAAGAAAGAAAAGCCTCTTTCCTATTGCTATTATTTATTCTAACATTGTTTCATTGTTTTCCCAATAATGAGCAAAACCCATCACTATGAAACTTCACATTGGAGCAACTAAATAAACATTGAGGTAGGCAGTTTCAGTATCCAACAACAGCAAAACACATACACATTCATTCTAACCATCCCTAAAATTATCTAAAGCACAGATTGGTAGGAGAGGAAGTTTGCTGATAAGCTATTATTGGGAATAGCCAGCACATAAAACAGCACTTAGGAAGCTGTATGAATTGTCAGAAAAGAATTGTATCTTCAGGCTATATCTGGAATATTTCCCTGTAGACACTCCATATTTATATATGTACTTAAGGGAGTTGCAGATGACTAAGCTGAAGCATTCTTATCAGAATATCTATATTATTCAATTATTGTCTGGCACATTCCTAAACCCAAGTGAGAGGGTAAACAAAGTATGCTAGTAGAAGTTTACCAATTTTATGGTGCACTACTTTCATATTACCAGTTAAGTGGCACCAGTGGAAATTATATTAGGCAGAAAAGAAACTCACTGGTGTCTTCATATTTTACACAATGCCATGGTTTAACTATGATTTGTTATATAAAATAATTAATGGATGATCTCACAAAATAGATTAATCCAAAGGCAAGCAGACCAAATGATGATTATTATGTGTGGGTAATCTATAGTTAGATCCATAGTCTAAGACTGGTGGAAGCTACATTATTCAAGTTCTAATCAAATATTTAAGCATTACTAAGGTAGCATCTAACAATATAGGCAATTCCAAGTAGGGTGAGGTGTTTTTTTTTTGTAAAATTAGAGTATTCAGGTCTCATAAATTCAATATTTCCAGATTTTGAGGAAGTCCTTTAGGTATTGCTTCAAGGGTTCCATTCACAACTGGTATAACAATGTATTCCTTTTTCCATAAGCATTTCAGCTTTGATCTTTATTTCCCCATATTTTGTAGTTTTTTTTGCCTAGCATCATCTAGTATAGCAACAACAATGTACTAGACCAGTGTTTCTCAACCTTGACCATTTTAAGGCATGTGGACTTCAACTCCCAGAATTCCACAGCCAGCAATGCTGGCTGTGGAATTCTGGGAGTTGAAGTCCACATGCCTTAAAATGGTCAAGGTTGAGAAACACTGTACTAGACGGTCCTTTTTTCAATAACCATTATATCTGGCATGTTATGAAAAAGATGGCTATCTTTTAAGATCTTAAAGCCCTATAAGATCTTAACACCGTCTTTTATTATTATTATATACACAAAAATGTGAAATCCCACTTGCCATTTTATCTAGTGTTGGCCTTCATAAGCATTGGATTCTTTTCATCTTCAGGACCCAGAGTGTCATAATGTATTGGTATAATATATGTGTGGATCCAATCAGTGTGATTGTTGTAACTGACAGTATAAATGTTTGTCAATGCATTTTTCTAAATGCCATCCAAGATTTTTCGAAATGGCACCTAGTGTGCTGATCATCACTAGGACTACCAAGGCCAGTTTGTACCATAATCTTTCAACTTTGATTTTTAAATCTTGATACTTTTTAATCTTCTTCCATTCTTTGTCTTCTACTCTACTATCCTCTGGTATTGCCACATCAATTTTCCACACTTTCTTCTTTTCAACCACAGTTTAATCTGGTATATTATGACTCAAGAGTTTCTCAGTTTGTATTAGGAAATTCAGCAATATTTTAACCTGCTCATATTCGACTAATTTTTTACGTTCCCACCAATTTTTGCAGATGTTCTGGTGAATCATTTTGGCAAATGATTTATGTTGTTTATAATCAGTTTGTGGTATCTTCTTACACAAGCTGATTATATGATTTAATGTTTCTTCTGCTTCTTTGCACAACCTGCACTTTGAAATTGATGATTTTTTTCAATTCTGACCTTGATTATGTTAATTTGAATAGCTCACTTTTGAGCAGCCAAAATCCAAGCATTCACTTTCTTTTTCTAATGTTTAATGTTCCAGTTATAAGCCGCTTCCATTGCTTTATCCATTTTCCTCTCATTCTTTCCTAGAAATTGACCTTGAATTCTTTTTCTTGACAGTATTCTGTTTGTCTTTTTATTATGTCATTTTGATATACACATTTTGTTTCCTGTACATTTAGTAAGTTTCCATTTTAACTTGCATCTGTGCTTCTTCTTGGCTGTCTTTTATATAATCATTATTACATTATTGTTTGTCATATTGTAAGCAAGATGTTTAGATTGGATTTGGCATTTTTGTCCTTCTATTGACACCTTCCCAAAGACCTAGTATAGGCAGATGTTGTTTAATAATCTTAAATGTGTATGTAAGCTGTTCCAAATAAAGTTGCCTTTTGCAATTGACTGTTGGTGATTTTGTCAATGCCAATAGTGTTCAAGTGGTGCTCCAGATGCTTATTATTATTATTATTATTATTATTATTATTATTTTGATTTATATGGCCATTCATCTCATTAAAGAGATCTAGGCTTAATGTGGTGCCTGGCTTCATGAAAGCCAGCATCTCATCTCCTAAATCCTCATTAAAATGAAAATAAAAACATTGCAGTGACCTGCTTCAATATGACATCTCAAATTACTTCACCTTGATGCCTCAAATCAAATAGGCCAGCTTAATTTGACCAGTCTCTTCACTCGAGTGGAAAGGGGTCCATGTCCTTCTTTGAAGGTACTGCAATTGATTGTGCTTTGCTGCAATCCACAGGGAAGCAGGGATTTAATCCAGAGTGCCACTTCAAAGCTTCATCACAATAAAGTGCTATTATATTTTCCTCACAATTGAGAGGAAATAATAGTTACTCAAATTTTAGTATGTTACTTATGAACTAACATGGCCTGTTTGCATACACATTTCTTCTATCCAAAAATAAACTACAATTTATATTATAACTTTCCTTTGTGGGTTTCTAAGTTTTAACACAGGTGGATGTAATTGATGTATACACATCATTGTGGTAGTATGGCTGTTTATTTTATGCCACAGAGTATGATTAATGTTCCCTTCTGTGTACTTGTCTATTGAGAAGCTGCAATGAGATAGTTGAGTCTTCAACATGAATGAAGGCAAATATAGGTGTCCCAGGATAATGTTGCAGGATCCAATCTGGGTCGGTCACTGGGACCAGAGCTTTAGCCCTCCGAGTTTTCGGTCTCCTGCTGGCCCATCTTCAGGGAACTTCTCTCTCACCAGAATGTGTGGGTCTTCAACACTTGATGGTTCCTTTGTTCAGTTGGTTTGCTATATAAAATAAGAAGGGACACTGCCTTCCCTCATATCACTCAGCCTTAATTAAGTTTGAAATCTGAATGTTTTGCATTCTTTTGAGCTCATCCCAAACAAATACACAGTCTTAGATAAGAGATACTTTCTGAACAAATGTTGAAGTGTTATCTACAGTTTTTCACAGGCACAGTGTGCACATAATTTTTTTTTTGTAAAAAGCAATTATACCTCAGCACTTACATAGTCTTTTCTCTCTAATCTTCTCAGAAATTGTTCACACCCTGTATGATGTGACCTCAAATGCAGTGTGAAAATATCACAATTCACAGTTTAAAACCTCTCCAGGCTTCTTCCACTCAATAATTTCCTTATTGTTATAAATTAATAGCACACTCTGCAGCTCAACAGATGTAATTTTAAATCTGACTTATAAAACAATATGTGATTTATAAAATTAACCAAGAAATGTTGTTGATTTAAGAGGTAAAAGTCCTGAAGTGATAGGGTTCCCTTCCATGATACCCCTTTCATTTGGATGAAAGAAAGCAAAGCAGCGTCCATCCCAGAGATCATTTCCTGGAATGTCCAAGCCTGTCCCTCAAGATCTGATACTGGTGACCAAACATCAGGAGAAAGGGAAAATTTAGCATTCATGAATTGCAATTCATTGTTATCTTTCAGGAAGTGAATACATCTCACTTTTCTGCAGAAGGGGAATACTAGAAACATAAAATGTACTAAATGAGGCAGTAGAAACCATTCTTTCAGTAACAGAAACTAATGAAGAAAAATATTGGCATATCTAAAGATGTTCAAAGATCTGCAAT
The DNA here is from genome assembly GCA_034064705.1 of Bothrops alternatus. NCBI lineage: Eukaryota > Metazoa > Chordata > Lepidosauria > Squamata > Viperidae > Bothrops > Bothrops alternatus. The sequence continues at coordinate 3,789,659 of JARGCV010000023.1, forward strand.
GAACGGAGATGAAAAAGACATAGACAGGATACCCTTATGCTAGAGCAAAGAAGGCAATCTTCTGCAGCCAGCCAAGACCTACATTTTAGTTGGAGAGCAAAACAGTCATGGCGTGAGAGAGAAGAACCAGACCAACAAGTTTCCTTGTGCAGAATTTCAGAGAGTGCTTTAATGAAGCTCAGTAGGGGTGCCTCTTTCAAAGCCAGACACTTTATTGAAGCAGAGCATCTGTCTGAAGCTCCTTTCTATGGGAACGTAGTAATAGCCTAAAACAAGTGTGCCTGCTTTTGATTCAGAGTCCCAGGGCTGAGTGACTCAGCTCTCAGAGTGGAGATACACTTGAATCAGAGGCTGCGATGGTCCTGAGTGAAGCAACTCTTGTACGAATAGTACCATTTTGCAGAGACTTGGTGAAAACCACAAATTAATAAGTGAACATTTAACTCAAATGAACAAATACATTAATAAATACTGTGGATGATATGGAACATGTCTAACTCTTTTCCCACAGATTTAGAAATCAGCCTTTTCTCCATCTAATTGAAAAGGAAAAAAAACCCACTGTTTTCAACAGATTTGATTTTAATCCAACATGCATAGGCTATATTGCTATAGTATACTGAAATAATGATGATGATGATGATGATGATGATAAAACTCCAGCAATGTTACAAAAAACTGCGCTACTCGGAAAATCTTATATTTTAAGGAGGTACCTGGTTGACACCTAGGATGCTGGTAGCAACCTGTGTCAACCATCAGCGCCAGCCAATTTGAATGTTCAGTTGACTGAGGTTCATGTTTAATGAATAAAAGATAATGATGATGATGATGATAACAACAACAACAATGTTAATAATAAAGTTGGAAGGGACCTTGGAGGTCATGTAGTCCAACCCCCTGCTTAGGCAGGAAACCCTATACCATTTCAGACAAATGGTTGTCTAGTCTCTTCTTCTTCTTAAAAACTTCCAGTGTTGGAGTATTCACAAGTTCTGGAGGCAGATTGTTTCACTGATTAATTGTTCTGTCAGGAAATTTCTCCTTAGTTCTAGGTTGCTTCTCTCTTTGATTAGTTTCCATCCATTGCTTCTTGTCCAGCCTTCAGGTGCTTTGGAGAATAGCTTGACTCCCTCTTCTTTTGGCAATCTCTGAGATATTGGAACACTGCTATCATGTCACCCCTAGTCCGTCTCTTCATTAAACAGACATACCCAGTTCCAGCAACCGTTCCTTATATGTTTTAGCCTCCAGTCCCCAAATCATCTTTGTTGCTCTTGGAAAAGGAGTAAATTGTGAGTGACTAAAATTTCCAAATAAATAAATACATTTTAAACAAAACACATTTTGTGTTTAAAATGTATTTTTTGTTCTCTGAGACATTAGCAAATTCATTCTGGCATCGTCCATTTTGTCTGATATCTTATAGATCCTATTTGCCAATGTACTCACTTCCATACACTGGCAGCACACAATCCATGATGTGGTACCAGGGATTTTTTAAAGAAAAAGTCTGCAGTAGCAGAATGAGAGTTTGACTACAAGGATTAAAACCCAAAATGGCTACAGAAAAAAAGGGCAATTCTCAGTCGTATTCAAAATCCTCATGTTTCATCGATTTACACACAGAGTGGCTGCATATTTAAAATGCTTTTCCTCACTCAGTCAAATGAATGAACAAACATATGAATTTATTATGTGGAGAAGCCCAAGGATAGAATAGCAATGTTTATCCTTGATGTTTTTTTAAAAATTTCCTCAGGCTTCAACCATATGCATAAATACAAATATGAGCATCTCCGGGGGGGTGGGTGGGAGGGGGAAGGGAATGACACAATATGTATTGTGGTGTGGCAATTCAAACTCTACATCTGTGTTGCAATATTGCATACAGGTACCTAAGGAGCAGAGTTTGTTTCATGGCTTGTTTCAGTATTTTAATGAAATCTTGGCAAGCTGTGGGCCTCTTGACATTTGCGTTGGGCAGCAAAGATATAGTGCAACATTTCCTTGTAGAATTCCCACCTGCCTGCATTAATAAAACATCAATTGTGAAAATATCCATTCTTACATAATCTACACAGCACCAAGTTCCTGTAAGAGAACAGTATGCGCGTTTTTGGAGAAACTCCCAAACTTGCCGAAGTACAAAGAAAAGCAATGCTTCTAGAAAGAAAGAGAATTCCAAGTCAGTATTCTGAAAGGATGTGTGAAGACTGAAAGGAGAATATGAGTAGGAAAACAGGAACCATTTGTTCTTCAGTGGTGCTGTGTTCTTTCCAAAGTGGTGTATATAATTCAAGATGCAGGGACCTGATTCACACATCAGACAAAGCTTTGTTTGCTTTTGGCTCAGCATATTGCATGAACCCAGCCAACAGTAGTTTATAAACCAATGTTGCTGTTTTTCAGTACTCCATCATGATCAAGTCATGGCTTAGTGCAATAAAAGAACTCATTCACTGTAACACTAAGATTGTGATCAAATGTATCACATCAATAATCAATAATTTATACACGAGTTTCTACACTTATTTTATTGGCATATATTCAACATATTTAAACTTATGTCTCTTTATGAGCTTTGTCTGTTTTTCAAAGGGGGGAAAGGAAAGAGGGAAGAAAAGGGAAGGGAAGGGAAGGGAAGGGAAGGGAAGGGAAGGGAAGGAAAGGAAAGGAAAGGAAAGGAAAGGAAAGGAAAGGAAAGGAAAGGAAAGGAAAGGAAAGGAAAGGAAAGGAAAGGAAAGGAAAGGAAAGGAAAGGAAAGGAAAGGAAAGGAAAGGAAAGGAAAGGTAAGGTAGTGGCTATAAGATATTAGTAACATATGACAAAAAAATCTCAATAATGCAAACAGATGTGATACTTACTATATGTACATATTAACAAATTGCAAGGAACTGCCCTTTCTATTTATTAGTCCAGAAGTGAACATTCAGACTCCTCTTCATGTTACCATAAAAAATATTAATGAGAAAACAAATTATATTAATTAACGTTCTATTAAATGTATAGAAGTGGAGAGTTATCTGCCTTCAGAACATTTGCATACAGTTTGGGTTGGAAAAAAATATTGTCATAGTTCAGGCATGCCAAATATGCCTCAGCGTGCACCCTGGAGACCTACTAATATGCAACAGCCACTTTTACCAAGCGCTGAAGATGCTAGCTGAGCTAGAGATTCTCATGGTAACAACTCCCAACGACACTAGTGTGATAGGCTGATAAAAAAGCATTATGCAAATATATGCAGTACATATGGTACTTAACAATTCCTGAATAGATATTTACAAAATAGGCTATCTATCATAGTCTATAAGACTACATCTGGTGTTTTTAAGAGTTTGAGGAAAAATCTGTAGGAACGAAGGAAGGACTTATGCTCTGAAATGCCAACCTTTGATGTCATATTTCTCATCCCCCTGATTAATTCCATTAATTGCAAAATATGTCAAGACATGTTTTGAAGGCAAGATTATGGAGCGTTAAGAATTAACCCAGAACCTTTTATTAAGCAGCACGAGGAAGCAGATTATGCATATCTATACAAGAATAAATTGCTCAAATCAGAAGCATATTTATTTGATTCTTCATTTATTTTAATGTTCTACGGCTTACAATAATAGTGCTAAGACTTTACCTCTGTATTTTCATTGTGAACAATTCTGCAGAGAGGGGGAGAGAGGGTGCATATTTCATTTTCTTCAGTAGTTCTTTGCCTACTACAGTAGTTGGTTATACAAAAAGTTAGTATTGCAACATTATTCCTATTTCCTAAATATCAAATTGGGCTTCCTATGTCATTCAGTAAACTAAGTAATAATGAAACCATCAGTTAAACAAATCTTTCTTGTTTTTAATATAACTAGAAAAGGCTACTTAGTTTCTCACCGAGCCTGACTTTCTTCACTAGTAATTTCCTTAGGACAAAACCATATTTTGTTGTTGTTGTTGTTGTTGTTGTTAGTTGCAAAGTCATGTCCGACCCATCGCGACCCCATGGGCAACGTTCCTCCAGGCCTTCCTGTCCTCTACCATCTTCTGGAGTCCATTTAAGCTCACTCCTAGTGCTTCAGTGACTCCATCCAGCCACCTCATTCTCTGTCGTCCCCTTCTTCTATTGCCCTCAATCTTTCCCAGCATCAGGCCCTTCTCCAGTAATTTTACAATGACTTTTTCAGAGTATGCCTTGCTTTTACAGATTCAGGCATCCCTGAAATGATACCTGAAACTAAGCTATAGTCATTCTCCGTGTGATAAATGAAACTTGGTCTGAAGGCTTATAAATAAAACAGAAATTTAAGGGTTGCCTTTTTGCAGCATTATATGGTAAAACAGACCGGCTGAAGGTTGGCAAAGTAGTTACTTATTCAACCTCATATTTATTCAGCCTATATATTTCTTCCTCCAATTTTAAAACCACATTCATCTTCTTTCAGTCTGGCTTCCTTTAATATATATTCATATTGAGGGAAGCTGGATTGGAGGAAGATGAATGTGGTTTTTAAAATTGGAGGAAGAAATATGTGAAATGCTAATGACAGCACTCTGGTAGCTGAAAAGCGCAAAGCTGCAGCATAAAAGTCAAGGAACACAGTGATAAAATGCGACTAAAATGAAATATAATTGGCAATGAAAACAAAGTAATGACAACAGGTTTAACAACCAGCCTCAGCGTTCACGACGAAAATATTGAAGTGATGGACAGTTTTTGTCTTTTTGAATCAACCACCAAACAGTAAAGGAACCAGTAATCAAAGAAATATGTCACAGATCAGCATGTGATAGAGCAGCCGTGATGTATCAAAAATAGACAAAATAGGAATAATATACCAAATAACACACAAAGTTTGTGAACATTAGTTTAGAGAATAAAAAAAGCAGAAGACTAGAAGAATGCATTCATAAGCACCAATTAGTAGTCCAAAATCATGATGCTATATCACTACTATCCCTCCATATAATAATCTAGGATATAACTTCAACAGTGAAACAGCAGAAATTTTACAAGAAGTCAGATTGGTAAATGCAAAGGGATTTTTTGGAAAAAAAATGGCACTCTTATCTATGTTAACCATGATAACTTGCTATACACATGTCACCCTTATCTATGGATCTATCAAAAGATAAAACCAAATAGTTTGTTGGCATGAACTTTAATGGCTATCCATGAAACTCTCCCACCCAAACATGTGCATAACTAATATAATAAAAAATGTACACAATCTTGGTCAACCAATGAACTGCGTCTCCCCACATCTCCTGCCTTGATGTCAGTCTAGCTGACCAGATCAGAAAATCAATCCCACAGAAAAAAACAGAACTACATTTTATTAAGATAGGCAATAATAGCAGATTTTTGCACGGCTGGTTGTACTTTACCTCTTGTCTTTCTTATACTCAAGTGAATCAGGGAGGCGTTTGTCTGAACCATTTCTGAATTTATTTATTATATTTATATGCTGCCTGTCTCCATTTCCAAAGTGGCTCTGGGTGGCTGACTGGAGCTTAAAGAATATTTTGGTATTCTTTGCCTAAGTAATGGTTCATGCATATTTCAATCAAGGTCATTTCACCTACACTCTACAATTGCTTCGTACAATTGCTTTATAATCCTAAAACCCAACCAAAGAATTCTAATAATATAACACACCAATCCTGAGCTGTGTATATTGTCTACTATCAAGACTATGTTTATTTTAAAGCCCTGATCATGAGAGCTTAAAGAGGCAGGTGTGCATGCATTAATCCATTTTCCAAATCATTAGGTGTATTCAGCACTCACTCTCTGATCTTTGCAATGTCTTGTCTGCTTCCCACTTCTTTACATAAAAGCATCACTGCTATTGAGGTATGTGATATGCTTATGCTTAACAGGGCTTGAAAATATGCTCCCATATACAAGGATGAGCACTTTTCTAAGAGCTATACACATTTGACTCCTCTTCTTGTAACACTTTAATAATCCTCTTCACTATTATGCTTGAATTCTATGGTGATTCAACATTATTAATCTGTCTTGTGCCCCAATTTCCATTTCAGTATCTGACGGTCTTTCAGACAAAAATGTGTATGGTTGTTACATGATCAGTATATCAATTTAAGATTTGGAATTAAGACGAGGATTCATGAAAGTTAATTGGCAAAATGTAACTATATTACCCCTTCCCTATGAACAAAGAGCAGACATAACAACTAGGGAATAAAATTAAATGCAACATCAAATCCTTATTTGATAATACACTAGTAGCAGACTGCAAAAACTATGCATAGGTAATTTATCTGCTGCAGTAGTTGATAATCCAAAGAAGCTAATACATTTGAAGAATTCTCTTCTAATCAAGCCAAGGGCAAGGAACTGTTAGTGCTCCATTCATGTAGTTTTGTTCAACAACAATAACACACTGTATTGTCTCCTTCTGGAATAATTTTTTTCTACTTTCAATAGCCTACATTTATAGAATCCCCATGTTGTCTCTCATATAAATAATAACCAGGTATAACTCAGAGTGAACTTTCTAAAATCAACCTCTGGCTGCTGGATACAGCCACCTAGTGTGTAGCATTTTGTCATGATCCAACGTTCATATTGACTCTTTCCCTAAATTATGAACAGCAGTAAAGAATTAGGACATTATGCTAAGTCACCAATTGTGTTTTATGACCTAGAATGAATCAATTTACACAGCAAGCACTAAGCCCCCAAATATGATATTGTTGTGAGTGTCCCTGAACCAGCTTGGGAAGTATCAGAGGATGAGGATCAGCAGCCAGGTCCCTCTGGGTGTTTTTCCTTCCCGGCAGCTGAGATAGACAATGAAGAGCTTTGTATGCATTCTGAATCAGATTCTCAAAATGATGAGTCAGATTTAGAACAAGAAGATAAATGGATTAATCCGAGGTTCCGAAGGTTTGATAAGCGAAGGTGTCAGTTAACTGGAAAAAGGAAGTAATTGGGGAAGTGACGTATCGGACACTATATTAGAAGGGGAAAGAAAGACTACGCTTTTGTCACGAGCAACGTTCATCAAGGAGTGGGCTGAAAACTTTGGCAGTGTTTTGGAACTCAGTTTTCTGGTGTTTTGAAAACCTATCGAAGAATAATGAGATCTTGGACAATGTGATGAAGAAAGAGTAAGTTAATTGGGATGTAGGAGGAGGAGAGCCTGTTTATCTAAATGTAAATAGATCTGATTTGGCCGTTCAAGCCAACATAATGCCAGCAGCTTGCTTTGAAATGAATCCTTTTGAAATGTATTAAATAAACCTCTTAAATACATATTTACGTGGATTTTAATGAGCTGCGAGAGGCCAGACATAACAGATATGGAGTTCTGTGTTTAGCATTTGAAGCTAAAAAAGAAAGTCCTCTTGGGATGCCTTTAATTCAAAGGAATAATATCAGTGGGTGACATCCCAGGTGAATCCCAAGGAACAGAAAAATCTTTTCTTTTTTGACTGCTTCTCCTTGTGAGACCTGTTCCAGTAAAAGAAGACAGCTGTTGCCATAGTTGTGCAACATTAAGCAACCAAATTAGGGCTGCTTGGAGAAAACTAGAGCCATCCTGATTGTCGCAAACATATCCTGAAGTCACAGAACAGTCAGTTCTCTCCCTCTCCTTCTCCCTCTCCTTCTCCTTCCCTCCCTCCCTCCCTCCCTCCCTCTCTCTCTCTCTCTTATAAAACACCAGATTTTTTTCATTGTTGCATGTAAGTTAACTAAGTCAGAGTGAAACTACAAAATGAACAGTGTATCAGCTAAAAGGGGATTAATGAATTCTGTCTGACTTTTTCTATTTGGCAAATATTTAGAATTTATAATATATTAATGATAAATAACAATCTAAAATTTTACTTGTTATTTGGGGAATCATTCAGAATCTTGTACCTGATAATAGGAGTTGCCTTCGAGGTGGATATCCCCTTTTAAACTGGGTCTGCCATCTGTCTAAAATATAGTAAGCTGCTTCTCATAAAAGAAATGAAGGCTATTTGAACAAAAAAGCTATGCATCTATTTTATATAAAATTTGTCAGATTTATTTTACTGATAAGATGATCCTATGTCTGCAGATTTCATACAGGTTTTTTTCCCCCCAGAACATAAACAATTTACCCCTTTGTTAATTTTCCCATTGGTACAATAGGTTTCGATTTTCAGAAGCAAATTAGAAAAAAAATATATACTCAGCAAAGTGGTCCAACATGAATTGAACTGGAATTTGGAAAGCCTTGATTCAGAGTAAGGTCTTAGCATCATTGCATTATCTTGGACATCAATCATCATAGCTTGTTTGGATTTAGTTTAGAATGGTATGGGAAATCAGGAAGATATTTCTTTCTTGATGTTATTGCTGTGGTTATTGTATCCTGAGGCCTTAACGTTATATTGTAATAGAATAGAATAGAATAGAATAGAATAGAATAGAATAGAATAGAATAGAATAGAATAGAATAGAATAGAACTGGAATGGACCTTGGAGGTCTTCTAGTCCAGCCCCCCCCCCCCCCCGCTCAAGCAGGAGAACTTATACCATTTCAGGCCACATATTGTGGCTAATCCATACAAACTAAAATTTAGTCCTAAGCAGTGCTTTTTTTTTTCTTAAAAAAAAATGTGCCGGAACTCACACAAGTCATACAACCTGCCTTGCCTACCCTATAAGGTTCCATCCAGAAAAGGTGCCGGAACTCCGTTCTGGGCGTTCTATGAGAAAAAAAGCCCTGGTCCTAAGTATATTTCAACTCCCAGAATTCTCGCAGCCAATGGGGGTTTCTGGAGCTGAAGTCCACACAGCTTAAAGTTCCAAAACTTGAGAAACCCCGGTGCATGCTATAAGTCTGTAAGGAAGACTATAGGGCCATAGTCTGGTAGGAAATTTCATTTTCCCAGAATCCTTTAAATGAGTATTCTTTAATTCCTTGACTATAATTTTCTAGTGATGCAGATACAAGGTGCTGGAGTCACAGAATCTCCACAGCCTTGTCTGTGCTTTAGGAAACAGTTCAAATCTTTCCGATGTTCTGCCTACATGGAATTATTTTTGTGCTTTAAGGTTAATAGGTATTCCTTCCAAGGAATCTGTGTACTTTTTTTCTTTCTTGAATATCTTGAACAATCATTGAAAACAGCTTCAGGTCAGATATGTAAATTCTTTATGCTAAGTCTCATTGATTTTTGTGGCCTGCTTGGCTTTTATGAGGAGCCAATGAATTAAGAGCTCTTTCTGTGACAGAAAGAGCTGCTGGTATCATTCTAGATGGCAGCAGACACTTTTTTAGATGCCAACTTAGTCTGTTTTTCTGGTGACATGACCATAAAAATTAAATGCAGTCTGACTTGCATTTGCACTTAAAAGTCCAAGCTATGAGTCTTTGGAGGCAAAAACAAAAAAGGGAGAAAGCACTAAACTGTGATCTTAAAAGTTTGTGAGCCAATATTTAAAAAGCCAGAAATACCCTCACCCAAGTGATCCTTTCTTCCTCATATTTAGCACAGTTGGCTCTCATCTGCAGTATCAAATGAGCAAGAATTTATTTGTTTTTAAGACAAGCCAGTGCCAATGTTCATGAATAGCTTTCTGCTGGCTATCCTGAACAATTTTTTGTTATGTTTTTTCCCCATTCTATCATATTAGGATATACTCTAATTTACAGTCCTCTGGATTAAATTGTCTGATCAGTTCAGAAACTCTGCTAGCTAAGCACAAATACTATACATTGCTAGTATCTTTTTATTGATTAGGTGGCATCAAGTTGGTGTTAATTGCTAGCAACCACATAGACAGACTTTCTCCATGACTGGTCCTTCAAATCTTTCAGCAATGCATTCATCACCATTTTGAGTACATCCACCTTGCTGCTGATCATCCTCTTCTTCTCTTACCCTTTATCTACCATTTTATATTCACTATCCATGTGATTTTTCCTGATAAAATTACAGGAGCAGTTTGCCATTGCCTCCTACCACATAGTATGAATTGATGCCTCCACCTTGTCGCTGTCTCTGACATCTTCTTGTATGTCACTACTTTTCAATATAACTACTTGCTTGCTTTAGCTGGACAGCTGAGATAACCTTCATGTCTTGGGTAACCTTGCTGGGAATATGTATCTTTAACGTACACTTCCAGTAATCTTCATTCATCCCTGTTCCCACCATGATGAGATAGTACAGTAAGACTCGGGAGACAGTTATTGCTACATCAAATAATAATAATAGACACCATATTGATAATTTGGGGGAACAAGAAACAATTTGCTGTTTTTCCCTCTCTTCTGCAGTTAATTTTTGATAATAATAACAATAATAACAACAATAACAATAATAATAGAGTTATAAGGGACCTTGGAGGTCATCTAGTCCAACCCCCTGCTCAGGCAGGAAACCCTATACCACTTCAGACAAATGGTTGTCCAGTCTCTTCTTAAAAACTTCCATTGTTGGAGCATTCACAACTTCTGGAGGCAGGTTGTTCCACTGATTCCACTGATACTAACTTTCATTCTCCCCACAAAGACAACTCAACAGTACTCCGTGGTCACTGAGTAATCAGAATGCTATTTCCCGGTATAAAATTTTGTTACTGTAAAAAGAGTATTTGAGAATGCTGGTTTTTGGATTCCTCAAATCTAGAGTCTTCTATTATCCCCCACCTTAGTTTTGATGATGCTATTTTTCTGGGACAGTGAAAAATTAGAGTGGGGTGGGGAGAACAAATATGCAGCTATAGTAGCTATACCCTCTGAAGTGATACAATACTTAAGATATTATTGGAGGAAGAAATAAATGTTAAATAATACAATGATGAGAAAAGGGTGGTAAAGTATAATCATGTTTTTCTTTATATTGCCTTCTGATGCATTAAACGGCTTCTACTTAAGTACAATTTGGATATCTGCTTTGACCTGACTGTAGCTTTTTGTCTTCTAGTGATGGATGGGCAGATAGAGATGAAGTCATTGAAGGTTATGAAGCTGAAGCAAGTGGAGGCATCACAATTAAGTTGCAGTCTCCAGAAGTCTTATCGTTTGATGATTACTTTTTGAAAATAAGACTGGAGACCAACAAAAGAAATCCTTGGTTCCCTGAGTTTTGGCAACATCGTTTCCAATGCCGCCTGCCAGGTCATCCTCTAGAGAATCCCAACTTTCAAAAGAATTGCACTGGTAAACATTTAAATATGTTTCTTGTCTGAACAAGTCTGAGCAAGTTTTTGTTACCTTCATCAGCTAAATTCCTTGCCTTCCTTTTCCAACTAGATTGAATAAAAACATTGATGGAGGTAATTCAGAATCAGTCAAAAACTTCTGCTTCGGCACAGCAGAAAGAAAAAAAGCAATTAAGAATTGCTTAAGCACAGACCAGGGGACATCTAAATACACCAGGTATTATTATGTACCATCTTTGAACATTCACCCTTAGAATGCAAGAATCTGAACTCATTCATTCATTCGTTGATTCATTTATTCATCAAAGTACCAGTGGCAAACTGGAGGCTGTCCAATAGCACAGCACCATGCTGACAGCCACAACAACACTGTATTTGACTGATTCTGAATTGAATTTGTAGGTGGTAAAAAAAATAGAATAAAGACTGGGTTTGATTGCTAACAAAGCTTTGTATTTTTTTTCTTTTGGAGTTTCATGTATGATGTTAAAATGCTTTTGAGCATCTTATATACAGTTTGTGTTCACATTGATAGGTAACCTTGAAAGTAATAAAAGTATTCAAAAATTAGCTGTATAGTGTGACCAAGACATTACTGGTACATCACAAAGTGAAAACAAAAAACTACTGTTCCTATTGTGCAGTAATATGCCAACAATGTAATAAGATTCTAAAGACTACTAAATCTTTGTAGCTGCAACTAACATAAGTGAGTATTAACATTATTGTTCTTTAGAAGTGATTTGTATGAAATGCCACACTCTACTTCTTACACTGAACTTAGAAACTTCTGTTTCTATTAGCTACAAACTGAAATTTATACCTCCATTTTAGATTATCAAAAGGAATTATCTGGAATTCTTTCAGATCATCAGCTTCATACCATGAATGAGCTAATACGTTTATCGACTCCTGCAGAAGATTTAACATGCTTCTTCTTGGATTACAATCCATGATTTTTGGTGGTACAGTAATGAAAATTGTGTTTTAATCAGCATGTAAATAAGGATTAGGCTGGTTCAGTCAGCGTGTAAGTCATAACACAAGGGGGGTTTTGGCCTAAGTTGCCATTCCTGCCCTAGACAAACTTAATAATTTGTTTAAACAGTCAGTGTAGCAGAAAAAGCAAAGTGGAAATAAATGGGATGTACACCCAGGAATATAAGAAAATAAAATATTTAGGTATAAGCCAGGGCATTCTATTTCCCCATTTACCAATGCACCTCAGGGATGCATTCAAATAAACCATGAGGGCAATGGTATATTCCTGATTTTGACAGTATGTTGCTTAAAAATATGATATTAATATATATCATTATGTATCCAAGCAATGGGGAAGAATGAGACTGCAAAGATGTATGGGAGACTATTATCCCAAGACACAGGAAATTTCTATTGTGGCTGTGTGTTTTATGTTCTATTATTTTGTGAGTTACACAGGATTATGGTTCATAATAAGAGCTGCTATATAAATGAATCAACCAAGATATACTGATAAACATAACTTCTATGGATTTATTTAATTGCCCTTTAAAGCTGAGCATGTTGATAACAATCACTAGCTGGGAAGTACTTGCCTTTATCTGTCCCAAACACTCCACAATTCAACTTCACAGAATGAGTTTTCCCTATCTTTATAACTTTATGCATGACAGACTCGTGAGGCCAGTGTGATGTGCAATTAGTTCACAGGGTGAAATAAGTTGGGGGTTTGTAGTCACCGTGAGTTTGTGGTGAGGGGGGGCACAGAGGGAGGCTCAGCCAATTTCACTCTATAAATGTTATACTTTGATAATAAAGGGTTTATTATTATTATTATTATTATTATTATTATTATTATTATTATCTAAAATCTTTCATGCATATGTTTATATGCCTGAGTCATGTTCTTCTCCCACAGCATTTGTCTATGTTAAAAAGCCTCAAACCTTTTCTCCAAAGGAAGCTACTCTGCTTGCTCTAATGTTTGTTGATTTTTATTTTATGTTTTGCATTTTGCTATTCCTACAATTCTGTCATGGTCTATATCTTACATCATGTTCTAATACAAATTAAATTGATTAATAATAAAAAAATACTCATATAAAAAGGATGTAGATTTTTTTCGGTAATTTCAGTGTACATGCTAATCAAGTATCATAGTGTTACTGATTCAATCTTTTCACTAAGTTAAGTTGAGGAAATATGTAGGCCTGAAGAAAATGGCATTTTTCATTTTTCTTCCCCACTACTCAGTGTAGTTTACATTGATTTTTGGTGATGAGGTTATAGTTTTCATTGAAAAAGAATTCATCCTTTCTTGAAGTTTGCTTGACTTCACTGAGTTCAACTTGTAGTCACAGTTGACTGGATAAGTGTCACTGTGACCTAATAATTGATTATATATAATTTTTGCATATTGTTCCTGGTTTCTTCTCAGATTATTGTTGCAGACAAAAAAAATGGGGATAGGCACTTAGAAAAAAAATAACTGGCACAACAAAATATTAGATGAAAATGTCTTTGAAGATTTTTTTTTAAAAAAAACCTAACCACTTGTGGAAAATATTTTATATCCAAAGTTTGGTAGAGAAACACTACAGATATTTAATATTGAAAAAATGTATTTTAAGAGCAGATGCTATAGACCAGGGGTTCTCAACCTTGGCAACTTTAAGACTTGTGGACTTCAACTCCCAGAATTCCCAGAGTTGAAGTCCACAAGTCTTAAAGTTGCCAAGGTTGAGAACCCCTGCTATAGACAATACATGAATAAATACAGGACATAGTAAGTCAGGTTAACCTATAAGAATAGCTCCAGTTCTCCAGGCAATTTCTCGAATGGGAGGCCACTAACAATCCAATAGAAGATCTCTAATAAATTACATAATAAATAAAAGGAGTCTAGTAAACCCTTTTCTTAGAGGAGATGAAAAAAGAAGTAGAATGGTTGCTGATATACCCATTATTAAAACCATGAATGCTAACTGCAACATGCAGGATTTCAAGTTCAGGACTAAGGACAGTTCCAGTAGTATATTTCACTCAGTGTCTATGGAGATTCTCAGTCATCCAGGTTAACAGTTGCCTCAAAAGTACTTTTTTTTTTCCTTCTAAAGGCAACTGGACTGGTTTGTTTGTTTTTTAATAATTTTTTATTTTTCCAAACTCTCCCCCATACATATACCATGATATTTATCAGATGTTAACATACATTCTTTTTACATTCCTATATAAGATACTTTTAATAAAATGAAATAAATACATACACATGACTTTTGGTGTTGCTCGCCCATTTCCCCTTTCACTGTATCCACACTCGTTCTTCTCTACCTTCTTTCTCCCTTTCTTCTCTTCCCTACTTCCCTCTTCTTCCTCTGATCTTCTCTTTCCTTCACCACTCTCCTCCCCTTTCTCCCCACTTCAACTGGACTGTTTTTAAGGAAGAAGAAGACATTTCACTTCTCATCCAAGAAATTTCATCAGTTGATTTTCACCCAGTCTTACAGTTGATCCTAATTGATTATTGAAAGTTATTTCATGGTACTGGTTTTATTTATTTTATTATATGGTCCCGTATACAATTTAAATAATAGTTCTGTAATTATGGTAAAGCCAAATTACCCTACTACTAACTTCTGCCCCTTCTTCATGGAATGTAATTATACAGTTGAGTGCCCCAATAGGCAATTTACTGAAGACCTGAAGCTTGGTGGGGGATATTCCACAGGGTTTTCAGGATTACATCTCTGAAATCCTTCCCTCTGGTTCAGATGGCAGTGGTATTTTCCTGGGATGTTTGCATGAATACGACGATCCAGTACGGATAGTCTCATCTGACAGGGAACAGGGATCATTTTTTTCCCTCCAGGCTGTTACCAGCAATTTTGCAAGATGTTTCAAAAAGAGAAAAACTGAACAGGAGATTATTATCAGCTTTGCCTTTATATCTATTCAAGACCTTCATAAAACATTTGCCTGGAAACAAGATGCTAGAATAAATGAACCTTGTGGCTTTTTCCCACTAAGACTATTTGTAGTGTTTCATACTTAGGTTGTCTCGGATCCCCTGCTATTTTCCTCTTGTGCATAGCTGGTACCATGCTGACTACATAAGCAGTGGCATTTCTCTTTGAAGTCCACAGTAGAGGAAGAGAATATTTTCCCCATAATGTCATTCTAATACTTTATCAAACTGCTATTTTATACTTTGGGAAGAAAGGGGGATTGTTCATAACTTAGTGAGAAGCAGGAAATAAAATGGAAATGTATGAGGGAGGGGTTCCGTTCAAAATAATTACATGAACATGCTGTGCTTGTACTTTTCTCCCATGAAAAGGCCTACTATAGCAGATAATTGTTCTAAACACTATTTTAATGTTTTTTTAAAAATCAGAAAAAAATAGTGTACTTTTCTGCTTCACTACGTGTTGACACAGTTTTGCAGCAATGGAGAACAAGAATAAAAATTTCTTTCTTTGTCAGGTTTAACTTGCCAGGAATTCTGGATGTGTTTTGAGAATACCTCTGGCCTATGCAGCGTGGTTTTCATACAGTATTAGGCCAACCTGCTTCGTATGCAAACATTATTTGAACTCATCACTAATACAATGGCCTTCTCATTAAATTAGATTTTATTTTTGGATAAAGGGCACAGTGTCGTAGTGGGATATCTGTGTTTCAAACACCAGCTGCTTTAGAGGCACATTTCAAGAACCTGCAATTGTATTTTTAGTGTGCCCAAGAGAAATCTCTTTATCTACTGTGCAATTTCATAAAACTACTTCAAAGTTGGAAGTGACCTGCTTTGCAGAGCATCCCATTAGTACTATCACAAAGTGAACATTTGGTGACCAAGGGAAAGGACAAAAGAGCATCATGGGATTGTTTGCATCTCAGGTGTTGTATTCACAATGTCTAAGAACCACAAACTTGGGATTTGAACAAATTCAAAAGAATGAGTAATGTGAGTACTCTCCTCAAAAAAAGATGGTGAAATTTTAGGAGCAGAAAATAACAGGCTATTATATATAGTGCAGGAACTGAGATGGCTATTCTTCAGAAAAGAATAATAGAAAACTGAAGTATTGAATTAAACTAGAAGCTGAGCATATAACTGGAATAGTTGCAGCACCTCTTGATAAAAAATAATACTCCATTTGGTAGCTTAAGACAAAGAGGTGGTCTGGTTGTTTAATTAGGATGTGAGGGTTTTTTTGCTGTTTATAGAGCTGAAGTTTATCCTTCAATTAAAGAGAATATATTTAGCACAGATTGAACTATGGAGTCCATGATACTCTCTGAGTTTGGTTGTTTGCTTGCAGATGTTTCATTAATCTAACTAGGTAACATCATCAGTGCAATTAAATATGGGGTTTGTTCCTTGTTTATATATAGCAGCTTGCCCTCTCAGTTTTGGTGGGGATGTGGTTTTCTTCTTGGTAGTTCCTGATTAGGGTATATTTTTCTGCTTGCTTGTTTGCCTAGTATTAATCCCTGCTTATCTAGGTGTTGGCTGCTGAAGAGGATGTCTTTTATTTTCCTCCTAGTTTTCTTAGTGTCTCTTTTTGTCTCGTATGGAACTATGATTTATTTCTATCTGTCTACTGATGGATGATTTGTCTGAATCCCAAGCTTCCAGGAATCCTCTAGTGCTTCTGGAGTTAGCTTGATCTAGGTTGTTCACAGATTCCCAATTGAAATTATGAGTCTGTCCATGTATTATGACAGCGGTTCTCAACCTTTTTCAGGCCGAGACCCCACCTGCACCGCCCATGCGCGGTGCGACCCCAACCTGCGCCACGCATGCGTGGCGCGACGGGCCAAACTGCGCATGCGTGGCGTGATGGGCCAAACCATGCATGTGCGGCACGCACGATGGGCCAAAACCGCGCATGCACAGCGTGACGGCCCAAACCGCGCATGCGCAGTGCGCGCACGATGGCCCAAACAGCGCATGCGCGGTGCGACAGGCCAAACCGTGCATGCGCGGCGCGCGCGCAATGGCCGAGGGGAAATGGGGGAAAAAATGGCAGACTGCGGTGTTTGGCGACCCTCGTTAAACGGTCATTCGACCCCAAATGGGGTCGCGACCCACAGGTTGAGAACCGCTGTATTATGAGATTAAGGAGTTTTCATTGTGTCTTTTGACTGCTACTTGTTCTCTAAATGTTCTCTGCTAGTCTTCTGCCTGTCTGTCCTACTTAATGGCTGTTACAGTCCTTATACTCATAAATACTAGCTGATTCCTTCTTTTAATTTCTTGGGCTACTGAGTCTTTTGGTTTACTTAAGATGTTGTGTGCTGCCATGTGATTGTGATAGTCAACAACAGTTTTGTTTGGAGATGTTTTGATGTATGGTAGTGTTATCCTTTCCACAGCTTGTGTTGGTTGTGGTCTAGTAGATTGAGTGGTCAGCCACTTTTTTTATAAAGTTGTGTGGGTATCCATTTTGTTGGAACATGTTATATAGAAAATCTGTTTCCTTTTTCTGGTCCTCTGGGTTTCTACAGTGCATTTGTACTTGTCTAAATAATGTTCTTACTCTTGCAGGAGGTTGGGCTGTTACTTTGGTAGCAGAGCACTTGCTTAGTGTGAGGTGTTTTTCAATAGACCTGTGTTTCTAATTTGCCATCATGCTGCATTTGTATGTGACAGCACTTGAAAATGGACACTTCACTCCTGTCAAATCAAAAGTAATGCCATAAAGAGGAATCAAAGCCTCTAATATGCCTGAATTTTGCATATGAAAATCTCATATGAACAATGGGAAAAAATGATGATTTTGAATTTCAAAAAAAATACTTGATATAATGGTGTTAGCAAGAAAAATAGAGGCCGCATATACAGGAAAAAGGCACATAAATATCATGTTTGTAATAGCAGCCACAATACCGAGCTATTTCTTAAGAGTAACCTTGGGGAAGGAGGGGAAGAAATGCTGCCTAGAAAACAATTAGGCAAGAAAAGCAGGAGCCTCTCACTGACTTAATGGTCAGAGAAAGAAAGTTAGGAAGGACCCACCCCAATAGATCAAGCAGTTAAAACTGGCAACCAGAAATTTGTACCTTCAGGCTTTCAAGATTCTATCAATGCATAAAGTAAATTAATTCATCTAGTTCTGTTTCCTGTTTGGTTTACCTAAGAGGGATGACACTGAGGGAATCCTACATTTACACTAAGGGTCCAAATAGCCATTCAGGTCATCCTTCCCCCACCCCAAATAAATATATGATGCTCCAAACTGGATTAGAATGATGGTCTCAGTTCCTCTCTTCCTAAAACCTGTCCAGTGCACATGGTTCTTAAAATTGAGAGTGCTTTTCTTTTGGGAACTGCCTGCAGTGTGAAGATTTGAAATGTTACAAGTGTTAGAGGAGAAGAGGAGAGAAAGAAATAGATTTAGGGTGGTTGACCTTTCATAATGATCCCGATGTGCACACAGGGGAGATGGGAAGGTCACTGTGCTGCATATTTAATATAATGTATAGCTTGATACTAAATGTGATGAAATTCTAAGTAATAAGTGAGAGTTTTCTCTACAGTATGATTCATTGGTTGCCCAGTTATGCCAGTGGGAAAGAATACCTGCCTGTTTGCTGATCTGCTCCTGAATCAGCCTCAGCAGTTTTCCTCAGTATTACCTCAGGAATAAGGTCAATTTGTTTATGATAATTCCTGCATGTCACTTAATAAACCTACCCTTTATTTTTCCTTACATCACTTTGTTGCAACCTCATCAGCTGAAGACAGGTCATTTAATGCTTCTGATATAATCCCTTGAAAATTAAATGAAATTGCTAGGGTGTCATTGTAATGTTAATCTGGTCTAAATTTTAAAACATCGGTGTTATTATCAGCTGAAGGAGTGTGGAAGCTGAATGTTCTACTTTCCCTAATTTCAAATTCTGAGCCTGAGAGGAAAAAGAAAGATGATATCAAGATGGCTGAATAAATAAATGTACTTTCTTGGTTAGAGACTATATCAGTGGTGGGATTCAAATATGTGAACAACCAGTTCTCTGTATGGATGCCACTACTGGAAGTCCATTCTGGGCCTGGGCAACAAAAAATTAGCTATTGGTTCTGCCAAACTGGTGTGAACTGGCTGAATCCCACCTCTGGACTATATAGATTTCCCCCCCTTGTTGAGTGGAATGTGAATTACCCAAATCCTTCTTAGTAATGAAAAACTGAAAAATACAGTAACTTCCAAGCTGCTTAGAGCTGAATGACTGAAACAGCATAAAAGCATTCAAATAAATAGATACACGAGTAAGACTGGCTGAATTTAAAACACCCATAAATCGTTTCATTATTGCTTGAATAAAATGTTGTCACTGATCCAAGCATTTATTTAAGTTAAATTTTTGTTTTATATCATAGCTGATCCAAAGCATTTCGACAGGTTGATATAAACTTCACCAAGTTGAAAAAGAATCAGATGATCAGCTTGTTTTTCTCCATGTTAGACAGGTAACAATATAAAACCAAATATGCTAATGAAAGGACAGTTTTTTGCTAAATACGTTCTGAGATACCTGACAAGGTGAGGTTGAACTGATTGTCACCTCAGCTCTGAGTAGATTTTTAATTTTTCTGACTGATTTTTGAACATGTCAATTAATTAATTTTTCATCTCTTGTATAATAATTTCTCAAAATGTAGTAAATGTGTTTACTGCATCTCCTCTGTAGGCTTAAGAACCTGACATCAGTTTGTGTAAATCACAATCTCCTTTTCTTATCCTTTCTTGGTTAATTCCAAACATGGACTAGTTCACTTGTCTAAACATGTATCTGTTAAAACGTGGCTGGCATCAGGGAATGAATGATTACTAAAACGCTACACTGATCTTACTGTGATCTTGTCACTGTTGTTCCTATTCCTTCTATTTAAAAATTAGTTATCTCTTTTTTTCTCTTAAAAGAGAAACTGATCCAGATGGTTAGCAAGCATGGCTATCGGTGGATGTGTTACAAATTGGACTGGAAATAAGAATGATAATAGGAAACAATAGAACTTCAGAGAAGCAATTATAGGGAGAAATGATGGGCTTAAGCCACAAGAAAATTCAGATTTTCCCCCCTTCATTAAAATTTTGCTTTGTCACCATGAAGTGACATTCTGAGGAACAGTCTGGGCCCTTTGACATTAATCTAAATATCCAATCACTAAGTTTTATCACCTCTTTGAACATTCTGCCTATCAAAGCTTTTAGGCATGTTAAGGATTGTATCTTCAAATCTGGGTATCTTTCTTTAAGAAGAGGTAAGAGGTAAGAAATGTGTTTGGTGTACCCCTCAATATTTTATAAGTTTGCATTAGAAAGTCAGCTAATTCTGATTGCAGTATCTGGCTGACAGAATCGTTCTCTTGTTTAATGAATTCTGTTTCTTGATTCACTCAAAGGAATCTAATTCATAGTTTGGGATTCAATATATTAAGGTGTTGAATATTTGAGAAACTTTTGAAAACAGCTTGTTGTTTCACAAGAAAGATATTCTATTGTTGCTCAGCCCTCAATAAGAACTGTATTAATAATAAAGAATGGGGTTAGTAATGAAAGTCCAAGCCTCGTGCAGATATATGTTTGATAGGCCTGATATCTATGGAGATTCTCAATCATCCAGGTCATAGTTGTTCCAAGGATGCTTTTTCACAAGGCAACTGGAGTTTCTTGTTTTGCTTCTCATCCAAGAAGCTTCTTCAGCTCTGAATGGATGGTGGGGAATGGAAGGGTTTATATTCCTTGCAGACAGCTGGTCATTTGCATTCTTTTAGAGAGTCATTGATGCCATCTGGAGGTTTATCTGTCATCAGGGTCACCTGAGTAATGCAAATGGGTGTGGAGCCTTCTTGGAACTGTTGAAAGAACTGTGTTGTAGACTGGCAATTGATGATGTCATATCCCTTTCCCTCTGTTGAGAGAGGGCTGGTCAGTTTTGAGATAGAGACCTCTTTGACCCCTCTTTCAAACTAGCCGTCCTCTCTGCCCAAAATCTGGACTTTGGTGTCTTCAAAAGAATGGCCTTTGTCTTTTAAATGCAGATGGACTGCTGAATCTTGTCCTGATGGGTTTGTTCTCCTAGGTTGTGCCAACCAGGACAAGATTCACAACTCTCTAAAAGAATGCAAATGACTGTCTGCGAGGAATATAAATCCTTCCATTCCTCACCATCCAGTCAGAGCTGAAGAAACTTCTTGGATGAGAAGCGAAACGCCTTCAAAAAAAACCCCAAGAAACTCCAGTTGCCTCATGAAAAAGTATTTTTGGGATGATAGGCCTGATAAATATGGTAAAATCAAATGGTTCTGCCCTAGCTGAAATCTTTGTTGTGACTCTTGTTTGGCTTTAATCATGTGGATTTACTTTCCTACAGCAAGGATGCTTGATGCATATTTTTTACCTTAAAAAGTCTTTCATATGCAGCCACTGTATGTGGAATATGTTCTTCTGTGAAACAATCATATGGTGGTAAACTCATTACACTTGATATGCAAATTCAACATTCGTGAGTAATGCCACCATTTAGATATAATTTCCCACTTAAGCATCCTTCTGACAAGAACAAATATGCTACTTGCATGGGAAATGCCCAAGCAATATGGCATAGCAGCATCTGATCTCATCTTTGCAGCACTGTGTAAGGAAGTCAGCATCATTCTAGAGTCAATTTGAGTCACTGGAGAACCACTGCTGTCTAAATTGCAAACATGACAAATGAACCGTACCTAGTGCTTCATTGCAAGCTGGTTTCTCATAGAAAGATCAGATCAAGATAATTCCGGCATAGTTATGAATGCTGAAATGCTTAATTAAGCTTTCATGATTGACTTTCGAAGGGACTAACGTCAAAATATCAACCTCCAAAACATAGCCACAGTTTTCTTAAGGCAAGTTTTAAGATTTACAATGCTGTTCCTTCTTTGAACCATAGATGCAGAGAATTTGCCAAGAGCTTTGTGTCATATCTAGTGCCGACAGCAAACAGGTCTTCTTCTGCAGCAGCATGATATAAGATAGATACTCATCTGGGACATTAGGTTCGTGGTGAAAGGAAATCCCAAAAATTGTAGAACTATCAGGCCCTGCCCCAAATTTAACCAACTGATGACAAATTTCAGGAGTATGGACTTGTCCACTCATCTCTTAATCCACATAACCATATAGAGACAAAATAACTTTGACCATGAAATACCTTTTAGAGCATCCTGACCTGTGCTAGCCAGCCTACATTTTGAGATTATCATCAGAGGCCCTTCACACTTACCAGCTACCAATGGATATTTGCTGGTCCATTCAAAAAGAACACAGTTTGTTAAGACAATTTGAACTTTCTTGGTTTTTTTTCTCCTTGAACATGTTTCGCTTCTCACCCAAGAAGCAGAACTGAAAAAGCTTCTTGGATGAGAAGCAAAATGTTTTCAAGGAAAAACCAAGAAGGTTTTGAAGCACCTTTAAGTTTGTTAATAACTCTTCACCCCAGAAATTACTTCCCAAATTGCCAATTGTGCCAGAGGCCATATCTGTCAACCCAACTAAGAAAAACAAATTACTCTAAGTAATCTTTAATGAGCACAATCATTACGGTAGGTTCAAAGTGAAAGCTAGCTCTGAAGAAATGTCCGGAAACAGTTAATTAAAAGAACGAATCTTCTCCTCTCCTCTCTGAAAAGTTCAGGTCACACTGTCCAATACATATCCTGGTAATTATTATGAGAAGGTATGTGAGTTTTGCCAAAACAAAACTTCTAGTCTCATGATGGTAAGGACACGTGTGGATTCAAAGTTCACCCCTTCTCCCTCCCCGTTGGCAAGCTAGAAGCACGCAGCGGTCCTAAAGGCAGTAGTGTTCGTAGCTTGAAAGTATCTGTGTTTGAAAAATACAGAGGTCCACTAGATGGCAGTAACCAATACAGAAAATGCTGATGCTTTGTTGCCATCCCATAAACCAGTGTTTCTCAACCTTGACAATTTTAAGGCGTGTGGACTTCAACTCCCAGAATTGCTGGCTGTGGAATTCTGGGAGTTGAAGTCCACACGCCTTAAAATCGTCAAGGTTGAGAAACACTGCCATAAACATTTGATTTTTTTTGCATCCCAGATACAGTAGTCCCATCCTGAACCTTTGAAATTCCCTTTGCTTTGAGGATTTTCCATTAAATTATATGAGTAGATGAGATCTTTTTCTTACAGTAGCAGACTGGATGTTGAGTGTTTCTGTTTTAATTGTACTTTAATATTTTACAATTTATTATGGAGCCTTTAAGCAGCTCAGAGACAAGAATCCTTATTTATCAACCTCATCCCTGTTTTGCAATACCACTTCTCCTGTTGGCCAATGGTGAGAGATGTTAAAGATCAGTTACAGGTTGAGGACCAAAAACCCCGGTGGTTTTGTGGTGGGAGTATTTGAAGCAATGGTGGAATTTGTTGAATTTTCTTAAGCTACTGGCTGTCTAAATACATTCTGGGGGAAAAAAAAGTTCCTTTCATTTTAGGAATAACACTTTGTCTTCTGATTACAGGCAATGAAAGCTTAGAAGAAAATTATGTCCAAGACAGTAAAATGGGATTTGTTATCAATGCAATCTATGCTATGGCTCATGGCTTAGAAAGCATGCATCATGCCCTTTGCCAGGGCCAGATTGGACTGTGCGATGCTATGAAGCCAATTGATGGAAGCAAACTTTTGGAATTTCTCCTAAATTCATCATTCACTGGAGTCTCCGGAGAAGAAGTGCGGATTGATGAAAATGGAGATGCTCCTGGAAGGTACAACGCTATAAGATCATCACTGTTTATTCATCTTAAGTCCAAACATAAATGTCTGTGTTTCTACTACTGTGTACTGTTTGTAGTATACGCAAGAACATTCCATGAAGGCAATTAAAATGAGTAAAGAAAATCTGTCACAAGCATGCTTTGTGGACCATAAGGATTTATTTTCTGCTTGTTTCACAAATTCAAGGTGGCCTTACAAGGCTTAAGATGTTCTTTCAGAAAAGAAATAGCGTAGTGGAGATATACCACTTCACCAATATCAGTGAAGGTGGCTTGGCTTGGCTTGGCTTGGCTTGGCTTGCCTTCATTCATAAATTCATTCATTTCAATTCAAGAGCTTGCCTTCAGAAATCGTGGGCGCTCCATGACTGGAGGTTTTTAAGAAGAGAATGGACAGACATTTGTCTGAGATGATATAGGTTCTCCTGCTTGGGCAGGGGGCTGGACTAGATGACCTCTAAGGTCCCTTCCAGCTCTATTCTATTCAATGTTATTAAAGAAAACTATATGTATATTTCAAATTAAGGAGGAAAAAACTCACAAAGAAGCTAGAAGAGTTATCTTCTTTTACCCCGTTCCCCAAATCTGGATTGACTATAAAATAGCAAAAGGAGCCTACGGTTATCTTTTAGATATAATTAATAAAAGCCCAGATGATAAATGGGACTAGTGTATACAGTGTAATTTTCTACTGAAAGCATGAGCAACGAGATTTGGTTTAAATTAAACTTGGCAAAGCTGTCATCAAATAAACATATCTTGGTCCCTGACAACAGCCTGTTTTCACTTCAGAGACATTTAGAGAAAGTCTTCTGAAAATGTTTATCACCTGCTAGATCAGTGGTTCTCAACCTGTGGGTCGTGACCCCATTTGGGGTCGAACGACCATTTCATGGGGGTCGCCAAACAACGCAGTTCGCCATTTTTTCCCCCTTTTCCTTAGCTGTGCTACTCCCTCTTATTCTATTGGCTTTTGAAAGCCAATAGAATAGATTCTCTTGAATAGAGTCTAATTCTATTGGCTTTCAAAAGCCAATAGGAATTGTCCAGGCTGTCTTTGCCCTGCTGAGCCCGCCAAAAGTCCCAATCTGCAAACGGTGCTGCAAGTTGTCTGCAGCGAAGGCGAGCTGTCTGGAAGTTTCCACCCCTCCCTGCTGAGCAACTACTAAAAATGTAAGTAAAAGAGGGCCAGGGGTGGGAGGTGGGAGGCCGGTGGGCGCAGGGAGGGTTGCTGACGCGCGTGGGGCCCGGCGGGTGCCTTACCTCCCTTGGGCTGGGCCAGCTGGTGGCCCAGCCAGTGGTTGCCCTGTGCCGTCGCTGCCCCTTGCCTCGGCCGGTGCAGGGGGCGGCACCACACATGCGCAACGCTCCCGGGCAGGGAAAGTCCTCGACTTACAACCAGTTGGGGTCCTCGACTTACGACCGGTTGGGGGCCGCGGCATTAAAAAGGTTGAGAACCACTGTGCTAGATTCATATAGGAGTAACTAGTGTTTTGTTTTGTTTTAAATATCCAGGTCCCCAATCTGTAAGGGACTTGAAAAGTCAGTGCTTTGTATTTTGGCTTGGAAAAAGTCTCAAGTCAGCAGAATCCTAGGTGACCTTAATACTTTTTACCACTTTTGATTAATTCCCCAGTTGCAGCCATAAGTAGAAGGAAAGGATCACTGCTGTGTGTGGTATGTTAGCCTGTTTTCAAAGATGAACCTGAATATTCTTTTAATGAAGAATTTAGTTGTTTGGAATCTTCTCTGGTTGAGTTGTTCATCTTTCACTCATTCTAAAATAATGAGGTTGATGCATGTTTGCTTCTTCCCTTGGTTTAGGGGTGCTTGCCTTCATCTTGAAATAATCTGCAGTTCAGATCCCTACAGGAACATACTCAGTGCCTACAGAGATTCTCAGTCATCCAAGTCATGGTTGCCCCAAAGGTTCTTTTTCAAAAGAAGGCAATTGGACTTTGTTTTTCCTTGAAGACATTTTGCTTCTCATCCAAGAAGCTTCCTTCAGTTCTGACTGAATGGTGGATGGAAGGATTTATATTCCTAGCAGTCATCTGGTCATTAGCATTCTTTCTGAGAGTCATTGAGGCTTCTTGGAGACACAGTTGTGCCCTCAGGGTCACCTGAATAGGAAAAGCAAAGTTCAGTTGCCTTTTGAAAAAGCATCTTTAGGAATATGCTCTCTTCCACTTGTCTGCTCATAGCTTAACAACTGTCAAGATTCTTCTCTGAGCCCCCATTAATATCATGCATTACACCAGAATACTCTTCCTAAATATAAGTTTATCAATGGCAAGTTCAGAACGTCTCATTTGCTCCAGCATTTTCTCATTCTTAGACCTTCATGCTGTCTTATGTGCCTAATAGTTATACTCCACATTTTTGTTATCTGCTCTTTTTACTATCTAGTATTCAGTGTAAGTGAATACTTCTAGTACCACTTTGATACTTTACAATTAAGAAGTATTTCAAACATAGCGCCTTTGTGCCAATAGAATCAAAGACTTAATTCATGGGTGTCTTTTTTTTTTTTTTTTTTTTGCTTCAAGGGGAAAGATGAGGCATGAGTGAAGCTTGGCTGATTCTGCTGGTGTTTTGCAGGAGCATCAGCAGAATTAATTGATCTGAGTTACAAGTGGAGCATTTAATTTGCTGAAGTGGATCAATATTAGACTATTGAACTAGGGGGTCTGTAATACTCTGCCCAGAACATCAGGACTAATATATACTAAGGTCGGAAGTTTTCACTGCATTTTAAAAATCTCTCTCTCTCTCTGTCTCTCTCTGTCTCTCTGTCTGTCTCTGTCTCTGTCTCTCTGTCTCTCTGTCTCTCTGTCTCTCTGTCTCTCTGTCTCTCTGTCTCTCTGTCTCTCTGTCTCTCTGTCTCTCTCTCTGTCTCTCTCTCTCTCTCTCTCTCTGTCTCTCTGTCTCTGTCTCTGTCTCTGTCTCTGTCTCTCTGTCTCTGTCTCTGTCTCTGTCTCTGTCTCTGTCTCTGTCTCTGTCTCTGTCTCTGTCTCTGTCTCTCTCTCTCTCTCTCTCTCTCTCTCTCTCTCTCTCTCTCTCTCTCTCTCTCTCTCTCTCTCTCTCTCTCCCTTTCCTAGATGTAATTAAACATTTGTGTGAAACTGGCGGGGAAGGCTTAGTTTGGCATTAAAAGCTACTTCATGGTAATTTGTTCTTCCAGAACAGATAGGGATATGGCACAGAGGAATTCCTTAAAGATGAGAAATCAAAAATCAATCATCTTGGATGTGAACAACAATATGTGCAGCTAAGAACTATGCAGCATATTAAATCTGTCCCTGAACAAGATGAACAGAACAGAACGGAACGGAACGGAACAGAACAGAACAGAACAGAACAGAATAGAATAGACTAGAATAGAATTCTTTACTGGCCAAGTGTGACTGGACACACAGGAATTTGTCTGTGGTGCATACGCTCTCAGTGTACATAAAAGCAACAAGCGATAAATCATGATTATAATCAACAAAAATACATTCATCATAAATCATAAGATACAACACTTAGTCATAGGATACTAAATAAACAAACAACATAAATCATACTAGGATACTAAATAAAACAATTAATACAAATCATAAGATACAAGCAACGGTTATAGTCATAAGAAGATAAGGAGATAGGTAATAGGAAAGATGAGAAGAATAATAGTAGTACAGCCTTGCTAAGCAGTTTGACAATGTTGTAGGAATTAATTTTTTTAGCAGAGTGATTGCATGGGGAAAAAACTGTCCTTGTGTCTAGTTGTTCTGGCATGCAATGCCCTATAGTGTCATCTTGAGGGAAGAAGTTGAAACAATTTAAGTCCAGGATGTGAGGGGTCTGTAAAATATTTTCACAGCCCTCTTTCTTGCTCATGTAGTATATAGGTCCTCAATGGAAGGCAGGCTGGTAGCAATTGTTTTTTCTGCAGTTCTAACTATCCACTAAAGTCTGTGTCTGTGTTTGGTTGCAGTGCCAAACCAGACAGTTATAGAGGTGTAAATGACAGAATCAAACATTCCTTTGTAGAACTATATCAGCAGCTCCTTGGACAGTCTGAGCTTTCTGAGTTGGCTCAGGAAGAATATTCTTTGTTGTGCTTTTTTGATGTCATTTTTTTATGTTAGGTGTCCATTTAAGTCTTGAGATATTATAGAACCTAGAAACTTGAAGGTCTCTACTGTTGATACTGTGTTGTCTGGTATTGTAAGAGGTGGTAGAATAGGAAGGTTTCTCCTAAAATCTACTATCATTTCTACAGTTTTGAGTGTGTTCAGTTCAAGATTGTTCCTGCCACACCACAAGGCTAGTTGTTCAACCTCCCATCTGTATGCAGATTCGTCGTTGTCTCAAATGAGACCAATCAGCGTTGTATTATCTGCAAACTTCAGTATTTTAAGAGAGGGATACTTTGAGATGCACTTGTTGGTATAGTGAGAGAAGAGAAATGGAGAGAGTACACTGCCCTGGGGGGGGGCTGTGTTAATTGTACAGGTATCTGATATGATTGTGCCTAGCTTCACCTGCTGCTTCCTGTCTGTTATAAAGCTTACAATCCACTTACAAGTGAAAGTATTAGGAGTATATGAATCATCTGAGATTTGATTTAAACAATTGATTTTATGAGTTGTGTGAATTCAATTCAAATATTGATTCCCTTCCACAAATTGAGTTACTATGTTGAAGAGAATCAGCAGATTGAACTAATTCAGTTCAAATGCTTGATTCAGCGCAAAAGTACATGAGTTGGGAAGCACTGATTTAATTTAGTGCATAAAATTAATTTGGAGAACTGATGAAAAATTCAGTTTGGAGGGTAATGCAATCAAATCATCTCTGATTTTTTTTAAAAAAATATCTCTGAATCAGTTCTTCACACAACTCCACAAAATATTGGTTGTTATTAATACTCCATAGCAGTCAGGTTAAAATTTAGCTTGTGCAAGTTCCTGGAATCTTTGAGTGACTACTACATGGAACAGATCCAGAGGGGCACTTTGCTCATTCATTAAATGATTTGGGTGACCTGAAGATAAAGGCTTCTTGAGGTGAGCTTGACTACTGGTGACTTCATACCCATGTCCAGCTTGTTTTCTTGCCAATAATAGAGAAGAGTTTGCCATGACCTTCTTCCAAGATGTTTTTTGATAACTATCTCTAGTTTGCACATGCATTAAAAAAAATAGTAGCAGTTGGTAAACAACAGAAAGGAACAACAATCAATTTATTGTCAAGCATCAAAATATTTTAAAAGGCTGATCCAATGATTAGACTTTTGTTTGTCCTAGGGCCTTTGGGGGGAGGATTTGTTGGGGAGGGAACTTGTTTTTTCTCTCTTTGCCCTCAAGTCATCATTCCTCACTGTCACACAAGAATATATACTATAATTATTGTAGCTGAAAAACAATGAGTTAAATTTCACCTTAAAATGTTTCTTGATGTATTAAACAAGACTTCCCAAAGGTGTTTTTCAAGAAGCAACTGGATTTTCTTGGGTTTTTTTCCTTAAAAACTTTTCACCTCTCATTCAAGAAGCTTCTTCAGGTTTTGAGTGGTTTTTTTTTTTTTTAAAAAAGAAGCTTCTTCAGAACTGAGGAAGCTTTTTGGATGAGAAGTGAAACATTTTCAAGGAAAAAACATGAAAGTTCAGTTGACGTGGATGATTGAGAATTTCCATAGAATTAAGTATGAGTTTCTTTGCTAAGGGCGCCATTTTATTTTTCAAAATTAGTTTGACAGAATTTTACCTATTCTTTCTGTATACTGTCAGAGGCTCAGCTACCTGCCTGGGTGTTCTTCGTCTCACTTTATCATGGCGTCAAAGAAAAAAGAACCCTCTCCTTGTTCTGTGTCCCTCAGGCTGATAGCCAAAGTGAGAGTACCCAAAAGAAAGTATGACCTTTTTCAGAAAGTATGTCTCCTGCATAAGACCACAGGTAGTCTTTGCTTAGCGACAAAAATTGGGACTGGCAGCTTAGTTGTTATGCAGCTACACATCTAGGCAACTACGCAGTCACTTTGCAGAAAATCACATGACTATGTTAGACTTACAGCCTCACTTCCTCATCAGTTTTTAAGCCAAGTCGTATGATTGCTAAGCGAAAAGATCATGTGACCGAGACTTGTGATTTTATTCCTGCGTTCTCCATTAATTCTGCTTGTCACAAGATGGTTGTGAGGTGTGTGAATTGTGATCGTGTGGCTGCTGAATGCCACAACAGCCATAAATGTGATGATTGATTGCAAAGTGGGTTTTTTCCACTGCTGTAACATCGAACAGTCACTGCACAAGGCAGTCAGTAAGTGAGGACTACTTGTAATGGATCTGGACTGCTACAATCTTGATGACCAGTAGAGGGCAGCCAAGAAGTAGGCTTTTTCTTCTCTCTTTGCTGCCACCAGGAGTGCTGCAGTCCCAGATCTGTTCTTCTCCTCTCACAATTTCTAGTCCCCAAAAATAGAAAATAAAAATCACAGCTTCTGGTTGCAGTTTTCTCCTCGTTCTGAATTTCAATCAAAACACTTCTCTGTCTGCCACCCACAACATTTTTTTTTCTCATCTCTATCTCTCAAATTCCTTCTTGTCTGTCTAGACTTGCTAGTGATTCCTTCTCTTTTTTTTTCTATTCTGCTCCATTAGTTTCAACATCTTGTCACTACTTCCTTTTGCATAAGTCTTGTTCTCGCTGATAAGCGGCAGAAGTGCGAATTAGTTCCAGAAATCTTTTGTAAGGGAGGTCTTTGAGCAGGGAACACTTCCTGACAGCCTGCAAAAGCAAGGAGGCTGACTTGGTTGGTCTTGTGCAAACACATCCAGGCAATGGAAACCAAGAGACAACGGCATTTCTGGCTCATGCCTCCAGCCTCAGGCTCTGTTGTGGTCCTTTCCTTTCGAAACTTGATTTATGAAAGCCATGCCCCAGTTATTAGAATCAAGCTAGAACTAAGGAGAAATTTCCTGACAGTTAGAACAATAGATCAGTGGAACAAACTGCCTCCAGAAGCGGTGAATGCTCCAATACTGGAAGTTTTTAAGAAGAGACTGGACAGCCATTTGTCTGAAATGGTATAGGGCAGGGGTGTCAAACTTGCAACATCACGTGATGTGTCGTGACTTTTTTTCCATTGCTGGCAATGGGGTGGGTGCGGTTTCGGCATGATGCATTCGGCCACGAGCCGGCAGTTTGACATGCCTGGTGTAGGGTTTCTTGCCTGAGCAGGGGGTTGGACTAGATGACCTCCAAGGTCCCTTCCAACTTTATTATTATTATTTTTTATTCATTAGACATGAACCTCAGTCAACTGAACATTCAAATTGGCTGGCGCTGATGGTTGATACGGGTTGCTCCCAGCATCCTAGGTGTCAACCAGGTACCTCCTTAAAATGTAAGATGTTCTGAGTAGCGCAGTTTTTTGTAACATTGCTGGAGTTATTGCAGGAAGCTGAAGTTTCTTGATGTATTTTGCAAAGTTTTTTGGACATAGTTCTCAGTGCCCCGATGACAATGGGTATCACTGTTACACATTTCATCCATAATCGCGCAGTTTCGATGGCCAGGTCGCGATATTTTGTAATTTTTTACAGTTCTTTTTCTTCGACTCTGGCATCTCCTGGTATCAATCAGCTGTACGCTTTGGTTCTCTATAACTGTGATATCTGATGTGTTGTTGTTGTTATTGTTGATGCTTGTTGGTTTTCATTTTTAATTTTTTAGTCCCAATATTCTTGGTTTGCATATTACGTAACTTTCTTAAGTCAGAGCAAATACTATATTGTTTAGACTTCCACCCATTTAATAAAGACAGGTTGGGAGCAGTTCAAGATGAATAGGTTAGCTTTCTGTTTACAGAAGGCAGGATCTTTGAAGATTGAAACAGAAGTGGACTTCTCTTACATGTCAGTAGCAAAAGGGGGTAGCATCTCCTCCAGTCCTATGGAAATTCATCAGACAGATGCAGGCGGAGGAGGATTAATTCACGGTTTGTTTATAAACCATTAGGTTTCCCTGGATCAGTCAATAATGTGAAAGCTTTTAAAACACAGCTTTCTTGCCAATATTATCTCATAAGCATCTAATTTCCTATATTAGGATATACAATTAGGTATATAATTCTAAAACTATCTTTCTTAGGAAATTCAATGTGAATTGACCCATTTAGAATGAAGCAGTTCCTTGCCAAAAACAAAGTTCACAGCCCCCCACAGATTAATGGATAACTGGTTTTGCCTCACTATCATTTTCTTGCTTATAGAAATCGGTCTGTATAATTTGTCTGTATAATTTATATAATTTACCCAAAAGACAACACATACTTACTTTACTTTTTTTTTTACTCTTTTTAATACATCACCATATTTTATTTATTCCCATCTCCAGGTTGTTAATCATTTCTCCTAAAGCATTTTTTAATTTGCTTTTCACTTGGCATTTTATAACAAGACATCTTTGATTGCCCCAAGAGGAGCAAATTAGCACATTTTACAGTACGCATTCCCAGTAATTCCATAAAAGTTAAATGTGCTCTCAAAATTTATATCTCTGATATAGAATTGGATACTCCTTTCAAGTACTGAAAGGGAATAAATCATTACATACAAGCCAACAATTATTATGTGAAAGGCCTATTAGGTAAATCTCGCCAGGAATCAACTCTACAGAAAGACTGGTTATAGTAAAAGAATTGAAACTGGTTATAATAAAAGAATCTTGCATCTTTATTGTATCTGGTTAAAATTAGGGTAGTAATGCTCAGACATGGAAATTCCTGGAAACTTTGATTAGCTACTAAATGGAACATATCCAGAGGAGCACTTTGCTCATGATCAGAACAGGATGTGGTATTCCAAGTGTAGCCTCACTAGTGTGATATAGAGTGGTACTATCACTTCTCATGATTTTGATGCTATCCCTCCATTGATGCAGCCTAGAACTGCATCGGGTTTTTTGGCAGCTAAAGCACACTGCTGGCTGATATTTAGGTGTTGGTCTACTAATACACCTAAATCCTCCCACAGTTAACTACTGTTGAACCAGGTTCCACCTATTATATACTCATGCATTTTGTTTTTCCTGCCCAAGTGTAGAATCTTACTTTTCACAGTACTGAACTGCATCTTTTTGGATAGCGCTCAGTGCTCAAGTCTGTCAAGATCCTTCTGAATCTTGAGTCTATCTTCCAAAGTGTTAGCAATTCCTCCCAGCTTGGTGTTGTCTGCAGATTTGCTGAGCTCTCCTTCTGTCTCCTTATCAAGATCATTTACAGGTAATCCTTGACTTACAACCATTTATTTAGTGATCGTTCAAAATTACAACGGTACTGAAAAAAGTGTTCACACTTATGACCAGTGCAGTATCCCTGTCAAACTTTGGATGCTTAGCAAATGGTTCATATTATGATGGTTGCAATGTTCTGGGGTCATTTGATCCCCTTTTATGACCTTCTGACAAGCAAAGTCAATGTGGAAGCCAGATTCACTTCACATCTGTGTTATTAATTTAACAGTTACAGTGATTCACTTAACAACTGTGGCAAGAGAGGTTGTCAAATGGGGCAAAACTCACTTAACAACTATTTTGCTTAGCAGTAGAAATGTTGGGCTGAATTGTGGCCATAAGTCAAGAACTACCTGTATGAAGATGTTGAAGAGCAATGACAGAACCCTGAGGTATCCCACAGCATATTTCTCTCCATGTTGCTGAAGCTCCATTGAGGACTACATGCTGAGTCACAGACCTACTTCTTCAGGAGATGAGAAAGAACAATAGAATAGAGTAGAGTAGAGTAGAGTAGAGTAGAGTAGAGTAGAGTAGAGTAGAGTAGAGTAGAGTAGAGTAGAGTAGAGTAGAGTAGAGTAGAGTAGAGTAGAGTAGAGCTGGAAGGGACCTTGGAGGTCTTCTAGTCCAACCCCCTTCTCAAGTAGGAGAACTTATACTGTCTCTGACAGGTGATGTACAACAGCTTAGTCTACTTTTTGTCTCTGACCCCTTAATCATCTTAGTTGCTCTTCTTTGCACTTTTTCCAAAGGGTTAAATTTCCAAAGTGATGTTTAATTGTGTATTGGTAGGAAGCTGCTTGTTCTATTTTGACTGAGGGTGGAGAAGATGAGATGTTAATGCCTGGGACAGTTTTTTTTTTAAATTAGACATTTTTTCTTTCTGTTCTCTAGATATGACATCATGAACCTGCAACACATAGAAGCTAACCATTATGATTATGTCCACATCGGGACTTGGCACCAAGGAATCTTGAATATCGATGATAACCGAATTCAAATGAACAAAACTGAAATGGTCCGGTCTGTATGTAGTGATCCATGTTTGAAAGGTCAAATTAAGGTAATTGTTCCTATGGAGGTACTTTTGTTGAATAAAATAGATGTAATCATTTTCTGGGCTCCTGCCTTTGACCCCCCCCCATGGCTGACACTTGATCCTGGGAAAAGACACAGTGGTTTAAGGTATTCCCAATAGGTACTATAATAGGAATAGCAATAGCAGACTTATATATCGCTTCACAGTGTTTTACAGAACTCTCTAAGCAGTTTACAGAGTCAGCATGTTGCCACCAACAATCTGGGTCCTTATTTTACTGACCTCAGAAGGATGGAAGGCTGAGTCAGTCTTGAGCCGGTGAGATTTGAACTGCTGAACTGCAGCTGGCAGCGGGCATTCAGCCGAATTAGCCTGCAATACTGCATTCTAACCGCTGCAGCATGGCTAACCCAGGTCCTCTCATATTTTCTTCTTCAAATCCAGAATATTGCCCAGCCCTAAAACATAATAAACATTTTACTCCAGTAGTTTGTGGACAATATTTGTTGTTATCCCAGATTTTGCAGAGTATATATGACTCATTTTTCTTTCTGTTAGATGTCGTAAACTTTACCTTAAGAAATGCAGCATATGTGGCATTTTTTTAAGCTCTTTTTTCTTCTTCTTTTTAAATCCTATCACATCACCAACAGGGACATTTAGTCCCAGAGATCTCGGATACAATTGCAGTATCCAAGTCCTTCCTTCAAGGTGTTTTCAAACACTTATTTATGCCATGTTTTTATTCAGCAAGGTTATCTTCCCTAAAGATAACCATCTTAATCCTGCATTTTTAGTCACTCTTAGGTTTCTTGCTGATAATATTTGTCTCCCTAGCTTGACAATTTTCTCCTGGTGATCTGATGAGGGGAGGGAAGGGGTGTCTTTATTGAATGGTAAATTTGAATTTATTTACTTCAAAAAGTGTCAGTTGGGACCTTCATGTTCATTCTATTCCACCTGCAGTCCTGTTTTAATGGCATTACTAGGGGCGGTGGTGCTGCCACAATTGCTCTTTTATCAAACCTAGTTTAGTCATAACTACAAATTGGGCTGAAAATGAGATGTTCTCCTTAAAATATATTGTCGTCCAGTTTCCCTATGCTTCCTATCATATCCTACTATTGAAATCCTATTTGTTTCATGAACATTATCTCTTTCATTTTCTAATAAGTGTTTGTATTCCTGTTTTTGAATAAAGGAATATAGCCAGAGCCTTCTGCTTTATTAAAAAGACTTTCCATGAGGGTTTTTTTCTGAATGAACAGACCATATCTGGCACTATGGTAGGACAGTGGTTAGAATGCAGTATTGCAGGCTAATTCTGCTCATTGCCAGGAGTTTGATCCTGATTGGCTCAAGATTGACTCAGCCTTCCATCCTTCTGAGGTCAATAAAATGAGGACCCAGATTGTTGGGGGCAATAGGCTGACCCTGTAAACTGTTTAGAGGGGACTGTAAAGTACTATGAAGTGGTATATAAGTCTAAGTGCTATTGCTATATCATATTCTATAATGTAACATTTACTGAACAATATGGTAGCTAATTATGTTATATAACTCCAGTTCCCTTACATGGAGACTAAAGTATACACCACATACTGCATTTCCCCTGTTCCCACATCATAGGCAGCTTTGAGCTGCAAAACAAAATCTCTATTCAAACAAAACTTCTACCTGCTGACTTCATTTGTATCTTGATAAAAACAATTTGCTACCCACCATGTTCATTTGGCATGAAGCAAAAAAAAAAAAACCCTATAAGAATCAGACAATGTATAGAAATTTAGCTTGACAGAACAATGGTTCCATTTACGTGGTGCAGGATGGCTGATAAAAAGCTGCAGTGTTACAGAAGGGGAATATTTATTAGTGAACTATCTGTCAGTAATACTTGATTTGCTCTTTCATATAACATTGGATTGTCCTTTTTTAGTTCTATGAGAAAAACAAAGGACCTGCACTGTTCAATTTCCAAAAATGGGTAATTTTAATGTTTTCAGTAGAGATCAAAATAAACCCACCTGACCTATGTCCTTCCATCAAAATCTTATTGTCTCTTCTTGAATTATCCTTTTATTTGAAAGGAGGAGACAAGCAAACTGGCTACAACTGAAGATACTGACCTTGGTTTATCTAAAGATGTTGGCAGGTCTCAACTAGAGTTTCTTTACTCCAAAAAATGGACTCTAATGAGGATTCAAATGCAAAATCTTTTTCATATTTTTAGAAACTAACTAATACTCAAGTAGCATATGGTGACCAACCCAGATTGGGTTCTGCAACATTATCCTGGAAGATGTATATTAGTAAGTCCGGATCTGACCGAACCAGATTGAGCTTATTTATTAAAGCCTATCTGAAGGCGATTAAGGCGGCAAGATCTTTGTATCTTTCCGCTTTGATCGCGTCTGCGGAATCTCGTCCGGCCGCCCTGTTTAGGGTGACCCGATCCCTTATTAACCCAAGGGGTCCGGGGCCTCCCTTGCAGGGTAGTGCCGAGGACTTTAATAACTGTTTCGCAGACAAAGTGGCTCAGATCCGGGCTGACCTAGACTCCAATTGTGTAGCAGAGTCGACTGATAATGATTCAGTTGAGGGGACAGGGGCATGTTCTTGTCCGGTCATCTGGGGAGAGTTTGAGACTGTTACGCCTGAGGAAGTGGACAGGGCCATTGGATCTGTATGTTCTGCCACCTGTTTGTTGGACCCGTGTCCCTCCTGGCTGGTTTCGGCCAGTAGGGTGGTGACACGTACCTGGATCCAGGAGATTGTCAACGCTTCTTTGAGGGAGGGGTCCTTTCCGGCTCCCTTAAAGGAGGCACTTGTGTGCCCCCTCCTCAAGAAGCCTTCCCTGGATCCAGAAATTTTGACCAACTATCGTCCGGTCTCCAACCTTCCCTTTGTGGGGAAGGTTGTCGAGAAGGTGGTGGCGCATCAGCTCCAGCGGTCTCTGGAGGAAGCCGATTATCTGGGCCCTCTGCAGTTGGGATTCAGGCCCGGCTACAGCACCGAAACTGCTTTGGTCGCTCTGATGGATGATCTCTGGCGAGCCCAGGATAGAGGCTAGTCCTCTGTCCTGGTGCTTCTTGACCTCTCAGTGGCGTTCGATACCATTGACCACGGTATCCTTCTGCGCCGGCTGGAGGGATTGGGAGTGGGGGACACCGTATTGCGGTGGTTCTCCTCCTATCTCACTGGTCGGTCGCAGTCGGTGTTTGTGGGGAATCGAAGGTCCACCTCTAGGTTACTCCCATGTGGGGTGCCTCAGGGGTCGGTTCTCTCCCCCCTACTTTTTAACATTTACATGAAGCCACTGCCACGGAGTGAGATACCATCAGTACGCTGATGATACTCAGCTGTACATTTCCACTCCTGGCCATATCAG
Source organism: Bothrops alternatus (assembly GCA_034064705.1). NCBI lineage: Eukaryota > Metazoa > Chordata > Lepidosauria > Squamata > Viperidae > Bothrops > Bothrops alternatus. Next base: position 3,827,301 of record JARGCV010000023.1, read on the forward strand.
TGAAGCGGTTGAGGTGATGTGCCGGTGTCTGAGGCTGTGAGGGTCTGGATGGGTGTTAACAGATTAAGGCTCAACCCCGATAAGACAGAGTGGCTGTGGGTGATGCCTCCCAAGGACACTTCTATCTGTCCTTCGATTACCCTGGGGGGTGAATCTATAAACCCCTCAGAGAAGGTTCGCAACTTGGGAGTCCTCCTTGATCCACAGCTGACATTGGATCATCATTTGTCGGCAGTGGCGAGGGGGGCATTTGCCCAGGTTCGCCTGGTGCACCAGTTGCGTCCTTACTTGGATCGGGAGTCACTCCTCACAGTCACACATGCCCTTGTCACCTCGAGGATCGACTACTGCAATGCTCTCTACATGGGGCTACCCTTGAAGAGTGTTCGGAGACTACAATTAGTGCAAAATGCAGCTGCGCGAGCAGTTGTGGGTCTTCCTCGTTGTGCCCACATTTCATCAACTCTCCGCACGCTGCATTGGTTGCCTATTGGTCTCCGAGCCCAATTCAAGGTGTTGGTTATTACCTATAAAGCCCTTCATGGCTTGGGACCAGGATACTTACGGGACCGCCTTCTGCCACATACTTCTCTACGACCGGTGAGAGCGCACAGGGTCGGCCTCCTCCAGGTCCCGTCAACGAAACAATGTCGTCTGGCGGGCCCTAGGGGGAGGGCTTTCTCTGTTGCGGCGCCCACCCTCTGGAACCAACTACCTCCTGAAGTCCACGTTTCTCCGACCCTCCTGGCCTTCCGAAAGAATTTAAAAACCTACCTCTGCCGGCAGGCCTGGGGATTATTGTTGATTGTGGTGTGATTGATGAGTATGTATGGGGTTTGTATTTTTAATGTTGTTCGGATTTGTTCAATTGTTTATATATATATGTTGTAAGCCGCTCTGAGTCTTCGGAGAGGAGCGGCATACAAATCCGAATAAAATAAAAAAAATAAAATAAACTTTCATTCATTAATGTTTCAATCAAGATATACTTTTGAGGTTATCAATACTTTTACTTTCCAATTCTTTTGACCTACAAAATGACCCTATGTTGCAACAGACAATTAGTCTCTGCAACTCAGTCTTTACTTGAACTGGATTTGCATATCATACTAAATTAAAATATTGCTTTCTTCTGACTATGTAATATATGAGTGCAATTATTATAGATGGTGGGGAGCGCTCAGTACTCAGCAGCACTGAGTTTGTCAGCTGGAAAGTTGATAGCCAAGGTTCAAGACCTGAGCACTGCATGATGGGGTGAGCTCTCGTTACTTGCCCCAGACCCTGCCAACCTAGCAGTTCGAAAGCATGCAAATGCAAGTAGATAAATAGGTACCACTTTTGTGGGAAGGTAACAGGAAGGTAACACCTATGCATTGGTGTATAGTCATGCTGGTCACACGACCACAAAAGGGTCTTTGGACAATGCTGGCTCCATCGGTTAAGAAACAGAGATGAACAACACCCCCTGGAGTCAGACAGGATAAACCTTTGTTTTATAGATGAGTGTTATAGATCAGCTTGGCTGTCAATAGTTTTAGGATAAGATTTTCTCTGGCTCTGCTACTTTGACTCCTTTTTCTGGTGAATGCCAGGGTAAGAAGCCCTGGGACAATTAGATTGAAAGCCTTGAGTCTTGTTATGGAGCTACAGATCTTTCAAAGCCTCAGGCACTTTGTTTTTACTTGCAGAAGATCTATTTTAGCCCAGATAAGTTGAGTCATCGATACAGGTTTTAAAATTTGTCTATTGCTATTACTTTATGAGACTGTATTCATAATGTCATACACTCTATTGCTAGAGGGACAATGTATTCGGAAACCACGTTAAAAGGTTTTCATGTAAAAATGAATTTCTAATTTTATTGTAGGTTATAAGGAAGGGAGAAGTGAGCTGTTGCTGGATTTGTACAGCTTGCAAGGAGAATGAATTTGTGCAAGATGAGTTCACATGCAAAGCCTGTGAACTGGGATGGTGGCCTAATGATGAGCTGACAGGTATGAGCAAATCTTTACAATAATAGTCTTACAATAACTACTCCAAAATAATAATGTTTATTTTACTTATTTATCTTCCATTTTCTTTCTTAAATTCAATTTCAAAGCAAGGTGTATAATGAATAGACAGAAAGAAGTACAATACCTGGACAGTCACAGAAGTATGTGTCTGATTGCACGTACAAAAAAAAATCAATGTCCATAAAGTAGTCTTCATTTAGCAACTGCCTCATTTAGTGGCCATTTGCATTTATGACAATGCTGAAAAAGTAACTTTGCCACCAGTCCTCACATTTATGACATTCATAGCTCTGTAAAGCAAAAGAAAGCTGCAGTAAGATCATCAATACAGTAACAGTTTCACTTAGCAACTGCCTCACTTAACAACTTAATTACCAGTCCCACAGATTACCAGCTGGGATTGCTAAACGAGAACTACCTGTAGATTGATACTTCGACATGGGGATGTACACATCAGGCATTTTCTTCCGGGCAGCTGTGATCCTCAGAGGAAAGAAAGGGGGTACACAATCCTCCTGTTGTATGTTTCTCACTCTGTTATTTAAAGGCAATTCATGATATCTATTTTAGGTCCTTTAGTCAAGTGGCAAAACTCTTATAAGAATCTCAGAGGAAAGTAGGTCAAATTTCTGTTTGGACCTTCCTAGTCTACCTTGTCATTGTCCTCTGATTCTAGCTGATCCAGTTTTGTGAATCATAGCTGACATTCAAAAGTAAATTGGCAAGCAAAGCAGCTGTTGTGGAATAGGAGTCATATGAATGTAAGCTTTTGCATTTAAGTTCAATTGAAGTTTAACACAATTTTCAAAGAAAACGTCATGGGGAGCATCTGACAATAACACAATGTGGATTGCTACTAGGATAATTTATAAGCAAGGTATAAATCAATGGCATCAGTTAAAATTATGTAGTGAAAGCAAAAAAGAATGCTGAATTTCTTCAAAAAGTCAAAAGAAGCCATCATTCCAAGTTAAGTCTGAAGGAGTGTGATGGCTCAGTGATTAAAAATACTGAACGTGTCAGCTTGACAGCCTGGGTTGAAGACCTGAGTGCTGCGCGACGGGGTGAACTCCCGTTACTTGCCCCAGCTCCTGCCAACCTAGCAGTTCAAAAGCATGCAAATGCAAGTAGATAAATAGGTACCACTTCAGTAGGAAGGTAACAGCATTATGTTGCTGTTGGCCATGTGATCAAGGAAGTGTCTTTGGACCACACTGGCTCTCTCAGCTAAGAAACAGAGATGAGCATTAGAGTCAGATATGACTGGACAGGGGAAACCTTTACCTTTAGAAATTCTGAATGAAAAAAGTCACAATACATGCAGTATAATACATGCAGTTAGTTTCAGACAGTCGATTGTTATGTAATATTTCATCTTCCACATGAAAATTGTATATATCTTACTACAAAGAATATTAATGGAGACAAATGAGTTTCTATGATAGGATGAGAACTTTATTTGACTTCTGGAATATTTACAGCTGGAATAATGTAAAATTACTCAAAGCATCATAGCCACTAGGATTAGAAAGCATCAGCCTTTCAGGTAGCTAATATAACAAACACAAACTATGAGTATTAACACTATCTTTATAGTGTTTGGTAGGGTTACAGTAACAGAAACTTGCAGGTTTGAAAGTACTTCCCCCCTTCTTACTTTTACTTTCCCCAAAACTAGGGATGGTGCTTTCTGAGATGCTGTCTTTATCCTTACCCCTCCTTCGGTCTCAGATGTCATTTATCAGACTTGACTAGGCTACAGCTCTACCTCCTTATCTCCTAAGGTCATTCCCTCATACCATTACCTGAGCTATCTTACCAGCCCTTAAATAACTCCATGGCCTTCTAATTCATTTCTGAACACAGGGCTCTGTTCTGGGCCCAGTGCTCTTCAACATCTTCATCAACGATTTGGACAAGGGAATAGATGGAGAAATCATCAAATTTGCAGACGACACCAAGGTGGCAGGAATAGCCAACACTCCAGAAGACAGGCTTAGGATACAGGAGGATCTGGACAGACTTGAACACTGGGCGCTATCTAACAAAATGAAATTCAATGGTGAAAAAAGCAAGGTTCTACATTTAGGCAAGAAAAACCAAATGTACAGGTATAGTATAGGGGGTACCTTGCTCAATAGTAGTAACTGTGAGAGGGACCTCGGAGTCCTAGTGGACAATCACTTAAATATAAGCCAGCAGTGTGCTGCAGCTGCCAAAAACGCCAACACAGTGCTAGGCTGCATTAACAGAGGGATAGAATCAAGATCATGTGAAGTATTAATACCACTTTACAATGCCTTGGTAAGGCCACACTTGGAATACTGCATCCAGTTTTGGTCACCACGATGTAAAAAAGAAGTTGAGACTCTAGAAAGAGTACAGAGAAGAGCAACAAAGATGATTAGGGGACTGGAGGCTAAAGCATATAAGGAACGGTTGCTGGAATTGGGTATGTCTAGTTTAATGAAGAGAAGGACGAGGGGGGACATGATAGCAGTATTCCAATATCTCAGGGGTTGCCACAAAGAAGAGGGAGTCAAGCTATTTTTCAAGGCGCCTGAAGGCAGGACAAGAAGCAACAGATGGAAACTGATCAAGGAGAGAAGCAACCTGGAACTAAGGAGAAACTTCCTGACAGTTAGAACAATTAACCAGTGGAACAACCTGCCTCCAGAAGTGGTGAATGCGCCAACACTGGAAGTTTTTAGGAAGAAACTGGATAGCCATTTGTCCGAAATGGTATAGGGTTTCCTGCCTGAGCAGGGCGTTAAGACTAGATGACCTCCAAGGTCCCTTCCAACTTTATTGTTATTATTATTGTTGTTGTTGTTGTTGTTGTTACATCTGAAAATGGAAATTAGGTTAAACAGCACAGAGTTTGGCATGGGTAGGAGACACTTAGCACAACCCAATGGATTTGCAACACAAACCCAAGCTTGCTAAAAAAAAATCCAAGCCATATTTACCCCTGATCAATCACATCAATATTCCCTTCACTTTACTCCTAGGAAAAGAAAGGATGAAAGAGAGTTTTGCATTTGTTCTACTTTGCCTCCAGTTGCTATTCCTTTCTTCTCCTCACCCCACCCCAAGAATGACACAGAAGAGATCTGCATGTCCTTTCTGCTGCTGCTGCTCAGTCTGCCTGCTGTATGGGTCAGGAACCAATATGGCATGGTAGTTAGAATGCTAGGCTATAACAGGTTAGACACAAATTCCCACCACCATGAAAGTTCACTGGATGGCTTTGGGTCAGCCCCTCTCTCTCAACCCAATCAGCCATATACAAGGTACAAGGTACAGGTGCAAGATTCTTGTAGGGAAAAATATGAACAGGAGTTGCTATTCTTGCTGCTGTGTTCCTGGAGAAAAGATAGGAATCCAGGAATGTTTTTAGCAACACCCAGGGCTTTTTTTCCTCATAGAACACCCAGAACGGAGTTCCAGCACCTTTTTTGGATGGAACCTTGTTGGGTAGGCAAGGCGGGTTGTATGAAGTGTGTGAGTTCCGGCACCTTTTTTTTTTTTTAAGAAAAAAAGCACTAACAATACCCTTAGTAGGAATTTGATGTGTGTGCACATTGCTGTTAGTTATACCACCCGGAAAACTACAAATAATTTGAATTAATACTTTTCTTAAAAAAAACCAGGCGTTTATTTTGGGTGGTCAAATCATAAATGAGATTGATGTTATACAATTTCTGCATTCCGAAACTTGAAGTAGCTGTGTATTCTTAAGAGTTTAAAATTTACAGCTAGTTTTCACCACATGTATCATAGTTGCAGAGTAGCATTGAGATTATTGGAACATTGTGAGGGAGTAAAACTGTAGGTGGCAAGAATTGCTTTAAACCATCCAACTCCTATATTTCTTGGAAACTTATTTGGTTTTTTTCTTCTGCTCAGCAGGCATTTATAATTCATTTAAAACTTTACATACTCATGGCTACATTATCAAACTCATGACTGTTGACCAAATAAATTAGCACCTAAACTGGGCAATCAGCATAAATAGGATGATGTATCCCACTCATGTACCCTTAACCCAGTAGATCTTTTATCCCTGTTTTTTCTACAAAGTGAATGCAGAGTTTCATTTAGGTAAAACAAACAAACAAAAAATACATTACCTTGATAGTTAATGAAACTGAAGCTGCTGGATTTCTGGCTGTCCAGATTACAAGTGATGCAGACAAATAATTATATAGATAATGCTGTCTAGTAGAATAAGGACTGAAATGCATGATATCAATTTAAAATTTTAAAAATCCATTCTTAATGTTGCTTTTAATAGTCAGGAATATTGTCTAGTAATAATCAAAATGTCCAGCCACTTTAAAAATGAAATGCCTCTGCTATCTAACTGTCTTTTATACTGTAAATGTCTCAGAAGCTGAATAAATATGCTGGCAGGAGAATTAATTTTGTCTGTGTATTACTAAATAGAAACTGTAACTAACATCTATTTGGGTCTGAATGCTGTCTTGGGGATGTTCGTTGACCTTGAAGTTGTAAGTTTACAGTTGAGAAATAAATAGATTCTGAAAACTAAACTCTTCTTCAAATTGCCATGAAAAATTAAGAAGAGTCTGTTCTTTTTTTATGTGGAGTAAGAAATTACAACAATGATACACAAGAGGACTTGCAGTTGTGTGGTAGGATTTCCCTGGTGTTTCCTCTTTCTTTTGTCCAAATTCGTGGAGCAGATTTAACAAATACCCAGAGAGCTGGAAGGAGGAAGGATAATCTATTCTGTTGGCAGATTTTGTTCTACCAATGGAATGACATAATTAGATGAAGCTTTTCACTGTCTTTCTTTTGTGCAAAAATCACTTGTTTTCATATGAATGCAGGATCATTTCTCTTATGCAACTGCTCTTTAATGATCCCAAAGGAGCTTTTTATTTTGCTATATTTGTCTGCTTATCCAATCATTTCTTTTTCTTTTTTGTATCCGGTAGGCTGCAAACCTATCCCTGTAAAGTATCTGCAGTGGAGTGACATAGAGTCCATTGTAGCTGTGGTCTTCTCTTGCCTGGGCATCCTCGTCACCATGTTTGTTACCCTTATCTTTGCACTGTACAAGGACACCCCTGTCGTCAAATCCTCTAGCCGGGAGCTGTGCTACATAATACTTGCGGGGATCTTCCTTGGTTATATATGCCCTTTCACCCTCCTTGCTAAGCCCACTGTCGCCTCGTGCTACCTCCAGCGTCTTCTGGTGGGGCTTTCCGCTGCCATGTGCTATTCTGCCCTTGTAACAAAAACCAACCGCATTGCACGCATTCTGGCAGGGAGCAAGAAAAAAATTTGCACCCGCAAACCACGCTTCATGAGTGCTTGGGCCCAAGTGGTCATTGCCTCCATTTTGATCAGCGTACAGCTGACATTGGTGATTACACTGGTCATCATGGAGCCCCCTTTCCCCATCCTTTCCTACCCCAGTATCAAGGAAGTCTTTCTGATCTGCAACACCAGCAACTTAGGCGTGGTTGCCCCAGTGGGCTACAATGGACTCCTCATCATGAGTTGCACTTACTATGCTTTCAAAACTCGCAATGTGCCCGCCAATTTCAATGAAGCTAAGTATATTGCCTTCACTATGTACACAACCTGCATCATCTGGCTTGCCTTTGTACCTATATACTTTGGGAGCAACTACAAGATCATTACAACTTGCTTTGCCGTGAGCCTGAGTGTGACAGTTGCCTTGGGGTGCATGTTCACTCCCAAGATGTATATCATCATTGCAAAGCCCGAAAGAAATGTCCGCAGTGCCTTCACCACTTCAGATGTGGTGCGTATGCATGTCGGGGATGGCAAGACACCTTGTAGGTCCAACACTTTCCTCAGCATATTCCGGAGAAAGAAGCCAGGCGCTGGAAACCCAAAGTAAGTATTTTGACGATGCACCTCTATAACACTCTCTTTTTGTCTTCCTTGTTCTTCTAAAACCTATGTGTTAAAAAAAATATTTTGCATTAAAGAAGTTAAGCAAAGCAAAATCTGAAATAGGGATTTGTTCTTCCTCTTTGCTGCTCTGAAACTGCAATCAGTCTAATATTCTGACATGTTCTTATCATCTCCAATCTTATAAACCTTTCTGGTTTCCTTTGATGTTTGTTTTCTGCTCACTAATAATGTGCATATAAAATAATCGGGCAGAACAGTGAACTATCAACAAATCTTGGAAAGGCTGTTTTTACATCTGCAATAATTTTTCTTTCTGTGCCAATACAGTCACACAATGAAGAATTTACTAAACCTTTACTAACTTATACATTAGGCTTCTCACAGAGACAACTGAAAATCTCAGCTCTCGAGATGCTCAGCCTTTACTCAGTACGAGGTACTCAGTAGAAAACTCACACACATCACGCCACAAGATTGGTTTCTTTAAATACAGACAAGAAAGAAACTTTATACTGTACATAAAGAAGAATTGCTATCTCGGGTGTTTAAATTCTAAGTCTGCTCCTGCTTCTTTGAATCAACAGATATTTGATTGCTCTCTCAGCCTTGAGAGACATTGCTCTGTATTGACTTCATTTTGTACATTATTGGCCTTTCTAATAAACTGAGATTCTATTATGCTCAGTGGTTGGCTAAAACTGAATTGAACAGTCTTAATCGTCTAAGAATGCTTTTGTCTCAATAAGCTTTTTTTCACAGCCCAATATATGACAGGTAAGTCACCTGGAAAGGTTCTTAAAGTCATTTCAAATTCAGTGTTTTTCTGACTCTTGTTCTGCTTAACAAAAATACTCACCCAAATCTGCCAAAGTTGTTGGAAGGCTGTGCACAGAACAGCACTTTAGCCAACAGATTGACGAATATTGTATTTCAGCAGCTTTCAGCTGACTGAATCTTTTCCCTAGAAAAAATAGGCCTCACATTGTTTATGAATTATAGTGCAAGACTCTCTAAGAAAACTCTCCCTGAATTCTGTGTGGATACGGCAGAACCTTATGATTCATTCACTCCATCATTTTTTCTCTGCCTGATGAAAAATCCTGGGAGTTTTTTCTATTCATGCAGTCTCCATTGAAAGAAGAAATCAATAGAGACTTTTCTGTGGTTTTCCCTTTATTCAAACAGAAGGAAGGAATGTTGTGGGATGATAATTATATGCACAAGTAACTGTAGGGCAATTAGATGAATTTCTTACCTTATAAAACAAAGTTTACAGACACTTCTATATAATATAGAGATGATATTTGAGACTATCATTACCATCCTTATCATGATCCAACTAATTTAGTTTAACATTCATACTTGAGTAATTTCCTAGGATTCTACATAGTGTTATTTCTAGATTGGTATTATTAGACAAAAGTGGTTCATCCTAGAATAGAAAGTAATGGTAAGCTAAGCTATTTTTTTATTATTTTGAATAAAATTCAGTTGATGCTTGATATTCATCAAAGCTTAAGAATTTAAAGGGCTCAGTTCAGGAACTTCTGGAAATGTAATTGCAATGGATCTTCTCGAGACAGCAGGTATGCAACTACCAGGATAAAAAAAAAATGCCCTGAAATAGCAATCCATGTAAACTTTTAAAATTTATTTAGTTTTTTTTTTACAATAGTGGTGCAGAAGAATCATTAGAGCCGTGAGTTTGGGAAGATTACATATACAAGAATAGGTAAATGTTATACTTAATTATTTTTTGTCCTTTGAGGAATGTTATGTTATGAGGAACACAATATTTCTGGCAGGTTTTTTAAAACCATTTTTGTTCTTTTTCGAGGACCAATATAAAATGGTAAAATAATTACTCTGATAATTTTATAATTCTTATATTTTTATTTATTAAGTTTTAAAAACAAAGGAACAGCATTAAAATGTCCAAAGAATATCAATAAATATTGCCAAATTAGAGATAGGAGAAGAATAGATAACAATATTGAACAATAAGGTCCTGATCATTTGCCGTTGAAAAAAACTACATCATAAGCTCCGCTGAGAATTTAGAAGCAGATAAAGAACTGGAAGAATTAAAAAGCATTCCCCTATTTTTCTGGCTCATAATATCTCCCAAAATGCATTAAAATGCTATTTATTTTTATATTTGAATTTGCATACAACTTATGGACTTTGAGGGAAAAAGTATTTATGACTGTTTACTTTGTGTGAAAATACATATAAAAATAAACATTTTGGAGAGTTTTATTTTTAAAGAATCAGATTATTGCAGAAACAAACAGAATGTATTAATGAACTATCATGGGGAGGAAATGCTAACAGAATTAGTCAAGAGAGTAAACAATTTCCTTCAAAAATGATTTTATCATAAAAACATCTTAAAATAAAGATTTTATTATAATTTCATATCCGTTCCTTTCAATACAACATGGGCATGACTCAGAAACAGGCTATTTGTTTATAAGAGCTGCTAGAGAACAAAAATGGAAGTGGATAAGAAAGAATAAGGCAATTTTACAGACTCAGGTATTGTAAGAAACAAAATACCGGCTCTTCTCGGCTAAAAAAAAAAATCCAGTCTTTATCCATAGTAGAAATTCAAAATAGTTGTATTAAATGAATGCTTGCCTTTGTAAATGTTCAGATGATCTGTCTGAATTAAAGTTCATAGTATCTAGTTTACATGTAATGTTAAGCCATAATATGGTTTGAGATTTTGGGGCTCAGTGTAATTTAGCCTTATTTGGAACCAGGGACTCTGGGAAGTAAAACATGGTTTAAAAATCCTGGCGTAGGGTGTTGACTGAATTCACCCAGTATGAAATGTCAAACTGCCCACTGTGTCATTCTGTTGCAACAGAAGACACAACTGCATTCTAATGGGTATCCAGCTCTGGTTTAACCTGGAGTTCTTCTATTTGCTCAAATATATTCTCATTTCTATCTATAAGAAGGGGCAAAATAATCTAACAGTAGCCTTGTAGTAAAATATACAGTATATTACCAGTACGTTTATGCAACTTTGACACTTCTCTTTGTAAATGTGAAATTGTGGGCATTGTCCAGGTATTCCTATTATTCTGGGCGTTCAGATTCTGACTGAAAATTTCATCCTTCAAGGTGGAAGGTTGGATGCTTATTCTTCTATCTTCCATAATCATCCACCTGCCCTGATATCTCTCTCTGTAATCTCTTCTGGCCCTCGCCTTACGCCCCTTTCCAATCCATTAGCCCAAGTTTTTCTTCTGTATTCCAATCAGTAGCAAAAGTCATGCCTATTAAATCTAGCCATTCTTTTTGTTCTGTCCACGTCAGTCTGCCACATTTCCAGAAGAGCGAGGCCAAGACCAAGCCAATACTGCCTCTAAGCTCCCCATCAAAGAAGCAGTCTTTATTAACAGAGTCAAGGAAGGGAGCTCTCTGCTATACCCTATTCATTCCCTTTGCATTAGCCTGCAAATTTAATGGCCCAAGATGGCAGTGCAGCTTCCCTGTCTTGCTTACTGATTTTCTCTAGAATGTAATAATGCCAAAATAGGACAGAATACATTAACATTTTCCAGGAGAAAGAAACATAACCTCATTTCCATAACGGCTTCTAGAGCAGCATTCTCCAGCCTAATATACTCCAGATGTGTAAGATTACAAATCCATTGTTCTGTCTGAAATGAAAGAAGTTTTTGGCTAATACAGGGGTGCTGAGGAATTTTGGGATTTGAAGTCCACAAGTCATAAAAGGGCCAGGTTTGAAGACCCCTGGGCTAATACATCTCCATGTTGCGAAGACTGGTGGTGGTCGGGCAGGGGAGGGGGTTGCTCTTAGTTTATTTTCCTTTTTATTGCTTTAATTTGTTGCTTAACTCTTCACTGAAACAGGATATAAAAAAGTCCCTACTAACCTTTTCAAATAGTATTTTTCAATAATAGCAAAAGGAATTACATGAGGAAAAATATTTATCTTTTTTAAGATATTTAAAATATTTATCTAAATATTTATCTGCAATAGGCATGCAATGTGTAAATAATCTCTGTATCAGTTATACATTATAAGAATACATTTTTTATATTTGACAATAGTCCAATATCTCAAAACTGGCATTAAGATACTTTCTGAGAAAAATCTTTTTCTTATAACATTTTAAATATTTTAACTTTTCCATTGATATTTTTCTGCTGGGACTTTATGAAATTAGAAACTAATATTAAACTATATCCAGTACATGGATGAATGGATGTATGAATATTGCATGAAAAAATAAAAACACTGCCATGACCATATAGAATAGATGCAAGCCTAAACTTTAACCCAAGCTTATTTCCAGAAGCAAAAATGCTGCTACAAATCTGTTTTTCAGTGGAGATGCACATCTTATTACACTGCATAATCATTAACATGCTGATGAGTGTCCAGGAAAATAACATTAACTTTAAAGTACTGTCTCAGAAAGCCAAATAGCTGTAAATGTGAAGTCCTTGGTGCTGTCTGAGCTTGGTTGTTTGCTTGCAGATGTTTTATTATCCAACTAGGTAACATCATCTATAAAATACAGGGTAAAATACTGGGTATTTTAAGGAGGAGGCTTTTGCAGGGTTTTTAGTTATTGTCCATCATTTGGAGTTTGGAGACAATATAAAACTTAAAACAAATAAGAACCATAAATCTCATGAATGGAAAGAAGGGGAGCATAGAATCATAGAGTCAACAGTGTTCTGAACCATTGTCCTATCATCTCTTCTTACAGTTGTATTGGGGAAATTTTCTCCATAGCAACCCCCACTCCATAATAACCAAAATTCAGACAGCACCAAGGTCTCCATAGTTTAACTCTGCGCTACATATTGTCTTCTACTGGAGATATAAATGTATTTGTGAAGATAAGACTTGGTTAACCATCACATGTAACTCAACCAACATCTGTAACAAAGAGGCAAGATTTACTTTACCTAAACCAGTTCTGAAGATGTTCATCTAGCTTAGTTCCCAGAGAAAGAAAACCCCTTCTCTATTTATCTCTTTGTCAGTTGATATCCAATACTTAATATTAATTTCTTGTCATGTCCAGCTGTTGCTTCTTATGAAAAAAAAGTGTTCAGACCATCACTGATTCCTCAGGAATAATAAAACAAAAAAACAAATAAATAAATAGCAATTCAGCTAAAGGTGGTCTTCTAAATCTAAGAAACTAACTCCACTGGAATTTCCTTTCCTTCTGCTCAACAGTCATGCCATTGGGCTTTGGCAGAGGGAGATGCAGACTTTAATAAGTGTAAAAATGAACTTTCAAATATTTTTGTTTGATTTCTTCTTTCTATCATTTTTATTCTTTTCCATTCAATGGAATGTTGGAAAGGAATAACGTAAAGGGATTTAGGAAATTGTCTGTCCATCCATCTATCAGCAGAACAGCTTGCCAAGAATAGACAGAATGGGACCAGATTTAATGTAGGAGAAAAAGTTAGTAAAAGTAGCCAGGTTCCCCTTCTTTCCATTCATGAGACTTATAATTCTTATCTACTTTTAATGTTTATATTGTCTTCTAGATCCAAATGATGTACAATAATTTAAAAACCGCAATGACCCCTCCTGCAAAAAGTCAAAGAGTTAAACAAATATATAAATAATTGTTCCCACAGATACCAATATGCTTCACCAAGATCACTTCATCACCACAGCCAGTATGAAAAAAGTGAACAGGTAATAGGTCTACCCATGTTTCCCCTGAAATAAGACCATGTCTTATATTAATTTTTGCACCAAAAACACATTAGGGCTTATTTTCAGCGAAATACAGTACTAAATGCATCCATCTGGCTGATGATCTTAACTGGGGCTTATTTTGGGGGTAGAGCTTATATTATGAGCATCCTGAAAAATCATGCTAGGGTTTATTTCCTGGTTGGGTCTTATTTTTGTGGAAACTCTATATGTATGCTTCATGCCTGAAAAAAATCCTGATATATTAAGAATTGTTTCAACTCCTAACCTGTTGAAACTTGAAAATGACCAGATTTTTTCTAACGAACAGCAAATGCACGTTTGGTTTGTGATAGGTCTGAAAACATTTTTTTCAAATCATTCTGGACTCATAGATAAATCTGCTAAGAACCTATTAGCAATTATTATTTAAAACTAGAAATGCACATGGGAAAAAATGAACATTGCCCATAAACCCCTTTTATAATCCGTAAGGAATATAAAAGTTCCTTATTTTAATTTGTCCATTTATCTTTTTTCCTCTTCTCTCAAAATGCCATGAGATTAAAAAATAAAAAATTAAGGGATTATAAATGTTTATAACCATTTAAGTTTATTACAGTCAATCATAAAGTCGGATTGAAATTGGATGATTCTGAAACATTAAACATATTTTACAGACTGCAATATCCATTAATTACTTCAAACAGCGCAGACTCGCTGCTACCGAGATATCAGGTTGTGAGTCCCTTCTTATGAGGTTGGACCTAGGTGTACAGGTGGGTCTGTTGCTTACGTACCTGCCTCCCAGCTGCGTTTCTACAGCCCTGCCCACACTACTCGAGGAGGTAGCTGGGTTGGCGGTTGAGTTCCCCAGACTTATTGTCTTGGGGGACTTTAATGTGCCGTCACTCGGTGAGTCCTCCGGGTTGGCGCGGGAGTTCATGGTTTCCATGGCAACCATGGACCTGACACAAGTAATTGAGGGCCCAAGCCATGAGAGGGGACACACACTTGACTTGGTTTTTCTCTCGGAACAGCTGAGGAATGATCCGATATTGAGGGAATTAGAAGTGTTGCCCATGTCATGGACAGATCATTTTCTGCTGCGGCTTGAGTTTACGACACCAATTCTCTCTCGCAGGGAGTCGGAACCGATTAAATGGTTCCGCCCCAGACGCCTGATGGACCCTATTGGTTTTCAAAGGGCGCTTGGGGAATTGCCGGATTCGCTCGTACACAATTCGGCGGAGTCCCTAGTGACGGCCTGGAATATGACCGCTACGGGGGCTCTAGACTGGATTGCACCGTTGCGACCTCTCTGTGGTAGCAGACCCAGGAGATCTCCTTGGTTTACCGAGGAACTCAGGGGGATGAAGCGCCATAAGAGATGTTTAGAGAAGCAATGGAGGGGGAGTAGATTCGAATCTGATCGAACCAAATTGGGAGCTGATATTAAGACCTATTTGGAAGCAATCACTACGGCAAGATCTCAGTATCTTTCCACATTGATTGCGTCTGCGGAATCTCGTCCGGCTGCCCTGTTTAGGGTGACTCGCTCTCTCCTGGATACGGGGAGGAGAGAGGAACCTTTGCAGGGCAATGCCGAAGAATTTAACAGCTTTTTCGCAGACAAGGTCGCTCAGATCCGGGCTGACTTGGACTCCAATTGGAATACAGTGTCGGCTGACAATGAGTCAGTCGAGATGACAGAGGCCCGTCTTAGTCCTGTTGAATGGGAGGAGTTTGATCTGGTAACTCCTGATGACGTGGACAAGACCATTGGAGCTGTGAGTTCTGCCACCTGTTTACTGGACCCATGCCCCTCCTGGCTGGTTTCGGCTAGCAGGGCGGTGACACAGAGCTGGATCCAGGCTGTTATCAATGCTTCATTGAGGGAGGGGTCCTTTCCGGCTCCCTTAAAGGAGGCACTTGTGCGCCCCCTCCTCAAGAAGCCTTCCCTGGACCCGGCAGTTCTAAATAACTATCGTCCAGTCTCCAACCTTCCCTTTTTAGGGAAGGTTGTTGAGAAGGTGGTGGCACTCCAACTCCAACGGTCCTTGAATGAAACTGATTATCTGGGCCCCCAGCAGTCTGGGTTCAGGTCCGGTTACAGCACGGAAACTGCTTTGGTCGCGCTGACCGATGATCTCTGGCGGACCCGGGATAGAGGTTATTCCACTATCCTGGTGCTTCTTGACCTCTCAGCGGCTTTCGATACCATCGACCATGGTATTCTTCTGCACCGGTTGGAGGGGCTTGGAGTGCGGGGCACCGTTTTACGGTGGTTCACCTCCTACCTCTCTGGCCGGTCGTAGTCGGTGTTTGCAGGAGGTGAGAGATCGGCTCCGAGGTCCCTTCCATGTGGAGTCCCTCAGGGGTCTGTTCTCTCACCTCTGCTTTTCAACATATACATGAAAGCGTTGGGTGAGATCATCCGTCGACACGGGGTGAGTTTTCATCAGTATGCTGATGATACTCGGTGTTACATCTCTACCCCACATCATTACAGCGAAGCAGTGGAAGTGATGAACTGGTGCCTGGAGGCTGTTGGGGTCTGGATGGGTGCCAACAGGCTCAGACTAAATCCCGACAATACGGAGTGGCTATGGGTTCTGCCTCCCAAGGACAATTCCATCTGTCCATCCATTACTCTGGGTGGGGAAGTTTTATCCCCATCGGAGAGGGTTCGCAACTTGGGTGTCCTCCTCGATCCACAGCTAAGTTTAGAATACCATCTTTCGGCTGTGGCGAGGGGGGCGTTCGCCCAGGTTCCCCTGGTGCGTCAGTTGCAGCCCTATTTGGACTGGGAGTCACTCCTCACAGTCACCCATGCCCTTGTCACCTCGAGATTCGACTACTGTAATGCTCTCTACATGGGGCAACCTTTGAAGAATGTCCGGAGACTGCAGGTGGTTCAGAATGCAGCCGCGCGAGCCGTTTTGGGTCTCCCAAGACATGGTCATATCACTCCAGCCCTCTGTGAGCTGCACTGGCTGCCAATTGGTCTCCGTACACAATTCAAAGTGTTGGTTATGACCTATAAAGCCCTATATGGCAATGGGCCAGGATACTTGCGGGACCGTCTTCTGTCTCATGAATCCCAGCGACCGATTAGGGCACACAGGGTTGGCCTCCTACGGGTCCCGTCTGTTAGACAGTGCCGTCTGGCGGGACCTAGGGCTAGGGCCTTCTCTGTTGCTGCCCCAGCCCTCTGGAACCAACTTCCCTCAGAGGTTCGTACTGCTCCCTCCCTCCTAGCTTTCCAAAAAATTTTAAAAACACATCTATGCAGACAGGCTTGGGGCGTGTGAGCTGCGCTCTGCCCCTGGCCTTTGATTGGGAGTGTATGTTGTATGAGTGAGTATAGTTTTATAGTTTTATATTGTAGTATTATTTTATATGACTTATATATTTGTACTTGTATTTCTGTTGTGAGCCGCCCTGAGTCTGGGGAGAAGGGCGGCATATAAGTCAAAATAAAGATAAAGATAAAGATAAAGAAAGCTATTCGTTTTCCCTATTTTTGTTTATACATCTTTTGAAGCCAAATGAAAAGGCTATTTGGAAAGTAAATTTAACTCATTTAGTTGAAACTAAATTCCACTGAAATTGATTTGGATTTACTTCCAAATGATTGTCTTTGATTATATTATGAGCATTGAGGAGTTAATAAAGGCTAAAGAAAAATGGAGTCTTTTTATAGGGAAATAATGCCAAGCAGGCTGAATATAGGATGCTGAGAGAGAGGGAGAAGGAAAATCATTCATGCTATTTATTTATAAAATGAACTTTCCTTTGAAATACACATTTTTCAAAAAAATAACAATAAAATAAGGTTTTATAATACTTTCTTTTTAGATTCTATTTCAACATGTGACTATTCCTAATAACTTCATCAAAAACTCCTCAGATTCTCACTATATTAAAAAATAATAATCACATAAACAGTTTCTAAATTTGTACTTGGAAAGACTGGAAAATCTACAAACTTATTATTAAGTGATTTGAAAATCACATATTATATGCTGAAAAATGAAGTCATTGCTTACTCATTTTAATGCCCACTCAGCAATTAAACAAAGATTCATGCTTCCCCTTTTATGTCTCTATTTATTATAAACTGTTTACCTTTAACTACATCATTCAATTTTCCATTCTGTGTTGAAACAAAAATAAAAAGTTCGGTGGACTACATGACAAGTGATCAAATAATCAAACACCTAAAGAAATGCTTCTGAAAAGAATACTATTTCAATAAAGCATGAACAATTCACAAATGCCTGCAGAATTCCTGGGGATATTTATTTATATTCTTGAAGTTTTCAAATAAAACAAAGGCACCCATAGATATACTGTATATATTAGCAACTCTCTCCTTTATTCTCATTGTGTGTGGGACACACAATCCCAGCATGATCTTACCAACATTGCAGAGATCTCTCCACTGTTAACAAGAAAAATATCTTAAATATATGCATGCAGTCTGAATATCAACGATATTATTAATGTTGCATTAATGCATTAATTTACTTCAATGTTTTCTATTCTGTTAACATCATTTCCCCTTTTCTTCATCTTATATTTAGGTGAGCTTTGTTAAATTTTAACGGAGAAGAATGCTACATTTTGAATGTTTGACTTTCAGTGTTCTCTCTCTTGCATGTTCTACTCAACAAGAATTAATTACAGTGCACTGCCCAAATGTTAGCTTTGGCTCAGAAACTTATGCAAGACACACTGACAGATATTTATTTTATTTTATTGGTTTATCAAATTTAGAGACTGCTCATCTCATTCACAGGGCAACTCATCACTCTGTGCCAATCAGTCTGAGGGAGCCTTGCCCCCCATCACCTCCCCTACTTCGAATACTCTCTGCCACGAATATGTTCTCAGATAGTACAATAATTATACATGACATCCATTTGTGAAATTTGGTGACAATCCGAGATCTGAGATGCTTACTCTGCCTTTCTTTGCTTTTTGTAATTCTCTGTTCTGCCCTTAAAAAGAACTGGGTTCTCTAATGGGTCATATTTCCTTAGTACCTGGTAGGTCTGCTACTCCTGTTTATCTTTTAATTTTATAAACATTTTCAAATTTCCACATCTGGGCTTCAAAAACCCAGATGGTCATTGATGTCAGCAACAGTTTCTGTAAACAATTTGCTCGTGATCATTGGATTTTTTTCAGCCCAGATTTGATAGTCCTGTTTTAAAGAAAATAAGTTATCTTGCTACATACCAAGCACCATCATCATGGTCCAATGGGGGACCATCAGGGAAGACCACATATGTAAACTAGAGTGAGATTTAAAATAAATAAATAAGGAAGACTGAAATGGGAAATCTCTTCTGTTTTAGTGCCTAGAAAGGATCTGAATCTGTCCATGAAGTCACCAAGAATCTTCCTTGACTTGAATGTGACTTTATCTTTACCTTGCTCAAGAAGAATCAATAAGGCTTCTGCAAATGTAAACCTTTTGTTTGAGAATGTCAGCAACCCCACAGATAGATGGATAGTCCTTGTACGTGAAGGATTTCAAAAAGCCTTCTGAAAAGACTGTCAAAAATCAGAAGCAATGTTCTGTTCTGGGCTGGGGGGGGGGAAAGGAACAAAAATAAATGGACAGGTTTTTTTTACAGCAGGAGATATAAAATGTGACGTTATCTAACTGACCTAAAAGATCTGGAATTGCAGATGAACCGTTAGCAAGTCAAGTTGGCAAGGACACAAAATGGTTTGTTCCTTAGCAGAGAGAGAAGTAGAGTGATTTTAATGACTCAAAAGGATCCCTTCAAAATTGGCAAATGCAGTTCTGTCTAAACGCAATGCAACGCATATTGGGGCAAGAAACACAAATACACTGAGGTATTCTGAACGAGCTGGCAGTGCCTGACCAGGAAAAGTTACTCTTCCTGTCATAGATCATTCAGTGAAAATGTTAACCTAGGACACAGTGGCTGTTAAAAAGATAAAAACATTCCATTTTGTGAATCATTAGGGAAGAGATCAGGACTAACATATCCATTAACAATGATGTGATCACATTTGATGTTTATATTTCCCATGGCATCTGAAAATGTGGGGATAAAAAAAATGTGGAAAAAGACAATCTCTTCATATCTGTAATACGGAGACATGTTGTTTTCCTGTTTTGAGTTGGGCAGGTTTCCTTAAAGAGATGGAGAGCAAACGAGAGATGTGAATTTATTCATTGCATGAGTGGCTGTCAAACATTGGCCTATAGTATAACTATATATCACAATGTATTATTACTAACAAAACGATAATACAGTTTTTCATATTTTTTTAAAACAGAGTTTGTACAAGAAGTTATATAATGCATGATTTCCAGAAGAAGCTAAATTTGCATCATGTCCAGAAAAAGCTAAATTTTCCTATGAGCTATGAGAACAACTTTTGCAATGGGTTCAGTACAACAACTACTCTGTATGCTTTTTGCTTAACAATTTGGCGGTTGCAGTACTGGAGTAATCCTCTTCCTTGCTATTTCTTGCCTTTAAAAAAGGGTGCCAAGGGGGAGTTTAAAACGTATACCACAGTGAATCACTTGAAATTACTCAGCTGAAACTTTGCAGAGTTAATGTCCTTAATATGCTTAGTAATCTGTCCTTAATAAAGCTTCTCTGTATCTACAGGAACTGTTGTTAAGCTAACTGACCTATAAATTCCTGAATTCCCCAGATCCTTTTAAAAAGTTAATGTTCCATTTGTTTGTTTTCAGTCGCTGCGAGGCCAATCTTAGACAATAAAAAGGTGTTAGAGTTTGGTTAGAAGACTGATAATTTTGACGTTGAATTCTCCCCTAAGTGCTTATATGTTGTTTTTTTATATATCATTGATCTTATTTTGTAAAAACAATATCACTGCACATTCTTTTTTTTCCTTCTCCCTCTGATTTGCATTTTACTTGCCATTTGTTTGGACTGCGAGCAAGTCTGTATTCTCTCTTTTTTTTTCTCCACACTTGAGCAAGGTGTTCACTTTCCAATAGAATTTGTCCACTTTTCTCATAGCTTTCTTGGCTCTATTTGTTAACAATGCACACTCCCTCCGAATGTAATTATCTTTGTTGATTGGTTTGGCACCATCTAAAGGCTATTTGTTATTTTACTATTATCATGTAATTTATTCCTATCATTAAAATTATCCCCAAGTGGTACATAAGATAAAATGTAACAAATTTAATATATAAAAACCAACAGAGCATCTCTTTAATAAATATTACTAATATCAATTGCAGCATCAAATATCAAGGAGAACAGAGATATTACTTGATGCATGGCAAGTGGAGAATATGTTGGGGAATAGAAGCCATAGCTGAAAACATTCGGTTCTGGGTGACTGCCATATCACAGTCTGCAGAATATAACTTCATCAACAAAACCTCCCTTGGCAGCTATAGTAATCCAACAGAATGTAGACAGGAAAGGATATTTCATTTCCTGAACTTTTAAAACAGTTTTTGATTCTTAACAAACAAAATAGGGAAGGTGATCTGTGTAAAATAGGCACTTTACACAGTTTCCTGGGCACGGTATGTCGTCCATCACTTTTCCACTATATTCTGCATCAAGTTTGTACCAACTTCAAGCACAGATCCAAATGGAGAGTCACATAGCAGTCCAAGAAGACAGTTAATAATCCATGCATTACTGTGCTAAAAATATTTCTCTCCATGCCAGATGCACCAATTAAAAGGGACAGTACAGTGTATTTTCCTGCTATGGAAGTTTTAGTAAATCTAGAGATACTCCTATTTATTTATTTGTTTATTTATTTATTCATTCATTCATTCTGGGCCTGTAAATTCCCCAAGTTCTATAAACACTCACTATCATTCAGTGTGTAACAACTTGTTGTGATCAAATCCATCAAGATGTTCAAGCACTGATCAAGAGAAATAGCCAATTTAAATGCACTAGAGAAAAGCCAGCTATCATTTACATGTCAGTGACATCATGCCTCAGATTTCTAATGACATTCTAATGCCATTACATACTTGTTAAATAGCATTTTGGGTGAAGTTCTACTCAATAACACTCTAAGAAAGTATTAACATAGAATTATTCAGAGCTACTTACTCTCTGGAACTGGCTATACAAATTACAGAGTCGTTGCAAAATACTTTTCCAGTCTCCAGTTTATTGAGGTTGGCCAGAAGAATTTTAGCAGAAACTTA
This sequence comes from Bothrops alternatus, assembly GCA_034064705.1. Classification (NCBI taxonomy): domain Eukaryota; kingdom Metazoa; phylum Chordata; class Lepidosauria; order Squamata; family Viperidae; genus Bothrops; species Bothrops alternatus. Next base: position 3,849,151 of record JARGCV010000023.1, read on the forward strand.
AAAAGGTTATATTTCCTTTCTCTATCCCTAGTTCTCTTTCTTATAGAAATAATCTATAAGAATATATAAGAGTAATTCTGTCCCTGAAGTGGGCCACCTGAACATAGGCTTTTAAAGGTAATCAATGTCTTCCAATAATGTTTGCAATTTAATTGCTGACAATTTCTTGAATATCTTGTCCCCAAAGGGTCATTAATGTCAAGGTAGGTATTTGTCAATTCCAAATTCAGGAAGATTTTTTTTTTTTTAGTGACTGGTGTTACTCTATTATTCAGCAATGGGTTAACAGTTGCTTTGGCAGTTTTCTGTACTTAAAAGTAACATGCTAAGTTGGACAAACATTTGCCCACATTTTGAGACTCGATAAGTTTAATGAATAGGCTTTATATGGACTTTCTTATATACCTCAGAAATTCTCTATGGCACAATTTTCTTCTAGGTTTATACTTAGGAATTAGTGTTCATTTCAGTGATAAAATTGCTTGACAACGGTAATATGCCACACAGTTTCAAGTTGTATAGAAAACTGTGGCCCATCTTGTGAGTGGGTAGAGAATTGTTCTGAAATGCAATGCCTCTAGAGGTTTGTAGGAGCTGCTAGTGCCAAGTTTGAAAAGGGCTAGGCACCTGGGACTCGCATATAGACAGGTTTGAAAAGTCATATTGGGGGTCTCGTGGAGGAGCAAAAAGTATTTCCTTTGGGACAAAGATTTATTTTAAACATGTTGAAACATTTGTACGGAACAGGAGCAATCAATGGAGACTTTGTGTGCATGTGTGCAAGTGTGTACATGTGAGTTTGTCAAGAACCAACCCTTTTTACAGAGAAGTAAAGTCACATTAGCTTTTGGCTGCAAAAAGACTAATGCGCTAATTCAACAGCCAGGACTTGCAGCTTCACCTCCCGATGACCTACAGCAGGGGTGGGAAACAATGGCCCTTTTATTTCTTGTGGACTTCAAGTCCTGAACCAGGAATTCTGGGAGTTGAAGTCCACAAGTCATAAAGGGGCCACCTCTGACCTATAGCATGGCTGACAGTAAAAGTGATTGTTTAGTACAGGATCCGTGAGCTTGGATAGGAAAAGAAATGACAGCTTCATTTTCACCTATATTACTGGCTTTGTCATTTTAAGCAATTTGATACCCGTATTTCAGTAAAATGGCTTTCCTTTGCAATGCAATCTATAAATTTGTATTTGATTTTATGCATTTTAATTTTAATACATTTTTCTGAGAAGGGATCTGGAGGTTTCACCAGACCCTCAGAGTGGTGGTCCATGGCACAAAGAGGTTAAGTATTCTTGGTCTAATACATGAATGTTAGGTGAAAAGAGAGCTTTTCGCAGGAAACATTCCTTGGACACACCTGTTTCTATAAACACATTACTACATTAATTGAACTGGGTAAGTTCACTCAGATAAAAGCTGCCTGTGTACTTCTCAGTGTATCCAATATTTCTTCTATTTTGTATTAACCAGAATCACTTTGTTGAATTGGGAGGCTATAGAAATTGAATGAATAAATGAATGAATGAATGAATGAATGAATGAATGAATGAATGAATGAATGAATGAATGACTAAATAAATAAATAAATATTTTAAAAATGCACTGGCTGTAAAACAAACTAAATCAAGAATATATGTATAAATAAAATACATTGAATATGGCCTTCCAGGCAGTTCTTGACTTGGACAAAGTTTTCAGTGTTTACTATTCACATGATAACTAGTTATATTTAGGCCATCAGGTCCAATCCCGTACCAGAAAGAGGAATGTAATTAAAGCACCTTTGACAGATGATTGTCTAGCCTCACTTTGAATGCCTTCAGTGAAGGGGACCCACCCTCAAATTAGGTCCAATATCAAACTGATCTTTTAAGAAGAGTTTTTCCTAACACTCTATTGGCTGGGGAATTCTAGAAGTCTAAGCAGCCTGAAATTATGTAGTTGAAAAATATTGCTCTAGATTACAGGGGTTCTCAACCTTGGCAACTTTAAGACTTGTGGACTTCAACTCCCAGAATTCCTCAGCCAGCAAAGCTGGCTGAGGAATTCTGGGAGTTGAAGTCCACAAGTCTTAAAGTTGCCAAGGTTGAGAACCCCTGCTCTAGAATGAGAGAGTAAACCCACTAGGCCTAAAGGCAGCTATATGCTCCTCTTTTTCTTCCTTGTTCCTTGAAGCAATCATTTGTTATTGAAACACCTAATTTAGTGTATAAAATTTGAAGCATGAGAGAAAATTGTATTATGAAGCTGAGCTTTTAGGAGAGAGCGAAGATGTTCCAGGACTCATGAATGATGCTTATAACTGACATTTCTGTGCTTCCCAAGGTAGAAGAAATGCATTACTATGGAAAATTAGAAAAGAAAGTTCACTTTGTTTTTGCACGAGTGTGTAGGCACACATAATTTAATTTCTTGCTTGACTGGATATCACATCACATTCCCTTGTAATGGTAGACCTGTAAATATTTATAAAGCGAGCAAAAAGGAAGAAAGTTAGATATTTAGAAATGTATGTCTTTAATAGTGAACTACACACAGAATTCTTTTAACTTCTATCTAGCGTCCAGTTTATTTCTCTGGAGACTTTTACTCATAATTTATCATCCAATTTAGAATGACACATGCATATTAGAACTAATTTCTTTTTTGACCGTATCTTTCCAAAGCCCAGTTTTAAAGCTAAATATCTGGTCCAAAGTTACCACTGCAGGCAACTACAATTCTTGGAGGCTGGAGTTTTGCCTTCCATTTGTCAGTCTTCTATATCACTTTTATTTTAAAACAACAATAGATAAAGTAGAGGACCTGGATGGGAGCAAAGGAAGTGTCAGAGGGTACACTGATGTCTGTAGAAATCACTTTACCAATCCCTGATGATATAAATAGTATTCTTATGCAGTCTTTTCTAGAGAAGGGCAAATGTCTCCCAGTTCATGAATATGGATGCTTGCTGCAGTAAACAACAAAAAGAAGATTCATGTTTGCTTGAATTATCAATACTTCAATTGCTTAGACTTCTGATGTATGTTTTCCTCAGATCCAATCTTATCCCAGTTTTTTCCTGCAGGTGGATCCCTAGGGTGGCTTAAGCAGCAGAATTATTTGAAACAGTCTACAAATAAGTACACCTTATGCAACTGTAAGGTTTTCACATTTCAGTTTTGTGTAGTCATAAGACTTTTGTATCACAACTTATGCTTCCTTCTATTACAGTATAAAATGTGATTGCAGCAAAGTAGTAAAATAAAGGACTATGTATGTTAATTGATGAAGCGGTAATCAAACTACCACTTGAATAAAGATCAATGGTTTCTCTCTGGAAACATTATATATGGAGCATAGAAAATGTATGAGCATTTCATAATATCACCCAACAAATTAGTATGTTATCAGGGTGGGGAGGTACAAACCAACAGGTAAGTGGCAGTTTCTTTTGCTTCATCTGTTTTTGTCATTTTCATGACCCTTCTGACAGTGGTATAGCTATGTATTTTCTAGCAAATCATCGATTAGCATATGCATGAATGTGGGTCAAAATAGGGCATTTGGCAAGAGCAAATGATGAAGGAGGGCCCAGGGTACTATGTAAAGCTATCTTCAAATAACCATTATACCCTATGTACATTCTTTTGAAATATTCAGTCCATAGGCAAGGAAGCATCCCTACTTTATACCAATCCCTGAATAAATTTGGCGCATTGCATGCAGATAAATCCACAAAAGTTATTAACCAACTTACATCTCTCTGGCTTAGCCATCCAGCTATTTCCTTCTGCTGAATCAATAATCCCAGCCAATGGTTCTCAACCTGTAGTCCACAGACCTCTGGGGGGAACTGCAGTGTCATCACAGAGAGTCCACAAAGGCTTGAAGAAATGTTATGGTTTAAGTTTTGAGTTAAGTCTTGGGGATTCGTGTCCATGGTATTTAAAGGGAATCTGTGGTGAAGAAAAGGTTGAGAACCACTGATCCCAGTGAAGAAGAAAAAATGTAATGCTTATTTGCCTGGAATTAATTTTTCCTCACCATGGGGAGCCTGTTTAAGGGGACCTGTAATGTGTTCCAATCTACCCACCACACTATAATCATTTGCCAGAGCTGTATTTCATTTAATCTCTGATTTTCCACAGGAGCTTGAGTAAGTTAAGTGATATTTTTCTCCCATTTTAGCACAGTGAGGGTGCACATGATCATGCCAAGGGTGCTACTGGAGGCCTTGTCATAAGAGAGCACAGATTTCAACCTATTCAAAGGTTATTTGCACTTCCACATTGGCTTTTAGGCACATAAGGAAGGTGATGATCAAGAGAGGAGTGATGTGCAAAGAACCACAGAGTAAGTGTGGAACCAAGGAAGGAGTCCAACCATGTATGGTGCAACTTCTGCACAAATCAGTCCCTTTGAGTTTAGTCGGGCTTTCTCCCTGGTAAACAACCTAGAGTTGTATCCTGAGTAATGGAGACATGGTGGAGAAATGGCAAGATGTCCAAGGAAGGCAGAACACAGCACCCTACTGAGTGGTACAACTGCCCTGAATGTGGATGTGGATAACCACTCATTGGGTATCTTTTTCTTTTCAATCCTCAGGAAGAGGCAGCCAGAATTCTCGCCCACCAGCCAATGTCCGTCGGCACATGTGCAGCTTTGAAAAACCCCAAACTGCAGTGAATGTGTAAGAAAAGCTGCATGACAAAGAGTGGTGTATTTTTTTTTAACCCATTGCTTTCTCTTTCTCATGACTTTCTCATTTCTAATAATGGTGCATGCCATTAATGACAGAAAAGTCGTGTATGTGTCCCATTTTTCACACTGCCTTGACCTGCTTGTCCATATATATTCTTTCAAGGACACTGTCAAATATTTTTTGGAGGAACTTTTTTTTTTCTGTTTTTCATGGTTGTCACTTCAACATCTTCTGGCTAAATTCCAAAAGCAAAAAAAAAAAAATAGTTTACCTGTTCATTTTATCTTTCCCACAATTTATCCCACAGTTTTTCTTGTCCTTGCATGGAGCTGAACTGGTCTTCTTTGATGGCTGTCCATTTTCTCTAGCAGTTTCAGCTGCATTCTGGCTGTGTCCAGTTCTTCCTGCCTACTGAGGCCTTCAGAAATATTCAGTCGTAGGCCAAATACAAAAAAATACTCACTGATGAACATGACTTCATGTAGTTGGCCATATTGGAATTTTTGGAAAATGAAAAAAAAAATCAATGGAACAATAGTTGTCATTACCTATTATGTAGTTCTTCTTTCCTGCCACATTAGACGTTTTGCAACTAAGCACATTTTAAAGGTCACAGATAAGAGCTGGGTTAGACCTGCTTATTAAGTAGAACAATGATATAGCAAGAAAAACAGCAATTCTTTTAAAAAAATAGTTGCATGGTGAGCCGTAAAGATTATGCCGTAAAGGATAAATTTCAAATCATGTTGATGGAATGAATCTGCTTTCCCTAGAAAGTCTAAGGCAGGGGTGTCAAACTGCCAGCCCGCTGGCCGGATGCATCATGGTGAAACCACGCCCACCCCATTGCCAGCAATGGGGAAAAAAAGTCACGATACGTTGCGACACCTCACATGACGTTGTGAGTTTGACACCCCTGGTCTAAGGGGACAAAGAGCAATAAATTGAACACAGAGAAGAAAGTAAGGCAGGATAACAGAGGGAAAAAAATGCTGCTGAAAAAATAAGATTATATGCCAAAAATCTAGTATAAGTGGAATTTCTGTGGAAATTTTAAAAATAATTATAAACCGTTCTCAGTATTATATGTCATATAATGTACCCGGTTCATTGGATTCTACTTTGTATGTCAGATGACAATGGAAATTATATGACACACAAAACTGAATCCAATGAAATGGATATATTATTGGTCATCAGCATTGTGGACAAGATTGAAGTCATCACTGAAACTTTTGTTGGGATATAATAATATGAAAAAAAAATCAGGAACTGGTGAGTTTTGGTCAATATTGATTTAAAATAATAAATTCTGAAGATGATGCCAAGAGGGGGGAAAAAAGCAGAAATGGAGTAATATAAGTCTGTAATTCTATAAATTCTTGTCTGGGAGTCAGCCCCACTGACCTGAAAGGAACTTGTGTGTGTGTGTGTGTGTGTGTGTGTGTGTGTGTGTGTGTGTGTGTGTACGTATGTATGTATGTATGTATGTCCATGGGTGTATACTAACATACATAAGTTGTGTTTTAAATGTGTTGTTTTTATATGCATTAACCAGTATTGCTGTTCAACATATTCTGTATTGCAGTGTGTTTTACATTCTATTTTATACCTACATGAAAGTATAAAACCCATCCCGATGGATTTTACAGAGCATTTTTGGCCTGTTTTCTGAACATCAAATACTTTGTTTGAACTCTTGCCCAGCTAAATTTGGTTCACTTTCTCCTACAGAAAAATTTCCAATAACTCTAATTTATAAATCCTGTACATGAAGCTTTCCACCAAGCTTTCACAACTAAGTAACCCAGTGACACCCATTTAAAAGACTTCAGCCTTACACATGAAAGCAGCTAGAGTCAAATTTCCATCTAAAATGGATTCTGTGCCTTGATTTATTCCTATCTGAGAGTGCCCACATAGGCTTTTTTTTTTTTTACAAAAATGTTATTGGTTTTTTTAATTTTTACAACAAAATGCTCAAAGCACACCATGGTGTTAGGGTAAACAATCATCCAAAAGCAAAACATTTATACATACTTCAATCAATACCTCTAGTATTCCCTCTCTTTCCCCTTAACTAACATAGTTTATTTAAGATAATTCAATCTAGTTTAAATTTAGTCAACCTGTACCTGTTTCTAACACTTTAAAAAATTTATACAACCATAATCAAATTAACTTTAAATACAAACTCTATCAGTTCGGGTATTCCTTCCAAATATATTCTGGTACCTTAGTTTTTATTGTAAATTTTATTTAATTCTTCTTCCACTAATATCCCTTAATTAAACTAAAGCATTAATCTATCCTGTACATAGTTAATCTATCAACTAATCAATCTCTTATAGCTATCAGATAAAATCAAATCTTAATTTTTTCAATCCATTAAACATAATTCAGTTCATATCCAATTAAATTGTCATAACCAATAACATTAATTTTATCAAGCCAAAATCATTTTATTAGATTAGTTCAAGATTACATAATAATTTTCTTACAAATAACCCTATTATCCTAAACAAACAAAAAAAAGAAAAGAAAAAAGAACAAACACATTCTTAAAGAATTTAATATGTATTTCATTAGTCACTCCTTTTTTCTCTTACTTGTAACTCATAAACTTAATCTTAATCCTAAAATCAAATCATTAATCTAAATTGCCTTTAACCCATTATCTCACAATATCTCTTTTTTAGGCTAAGTATTAATCTATCCTGAAGCTATATAAACCATCAATCAACTTTAAACTAACAAGATAACATCAAACTTTGAGATATTTCAATTCATTAATCATCAAACAAATAAATCATCAGTAATTTCCATATAGATACATTTTATATCTTCCATTAATCCCATTTTTCTTACATCTAACTTTTAATCTTGGTCCTTAAGTCAGTCCATAGTTCTAGATTGCCTTTAGTCCATTACTCAAAACTTTAACTTTCATTTTTTAAAAAATCTTATTCTAGGTTTTTTCAAATGCCAAGTAGGTTTCCATAGCAAAGCTTCCTTTCCAACAGATAGGTCTCTCTTTATTGCTTGTAATATCTTTTGAATCAGTGAGAACCATCTTGACCTCTGAATTGGCCTTCTGATTTTTTTTTTGCAAAAGGTCTCGTTGCTTTAGAGTTCCAAGTCCCAGTCTTTGCTTTCCCTGATTCTCAATGCCATAACTGAGTTGCATATAAGGCAGAGTCAATTTCTCTTTGTTCTCAGTTAAGTCCTCTTCTTGTAAAATCTGTTTGATAGAAGAGTCAGGTGCAATCTGAAAGCCAGTTTTAAAGTTTGAGGAAGAGATTCTGGCTCTTAGTTCTGTAGTAAACTCTTTCATTGTAGCACATATTTCCTCTTTAGTCTCATAGATTTTTTCCAGAATAAGTTTACAGTTTAAATGTGAGTACAGCTCCATTTTAGAAGAAAATTCAAACGTCCAGTTAACTTTCATATAAAAAAATCATCTCCTCTCCAGTTGCAATATCACTTTTTAACTAGTAGATGTCCGCAGTAAGGTAAAAAAAATCCATTTTTCCCCAAAAGTCATTTCATTTTTCATTTTTCTTTCTTTACTCAAAAGAAAACAACATAGGGTAATAATAAAGTTCTTAAAATTTTCCGATACCCCAAAACATACTTGTATAAAAAAAACAATGTAATTTCTAAAGCTTTACTTTATTCCTTTGTTCGCCTTTCTTCCCCAACGAGTAAAAGCTGCCTTTCTGAGCTAGGGAAATCTTTCCAACACAGCTCTTACAGGCAAAAAACAAAACAAAAAAAACAAAGAGAGAGAGGGAGAAAAAGGAAAGATCTCACCCGGATTCACCACGGTGGGTCTGAAGCTTAGATGTTCTTTTGACTTGTGGTTTCTTGCAGCAGAGCGATCGGCCATTTTATTGGCCGATCTTCTTCTCCGTCGGCCCTCAGAGTTCTGTCCGGACAGCTGGAGGAGCCGCTGCTCCTCCGCTGCCAGAATGCTGCCTCCTCGTAGGAAAGTCACACCCTCCAGGGCGACTTTGGACCCGCATAAGGGTCCACCAACGGAGGGAAAACTAGTCGGGGAGGAGAGCAATCTTACCGCTCGACTAGCGACGCCGCGACCTGGAATCGGAAGTCCCCCACATAGGCTTTCATTGAGAAATAACTCAGCTTCAATCCATAAAACTACAGCACTGGATAAAATATAAATTTATCTAGTGCTGCATTTACATTGCCAAACAGTATGTCCATCAGCTATTGAGAAATGTACTGATAACTTCAAAATTATAGGGCATTGCAAAGCAAGTGATTTGCATCAAAAGGTACTAAATAAATACATCCACATAAATCTAACATTGCAATATCTACTCTGAGCATCACAGAGCCTGCAACAGAATGTTTCTACTCTCCACATGCTATAAATATTGTTCAATATTTATATTGTTCCATGTGATATAGAAAAAATCACCAGAAATACCAGCCTTTTAAAGCTATTTTACAGGACTGTTTTGTTATCCCACGCTCCCACAGTGTCCAACAACAAAACATACCTACAAAAAAAAATATTCTACTAACTATCTAAAGCTGCCACTGTAATTGATACAGCTGGTAAGCCACCATCACCCCCAATAAATTCTCAGAGTAGTAGTCTTGCTTAAAGTCACTGTTGTTTTGATTCTTACTTATTACAGTTCTTTCTTGGTGCTTCCATATCATGAACATAACCTCTTTCTAAATAGTAGGGTTATCCTAGACTCCTAGAGCAAAGAGACGTTAATATGGTCTACAGTATGTCATCCTTTTAATCTCTTTTCCCCAAGTATTTAAGGTCATTTAAACTTAATAAATCTATAACAGACTTATAGGTATTAGTTATGTCTGCATTTGTGTTTTAAAACATTTGTTGTCGTACAGGTTGTGAGACTGATTTTTCATAGTATGTACACAAGTACAACTGTACAATGTATTCACCACGAGAAAGGTAATCTCCAAACCTCCATGGCTCCAATGGAGACAATTCAATAGATGAAGGAGAATATTTCTGACTGTAATTCCACTCATCCACAAATTGGAGCTAGGAAATTTTGTACTGCTGTTTTTACCAGACCGGACAAGTTTTTATGTGTTGTGAAAATTGTTGCATGTGAAATGCAAATCAAATGTTACAGACTAAAGATTATATATTATAAAGTTGAGTGCTTTTTAAAGATTGAAGCTGAGTTTGTGCACCATTTGTGGAAACTATGTCTGATGTGCATGTACTTATTTTATGTTTGTTCAGAATCATAGGCTGGCAACAGAGCAGGAGATGGGCATATCCATTTCCCATTCACCCTCCCTTCTCCGCCTTAAATGTAGAGGCTGCTTATTTTTGAAAGACAAGTTGAAGAAAGCTGCTGTTTATAATTAATAATAACAACATTTTACCCCAATGATGGCAAACCTTTTAGAGACCGAGTGCCCAAACTGCAACCCAAAACCACTTATACATCGTCGGGTGCCGGGTGGGTGTGGCCCATTGGCTGGGTGTGGCCCATTGGCTGGCATGCCCATTGGCAGGCCGTGGCTGCAGTAAAGGCAGACTGGGTGGGACTAAAAAGTTCAATCAATCAATTCCAACTTTGCAAGATTTTTTTTCCCGCGAGAAGTTGAAATTGACTGATTGATTGAACCTTTTTTTTTTTGCACACAGCAGCGGAGGCCTAAAGTGAAAAGGTTTTATAAAACCCAGCTGAAGGCCTAGGACTTAGGCAATGGCATGCGTACCCACAGAGAGGGCTCTGAGTGCCGCCTCTGGCACCCATGCCATAGTTTCGCCACCACTGTTTTACCCCATTCACCCTAACAACATTTAATAAAGAAACAATATGCTTGTTACGGTCACTGCTGTTGGTGTTTCTCTGCATTTCCTCCCAGGAAGTGCATAAACTGGGGATAGAGAATCTTGGAATCAGTTTATTTGCTATTCCTTACTAACATTACAGGGAGAGGGAATGAAGATCCACTACTTTATGTGTCTGGTGGCAGCCATATGTATTCTGCAAGATGTTGCTCTGTCCCCAACATCTGAAACTAACAGGGAATAATTTGCCTTTGTTTACATAAATCTACATTTAGGAATGGTTGCTGTTTCCCACTGTAGTTGCTACTCGGAGGAACTAATACTGCAAAACACACAGGGATTTTCTAGGATAAATGTGTTGTGGTTGCCTGTGTCTGTCTACGGAAATGTAAATAAACACATCTTTATTTTATTTCTAGTTCTAATGGCAAGTCTGTGTCATGGTCTGAACCAGGTGGAAGAGAAATTCCCAAGGGACAACATATGTGGCACAGGCTCTCAGTGCATGTGAAGAATAAGGAGCTAGGATGCAATCAGACAGCAGTGATCAAGCCCCTAACTAAAAGTTATCCAGGTCCAAGCAAGAGCCTCACTTTTTCAGACATCAGCAGTAAGACTTTGTACAATGTTGTGGAGGAGGAAGGAAGTGAGTCAGTGCACTTCAGCCAAATGAGTAGTCCTTCCATGGTTGTACACAGAAGAGTGATGGTGATGCCTCCCCTACAGGCAGCAGCAGAGGACATACAGAGTCCCAAAGTCTTGCCACCCCCACCACCGCCTCCACCACCACCGCGATCCATTATGGACCAGCTGCAGGGTGTGGTCAACAAATTTGCCACTGGCATCCCTGATTTCAATGTGGTAATGCCCGTGTCTGGTGCAGGAAATGGACTGAGGCCCATATATCATCCTCCAGCAATGCAGCCACAGATATTGCCACTACAAATGGGCACTTTCATGAAAGAGCCTGTTTCACTCCCATCTGAAGAAGAAGAAGAGGAGGAGGAGGAAGAGGAGGAGGAAGAAGAGGAGGAGGAAGAAGAAGAAAATGAAAAGTTTAAGCTTATCCAAGATTATGTGTATGAGAGGCCAGGAAATTTAGAGGAGGAGGAAGAGGAGAAAGAGGAGCAGGCCACCAGCAAACTGACTCTAGAAGATTCACCAGCACTGACACCTCCATCTCCTTTTCGAGATTCAGTGGCTTCAGGCAGTTCTGTGCCCAGTTCTCCTGTGTCCGAATCAGTGCTTTGCATACCTCCCAATGCAACTTACACCTCTGTTGTTTTGAGGGATTACAAGCAAAGCTCATCCACTTTGTAGAACAGAAGCTGCTCTGGTGAAAGCAAGTAGATTATGTCTTCTCTCTGAGCTTTAATTGGACAGGGAGAAATAGCACAAGCCCCCTGGGGCAAGTGAAGGCCAATGTGCATGGTGTATAGGGTGGGGCAAAAAATTATATCCTGCACTAAATCCATTAGAGGGCTCCAGTTCTTTACCTGTTGTGTGTGTGGTTTTGTTTTGTTTTGTTTTTTAAAAAAGGAAATTATTGTGTTCAAGAGTAGTGTGTTCTGAGAAGATCATTGGAATTCTGACAAAGCACAAATCCCATATACAACTTCTATAGCAAAAAGAAAGTGTAACAGTAACACACAATGTTCTTCAACGCACAGTCACATCATATACTCTCTTGACAACACTTGAATATGACTCTGCATGCTAAAGTTAGAGGAGAATCGTGTTGTGTCTCCAGGATGTGAACCACCATTGAATGCAGCAGACTGTACTGTAATGCAGCAACATTTGCCTGAAAGGAGAAAATATATTTTGCTAAACCTTTTTTAGGTGGAAACATAGTAAGAAATCTCCTGAAATTTATGTTGGGGATGCCACCTAGCATGTTAGCATATAGCTCATGAAGAACGTTTAGAAAAACTGATTTAGCGTTCCCCCCTCCCCTTGTATACTAATTTGGAGTGAAGCATAAGAAAGTTATAGAAAAATGTATTGATACAATCAAGTCCAAAATCCCTGCAGTTTTGAAATATTTGATTTGCCATTGTGGTAGAAGACTGCAAGCCAGGTGACTGTACTGTTAACACTACATTCCCTGTAGCAAAACAATATTTATTGACTCAACTTTAATAATCCAATGAGATTGCCATGTAATTACATTGTTTGTTTGTGTTACTATGGAAACAACTACATATAAAATAATTATATATTTTCAGCAACAATTACTACTTTAAGCAAAAACTTGTTCTTAATAGCAGTTCATTAGATTCATAGTAGATGCAAGAGAATGAATGTTTCTGTCTTTGTGTGTGTGTGTGCGTATGTTTGTGTATCTATGTGACTGTATACAACATGTGATGTGTAACATCTAATAACTGCCACTGGAGGATTGTCCTAGAAATATACTATGAATATTTTTATGTATCAACCATGTTTTATATTGCATTATTTAAAAATATATTATAAACCTTTGAAGATTTGTATGTTGTGCTGAAACATTTTTAAAGAGCTAAGCTGCCCCTTATAACAGGGTGTTTGATTTTGCTGATATATTTGCCATGTGGAATTATGCTGTTGAAAATAATCAGTGCTCCAATAAGTTGTTATTTCATGTGATTTAAGAAATGTGATTAATAAAGAATGCATTTCTTTTGGAAATTTTGCACATGGCAGTATTAAACCTTAAACAGAACCTTCAGAAAAATATTTAAACCTTGTTTAGCTTTCTATGGAAAAGTAAAATTTATATTTTTCCATAGTAAATACATATATATTTCTTTCCTACTTTAGCAAAACCCATGTACCTGACACCGTCCTCTATTGTTATTTTTCTACTTCTGCTCTGTAGATTTCCTCCAGTTTCAGGATATTCCCCTACCTTCTCCAGATTTATTTTCTAATAATAATGATGCTTTGATTAGATTTGTGCCCACTGTTTCTTTCTTATCTTCTTTCTTATTTTTGTCATCTAAGAAAAGTAGAGTTAAACTAAAACCAGAATCCAGACGCAGGGAGAATTTGGAAAACCATAAAGTTGCACCTAGGTGAATCTGAGTAGAAGGATAATTTGCAAGATAAATGTTTCTTCTTTTCTGTTATATATCCTTCTAAAAATCATTCCTCTGGACACCAGTGTTGCAATAATCAGACTTGTAAAATTCTACTATTGTAGCCAGTCTCAATAAGTTTTGGGCTTCCTGTAGGATTGATTCTTAATCTGGTCTACCTAGTGGGGCTGACACCAATCTTGCAAATCTAAGTCTTATATTTGATCCTCATTTTTATAGTTCAGTGAATTAGGAAGTATCTGAGATTTCCAAACATTTGCTGGACCTTCATCAAAGTAATCTTTTTTAGTCTCTACACATATTGCTCTGACTTGCTCTTTTAGGATTTACTCCATTCCCCCAGTAGAACATCAACTGTTCCTCGTGTATCTTTCTGAAGCAACCTAAACCTCATTCCTGCAATCATTCCTGTAATCTAAAGACAGCTTTGCAGCAATGGCTTTATGCCTGGGAAAAAAATCTGGAAAATATCTGAGGCAGATATAAAATTGACTCAGAGGTACACTAGCAGGAATCAAGCTGTGTATGTCTCTCAAACACAACTTACTCTTTGGGTTATCTAAAACTTCTGTGTCTCTCCACACCAAAGTTGCACACATGTTCCTTTTTTCAGAGAGGGCAAAAGGTTCTTGGAAAAATATATTCCATTCAAAAGCAAGTGGATTTTTCATGTTTGTAATGGTTGTGAGAATTTGATTTACTGCCCAATTACTATGGGATACTTTATAGCTTATTGTAAAAACTTGACCATAAAATATAATGCTGTACATGAAAAAAAAACATAATAATCAAAGCCAGTTCAAAGATAAGACATTTACCTTATTTGTATTTATATCACATATCTTAAGTTACAACTCCAGTATTCCAGAAATGGTACTTTACGCATAAGAGAAGCAATTTATATAGTCTTTTGTCATGCAATTCAATAAAAATCAATTCAAAAATAGGTGAAGACAACAAGGCAGCTTTGACCACACATTAATTAACATTTTCACATTTACTGAACTAAGTTCATTTTTATTCTGAAATTTAGCAACTAATTATAAATGGCCAAGAACCAAGGTTATGCAAGCAAATATGCAACAGAATTTTCAATTCTGCCTCTCCTATGGAGCCCCATATCTTTCTAAATTGTATCCCATAAGATCTCCAATTTTTCTGAAGCACAGTGTGCTAGACAAAATGAAGTACAGTGCAAGACATTAGGAACACAGAGGAACATTCCATTAATATTGGCTACATTAGCTAAATTATGTGAATTTCAGTACCCACTGCATGCATGCATGCATGCATGCATGCATACATACATACATACATACATACATACATACATACATACATACATAGTTATTCTGGAAGCAAACCAAATCAGCTACCAAAATTGTTGGAATTTCATTTGAGAGCTCAACAATCTTGGTCAAAAAGAGAACATTCTAGATGTCTTGTCAAAAGATTTCTGTGATTTTTAAATAATAGAATAGGGAATCATCTGGTACTGCCTGAGAACTAAAATGAACTTGAGAAACAAAAAAAAATCTCTCTGCAGTATAGAATAGTAGAATATAATTTTCTTTAGCCAAGTTGGTTCTACAATGTTGATCTGAACTGAATTTTCATTTGAAAGTGGATGATACTGTATTGTTCCCATTTCTAACGTAACAAGATCAACAAAGCACACACAAAAAATCAGTATGTCATACAATTTCTATGCTAGTTAGAGATCGCAATTTGTATTCTGTTCTGGTGAATCTATAAGCACTAATTTTACAAAAATAACATTTATTTAATGCTTCATATATTAACTTTTATTCTGTAACAACTGGGAACTGAATACCTAGCTACTGGATACAACTGTCTCTCTGAAGGGCAAGATCTCACAAAATATGCCATTGCACAAATTTCTGAGATATCTGTAAAAGTTTTCTTTGCTGTCTATTGTATGATTAATTAAAATTATCTTTATAACATTGTCTAATGTATTTTATATTTATTATGATAGAAATTATTTAACTTGATGAAGTTATCATAAATTCAAAATATAATTTGTATATCCCCAAAATACCATTTCAGATCTAGTCCCTGTTATGCTGACAGTCTGATTCAACCATATACTTGTATCACAATCATTTTCCAAAGAGTTGTCATTTCATATGCTGACTCAACTTGCTTTTTGCTGTTTTTGTCTCATGCAACTACTCTTTCAGAATAAAATCAGTGACTGCATATATGGTACTGATCATCTGGATCATTCCTTCATTATAGCAGTTAGATGAGATATAGTAATAGACATACACACATAGATATCAGTTATGTTAGCACAATACACTTATCAGTGGTTAACTAATTCATGATTTACTCAACCCAAAGTTTTAGCTTTGCACAATCCTAATGTGTTTACATGGGCTGCTATTATCCAACATGTTAACAAGTTGTGGCGACTAGTAAATTGTGTGTTGCAAGTTTGTGCCTAGCATCTTTATCTCCTACATAACCATTTTTAACAATTACTTCTCTGCAGTTACACTGCTATGAAGACCACTTTCAGAAGATTACTTAGAAGGCTATTTTAACTACAGATGAATATAGTGCCTCTTCTTCAAATCAGTAACATTACTTGGCTATGCATCATAGCAAAACTGCTCCCACCCCATTGCTGGCAATGGAAAAAAGTTGTGATATGTCACATGATGTTGCAAGTTTGACACCCCTGCATTAGGGCTACATTTACTGAGCATGTAAGTTGTGCTTAACTTACCATAAAGACTTAAACAGGTGCCTGATTGCAGCTGCCTAATTGCAATATATTATTCACACCTTCCACTTGCATTTGAATTGCAATGAACAGCACCATCCCCATAAGGGATTATTTTAAACATCATTCTTCATAGAGAACCTAAGCACTGCATTAATTACACTGATATAAACTACATTTCCATGCACCTCAAAGCTCCCAGATGCCTCCTGGAATGTAAATGTAATTCAAATTAAATTACAATTAATTCACTGAATACTTATATAATTGGCAAAAGGGGAAAGAAACATTTTAATATGGGTCAGGGAAACATAAATGTTCAAACTTAGTGTAATGACTGGGACTGACATTTTTGGATTTTTTTTTATAAGGTACAACTGGGCAAGGCTCAGCTGCTAGTATCTGCATCAGCAAATGCTTGCCATCTCAGCAATAATCTGTAGTTCTTCCAAGAACAGTCATGCAATCCACTTAATCCCATCCATCCACCTTATTCTTTGCCTTTCCCTTTTGTATTTACCTCAGCCCTCTCAAACATAGTCATTTCTTTTAGGTCTTCATGTGTTCATATCACATGCTTAAAATATATGAGTTCTGCTTACTGATCTGGGTCTTAAGGAGTGATCCTTCTTTATTTGGTCCAATATCGACTGATGGCTCTTCTTGCAGCATGTGATACTCTTAGGAAATGTCTTCAGATCCATATTTCAGACATCAATCTTCTTCCTTTTGCTCTTTCTCCTTGTCCAGCTTTTACAGATATAGTTTACCTTACCACTAGAAAGTCCAGTCTTTTAACTTTACTGGTCTATTTTGTTGGTCACTGAGCCCAAGAAAACAATATTGTCTTCTCCCTTTAATTCTTTGCTATTAATTGTGAATAGAAGGGGAACTCATCAAATTTGCAGATGACATTAAACTGGCAGGAATAGCCAATAACCCAGAAGACAAGCTCAGGATTCAAAAAGATCTTGACAAACTTGAACAATGGGCCCTGTCCAACAAAATGAATTTTAATGTGGAGAAAAGCAAGTTTTTACATTTAAGCAGGCAAAATCAAAGGTCTAAGCAGGGTTTGTTTTTGTTTTTTGTTTTTTTGTCATAGAACGCTCAGAACGGAGTTCCGGCACCTTTTTTGGATGGAACCTTGTAGGGTAGGCAAGGCGGGTTGTATGACGTGTGTGAGTTCCGGCACCTTTTTTTTTTTTTTTTTTTTTTTTTACAAAAAAAGCACTGGGTATAAGTACAGATTAGGCGAGACCTGGCTCAAAAACAGTAACTGTGAAGGTGACCTTGGAGTCCTAGTGCAGGGTCCCCAACCCCCGGGCTCTGGACTAATACCGGGCTGCAGCATGCCAGAAACTGGGCCACACAAAGAATCAAAGCCCCATCCTCACACACTCTCCGGTTTCATCCGTGGGATGCAGGCAGCACACAAAATCACACACTCTCTGGTTCGTGGAAAAACCTTTCTCCATGGAACTGGTCCCTGGTGCCCAAAAGGTTGGGGACCTCTATCCTCGTGGATGATCACTTGACTATGAATCAGCAGTGTGCAGCAGCAACCAAAAAAACTAATACAGTCCTGGGCTCTATATTATTATTATTATTATTATTATTATTATTATTATTATTATTATTATTATTATTATTATTATTATTATTATTATTATTATTATTATTATTATTATTATTATTATTATTATTATTATTATTATTATTATTATTATTATTTATTAAATTTCTATACCGCCCCTCTCCCGAAGGACTCGGGGCGGTTTACAGCCTTAAAATTTAAAAAACATATAAATGTACAAAATTAAAATATTTAAAAATAAATTAAACAAATTAGGCCATAAAATCTATAAAACCCAATATATACAAATCCTAAAATCCTAAAAATTACAAAAATCCTAAAAATTACACAATCCCCCTAAAACATTTTCACCCGGTTGGAGCCGGAGCTTCTATGCCAGGCCGGCCTGTTGAAAAAGGAAAGTTTTCAGTTCCCGACGGAAGGTGCGTAAGTCCGTCATCGTACGGAGTTCGGGGGGGAGCTCGTTCAAAAATGTTGGAGCTCCCACAGAGAAGGCTCTCCCCCTGGGGGTCGCCAGTCGACATTGTCTGGCCGACGGCACCCTGAGGAGGCCCTCTCTGTGGGAGCGTACCGGACGGCGGGAGGTATTTCCTAGCAGTAAGCGGTCCTGTAAGTATCCGGGTCCGATGCCATGGAGCGCTTTAAAGGTGGTCACTAACACCTTGAACCGCACCCGGATGACCACCGGCAACCAGTGCAGCTCGTGCAGGAGCGGTGTTACATGGGAGCGCCACGACGCTCCTGTCACTACCCGCGCGGCCACATTCTGGGCCAGCTGAAGCCTCCGGGTGCACCTCAAGGGGAGCCCCATGTAGAGAGCATTACAATAGTCCAGCCTGGAAGTGACGAAGGCATGAGTAACTGTGCATAGCGAGTCCCGGTCTAGGAAGGGACGCAACTGGCGTACCAGGCGAACCTGATAGAACATCCTCCCGGCCACGGCCGCCAGATGGTCCTCTAAAGATAGCCATGAATCCAGGAGGACTCCCAAATTGCGAACCCTTTCCGCGGGGGCCACTGTTTCGCCCCCAACAGACAACAAAGGAGTCAATTGACTAAACCGGGATGACGGTAGCCACAGCCACTCGGTCTTGGAAGGGTTGAGCTTGAGTCCGTTCTTCCCCATCCAGACCCGCACGGCCTCCAGGCATTGGGTCAGCACGGCAAGAGCATCGTTGGGGTGGTTTGGCGTGGAAATGTACAGCTGAGTATCATCAGCATACAGATGGTACTCCACACCAAAACCACGGATGATCTCACCCAGTGGTTTTACATAAATGTTGAACAGTAGGGGCGAGAGGACCGACCCCTGAGGTACCCCACATACAAGGGGTCTCGGGGTCGACCTCTGACCCCCTGTCAACACAGACTGCATCCGGCCGGAGAGGAAGGAGGCGAACCACCGCAAAACAGTGCCCCCTATACCTAACCCCTCCAACCGTTGCAGCATGATACCATGATCGATGGTATCAAAAGCCACCGAGAGGTCCAATAGCACCAGAGCAGAGGAACAACCTCTGTCCCGGGCCCGCCAGAGGTCATCCACCAACACGACCAATGCTGTTTCCGTGCTGTAGCCAGGCCTGAAGCCCGACTGGTGTGGATCCAAGTATAACGATTCCTCCAGGTGTCGTGGGAACTGTCTGGCAACCACACTCTCGACAACCTTCGCAAGAAAGCGAAGGTTGGAGACAGGACGATAATTTGATAAAACAGCTGGATCCAGGGTAGGCTTCTTAAGGAGGGGCCTCATTACCGCCTCTTTCAAGGCGGCAGGGAAGACACCCTCACTTAAAGAAGCATTAATAATTACCTGGAACCAGCCTCGTACCACCTCCCGGGATGCCAGCACCAGCCAGGAGGGGCACGGGTCCAATGAACAAGTGGTCGCCCTAAGTCCCCCAAACAACCTGTCCACGTCCTCGGAAGTCACGGGGTCAAACTCAGCCCAGATAACAGTCTCAAGACCGGACTCCGTCTCTCCCACCGGACACACCCAGTTGAAATCAAAGCCTTCCCATATCTGAGCGATTTTATCATGCAGATATTTTCCGAAATCCTCAGCTCTACCCTCTAAGGGGTCTCCTCTCACCTCCTGATGAAGGAGGGAGCGGGTCACCCTAAACAAGGAGGCTGGGCGGTTATCTGATGACGCGATAAGAGCAGTGAAGTAAGAACACTTCTCTGCTTTTATCGCCGCTAGGTAGGACTTAATATGGTCTCTTACCAGTGTTCGGTCAGATTCAGCAAGGCTCGATCTCCAACTGCTCTCTAGGCGTCTTTTCCGGCGTTTCATCTCTCTCAGCCCCTCATTATACCAAGGGGCCGATCGAGACGCATGCCGAATCAGAGGCCGCAAAGGCACGACCTGGTCTAGAGCGCCGGCCGCAGCCCTATCCCAGGCTGCCGTCAGCTCCTCGACCGAGTCGTGTATCCGAACCTCAGGAATTGGCTCAAGCTCTGCCTGGAATCGCTCGGGCTCCATCAGCCGCCTGGGGCGGTACCATCTCACCGGTTCCGCCTCCCTGCGGTCGGGTGCAACGGTCAGAAAGTCCAGGCGTAGGAGAGAGTGATCAGACCATGACAGGGGTTCAATGACTATATCCCCTATATTCTGACCACTCAGCCACTGTCCAGAGACAAAAACCAGGTCAAGCGTGTTCCCCCCTGTGTGTGTGGGGCCTTGAATTACCTGGGCCAGGTCCATGGCTGTCATGGAAGCCATGAACTCTCGAGCCTCACCGGACACCCCACCCACGGACGGCAGGTTGAAGTCACCCATAACTATCAGCCTAGGGACCTCAACCACCACCGCGGCGATAACGTCCAGGAGCTTGGGCAGGGAGGTTGATACGTGGCAAGGAGCCAAGTACATAATCAACACCGCCCTCGGGCCCCCAAGGTCCCACTTCACCAGGAGGGATTCACAGCCCGCTGTCTGAGGAACAGTGACCTCCCTCGGCCTAAAATCTTCCCTAATCACGACCGCCACTCCTCCACCCCTGCCCTGGGCTCTCGGCTGGTGGAATGCAAGGAAACCCGGTGGGCACATTTCCACCAGAGGGACACCGCCCTCTGGTCCCAACCAGGTCTCTGTTATACCCGCCAGATCTGCTCCCCCCTCCAAAATTAAATCGTGAATGAGGGGGGCCTTATTTACCACAGACCTGGCGTTGCACAGCATCAGCCTACAGCCAGGGCCCTGTGGTTCTGGATAACCCTGAGAACCTGTTGAGCCTTGGGGGTCGGAGCACACAACCACTCATAAACAGTGGGTGCGCACTCCCTTATTATGATACGGCCCCCTGCTCCCGCTATACCTGCCCCTCCCGCTTACGGTACTAATAGGAACTAAATTAGCTTTAATCAACCCCCCATCCGCACCCTCAGGACTCCGTCCCCTTCCGTTACCTGGCCTGTCTTCTTGCTCACCTCCAACAATTCCTTCTCCCACCCTAGACACCCCTTCCCCACCCCTTCCCTCCCTTAAAACTTTCATTAAAAACTTGTTTAAAAAACCCCAAAGCCCCTTATACATGCCATCTCTCAGGACTCCAAAGTCGCTAAACTCCTCTCTTCCGCGGCGGCCTCCCACCCAGACTCCCTGCAGGCTCCTCACCTCATCGCAGGCCGCGGGCTGAAGGGGGGGTACGCTGTTAACATCACCCAACATATGCTGTTATCATCCAGATTCGTCCATTCTCAGCAGGGAAGGAGTCAGCAGACATGTCTCTGAAAGGCTAAGATATTCCGCTGCCAAAATCCCCGGGGTCCCAGATGTTTCTCGACCCCTGGGGGGGTCTCTAGCCATTTCCCATCAGAAGCCCGGCTGCTCCTACAGGAAAGCGTCCTCCATCTTGCGCATTTAATCATCAGAGGTATAGCATCAAGATCACACGAAGTATTAATACCGCTTTATAAAATCCTAGTACAGGGGTAGACAACCTTGGCTCTTTTATGACTCATGAACTTCAACTCCCAGAATTCCTGAGCCCGCATGGCTAAGCATGGAAACCTCTCCTTTTCCCCTCAGCATGGCTGGCTCAGGAATTCTGGAAGTCCATGAGTCATAAAAGAGTCAAGGTTGCCTACCCCTGCCCTAGTAAGACCACACCTGGAACACTGCATCAAATTTTGGTCACCATATTACAAAAAAGATGTTTAGACTTTGAGAAAAGTTCAGAGAAGAGCAACTAAGATGATCAAAGACCTGGAGACCAAAACATATGAAGAACGGCTGCAGGACTTGTGTTTGGCTATTCTAAAGAAAAGAAGAAATAAGGGTGACATGATAGCAGTATTCCAGTATTTGAGGGGCTGCCACAAAGAATTATTCTCCAAAACACCAGATGGCAGAATAAGAAACAATGGTTGGAAACTAATCAAAGAGAGAAGCAACCTGGAATTAAGGAGAAACTTTTAGTGATGACAATTAACCAGTGGAACAGCTTGCCTGCAGAAATTGTGGGCGTTCCATCACTGGAGGTTTTTAAGAAAAGACTAGACAATCACTTATCTGAAATAGTATAGGCTCTCCTGCTTGAGCAGGGGGCTGGACTAGAAGGCCTCCAAGTTCCCTTCTATTCTATTCTATTCTATTCTATTCTATTCTATTCTATTCTATTCTATTCTATTCTATTCTATTCTATTCTATTCTATTCTATTCTATTCTGATTTCACTCTGCATACCAATTAAAATTACTCACATTTTTACTTTCCAGTTTTATTTTCATAATGCATTCTTATTTCTACTTTCAGCTAATAAAATATCATCTGAATATCTCTACTGCTGATTTATTTATTTATTTATTTATTTTATTAAATTTCTATACCGCCCCTCTCCCGAAGGACTCGGGGCGGTGTACAGCCTAAACTTTAAAAAACATATAAATATACAAAATTTAAAATAATTAAAAATAAATTAAATCATTTGGCCAAAATCCTAAAACCCAAAACATACAAAATTTAAAATCTTAAAAAAATACTCAGAAGCTTCTATGCCAGGCCGGCCTGTCGGAAAAGGAATGTTTTTAGTTCCCGACGGAAGGTGCGTAAATCTGTTATTATACGGAGTTCGGGGGGGAGCTCGTTCCATAACGTGGGAGCTCCCACAGAGAAGGCTCTCCCCCTGGGGGTCGCCAGCCGGCACTGTCTGGCCGACGGCTCCCTGAGGAGGCCCTCTCTGTGGGAGCGTACCGGACGGCGGGAGGTATTTGCTGGCAGTAGACGGTCCTGTAAGTATCCGGGTCCGATGCCATGGAGCGCTTTAAAAGTGGTCACTAACACCTTGAACCGCACCCGAAAGACCACCGGCAACCAGTGCAACTCACGCAGGAGCGGTGTTACGTGGGAGCGCCACGACGCTCCCATCACTACCCGCGCGGCTGCATTCTGGGCAAGTTGGAGCTTCCGGATGCACCTCAAGGGGAGCCCCATGTAGAGAGCATTACAGTATTTCAGCCTGGAGGTCACGAGGGCATGAGTGACTGTGCGTAGCGAGTCCCGGTCTAGGAAGGGACGCAACTGGCGCACCAGGCGAACCTGGTGGAACATCCTCCCGGCCACGGCCGTCAGATGGTCCTCTAAGGACAGCCGTGAGTCCAGGAGGATTCCCAAGTTGCGAACCCTTCCTGTGGGAGCCACTGTTTCGCCCCCAATACACAGCGATGGAATCAGCTGGCTGTACCGGGATGACGGTAACCACAGCCACTCGGTCTTGGAGGGGTTGAGCTTGAGTCCGTTTCTCCCCATCCATACCCGCACGGCCTCCAGGCACTGGGTCAGCACGGCAAGGGCATCGTTGGGGTGGTTTGGCGTGGAAATGTACAGCTGGGTATCATCAGCGTACTGGTGGTACTCCACGCCAAAACCACGGATGATCTCACCCAGCGGCTTTACATAAATGTTGAACAGTAGAGGCGAGAGGACCGACCCCTGAGGTACCCCACATACGAGGGGTCTCGGGGTCGACCTCTGGCCCCCTGTCAACACAGACTGCATCCGGCCAGAGAGGAAGGAGGAGAATCCTCTATTGTTTCTCCTAACCCTTTGTATATTTATATGTTTTTTTAAAGTTTAGGCTGTACACCGCCCCGAGTCCTTCGGGAGAGGGGCGGTATAGAAATTTAATAAAATAAATAAAAATAAATAAAAACCCTACTATTCTTGAAATACCTTTGCTATAAGTTCAACAGATATAGAACAACATGCATCCTCCTTTGTCTGGACTACTTTGTTTTGTTCAGACTTAGTTCTTACAGAGGCTTCTTCTTCATGAGAAAGATTCCTCAGAAGACTCCAGTATTTTGGCACACAGATTCTACCTTGTGGCATGATCTCCATAACTACTCGCTGTAGTCAATGAAGGAAACTAAAGCTCCTCTTTGAATTGTCTTGTGCTCTCCATTATTCAATTTGTATTCATGAATGAAGGCAAATATATTGTGTTGCAGGGTAATATTGCAAGATCCAATCTGGATTGAGAGCAGGGGTGTCAAACTCAATTTCATTGAGGGCCGCATCAGCATTGCGGTTGCCCTTGGGGGGCTGGGTGGGTGTGGCCAGGGTGGGTGCACCCTCTGGGTGGGTGTAGATGGAGTGGGTGTGGCCTACTGGGTGGGCATGGCCAGCTCTACATTGTTTGCGTCAAGGGTGCCTGTGGGGGCCTGGGCAGGAGTGGGACAGATCTGAGGGTCTCTGGCAGAAGGGGGTAGGGCCGGGGCAAGCGCCAAGGCATGGTCCATTTCTTCATTCCTCACAAAGGGTGACACCTCCCCAGCATGCACCCAGGGGGCGGGGCCAACGTGGCAGGGGCTGTTCCCTTACTATTTTCAGGATGGCTCCATGGGCAACATGAAACCACTTCGTGGGCTGCATCCGGCCCCCGGGCCTTGTGTTTGACATGTCTGGACTAGAGGTTTAGTCTTCTGAGCTTCCAGACCTGTGCTGGAGCCCATCCTGCGGGAGCCTCTCTCTTACCTGAATGTGTGGTGAGACACATTCTAGTGAGAGAGAAGTTCTCTGAGGATGGGCTCCAGCACAAGTCCAAAAGCTCGGAAGACTAAACTCTGCTCCTGGTGACCAACCCAGATTGAATCAATTTGTATTAACTATCAGATCTCACATCCCTGACTTTTCTGAAATCTGCTTATTTGTTTGAGATTTTTGTCTCCGTGTAATATTCTCTTTTTCTTTGAAATATCTTTTAAAATATTCCCATACAGTACTTTGATAATTTGCATCATTCTTCTTCAGTATTATATAGCAGTCTTTCTCACTCTCTCTAGTCTTGTTCCATATTTATTAGCAGGATGTTAATTGCCTGTTTTCTTGCAGCCTTCAATGTACATTTCTTCTATGCCTGGAGCTTTTTAATTTTGCAGCTGGTCTATTGCTTTTCATATCTTGCTTTCAAGTGGAATTGGTTTCTGCAAACATTTCAGACATTCTATAATTCCATTTGTAAAGGATTTCAGGATACTCTTTCCTTCTTTAATCTCTTTTGTCTCAGTCTCTGTAAAGTCTCTTCCTACATTAGCTATACATTTTTCTGCAAGCTTCTTAAAACATCACCCATTTTCCTTGCTATTTTCCTCTGTTGACATTTTTGATTGACATATCTTTCCCTATCCTTCCTTATCTGACACTGACATTCTGCAATCAGCCCTACTATGTCTTTCTTACTCACAAAGCTCTCATCTCCCCCCCCCCTTTTTTTGGCAGTCATGATAACTGGTTCTTAAGAAATGTACTTTTCCCTAGTTGAAATTCAAAGCGGAGATGTTTTATATTTTGTCACAATATCTCTGAATTGAGAAATGTTTAAGTGTTTGTCCACATAAATTAAGAACACCAAATGAGCTCCTTGTATTGATTTTTATATTCTGACTGCATTCTGCCAGGTCAAATATTATTCTCTTTAATTTTCTATATTTCCTCTGCACATTCAACATGTATAATTTATGGTCTATTCCACAGTCTGCACCTAGAAATACCCATACCCTTTTTCAGTAATTGATTTGATTCCAGTGTTAGGGAATCCAGCAATATCTCAGCATCAATTTTTCAGCTCAAATATTAGCAATGAGTCTGTAAAGGCTTGCCAACTTTGTAACAACGTATTTTTTTTAACCCTGATCAAATAAACCAACTTCATATACAATAATAGTTTTATTAGTTTAATATAATAATAATAATAATAATAATTCATCCATATAGTATTGTAGGATTTGATTTCTCTTGAATTCTTCTTTATCCCTGGCACAAGTTCTTCAAGGCTTTAGCCTTTTGTAAATCCAATAAGAAGAATAATCTTGGTCATTTCTATTTCACTTTCGATTTTTTAAAACATCGGCCAGTTTCTTTTGCATATCTGGTAAAGCAGGCATCCCCAACCGCCGGTGTGTGGACCAGCATCAATCCGTAGCATGCCAGCAACCAGGCCATGCAAACAGGCAAAGCCCCATCTGCGGGATGCAGTCAGCACATAAAACCACATCCCGTCCACAGAAAAATCTTTCTCCATGGAATTAATCCTTGGTGCCCAAAAGATTGGGGGTCGCTGCAGTAAAGCATCTTTTTTTCAAGTCATTTTGTTGGTCTTTCACTTGTAAATCTACTTTCGGTATCATAGCTATCTTATCAGATGAAATTTGTTCCACATCTGTCATTTCTTCAATAATATCTTTTGGACATAGTCTATCTCTAGAACAGACATCTTTACTGATACTCATGGACTATTAACTTCTGGCTCCATTCTTCAAAGGTCTCACTTAATATTTTCAATTTTACACCATTTTGCATCATTTTGTAAGTCCCAATAAGTAAGAGCAGGGTTGTATTGTTTTCTTTCTGCCTAGGAACTTTAGTCCCCTCTAGTGTTCAGTTTTTAAAATAATAAAATTACTTATCTTTGTTGTATCTTGCAATAACCAAAACAAATCCATTTCCCATAACAAGCTGTTTATTCCTTATAATTAATTCCAAAATATTATAGCAAAGTCAATATTCAAATTTTATTTATTTATAAAACCCATTTATAAAATTTTAGCTCAAAATCTTATGTAGCTTTTTCTTGTTTATTTCAAAGTTCTTTAAGTCCTTAAACTTATAATTAATTTTATTTCGTTGATTGTTGAATACAAACTCACCCAGTGAAGACAGTTCAAATTTATCATTCCAAATATCTCCAATAGCTTTAAGATGGTCAATAGGCAATTTCTGAAAATGATTAGAAAGTAAGACTTGCAAACTTCATGTCCTTTAAAATGCTCTGCCTAAACAAGTGCTTGCAAGCATGTTGGCTGATCCTGGCTTTTTGCATTGCTCAAGTCCTGAGAAAACTGCTGTCCTGTGGTCTCTTTATGAGAGGCCTCCATCCAGAGCATATATGGTTGATCTCCCATTCTTTTATTCAGAGAGATTCCTTGGAACCTGTCTACTCCCCAGTTCCTTGGGTTTTGCTGCAATCATCAGCTCCACTTTTGCAGATCTGTCTTCAATTTGCAATACATCCCCCAAAAGTCTAGATTAATGCTGCTTGAAGCACGTGTGGGAATAAAAAACAATACTTATCCACCTTTTACATTATTGTATACAGTGCTTTTTTTTTAAAAAAAAAAAAAGGTGCCGGAACTCACACACATCATAAAACCCGCCTTGCCTACCCTACAAGGTTCCATCCAAAAAAGGTGGCGGAACTCCGTTCTGGGCTTTCTATGAGAAAAAAAGCCCTGATTGTATATACCCAAATCATACTTTAATGTCATGTTCTTTTATTTCTCTATCTGCACTCTAATCACTCAGTGATCACTCATTTAATGTGTCTTAGAATATACTGTAAAATTCTTCAGTGTATTTCAACAGACCATAACGTGTTGGTCTGTCCAAGATGATATAGTACTTTACTGACTGACATGGGGAAAATTCATATTTAAATTCATCTTCACCCTGGAAGCTGACTGAATAACTTTGGGCCATTCTCCCTCTCTTAGTCAAATCTATTTCACTGGCTTGTTAGGGAGAAAAATGGGAGGATGGTCATGTATCTCACTGCTTTGAGCCATGGAAAGGAGGTAGGATATACATTTACAAATACATATAGCCTGACATACATTCAAATGAGACTGATGTAAACTGGTTCTCCAGCAACAATATAGTATGATCTTGTCACTGAGGTTACAGCTAAACACATACTTAGGCATGCTTATTGAGCATGACAGCAATTCCATTCCTCCCTTTGATGTTATGCTCCAAATAAGGCAGTCCAATATCTCTGATTTAAATGGACAGTTCTCATCTCCTTAAGTACTCTCACCTCTCTAAAATTTCTAATTCAATATACCTTTTTATTACAACAATTTCAGATTTTCCTGGAAATGCCTCTCATATTCTTTGTTTCAACTGTATTTGTCCTCATAAAACAAGGAGAGTCTTTTTTTTAAAACATTCACCATCAGATTTCCCGAGACTAGCCATAACACTATCTCTAAATTCATATACAAAAGTTCAACACTCTTCTCCAGTAATTGAAGGAGGGTCTTATGACCTGGAGGCCTCGTCATCTACATCTGCATGATTAAATAATTTATAGATGTTTTCTTGTCATTGACTTATATGATTTTGGGAGTTCTTTCTCTTAGATAGATTGGCTTTGCTCATGCCTGCACAGCCAATCACAATCCACTATTGTTTAGGTTTATACTTCCCATGTCATCCTTACTGGAACCCCACTCTCACCAGGATGGTTCTCATGATCACCGAATCCATTAAACTCCCCGACCACTTCTAGGTAGCAATTCTCTGAGAGGCTGTTGCCTTAACAGACATGTTGATGTAGTTTTCTTGATAGCAATATGAAAGCGGTTGGCCATTATCTTTTTGGGGGGCAGTGTTTGTCAATCCTGGCAGCTTTAATTTCCCATGGCTGACTGGGGAACTCTGGGAGTTGAAGTGCACATGTCTTAAAGTTGTCAAGTTGAAAAAGGGTTTGGAGTGGGAAGGGTTTTCAGTTTTCTTGGTCACTGTTATACATTGGATATTTTCTTCAAGTCTCCAAATACCAATCAGACCCACTTAGTGTCTGAGCGGAAACAAAATCAGCCAGGAGCTGTCACTTAACAGCTTCTTTAAAGTCTCTCAAAGGATATATTTATGGAAATAGATCAGTAAAATGGTGCTTGGCACAACTGAACCTACAAATCCATCCCAAGAAAGCAGCAGCCAATTTACAACAAAGCTCTCCTAATGGGGTATTTAACCAACACTTGGGGGGGGGGGAATCCCAAGAATGTCATATTGGCAAGTGATCTATGTTTATATTACATCATCATCTTCTGGAGCACAGCCCAGAGACTTTGAGAGCTTAGGTGCATTCACAAATAAAATGCTAAAAAGAATGCGGCTTTTCAAAGTTTACAAATTAACAAATAGCAGTAAATCTATTCAAGCTGCTTTATCTCCTGCATATCATGCTCAATGTTTAGGAAAACTGGCTAATATTTCATATAACCCCAACCGCCATATTGCCACAGAGACCTGGTGCCGCAGTGGTTAAAATGAAATATTACAGGCAAACTCTGCCTAAATCTGACGTTTGATCCTGACAGGACTCAGGGTTTACTCAGCCTTTCGTCCTTCGAAGTAATATAGTAATATAAGGATCCAGATTGTTGGAGGCAATATGGAAATAATGCTTCAACATTGTAAACTGCCCAGAAAGTACTATGCAGTGGTATATAAGCCTAAATGCCATTGCTATAATTAAAGGAAGATGTGGAGCTGATTTGTACTTAAGCTAACTACTCCCAGCATCTATATATTCCCTGCAACATTACTTGAAGGGGAAGAGATGCTACCAAGAGAACAATCAGACAAGAAGGGGAGGAATCTGCAATTGCTCAATGGTCAAAGACTTAGGAAGGACTCGCCTTAGTTGATTTGTCTTTTCAGACTTGCAAGATTGATATAAGCCCTCCCACATACCTCTGACAGGAAACACAGTAGAACTGTTCTACTTTATTGTAAGGCTACATTACCAGAATCTTGCAAGTCTGAAAGTACAAATCTCCCACCCTCTCTTTTTATAGTCTTATCAGCTAAGCCAGGTCTTTTCTAAATTTCTTTCTCTACCTGTTAAGCAACTGCAGGTTCTTCCCATCTTCTCTAATCATTAGGCAGCATCTCTTATCCCTCTTCTCTCAAGATCATTCCCAAATACCATCGCAGATCTCATGCAGATAAAGCTACTGTCATCCCAATTAAAGATAAGACAGAGTCAGACTACTATGAAATCTGGGGAACTTTTTATGATTGGCTGAAAAGAGAATACGGTTAAAAGATAGTTAACATCAATTTAGATGGAAGAAGAAGGAGCAGATAAGGCAACACAGTATTGAATAACTGGAGGTTGTATAAATATTTATAGAAGTATATACCGAGAAGGTTAGATAGATAGAAGTATTAATGTAAGAGAAAATTAATCTTATTGTATATAATACAGATAGGGAAATTTGGAGAGAGGAGTTGCTCAGACATTACCCCTGAATTGTATCTGAAGAGGGATGAGAGGGAAGAAAGGAGAGGAGAGAGAAAAGAGTAAAGGAGGGGAGAAGGAAGTAGGAAGGTTGGAGGAGAAGAGGAGAAGTGGGGAGAAAGGGGAGGAGAGTGGTGAAGGAAAGAGGAGAGGAGAGGAAGAAGAGGGAAGTAGGGAAGAGAAGAAAGGGAGAAAGAAGGTAGAGAAGAAGGAGTGTGGATACAGTGAAAGGGAAATGGGCGAGCAACACCAAAAGTCATGTGTATGTATTTATTTCATTTTATTAAAAGTATCTTACATATGAATGTAAAAAGAATGTATGTTAACATCTGATAAATATCACAGTATATGTATGGGGGAGAGTTTGGAAAAATAAAAAATAAAAAAATATTTTTTAAAAAGCTACTATCATTCCATGGATCTAACACTGCATATGAATCCATATACCCAAATATTTTGTCAGTTTATTCAAAGAGAAACATAGCTGTCTTTTTGGGTGTTTATCTTCAACTGGGAGAAAGGGACAAGTTGGTGTATAAATATTATTCCATTATCTGCATACTTTTGGTTCTGTTTTTGGAATTACTCATTCTTCTGGGAGAAGAAATCAGTTGCACATTTGGGTATTGTATTAATCCAAAATCGACGGAGAGGAAAAGTTTGCCTCAGTGTTTGCTGTGCTCCTCTGAAAGAAAGAACACTGCATTAAACTTTGGCATATGGCGGCTGGTCACAGAATTCAATTCTTTTATTATTTACCTAGGGATGACTCCTACTGAATTTAATGAGGCACACTTGGAATAAATACAGGGATATATTTGTCCTATATAGCAATATGAATAAATATATGTTTCTTCCACTGCCTGAAACTGGACCATATGGTTTTTTGAGAAATTCTCCATTCTGTTTGGCTCTCAGGCTCCCGTAGGCCTTCCACAACGAGATGCATTTGGCTCCCATTCTTCCAGTAAATACAAACTTGGCAAAACTACATCTCTTCAACAAGCTGTTAACTGTTAATTTATCTGTAATCATTCCGATTTTTTTTATTTTAATCATATTGATCTTTGTGTTGTGCTTTACATTCTGTATTTTGTAAACCATCTTGAGTGCTTACATAAACCAAAAGCTGGAATATACATCTAATATACTTTTTAAGCTAGCAAACACAGGTGGTTCTCCACTTATGACCACAATAAGTCCAGAATTTCTGTTGCTAAGTGAGACTGTTACTAAATTTTGCACCATTTTACAATCTGTCTTGCCATAGTTGAGTGAATCTCTGCAGTTAGTAACACAGTTGTTAAGTGACCCTGGCTTCCCCATTGACTTTGCTTGTCAGAAGTTTGCAAAAGGTGATCACATGACTCCGGGACAATGCAACAGTCATAAATATGAATCCGTTGCCTGGCATCTGAATTTTGATCATATGACTATGGAGAAGCTGCAATGGTCGTAAGTGTAAAAACAGTCATAAGTCACTTTTTTCAGTGCCATTGTAGTTTCCAATAGTCACTGAATGAACTGTTATAAGTCAAGGGCTATCTGTACTACAAATCACTTGGAGAGACCTTTCAATCAGTGAGACAACACAGTCCTTTGATACATGGGTACTACACACATACATAGCCAGGTTTTAATTATATCCATTTCTATTGTAGGTGAAAAATGGATCCATAGACCCTTACCTAAATTTTACATATTAGGCACATTCTTTTTAACTCTAATTCAAATTTGCATTTGTGAACAGTCACGAAAAACATGCCCAGCCAGAGTTTCAATATAGACAAGAGAAAAATTCCACTTGAAACGTAATTTTGAAAATTGCAAACTCTCAGAAGATGGAATGCATTCACCACATTATTCCATCTGCCCACAGCCAGTCCGTCCTGTGAGAGTTATAAATGACTTCAAACATTCTAAGCTGACACCTTAAAGCAGGGGTGTCAAATTTGCCGTGTCGCGTGATGTGTCGCGACGTATCGTGACTTTTTTCCCCTTGATGGAGCTGGGGTGGGTGTGGCTTTCGCATGACGCATCCGGCCCATGGGCCAGCAGTTTGACACCCCTGCCTTAAAGGATGCAGATACAGTGGCCTTCTTCCAAAGAGTCCAGGTCATCCAATAGAAGAGAGATGGCGCTAACAGAATGAACTGAACAGAAGAGATCTGCAAACACGGCATAGTCTTTCCTTCTCTTTCCTGCCACCTTCAGGCTTGAGAACTTTGTCCTTAGCAAGTTTTGATTTACCATCATAAAGCTACCAAGAACTGACTAAATTTCAGAAGAAGAACAAATAAATAATTTGTTTCACCATTATTTACTGAAGTATTGAAATGGGGAGAGGTGAGCCTAAACAAGGTATATATCTAAGCATATACAGTACAATCCTAGTTTTAATTAAGGAAACAGAATTCAAACAAATGTAAAAACAGCAACATATAGAAGATCAAAGAAGGATATGTGAATGGCCCATGGGTCATTATTCTATATCTATTGGAAATCATTTGGAAAAGAATTTATCTCTTAAGCATTGTTCTCTGTGCCCCCCAGCTGTGTTGCATATGCAACGTCCACAATTTCTATCCCGGAATTGCAATGCCAATATATATAACTGGAAGGCATCAGATTATGGAAAGCAGGTCTATAGTGACTGGCAATGGTTCTTTAGAGTTTGAAGAGAGAAAGCTTGCTTTAGGCATCAGAGAACCTGGACCCATGAATGTCTATGTTGCTCTCCCACTGAGTTACAGCCCTTCTACTTACACATACTGAAAGAGTTTGTGTTAAGGAACCTGCAGTTCCTGATGTTTCCTTCCTAAACTAGATGGTGGATTGAATACAGAATCTAGCAGAATTCTGTATTCTACAGAAACTAGCAGGAGAGTGAAGGACCATTATAGCCAGCTCCTTTGTCCTTTTACAGTCTTTTTTTCCAGTCCTGCAGATAATTTATTTCAAGTTGAAGACTTCAGAATAAAATCAGCCAACCCCCCCCCCCACACACACACCCCTTCTCTGCTAAATTAAAAGCTTTCCCCTAATGGAAGCGCATCTGTTGGGGGATTATGCTGGATCCAGACAGGCTGCATACTGAGTAAAAATGTTGAGTCATCTGCACTGAACTACTGTATAATTAACATTTACAACATCATTGCATAAGACGCATCCCTGTGTCTCAAATTTGCTTTGCTATCACCATCAGCAATCCTCATTTCTTCATTGAGCAGCATATCTAGGCTTCACATCCCAATGCTATCTGAGCCCACCATAAATAAAAATAAAGGTGAAATATTTATTAGATCTGGAAAGAAACCAGACTATTTTATGAGCCCTGGTGGTGCAGTGGTTAGAATGCAGTACTGCAGGCAATCTCTGCCCACAGCCTGGAGTTCAATCCGAATGGGGCTCAAGGTTGACTTAGCCTTCCATCCTTCCGAGGTCAGTAAATTCTATTCGTTCAGTTCCAATCAACTCATACAGAATATTTAAGATTCTCCAATGCATAGATACGGTAGCTCCAGATTTGGGAGAGGTAAGTACATAGCACTTTCTGACAGGCTTCCTTTTATATTAGCGCCCCCTTCCAGGGACATTGGTAAGAGCAGACAGCAATCTGCCATTTTAATTTCTCACAGCGTAAGAGAGTTATGCAACGTTTCAGGGTTTTTTTCCCCCTTCTTTTCAATCATGTCCAGTTCTTGGAGACAGCTTGGAAAAGTCTCTGCAGTTTTCATGGCAAGATTTTTTAGAAGTGATTGCCATTGCCTCCTTAAAGAAAAAGTTACTAACTCAGGGTCACCCCGCTGGTTTTGTGCCTACGGCAGGACTAGAATTCATAGACTCCTAATTTCTAGCCTGTGCCTGAACCACAACACCAAATTGACTCTCCTAGGTCCCCATATAGATTACCCTTATCAGAGCAACAAATCTTATTAACATCACCCTCAAGAGAACATATGAACATGTGGTGAAACCTAGTACCTTAGACTTAAGACACCTAGTGAGCCTAATTTTTGGATCCAAATTCTTTTGGAATTCAGTTCTCCGTGATCAAAGTTCAGCAATGTCTCAGTGATCCTTTCCTATACTCTATATATCACCATTTGGTTAAAGAAGATGCACTGTTGGATTTCTTTCTGCTCCACTATTAAAAAAATAAAGTCCTGTCAGAAGAAAGATTGAGTACAATATAGAATTGATTAAATTATTTTCCCTGAAAGCTAGATTGTCTTACACTTCACATGTTCCCCCAGAATCCATACAGGAAAGATATCTTATCCATGCTAAAAGCAGATGACAGGAGATAGTTTATAGTGAAAAATCTGTAGATAAGATTTCCTTTCTTTCTTCAGCTTTACACAAACTTTGGGCTCATGTTTCTTGGTCCCTATGCCTTGTAGGGGAAAACCTTAGCAGCTCATTCATTCAAAATATCTCTAGTGACATTTGTGAAACCCTAAAGGCAGACTATTGTTACTGGGCTACTCGCTATCTAAAAGCAGATTTGCTAGTTTGAAGACACTCAGTCTAGGACTAAACTGATACTTGGAACTACATGTATATTTGTTCCCAGATCCTCTACCACCTGCTCTGCATCCACAGCTCAGCAGGGAAAACATAGGCAGGAGTCACCAGAGAAAATAAATGAATAATTCAGGATTAAAATAGAGGATTGAATTGTTTTATCTACAAAAAAACCTTAGCTTGTGCTTCTCTCACTCTTCTGTTAGACCACAATAGTAGTATATTTACTCTACCTCTACCAATTTTTTGAAAGCTGCATAGCTGAAAATATGTTCAATCTGACTCATTTGTCACATGCTTTCACCGTTTGGTGGGTCTGCTCCCGGCCATGTAACTAAGGCTCAGAAAATGGGAAGAGGTTATAAAAATAGGCATAGGAAAATTGTAGATTGCAACATACGAAGAGTTGCAATCAACAAACTGCAACAAGCTTGAACAGCTTCTTTGTCTAACAATTGGCCCTTGGAAAGATCCTGAGAGGCTCTGCTTTAATTCTTCTAAGGGACAGTAACTGATTAAAATCACATTTGATTGTTGCCCTTGCAAAAAATAAGTTGTGATATGGATAAGATTCTTGTGTGAATGCAATATTTACCTCTAAGGCAGTGCATCTGTTTACAATTTGATGCAGTTTTCAAATGGCTATGCCAAAAAGAACCCCTTCCTATCTACATTTGCTAACTGCTAACTGAAGGACAAAACCCAAAAGGCTTGAAATGAACACTTTTCTACAAGCTTTTTCTGCACACCCTTATCAGTTAAGATATGGTGTGTTAATGGGAGGCCTCAGATTAGATAACCAGTTAGGCCAGTTTTAGCAACCCTCTTTCAAATATTATTTAATTCTGTCCAGGTGTCTAAGCATATTTTCTCAATAACAGAAGA
This sequence comes from Bothrops alternatus, assembly GCA_034064705.1. Classification (NCBI taxonomy): domain Eukaryota; kingdom Metazoa; phylum Chordata; class Lepidosauria; order Squamata; family Viperidae; genus Bothrops; species Bothrops alternatus. The sequence continues at coordinate 3,885,037 of JARGCV010000023.1, forward strand.
CAAAATTCCTTTTTCTCCACAAAAGTGTTTATTTTTTCATTTGTCTGCCATTTACCTAGTCCTTTTCTCATACAGAGAGAAATAGGTAATTATTTCTATGTAGAATGACAGGTCCTAAAGTCAACAGGAGGTAAATCTACTCTCCTCCCCCCCCATGTACGTGGATGGTGCACGTGAATATATACTAATGATGATGTTAATGGCTTTAATAGCTTTGTAGATAGATATGAATTGTGATATGTGAGACATAGATCTTTAGATCTTCCATACCTTCCATTGACATGTGGTTGTACATAGTGTTCAGTGTTTATTAGCTGAATAATAATCTATTCCTCTATTAGTCAAAAAGTAGCTTCTTTCTTTATCTCCACAAGCAAGGAAAATAAAAAGGATCACACAGTCACAATAGCAATAGCACTTAGACTTATATACTACTTCACAGTGCTTTACAGCCCTCTTTAAGTGGTTTACAGAGTCCACATATTTCCCCCAATAATCTGGGTTCTCATTTTACTGACCTTGGAAGGATGGAAGGCTGAGTCATCCTTGAACTGGTGAGGATCAATCCACTGGCAGTCAGCAGAATTAGCCTGCAATACTGCATTCTAAGCACTGCACCACCATGGCTCTAAGTGAATTGTTTTGATGATCTCTGTGAGGACAGAATGTCAGGTCAGCAGGTCCTCAGAGAAAGGGGATCACCTCACATTGTTCATTCTTCAGAGTAGGAAACATGACATTGTTTGCTGTCTCCTCCTTCTCTTCCTTACTGATGATACAAAAGAAAGATTCCTAGTTCTGGAATACAGACAACAGTATGGTGGCTTGCAAAATAGTCTCTAGATTAGAGATCTTAGCTTGCATACAATAGGGCGGGCGTGATGGGGATAGAATTGGACTTGGTTGTCCTTGTGGCAAAGCGAATGAGAAAGACCAAAGAAGTGCTAGTTGGATGTATGGATGAGTTCCTCATAAGACAAAAGTGAGAAGTTTAAAGGATGGTTTGCACGCACTAGAAAAGTCTAATGATTGGGGATGGTCTAAACTAATTCTATTTTCTTTTCATCTCATGTCTTTAATTATTTATATTACTCTTTTGTGTTCTGCATCGCACCAAAGGGAATCGGATGATGAATATGTATATATATACACTGCTCAAAAAAATAAAGGGAACACAAACGTATAGGATCCTATACATTTGTGTTCCCTTTTTTTGAGCAGTATATGTGTGTGTGTGTGTTTGTGTGTGTGTGTGTGAGATAATCATTTCAACAAAGCTGACTTTGAAGGAAGGCAAGTCTAGATTTTTTCCTCAAATTTCTCATTCAGTCCTTTGAGTGGCATTCTGTATAGAATACAGCCATCCCTATTTTCTTCAAAATGTGATGAAGCAGTCAAAATCCTTACGGGGCCCTGCAATGAAATCTAAGGTATGATTCCTAGCATGCCCTCAGATTTAAGAAATTATCTTTTGTAGTCCAGTACAATTTTTCAGGTTTATAGTTATTCCAAGTTTATACAAATAGAGCTCTTTATAAAAGACTTATTGACATTTAAAACTATAATTGTGGAGTCCCAGAATAATGCTTTGCATTGTATTAAACATTCACAAAAGTGTCATTTGGAATGTTTTTGTTTGTATGCTTTGGTTTGGGGTCATTTATCTTTCCTTTCGCTTCAACAATGCAATAAGTATTCCATGCCTATGTGAATGTTTGCAAAACATGGCTTTACAATTCCGAATAAGCCTACTTATTTGAAAATGTTGGAGTTTCATTGTCTAATTTGTGTTCATGCAGTCACATTACAAAGATAATAGTAAATTTCAAAATCAGTAAAAGGTTTATATTCTTACCAACAGAATGCAATTTGGAATGTTGTAAAAGCATTATTCCCTCAGAAAAAAATGAGTAACTGTTGACAGTAAACAGATTGCAAACAGATTGTCTGTTAAGATATTAATAAGCACTTTTATTTATTTATTTATTTATTTATTACTTAGATTTCTATGCCGCCCTATTTCAAGAACTCAGGGCGGCTCACAACATAAATACTACATGTAGAAATTTAATATATAAAACATTTATAAAACCCGTCAATTAAAAGACCAATCATCCAAACAAACATACAAACATACATACACTGGCTGGGGCCAGGTGTGAACTGCCCCAGGCCTGTCGGCAAAGATGAGTCTTAAGTAATTTTCTTCATCAATTTTTATGGAGAGACACTTATAATTTCAATTACAGATCAATGGACCTTTATATGGAATGTCTCAATTTGTCTATGTTTCTGTCAGCATTTATTGTCCTATAGGAATTAAGAAAAGGAAATTGTTCATCATTGGATGATTTGGCAGTGTTCATTTGTGCCTTTTTTTTGTCATCAGAATTAATCAAATAAGACAGCCTTGACACATTCCTTCTATCACATTCATCATGAAAGCTGAACAACTTAATAGGATATTATCTGTATGCTGACATTCAAGATAGGCTTCCTGTACTGAGCTATAGGAAATCTCCAGAAAGGCATCTTTGTAGATTTTCAATAAATATATGTTTTGTTTTTGTCTTAAATGAAAAAGTAAAAGAAAAGGGCCTGTTAGATGCTTCTTTCCAAAATACCCAGTAACAAAACTGACAATCAGTGTCACACCCAAAAAACTACAAAACATTAGCTTTTCAGCTAGATTAAACTGAAGTGGCTATGATAAAATCGAGGCATATCTGGTGGCAAATATCTGTTTAATTAACTGAAAGGTTAGAAAGGTTTTGAGGAAAATAGAAACATTTTATAATACTCTTATATAACAATTCTGTTGTGATTGGATTGATCATTTTCCGCCAAGATGTATAAAATGGTGCATTGGAAAAAGTAATTCAATTTTTGTTACAAACTGTCAGATTTATTATAGCTGAGGTACATCTTTAGCTGGAATAGTGGTATTTAAAAGAACTGGAATTTGCATTCATTATAATCATCACCATCATCATCATAACATTTTTCTTGCACATGCAGGGTCCACTTTTTGGATCAGCAGCACCATCTTGTTGTGATCAAATGCAGCACCTAGAAATTACATTGGCAAAAAAAAAATTAGAAAACAATACAGAATCTTAGTTAGGAATACTTTGGTTTCATTTTAACTCAATTCAGGGAGGTTATATTATAAACATAATGCATAATAGATTAGTCCCATGTTGGACAGAAATATTGAAAACAGATGTTCAAAATTTCTTCTGTCTCCTTAAGTTAAGCAACGTATTAATGCACAGTGTGGAGGTATTTTTAAAAAATAATATTTGACAGACATGTAAAACAAGTTGTGGGGAAAATACCATTGTGTCTTAATTGATGCATTTATTTTCAGATTAGCACCACATAAACTGTAATGCCATTGTGTAGTCTCTGTCCATCTGTCCTCTACTTGCAGCCTTATTTGCTCAGAATTGGGATTTACTCTTATCATAGGGCTTAAGGATTCAATAAAGTTTAATTCCCAACAGCTTCAGACACTTTGAAAAGGCTGAGATGCAACTGAAGGCTGCAGATTCCCTTTATTTGCGCAATGCTTTTCAAGTCAAACAAGTAAGTCTGTTTTTAAAAATATTACTTCAGCCCACAGATTATATGTCATGGACAGTACTCTCTAAAGATAACTGTAGAAATGTGGCAATAACAACTGGATATGGAAACTGGTTCACAACGTAACTGAAAGCCAATTCCATATCAAACTGTTTTTTCTATAGTTCTTCTAATATGTCCCATAGTTCTGAAAGATATAAACATTAACTGGGCAAACTGCCATGCTTATGACAATTAATTTCATGAGAAGTAAACTATTTGTGAACAAATATGTCTTAAACACTGAATAGGTTGTTTGGGGCATTCCAAACTCTAGTTTTCATTATAATTTATGAAATCCACATTCTTTTTAGTCTGCACTATTTACCAAACAAAAACAAAAACAGCTTTAGGAAACTTTAGAAAACTTGCAGAGAAAAGAAACTTGAACATAAGGGATTTTTTTAATGCAATTTTTATAATGTACATCGGTAGAAGTTGGAAACTGTGCCCAATTTGGAGGTCACTGAAAATGGCAAATGAGTTTTATCAACAGTAAATGACAATTTAGAAATACAAAACATTATGTTTCCCATTGATCTTTTTTGGCAATAACTATTATGACATGTTACATTCAACATCTGCGTTGAGGGGATCTGTAGGAATCTCTTTGGGATAATATGAAGCCTGACAAATTTTATATAATTGAGTTGTTTTAGTCTTGGAGTCCATATTTTCCCCACAAAATTGATAATAACTGTTCTATAGTTTGGCAGAAATGGAAAAACATCTATATTGATTGTTCATTCTGAATCAGTCAAGTCTATCACCTATAGCAGTAGTGGCGAACCTATGGCACAGGTGCCAGAGGCGGCACTCGGAGCCCTCTCTGTGGGCACACCTGCCGTTGCCCCAGCCTCACCTCCCCCCGCGACAGCCCCCCTGGAGGAGAGTCGCCCCTGAGTGTGGCCCACACGGAGCAGCGCAGCCAAGGACATGGCAGCCAGGTAGCGTAGACAAGACTCTGCCCTCATGCCCCATCATGCACAGTTGATGCTGCGGGGCACGGGCAGAGGGTATGGCCACCATAGTGCTGCTGGGCTGCCTGGGTGATCTGCAGCGGGCCCTGGAGGCGGTGAGTGGCCCTGCGGGCAGGTGGGGTGGGGGATGGGGGGCAGAGCAGGGGGGGCAGGGGGTGGAGCGGGGGCAGGACCAGTTTTTGGGCACTTGGTCTCTAAAAGGTTCACCATCACTGACCTATAGGGTTTCTTTTTTACAATTTGGAGGTTTCTGAAAAAGGACATTTTGTTATTATTTCATTGTTCATGAAATATGTCACAGAAGAGAACCTAAAGAAACCCCGAAGAACAGCTAAAGAAAGCATATGTCACAAAAGTGCATCTAAAGAAGGCCGGAACAATTTCAGAAGTGAGAAAGAAGTGATTCACTAGTTCCAATTTTCCATGCTTTTGTTTTTGTGGGGGAGGAAATGTTTATGAAAGTATCATACAGTAAGAAACTGATATCATCTCCGATGTATTGGGGCAGTTATGATGGGCGGGATTAAGCTTCTGTTGATTTTAGCTATCACAATGGGCAAAATATGTTCAGTTGCACAGAATGAGTCTTAATCACTACTACTTTTTAAACAAAAAGGAAAAATTAGAATGCTTCATCCTGCACAAGAAGATTCTACTTGGTTGCAAAGGTTCAAAGATTAAAGTCACACTTAAATGAGAAGCAAAGTAGTTTTAACTGACACTATATTACTTACTGGTCTCCAAAGGAGGATCTGATACCTTGAGATGATAGAAGGCTGCATCAGATCAGGCATGTCTGGAATGGAGCCATTTCATTACATTGGAGTAGGATTATATAGGTTAACAGTACTAAGTATGTCCCCCAAACCAAGTTTTTAGTTTTAAATAAATAAGTTTTTAAATAAGTATTTACAAGATGTAATTACCCATCAACACATGCAAATTCTATGATAGCCATTCATTGTTTGTGCCAGTTATGTTATTACAGGGGTGTCAAACTGCCGGCCCACGGGCCGGATGCATCATAGCAAAAACGCGCCCACCCCATTGCCGGCAATGGCAAAAAAGTCGCGATACGTCGCGACATGTCATGTGACGTTGCGAGTTTGACACCCCTGTGTTTCCAATCATTTTGGAAGCAGCTCTTTCCCCTCCCAGCGCTGGGATTTAGGTTGCCTTCCAGATGAACTTTTAATTCTAAGTAACAACACATAATCACTAGTTCATTTTCTCATGGCAATGTCTTTCTACAAGTCCCCTAAAATAAACATTTGCTAACTTTGTCATTGTAGACGCAATGGGAATACATAGAGTGCAGAGCTGACTAAGCAAAGTTGGGGCTGGTTAACACTTGAACTATCAGGAAAGACCACCATTCTAAGGGCCAGAAAGTTAAAAAAAAATTCTAGAAGGGCAATGGGAGAGTACTTCCATTTTGCTATTAAAAGTTAAAACATTTTCCCTGTCCAGTCGTGTCCAACTCTACCAAGTGGTACTCATCTCCGTTTCTTAGCTGAGAGAGACAGCATTGTCAGAAGACACTTCCTTGGCCATGTAGCCAGGATGACTATATACTGAGGCGCACGTAATACGGTTACCTTCCCACCAAGGTGGTACCTATTTATCTACTCACATTTAATGCTTTCAAATTGCTAGGTGCATAGGAGCTGGGGCAAGAACAGAACTCACCCTGTTGCCCAACACTCAGTTTTCGAACCCTGGCTTGTCAGCTTTCCAGCTGACGAGCTCAGTGTCTTTAACCACGATAGGGAAGTATTCATGTAAGGGCCAGGATTGAAAAACTACTCAAGGAAAACTTTACTATATCTCCCCAAAAGCACAAAAGTTGGAGAAGTTTGATAAATTCATTCACTGTGTACTTAGAAACTAGACTTGCTCCTCCCATCTCCTTATAGAATTCTTTCACTGCAATCGGGACTGGAAAGAAGTTACTCCAAGAATGAGATTATAAGGATTCGGTATTTATTGGAAGGAAGAATGTTCCATTGAATCCTGGGGGGGGGGTTGGAAATATTTCCAGGCTTCTGAGGATCATGTTTAAAAAGTAATTCAAAATCCTCAGGTAGTCCTCGACTTATGATCACAATTTCCGCTGCTAAGCAAAGTGGTTGTTAAGGGAATGAGACCCAATTCACCACTTTTTTTTTTTTGTCGCAGCTTTTAAGCGAATCACCAAAGTTGTTTAGAGCAGGGGTTCTCAACCTTGGCAACTTTAAGACTTGTGGACTTCAACTCCCAGAATTCCTCAGCCAGCTTTGCTGGCTGAGGAATTCTGGGAGTTGAAGTCCACAAGTCTTAAAGTTGCCAAGGTTGAGAACCCCTGGTTTAGAGAATCGTGTGGTCATTAAACAAATCCAGCTCTCTCCATTAACTTTGCTTGTTAGAAGCCAGCTGGGAAGGTTGCAAATGGCAAACACATGACCCCAGGATACTGCAACCATCATAAATACATGCTGGTTTCCAAGAGCCCAAATTCCGATCACATGACAATGAGGACGCTGCAATGTTCATTAAGTGCAAGGGCCAGTCATAAGTTATATTTTTCAGTTCTGTTGTAATTTTGAACAGTTGCTAAATGAATGGTTATAAGTAGAGGGCTATATGGATAGTTTAGGGTGGTAAAACTCAAGTCCATTTTTGTCAGTTGTTTGTACAGAAAGGACTGGACATATGCATTCATACACATGCATAATACTCATACTCACTTTAATGTGAAAGACAACAGCCTCCATCTGCTCACAGTTTTAATAACTGTCAGCTTTATTCATGTGACAAGTTATTTTCACACCTCCATTCTTGCCCTACCGCTTCTACTGAGATGTGGGAAGACAATACTGATTTTTGGAAGCACACAGATTGCTTTTCTGTATCCCTTAAAATCTTTATGCCACTGACAAAATTTTGAGAGGGTTCACATTTATTTCAATCTGCTTCAGATAAGCTCAGATTCAATTTGGATACGTTTCAAACTTTTCCAAATCATCAACGTTCAATTTTCCCACTTGGCTGGACTGATACACATGACTTATAATTGGATTCCTTCCCATCCTACGTTTTGCATCTGGCTCCACCCCAGGCGATATTTTGCACTCAACGACTTTAGTTAAAACATGAAGTAGATGTCGTAAGCTTTCAATTTGCTCATATCTAATCTACAATTTATCAATGATCACCGAGTTTGTCAGTATATTTTAAAGTCATTTCAAAGAATTAATCAAGTAAATTTACAGTGAAAACAGGGACAACAATTCTTCATGGTTTCTTTTTAAAATAGGAAAGATGGAAAAATCCTGCCTCTCTGCGTAATCCCAGAATGGTTAAAATATTTTTCTGCCTCCTCCTTCTCCACTGCCTCATTATTTGCTATCAAGCCAATATAAATTCTTAGCAATAAGTAAGACTTCTCCAGAATTATCTATTCCCATCCTGGCTGTTGAGGTGTTCAGTGATACATTATCACCATTATAATTGGGTGCATCTACCTTACTGCTAATGGTCCTTTCCTTCTTTCTCTTTCCACCTTTCTCAGTATTATAGACTTCTCAAGAGAGCTGTGTCTAATGCAGGGGTGTCAAACTCAATTTCATTGAGGGCCGCATCAGCATTGCGGTTATCCTCGGGGGGGGCGAAGTTGTCTGGTCTACTGGGTGGGCGTAGATGGAGTAGGTGTGGCCTATTGGGTGGGCATGGCCAGCTCTACATCATTCGCGTCAAAGATGCCTGTGGGGGCCTGGGCAGGAGTGGGACAGATCTGAGGGTCTCTGGCAGAAAGGAGTTGGGACCAGGGCAGAGCCCATCAAGCCGGATATGAGAAGTAGACGAGGGCCATTTGCTGGCCACTTCCAGGCGATGGTGCATTTCTTCATTCCTCATAAAGGGTGACACCTCCCCAGCATGCACCCAGGGGCTGGTTCCTCGCTGGTTCCAGACAGTCTTGTGGAGCTAAGACTGAATGCATTTCAGCATAGATGGCCACTACAAAATTGTACATAGGCTTCCGGCCGGCCTAGGCCAGGGCCAAGGCAGTGGGGGCCATTCTCTCACTGTTTCCAGAATGGCTTCGCAAGCCACATGAAACCACTTCTTGGGCCACATCTGGCCCCCGGGCCTTGTGTTTGACATGTCTGGTCTAATGTATACAAAATGTAATAATTTGAGCTTCATGTTTTATCTCTCACATGAGAACACTGATTTCTTCTAGGATCCATTTATTTGGGTTTTTTTTTTTTTTGGCTATCCTGTGAGATTTCTCCAACATAAAAGTTAGCATATTGAACAGACATCGGTACTCTATTTATTCTTCAATAGCGTCAGTGGCTTCTGTAAAGCCGAAGAAGTGAAGACATCTCCTTTATAAATAGTATGGAAACTAGCTGGAATGGCAAGTCAGGGGCAGAAGAATCCTTTACCTGTCAATCAGCTGCAGATTGGATGGATCTGAATGACTGTATGCAAATAGGTAAGTGAATACATGAACTCCTAAACCCAGCCTCTTATTTGGACTGTGTCACCATCCACTGCAGGAGTATTATTCCCAGCAGAGGCAGTGCAGCATTTGGACAAAACCAAAACAGTTCTCTAGTCTGATGTACATAAATCTTGACACGGTACCTTCTATTCCAGTAAGAGCCTATGTTAAATTAAACCACATTGGCCTATGTTAAATTAATCCCACTGGCTATCAGTTGGTCTACACTGTTTCTGAGCCAGCTGTTAATAGCAATAGCAAGAGAGACTTATATATCATTTCATAAAGTTTTTACAGCCCTCTGTAAACAGTTTACAGAGTCAGCACATTGCCCCCAACAATCTAAGTCCTCATTTTACTGACCTTAGAACAGTGGTTCTCAACATTTTTAATGCCACGACCCCCAACTGGTCGTAAGTCGAGGACTACCTGTATTTCCCTGCCCGGGAGCACCGTGCATGCATGGTGCCGCCCCCTGCGCTGGCCAAGACATAGCTGGCAAGGGGCAGTGACGGCGCAGGGCAACCACCGGCTGGGCCACCAGCTGGCCCAGCCCAAGGGAGGTAAGGCACCCGCCGGGCCCCACGCACACCAGCAACCCTCCCTGCGCCCGCCGGCCTCCTACCTCCCACCCCTGGCCCTCTTTTACTTACATTTTTAGTAGTTGCTCAGCAGGGAGGGGTGGAAACTTCCAGACAGCTCACCTTTGCTGCAGACAACTTGCAGCACCGTTTACAGACTGGGACTTTTGGCGGGCTCAGCAGGGCAGAGACAGCCTGGACAATTCCTATTGACTTTTGAAAGCCAATAGAATTAGACTCTATTCAAGAGAGTCTATTCTATTGGCTTTCAAAAGCCAATAGAATAAGAGGGAGTAGCACAGCTAAGGAAAAGGGGGAAAAAATGATGGACTGCGTTGTTTGGCGACCCCCGTGAAATGGTCGTTCGACCCCAAATGGGGTCGCGACCCACAGGTTGAGAACCGCTGCCTTAGAAGGATGGGAGGCTCCTAGAATGAGCAATGAAGTAGCCTGCAGTACTGCATTCTAACCACTGCACCACCACGACCCGCCACCACCCTGACTAATGCTCAGAGTGCTAATTACCAAATGATTGCAAATAATGCAAATTCTTCCATTCCCTACCAGTCCGTTAGAACTGAAGAAGCTTCTTAGAAGAGAAGTGAAATGTTTTCAAAGAAAAAAAAAAGAAAGTACAGTTGCCTTTTAGAAAAAGCATCTTTGGGACATGACCTGGATGATTGAGAATCTCCATAGACATTCCACATTTTGTAGGATATACAGAGAATGACATCCATGGTGCTTATTTTCTTATTCTTATTTATCCCCTATCTTATTTGTATCATTCAAACTCAGGATGCTTCTTATTTTTCTTTCACGACACTTTCATGTTCCTGGGTAAGAAACTAAATGTACGACTGGTAAAATCTTTTGAAGTTCAGAATTAATTCTAAGAGCCTGGGATATTGATTTTCAGGACAGAACTTCAAAGGTTTTAAGCATTAGAAGTGCAGCATATTAATCTCCATAGTGACATAATACATCTCACCTTATATTACCAAGAAAATAGCTTTAATTAAGAATGCCAAGTTGTTGTTTTTTATTTCTTCTGAAGTATAGAACTTTACCACTGTGAACCCAGTGTTTACCATGCACAGGAATAGGGGTATTCTGCATTTAATTCTTGAAATCAAGTGATGCTTTTTGACTCAGGATTTTGAATTATTTTTTAACATAGTCCTTGGAAGCTTGCAAATATTTCCAACGCCCCTCCAAATATTTCATCTGTCTTTCTTTCTTTAGTTCCAAGACCATCCAACTATAGGTTAAAGATGGTCATAAAGTTAAAAGAAATAGTGTTTTATATATAAAAATCATTGTCTAAAAGGGAGCAACATACTACCCTTCCACACCATACCCACCACTATTTACAAGGGCCCATCCAACCATCCTAACCCAAGATCGTGTAACAAGCCAGGTTAGAAAATGAGGACCATGCAAATTTCCAAACTATGCTGTTCCAAAAGGAAATTATAGCAACAGAGAAGCCCTACCTCCTGGAATGCTGCTGCTTAATTGATGGAAGCCAAAGCAAGCCAACTTCCACAGAGAAGCACATAAGATGGGCAAGCACTTTGAGAGATGCATCCTCTAATAGTTATGTCCTAGGCCATATAGGGGTTTAGCAACTCAGCAGCTTGAAATTTATCTAAAACTAACAATCAGGATCATTCACAGTGCAGAGGTATTATATGGGCACAGGAAGGCTTGTGCATCACTGCTTCTGCCACCGCATTCCAGAGCAACTGTAGCTTCTGAGGGCTACAAGTGTCTCCAAGGGCAGCAATAAAGGCACCTCTTACAAGGTAACCCAGGAATGAATGACTATGAGGAATTGAACCTGTGGAAAATCCAGGAGGATCCCCAGAGTTTGCACCAATCCTGAGTCGGGTAATGCAACTCTGTTCAGGACCATAGAGGAAAATCCTTAAATCTGGGAGGACCAAGCACCCACAACCACTTGGTTTTGCTAAAGTTGAGTCTAAGCCTATTCTTCTTCATCCAGGCCCCAACAACCTCCAGGAACTGTGAGAAGACCTTAACTACCGTATTTTCCGGCGTATTAGACGACTTGGCGTATATGACGACCCTCGACTTCGGAGTCGATTTGCATGCCTAGAAAGTCGTCTTACACGCCGGAAACTACCGTAATTTCCGGCATATAAGAGACTCGGCATATAAGATGACCCCTGACTTCGGAGCCTATTTGCATGCTTTAGAAAGTCACCTTATACACCGGAAAATATGGTACATTGGTCAGTCAGCTAGGAGTCAGGATGTACAACATGGTGTCATCCACATGCTATTCATACATGACCCCCACACCAATAGATGATCTTCCCCAGAAGCCTCATGTAGAGGAGAAATGAGAGACCAAATCCTAAGGAACCCCACATTTTTTTTTAATTAATTGATACTTCTATATACTTCCTACTTGTTTTGGACTTAAGCCATGTTGTTCCCTTCATCTCTTTGGTAACAGGTCTGGCCTATCAATGTCATCTTCTTTACTTTCATATCTACTGACTGCATGCTTGATGGTGAAAGTAGACAGCTTATACTGTAGAATTACTTTATGTCTATTCTTTACAGACAGACTAGCACTTAGTGGAGTGGCCATGAAGGTCTTTTCTTCAATCAAAGCAGTCAGTTTCACCATTTTCACCAACTCCATTAATTTCACCATCCATTCATCCACCTATGATACTCATTGAGAGAGTTAGGTGACAGGTATAAACAGAATATTCTATTTAAAAAACCATCTTTTACATTATTTGGATGAGTCTATCCAGTGCTTTCCATGGCATCATGAAAAAAATCAGGCTGCTCAGCAAATACAACCTCCACAAGACAAAGGCAGCTGAACAATCGGAAGGAACATCAATAATCATCTGCCCAAACTTTCCTGGAAAAAAAGGGGGGGGACCACAAAAGCTTTTTCATTTCTGTAATACTATCAAAAGTTGAGCTTAGTTTTTTTTCTTGAAGCATCATTCCTGGAGATCCTCTAATATCACCAGTCACAGTAAGAGTAGATCAAAGTTTCTTCCAGTTTTCTGGTCTTTATATGTATCCTTTATAATCCAAAATTCCAATAGGTTCAGTCCTGAAAGCAGTTTTTTATAGTGATTCTTTGTCTCAAGTATCCAAAAATTGTCAATCCTGCAAGGTTGTAATCCACAATGTTCAAATTGTTCAAAATTCTCTGAGAACAGCTCAAAAGTCTCTCCCAGCCTGGTGTAGTCCAAGGTCAAATTTGTCTTTCTCTCCCACTAGCTCTTGAAGTTAAAAACCCAAGCTCATAAGTATTTATAATCCAAGAAGGTCAGGATGATAAGTATGCCAAAATATTTTCCTTTTTTTATATATATATAAAAAATTCTTTTATTAAAACAATCAACATTGAACATAAAATCATAGTATGCATCAATCATCATAGCACCTGATATACATCACTAAGTATTAATCTTTATAAACGTCTGGTTTGGTAAACATTTTTCACTCCTCACATCAAGCCTCAACTATACGCCTGTTACAATTTATTTGATTGGTGTTTCTCTTTTTTATAGTCTATCCACAGTTTCTAGTCTATCACATATTATTCATCTCAGTATTAGTACAATCTTTTATGATCCCTAACCAAAAATCCTGAGGTAAAAGTTTAATAACCTGAGGTAAATCTTGTATATGGTTTATCTACTATATCTAGTCTATCACATATTGTTCATTCACGCTTCTGAATTAACTTAGTCTCAGTACTAGTGCAATCTTTTAAAGTCCTGAGGTAGAAGTTTCCTAACCTGAGGTAGAAATTCAATCCACTTTATCCCTATTTGCCAGCTGTTCTCCCAGGCTAGGAATCATCCAAGCAGCCAGGAAACAAATACACAAATCCACCACTAGATGTCATTCCAAGTCCATTTTCCACTCTTAAAACAAAGGTTTAATTTCTTATATTTCACCTCAATGTTGTTTTTTCAAAGAGAAAATCTTAACAGTTATCTCAGTTCTCAAATTTATCAAAACTGTAGCTTTATGATTATAATCCCACAAATTTTAACTAAAATCTTGGACTTGAAAGAAGGTTAAAAAAAAAAAATCTTGCAATATATTTGTAAGAAAATTCTTCATTAAGAAGCAGGGGTTTTTTTGAGAGTTTTCACAAAAAGAGACTGATCATAGAATGGCTGCCAGACAAATTAAAACAACATCTGCGAAGGTTGCAGTATCTTCACCAGCTCAGCCTTCTAAATCGCAAACATGTAGTTTTGCTGCTCCCCCGGCTTCTTTAACCCTCTACACAGCCTCAAGCCCCTTTGTCTACTCATCCCCCTTCCGAAATGTTGACCATGAAAGATTTACAGGATGCATTATTAACACTGACTGATAATATAGAGAGAAGTATGGGAAAAAAATATGGAGAGGAATTTCGAGAAATTTGGGGAGGAATTAGAGAAAAGGATTGCATCTCATGCTGAGGAACAAATCAAAGGAGTAACTGGGGAATTGGGGGAAATTAAAGAAATAATTGAGACTCATAATATAGTGATAAGATATTGTGGAAGCTTTTAGGGGAGTCTGGGGCTATACTTTGAGAGTGGAAGAGAAAGTGGAAGAGGCGGAGCAACAATTTGAGAAAAAGATGGGAAGGCCAATTCAGAGGTCAAGATGGTTATCACTGATTCAGAAGATACTACAAGCAACAAAGAGAGACTTATCTGTTGGAAAGGAAGCTTTGCTATTTGGCATTTGAAAAAACCTAGAATAAGATTTAAAAAAAAAATGAAAGTTAAAGTTCTGAGTAATGGATTAAAGGCAATCTAGAACTATGGACTGACTTAAGGACCAAGATTATAAATTAGATGTAAGAAAAATGGGATTAATGGAAGACATAAAACTTATCTACATGGAAATTACTGAAGATTTATTTGTTTGATGATTAATGAATTGAAATATCTTAAAGTTTGATGTTATTTTGTTAGTTTAAAGTTATTGATGGTTTATATAGCTTGAGAACAGATTAATACTTTAGCGTAAAAAAGAGATATTGGGAGATAATGGGTTAAAGACAATTTAGATCAATGATTTGATTTTAGAATTAAGATTATGAGTTACAAGTAAGAGAAAAAAGAAGTTACTAATGAAATATATATCCTTTAAGAATGTGTTTGTTCTTTTTTCTTTTCTTTTTTCTTTTTTTTCTTTTCCTTTTTTTTGTTTAGGAAATAGGGTTATTTGTAAAGAAAATTATTATGTAATCTTGAACTAATCTAATAAGATTTATCTAATTATTAAGCATTTATTGTTAAAATTATAAAATTAATAAAATATATCCAAAAAAAACACAAAACTGTAGCTTTATTTCCACTTCAGTATTGTATGTTTCTATCCCCCATACAATTAAAACGCTGCTTCCATTTACATTCAGAAGTTTTTAGCTTCTTGGGAGCCTTTCCCAGGAAATCAGTTGTAAAATAGTAAAGAAAGAATCAATATTCTCACCCAGTTGCAAACATGCTGTTTACAATGTATTAATTGGTGCTTTTTTCCCCCCTTCGGTTGTCAGCAGCTAATGGCTGGCCACAGGAATGTAGCTGGTCTTTCCCCTGCTGATTTGGAGGGCTTTTCTCGAATCAAATGGAAAGATCGCCATCTCTCTGTGATTGACGAGGCACCCCTCTTCATCACCTCTTCGGGCCAATTTTAGGCTGTTTTAGGGCCCCCAGCAGGGTGAAATTGGGTGCAGAAGGCAGAGCCCTGCTTTCCTGTGTCCCGTTCTGCTGCAACGCAAACCGGAAAATTTCACAGATACTCCTCCACATACCACTGTAATTGAGCTTGTAATTACAGTTGAAAGGCATGACAGTCATTAAACGGGTTATCATGTCACTGCACTGAATTTTACAACCTTCTTTTTACAGAAGTTGGAAAACTAACACAATTGTTTGCCAAAGTTAAGTAAACCCATTGCTCACTATGAGTATTTTTTTTTTTGTCAGAATACAGGTTTCCAGCAAAAAAAACATCAAAAATTGTGGTCATATGACCGCAGGACACTGCAAATGGCCATAAATGCAGCCAATTGCCAAGCACCCAAAAGGCAGTCACGTAATCTTGGAGGGGGGAGCAGCCATAAGAACTTTGTATTTGGGTCATAAGTACCTTTTGGGGAAGTCCGCCTTAACTTCAAATTGTTGGTAAGTGACAGATTGTAATTCGAGGACTACCTGCACTTATATCTTTCTTTTTAGGAATGTACAAAACATTCCATGAACAGACTAGCCCCATACCCAGAAGTACCCCAGAACACAGAATTGTTGGAGGGGGCCTTGGAGGTCTTCTAGTCCAGGGGGCCACAAGTCCCCCCCCCGTCTGTGGACCAGTACTGGGCCACTGCATGCCAGCAACTAGTCTGCACAAACAAGCAAAGCTCCACCGCGGAGATGCAGGCAGCACACAAAACCATGCACCCTCCAGTCCGCGGAAAAACCTCTCTCTACGGAAGCGGTCCCTGGTGCCCAACAGGTTGGGGACCTCTGTTCTAGTCCAATCACCTGTTCAAGCAGGAGACCCACTACCATTCCAGATAAATGGTTGTCCAATCTCTTCTTGAAAGCCAAGTTCAGGCAACCTGTATTCAGTCCAACACTTATACACATGATCCAAGCATAGGCTCAGAATACATGCATTCCAAGCACACATTTCCCGGAGAAAGAGAGAGCACTACAATGCCATCTGGCATGAATGCAAGAAGGGAAAAGGAGAATCAGAACACAGGGGACAGGAACTGCACCAGATTTATTATTAATTAATTAATTAATTAATTAATTTTTTATGCCGCTCCTCTCCGAGGACTCGGAGCGGCTAACAACATAAATAAAAAACAACATCTCAACATTTCCAAAAATCTAAAACCAAATCTAAAAAGCATTTAAAAAGACCCCCAGACACATTCATCATTCACACACAATCACAGTCATCCCCAGGCCTGCCGGCATAGATAGGTTTTTAGATTTTAGATGAGTTACATTGCACTTGAATTAAAGCCCAACGGAGGAGAAGGAAGAATTGAGAGTATTGGTTAATAAATTAAATGGATGACACTAGAACGACCGTCTTGGGTACTCCCACAAGCAGAGGGAATGTCAACTATACAATAGCAGATGGCCTTTTATTTGTTCGGCAAAGAGCATCTTCAGAAAGGCGTCTCCTGTAGATCCTTAATAGCTTCGTAACAGAAGCAGCTTTACCACCTGGTGCAAAAAATGCAAGGATGAGAAGGCTGCGATACTTGTGGACAGTTTGGGAGGGTGGATTAAGCCCGTAGTATTTCCTGGACGAAGAGCACACGCCGAACCCCTTGCCTGTGTATTGCTCTTACTATTCGCGGAAGCACCAGCAGCAGCGGCGCAGCGTCTCCTTCTAAGCCACAGGGAGAGAGAGGTGTGTGATTTTGCACAGTGCCCATCAAAGGCTTGGGGGGGTAAACGGGAGGATGTGACAATCAAAACTGGGACCATGCAAAAGGCGCGTTTCTTAAACGCGGGCCGATCAAACTCTGTAGTATAACAGCAGCCGAGCTACTACTAGAGAGAACCGCTCTCCTTTTGTTTTTCTCCAGCCGTCTTTTGCGCCATCCTTCCCGCTGCAGCGGTGCAGAGAGCATCCGCGAGAGCCGGCTACGCCTTTCCCCCGCTTGGCTGATGTATCTCCGCGCAGAAAACGCAGCTCCCCCCCTCCTCCCCAGCTGCTTTCCTTTCAAAATAAAAGCCTCCGAGCGAAATGCACTTTTTTTTTTTTGCGTAAGTTTCCTCCCTAGCGAAGAAGCTCCTCTGACGGGGAGCGAACGGCGGCACTCGCCTCCGCCCCTTTCACAAGTTTTATAACTCGCCGGGTTTCCGTGTCCTGTGACTCCGGTCAGGTGGTTCCCGCCTTCTTTGCCTCCGTGCCTGCAGACGATCGGGACGTACATCTTCCCGCCAAAGAAGTGGGGTTGGACAAAGAAAGCTCCCGGAGTCGGGAGGGAAGCACGTGAGGAAGCGCTCCCCTTCCTTCCTTCCTTTGCTGCCGCCGAGCGTAGGTCGAGGACCGAGGAGCGTGGAGGGCGGCGAGTGGCCAAGCCGGAATGGCTGGAGTAGAGAGAGGCGGAGGCGGCTCCGGAGTCGCTGAGAGTCGGGAACATCTCTTTAAGGTTTTAGTCATCGGGGAACTGGGTGTCGGCAAAACAAGTATCATCAAGCGCTACGTCCACCAGCTCTTCTCTCAGCACTACCGGGCTACCATCGGGGTGGATTTCGCTCTCAAAGTCCTCAACTGGGATACCAGGACTCTGGTCAGGTTGCAGCTCTGGGATATCGCAGGTGAGAAGAGGGCACGAGAAGTTTGGGCTGGAAAATGGCCAACCCGGCCAGGCTGGATTTCCTTAGCTGGAGGGGGAAATCCCTTTGCTTTGCATGTTCTTAGGCGCATGAGCAAGTTTCAACTGGCTTTCATAAGATAAAGCAAGGGTTCTCAACCTTTGGCAACTTTAAGACTTGTGGACTTCAACTCCCAGAATTCCTCAGCCAGCTTTGCTGGCTGAGGAATTCTGGGAGTTGAAGTCCACAAGTCTTAAAGTTGCCAAGGTTGAAAACCCCTGAGATAAAGGCAATGGGGCAGAGTGCAAACGAACTGAGGAGACTCGGGAGTTCAGGTGCCTACTCAACCTCTAAAATCCTTCTCTTTTCTCCTTTAGGCGTTATATAGCTCAAGAGGGAGGTATGAGGATAAATGTGCTAGGTTGACTTGTACCATTCGGAGTTCCTGGGAGGAGTGGGGAGATCTTGTTGAGGATTCTGGGAGTATATTTGCTCCAACTTGGAAGAATCTATTTGTTTTGGTTATACTTACTAGTAGCTTTGTTGTGTGGATTTGCACCGCATATGTACCCTGGAATACATAAGTATAAGAATACATGAATAAGTATCCACTTATTTTTGTTCTACGAAGAAGGGATATTTATTCAGGAAAAATACCAGCGGTTAATAAACCTCTACACAAATTTTAAAGATGGGCAAATATATAAGGTTTTTGTTACATTTCCAACTTTAAACAACCCTCCTCTCCTCTGGCCAAGTGTTTTCTGAGCAGCTGCTTGATACCGGTAGTAGCCTTTCAAAAGATTAAAGCTTTTTTTCATGCTGATACTGAGAAAGCCTCACCTGTTTGATATTGACAGCTATGGCATGGGTTAGGGGAGCACTCATATTATGGGGTTGCATTTATAATTTTTCAGATAGTCTGAAGAAGAATATGAGAAAATTTCCCTGTGTGTTTTACTGGTGGTCACTTGAAAATAGTAAATATCTTTAAAGCAATTGTGAGATTTATGACATTTGCTGGCACCTTTTTTCCCCCTTGGTTTTTTCATTGTTTAAAGTTCTAGAAGTGGTAAATGGCAGAAAACTTGGGTATGAAGTTTTATATTGTTCTGTTTTGTGTGATTTTATGGATAAGTCAAATTACTTTTCTCTTTGATATTTATCAGATTCTCCCTTTAAACCATTTTTTACAGAGCAGCTAAATGCAAGACATACTCTAGACTCTATCTAACCTTGCCTCTGAAACTGGGTGTAACTAAATTGTTTGGCGCCTGTATCTGAATGACATGAAGGGATTACAGCTAGATATTAGAGTTGGTAGTTTTTTTAGAATACTGTGTTTTATAAAAGGCATGTGCTTTTGTGAACTAGGGATCACTTCATCATATAAGTGGAGTGGCTAAACCAGTGTTTCTCAATCTTGACAATTTTAAGATGTGAGGAATTGCAACTCCCATAATTCCCCAGCCAGCATGCAACAAACATTTTGCAGCCTTTTACAATTCACCTTCTCAATTGAGGTTTAATTTTTGAAGTTTAAAAATCTATTTAATAAAACTATTAAGTAATGTATCCTAAAGGCAGGAAATAAACTTTTGAGAAATATAAAAATGGCACTATTTTCCATTTATTTATTTTTTTACATCTGTGAAAATCCTTGCTTAAAGATGTGTTTGGATATTATGGTATTGCTCTGGAAAATTTGGTATTGTTTTCAAATTGCTTGCAAAATCATTCATCATATTTTGCAAGCAAATAGTGAAATATTGCTTCCCCATGATCTAGCTAGGCCCCTTCTACTCATAGCTCAGTTTCAAGGAAATTAGAATGCTAGCAGTTGCCACATAACAATATTTAAGAGTTTAGCTATTGCTTTAATTCATGTGGATAATAGTTTGTGTGTATATATATGTGTGTGTGTGTGTGTGTGTGTATATATATATATATATATATATATATATATATATATATATATATATATATATATATATATATATATATATATGGACTGTAGCTGTAGCATAGGACTTACAAGTGGCATTTTATTAGCAGTATTGAATGTTCTCATGAGCCAAATGTATGAGTTCTCCACAAATTGCAACTTTTTGTAAAAGGGTGGGACACTCCAGTTGCAACATGTGACAGTCATTCTGCACAACTGCTCAGTCTTCTGTCTTTGTATCTCAAACAAGTATTGCAATATATGGGTACAAAGAAAAAATTTCAGCTACTACATCATCAAAAATGTCAATCTTTGAGGCATATAGAAGAGTACAGTTCAGTGTTGGAGAATGTCGCAAGTTTTGTTTAAAGCTGATTTCTAAAACATTAAAAAAAAATGATTGTCCAGTGAAAGAGACTAAACAACTACCGGTAGTTCAGACTATAATTCCCATTATAGGAATCAAGTAACATTAGATTGTTAATTTAAATCCTCTTTAATCCATATCAGGCCAATACATTATTAAATCAACTCAAAAGAACATAATAGCGTGTAAGCTGCCTAGATTCAACAAGAAAATACTAAATAAAACTGAAAATTAGTAGAAAATTTTTTCATTTCATCTGTCTACATGTAATTACCACCTGCTTTATTTACAGTCTTAAACTATAAATCTTTTGAACTTAAAATTCTGCACAAATAATGAGAAATCTTTTTACTGTAGTTAATAATTTTTAGAACATCACAAAAGGCCATGTGAATTTGCTGAATTTTTCTTTAGGTAAGGTGTTAAAAATAGGATGAGACACTACAGGGGAAAGAAATATTTTAGCATGAAGTCTGCAGCCCAAAGGCCGTCTTAAAGTCAGTGCTCTAGGTAGTCCTCATTTAATGATTATTTGACAGCCAAAATTATGAAGGTGCTGAACAAAGGACTTTCCAATCAATGCTCAAAGTTATGGCCATTGCAGCACCCCATGGTCATGTGATTGGAATCTGGGCATCTGACAACCCATTCACATTTATGGCTGATTGCCAAGTGCCCTGTCATCATGTGATTGCCATTTGCAATCTTTCCTGCCAGCTTCCCCAGAAAGCCAATGGGGAAACTGTCATGGAAGATTGCAACCCAGTGCCAACAGCTGAGAGGACTTCCTCCCTCTAACTGAAAAGGTATGTCCCAAAATCCAAGCAAGATTTTCAGCCACAGAAGATTTGCAATCCACAGAGCATTGAGACAATGTGGTAAGGAAAGAGTAAGGTAAGAGTAAATAAGATAAGGTAAGAGTATAGGGTGCCTCAAGGCATGGGAGGCCCAGGGCAAACCCATGTGATGTCTCCCTGCTTAGGGACTGAGAATCCTGCTTGGATTTCAGCAAGGAGGATTTTCAGCTTCTGAGCGGAGTGGCAGCATAATAAAGTACAGCAAGCTGTGTGGGGGTGATAAAGACCCAGCATAGGGTAAATGCAGGTGTCTCTTTCTCAGGGGCTGAAAACCCTGCTTGGATTTTGGAAGAGAGGATTTTCAACTCCTGAGAGATACACAGGTATGGCCTGTGCTGGGGCCTCTCCAATCCCCTGAGGTATCCACATTCCTTACTTGGGATTCCCACTTAATAGTCTCCGGAGAGGAGCGGCATACAAGACCGAATAAAATAAATAAAACAAATAAATAAATAAATAAATAAATAAATAAATAAATAAATAATTCACCAGATTGTTTTACAAGCACAACTAGGAATGCTGAGTGTGGTTATTAAGTGAAATGGTCCCATGGCATCTTGCTTAATGACCCCTTTGCTCTGGTCTCAATTATAGTCATTAAGCAGGTACTACCTATAGTACTGTTAAAATGAGGTTACACCTAACCTTCAGAGTCAGAATGACTTCCTCTAGGATAGAAAATTACATTAGTTATTCATTGACACGCTGGGATAATTGTATGGCAAAGAAAAAGACATGCCCACCTATTCATGAATGATGCTTCCTATTTATAAATGTACAGTGGGAGTAGAGATTACGTGGTACATAACAACAATTTTTCCTGGAATATATAAGGATTTAAGAAATTAGTCAGCGGCTAGTAGATGCTTTGTTTCATACTGCTTTTTGTGGTTTACTCACTTCTTATAGAGTAGCCAATCCACAATAGGTTTAGTCCTGGCTGAGGAATTCTGGGAGTTGAAGCCCACAAATCATAAAAGGGCCAAGTTTGAAGACCTCTGATTTAGTAGGTTTTATATTGAGTTTTCTGAAACGCCTTTCACTCTTTTTCAAACCTCACCAATGGCATCTTTTCAAAACTTCAACACAACTAAATTATTAGCAGGTTGGGTACATCCAGGCAATCTGCCAATAAAGCTTACTAGTCCTTTAAGGAGACCTCTGCCTTCTGTCTAATTACCTCTTGCTGGTGGCCTTTGGCTGGGATGGACTATAAATCCATCCTAACTATTGGCCATGCTAAGTAAGCAGATGTATGTGGAAGGGGAAAAGACTAGGATTAGGAATTCCTTGTCTGCAAAGCAGGCAAATTGAGGAGAGAGCTTGTTCAATATGGCTACATTCCTGAAACATATTTTATTTATTTATTTATTTGATTTGACTTCTATGCCGCCCTATTCCGGAGAACTCAGGGCGGCTCACAACATATATAGAAATCACCAGTTAAAATACATATATAAAAACCCCTAAGTTAAAAGAAAACCAATCATTCAACAAACATACACACAAACATACACTGGCTAGGGGCAAGATGTTAACTGCCCCAGGCCTGCCGTCAGAGGTGTGTTTTAAGCAGTTTACGAAAGGCGGAGAGGGTGGGGGCGATATGGATCTCCGGGGGGAGTTGGTTCCAGAGGGCCGGGGCCGCAACAGAGAAGGCTCTTCCCCTAGGCCCCGCCAGGCGACACTGTCTGGCTGACGGGACCTGGAGAAGGCCGACTCTGTGGGCCCTAACCGGCCGCTGGGATTCATGGGGAAGCAGACCTGGTTACTTAATTAAATGGTTACCTGGTTACTTAATTAAATGATTTTCTGGATTTGCACAGCTGAGCCATAAATTAGCCTAATAGGCTGGATCACACAGTATCTTGCCACAGAATGGAAAACAACTGCCCCAAAGCTTAATCAAAGTTAACACATATCAACCTAGTACCTGCTGCTCAAATTCATCTGCTAGATTTTATTCAGGTTGGTTAAGAGGTTGGGCACATACAGTGTATATGTATTCCGTCTTGTGGTCTCAAAAAGTGTCCTTCTGTAAGCTTTATTGCACTACTCTTACTAGCCAACTTGAGTGCTTACATAAGCAGAAATGAAAGATGTCAGTTTAGTAAGTACATTACTGTTCAATATAAGTCAAACTCTCTTAATTGAAATACTTGTATATTCCAAGGCGGGGAAAGAACATGTTTTCACTGTTAACACATGAGTGTGTCAGTGTATGTAGTGTGTAGAATAAACCATAGTGGCCAAGGTTGGTACAGTGTTAGGCCAGTTTTATAAACCATAAGCTTTGGTTTGTATATAGAACAAGGCAAAGACAAGGAAACCATATTATATCTATGGAGATTGTCAATCATCCAGGTCATGGCTGTCCCAAAGATGCTTTTCCAAAAGGCAACTGGACTTTTTTGGGTTTGTTTATTTTAAACGTTTCACTTCTCATCCAAGTTAAACTGAAGAAACTTCTTGGATGAGAAACAAAATGATATAAAAAAAAACTCAAGAAAGTCTAGTTGCCTTTGTAAAAGCACCTTTGGGAAAACCATATTATGGTTTGTATTTATTTATTTATTTTATTTATTTATTTATTTATTACTTAGATTTCTATGCCGCCCTATTTCAAGAACTCATTCTGCCATGGCTTTATTTTTAGATGATTGTGGAAAGCACTGCCAAACAATGTATCTTCCATTTTAAAGCTGCTAGAGGAAAAAATGTTGGTGTACCATTTAAATATATATATATATAGTTTAAATAAACCCCTAAATAGAAGTTAAAGGTGAGGGCAGTAGGGAGATCCCTATCTTTTTAAAAAAATGTCAGCCTTCCCCAACCTAGTGATTTCTAATTGTCGTAATCCCCGGCCAGTAAACTCAGTGACCATCCTAACTGGGGATTATAGAGTTTGAAAGATACTGTTTGGAGAAGGTTGATTTCACACTGCAGTTCCAAGAATACAACTATCCCATCAAATGGAAAAGTACTGAAATTAAGGACGTATACTAGGTAATTCTTATGTGAATAGTTTTTTCCCCCTCTGTTAACAAAGACCTACATTTTCCCCATTTTACTATTTTTAATAGATATAACCAGTCTCTTGCCTCCCAAATTTACAGTGGGTTGAAAATTAATACATCTTGGTTTACTGAAAAAATTATTTGGGAAGGAGATTGATAATGGTATTCAACGCCACCTTTTAATCAATTTCTTGCTAAAGCACTTCAGCTTTTTTTTCCCTGCTTCACCCAGAAAGATTCAGTGAATGCCTTTCTAGACTGGAATCATGGTTCAGATCATGTTGGGCTCTATGCACCCGGAGCTTTGATACGACTTGAGAGTCAGCTGTTGAGAGAAGCTATTTCTGGGGGTGTGCCAGTGCCCAAGTATGTCTAAAGCAACTTTTTTGATCTTGGTCCAAATAATTTGCCTGCTTAACTTACATTAATGGATTCCACAAAAGCAGATTGTATTTGATCTGCTATCCCAATGGGGGCTGAGTACTATTGAAGGCCTCAGTAATAACACCTGGCTAAGAAGTACTTGATGCATGAAGGAGTTCCTGCGGCTTGTTGCTTTAGTTTTATGTTGTGGAAGGACATGGTAGAAGACGGAAGTGACTGCTCGTTCCATTATCACATGAGGAGAAACCCTTATGAATGGAAATCCTCTAGTCTTAATTTTAGCACATTTTCAGATTGCTTCTAAGGAAGCAAGACTTTTAATAAAAAGAAACCTTTCTCTTTATAAATGTACTACAAATTTGAGTCCTTTAAAATAAAGAAAAAACTTTCAATGCATGAGCAGAGAGGAATTTTCAAAAGTGAATTATATATGTGGAAAAATGAACTATAGAAACTATAAATAAATAATAAACGCCTGTAATAAATCTTCATCCTGTGGAAGGGCTTTTCTGTATGCAGTGTATGTGGTTTAAAAGTAAGTTTGAAGCTTTAACAGAACAGACAGGGAGACTAGTCTCCCAAGTTGTGTTGTTTTATAACAGCCTTGTCCATCTTGACTTCTAAAGTTCATCTTAACTCGTGATTGCAGGAATTTTAATGCAGTACATCTGGCAACAAATTCTGTTCTACAAAAATCCTGCCTTTTTTTTTTACCATCATACAATCAGCTTTGCAAATGCATCAGTGCATGTTATTAGCTGTTCAGTAGAATTTTTCTGCTTCTTCCGCTTCAGATGATTATACATTTGGTGGTTACTGAAAAATTGAAGCCATAGAAATGAGTTCTTGATATGCAGTCTTTTTATCTGTTCATCTGTCATTATTTTCTCAGTTGTAGGACAAAGCATGTTTCTTGTTTTCAGGTCTGTAAAGAAATTGTGACATTTGATGATCATATACACAATAAGGAAAAAGAGTGCAGTGTAAAAAACAGACACAAAATAAAATAACTTAATGTAAAGTCTGAGCACTCTCTACAATGGAACTCAAAGCCTGGGCAAATAGAAAGATCACTTGAGCTAAAAGCCAGTTGGTGTTGTGGTTAAGGCACCAGGCTAGAAACTGAGACACTGGGAGTTCTAGTTGGAGGACACAAAGCCAGCTGGGTTACTTTGGGCCAGTCACTCTTTCTCTCAACCTTAGGAAGGAGTCAATGAAAATCATTTCTGAAATTTTCTCCAGAAAACTGCACTGTCTGGTTATTCATTCAGAGTTAACACTGATTGGAAGTCACACAGACACAGGCTTGAAGATACTTAAGTGCAATCTCTCACTTGGTTATAATGGCTGTCATACAATAGTTAAGCTATTGCTTTAAGAGACATGAATATAAAATGGAATGGAAGGAATTGTGTACATTACCATTAACTTTTTGGAAGAAAATAAGGACAATATCAACAAAAGGCTACTTCTTTCCTCAATTGCTGTTCTCTCTTTTTTAGAAAATAATTCAGTTCTTGGAAAGGAATTAAACAGCAAAAGCCAATAGCTGAGAAGCTGCAATCCCAAAATTTAAAAATAATGCTTTTGAATTACACTGGTGATACATATAAATATAAATATTTTGAAGACTAGGATGTGGCATATAGAATTTCTTCATTGTTTTGATTCACTTCTAAACATTTTTGAATGCAAATGTGTTGTGAGTATGCAAATGCAAATCTGCATGATTTATTAAAACCATTTTTAGCATTATGCAGCTGCTGCAAGTATAAACCAGAATTCCCGAGAATCCTAGGATAATTTACAAGCAAACATAGTTAAATCTAGGAATTATAATAATGGTGCTGTGTATTTTCTAAAAACTATTCTGATAACTCAATGCCTTGAAATTTTACATGTTGCAACTGATACAGAGGCATCTCAAAATATGGTTTTTCCTCATAATTGTGCAATTTCCTGATGGACTGACTGAATGCAGAAGTTTGTGTAAACTGCTTTGGCAAACAATTGAGTTTGCCAAATTTTCTGATGCAGAAAATTAGGGTTTTTTTTACCCCTTTTCTTTCCTGTTACAGACAGGCATTCAAATAGCTTTCGAAATGGGGTAAAAAGTTGTTCAATCTCTTTAAAGGAATGAGGAGGAAGCACAAACTAGAGGTTACTACAGCCTCTGGTATAAATTGGGTCATTCCTCTAACCGTTCTAGCTGCTCTTTGCCTGTTGCTTAAGAATTTTAATGTCTCTTTACATTTCATTAAGCAAAAAGAAAAAGTACTGTGGCAGACCTGTCACTTTGAGACTTACATTTTTAAACCTATCGCACCAGATATTTTATGGAAATCCTACTTTATGATGAAATAGAATAACAAGAGTACTTTTTCACCATGGGTTGTAAAATCTCCACATTATTGTGTAGAGATGTTAACTTCAGTTTGCAGTCTTTACCAAGGTAAATTTTGAAAAAGCAGATAGAGAAAAGGAATATAGTGGGAAGAAATGACACTAGAATCGCCTAGACTTTGTAAATGTAGAGTTGTAACTATGCTTTTAGGAATTAGCTATTAAGAGTTCTGCAAATCATTTGAAAAATATGCTTTTCAACAGACAAGAAATGTGTACAAAGCATTCCTTTTGGAATTGTTAAAGCTGGCCTGTTCTTTTCCAGGCTCACAAAACTACTATTTTCAGACTTGTTCAGCTGGAGCAAGTGATAAAGAAATACTACTATTTCATTAATTAGGTTCAAAAAAAACCAAAATGAAAGTTCATTTTCAGTGTTTCAGGAGCATGCTTGTGTGTTTTTAAAGATCATGTATACTTACTGCTATTGTTGCTACAAAGATAAATCCTGTGGATGTAGAAAGGAGATGTGAAGCCACACAAAATTTGATATTTATACCAGTGCATAGATGTGCAAGAGGCAAAATTAACAATGTTCATATATCAGTGTTAATATACCGTATGTATAGAGCAGGGGTAGGCAACCTTGGCTCTTTTATGACTCGTGGACTTCAACTCCCAGAATTCCTGAGCCAGCCATGCTGAGGGGAAAGGGAGAGTTTCCGAGCTGAGCCATGATGGCTCAGGAATTCTGGGAGTTGAAGTCCACGAGTCATAAAAGAGCCAAGGTTGCCTATCCCTGGTATAGAGCAAAGAAACTGTTCGAAGGTTGAGCGTATATGCTTCAGGACTTTTCAGCCATCTGTATTCATGCATAGAAGATACTGCCACAGGGATAGCTGGTGAAACTGTATTAAATTATTTACACAAGCTAGGGCCTCATGCCAAAAATTTAGAATTGGTCGTATTTTCAGGAAAGGAAAGTGAGTAAGTATGTGAGTAAGTATATATTATGAGGATCATTAAATACATTCATACAACATAGGTACTATAGTTTATAAACTTTCATTAAGCCATCCAGTTGTATGTACTGACTGATTGCTATAGCGTCATTTAGCCTTTTTTTAAAAAAAAATCTTCTAAGATTCTTATATCATCTGGTGGCAATTTAATCATTTAATAGAGGATTAAGCTGTGGGTTCTTTGGGGTTTGTTTCTGTAGTTAATTTTTTTCAACAGGACAAAGAGCATGTTCCAGTATTTATTCAGGAAGGAATTAAGTTGACAGTAACTACTTATATCTGTACTTCACCTTGACTGAATTAGGGTTAAGACAGAGGTCCCCAACCTTTTGGGCACAGGGACCGGTTCTGTGGAGAGCGTTTTTTCCGCAGACTGGAGGGAGCATGGTTTTGTATGCTGCCTGCATCTCACAGATGGGGCTTTGCTTGTTTGTGCCGATCGGTTGCTGGCATGCCGCGGCCCAGTACCAGTCCACGGACCTGTGGTTGGGGACTGCTGGGTTAAGAGTTAGTTGCTTGGAGGCTATTTACAAGTCTAGATTTGCCTTTTGCCTAAATAGTCTCTTAATTATAGTCCATGAGTGCTTTCTCAGCCTTGCATAGGTTTCTACTGTGGTTGTTTAGGCATTGAAATCTTGAAAATTCACTGAGTTTGCTTCACATTTGTTGAACCTATATATTATAGTATTGCAATGCTCGGTAAAACAGACAAATAGGGAGAAGGTTGTCTGTTAAAAATCAAATGTCCATTAAATGACAAATGGCTTTTTTCAGCTCCCCAAAACATTCATTTGGGGGAAAATATGCTTAATTGATCATAATAATTATAATAATTCCCCAAAACTACAAAGGTTGATAGTGTTGACCCAGAATATATTACATCTAAGTCAGGGAAAGTCCTGGGTTTTCTTTCTCCTAGTTCAATGGATTTTAAAGAAAAAGAGAGAATATAGAATAGTGAAGACCTGTTTTTGAGGGAAACAGTGTCCAGACTTATTCATCAAATAATGGATTTTATCTGTTGTTTGGGGAAGATACCATTGATTTCTAAAATGTGGACAAGTATCAGACAAGTATCTGTTCTCCTGCATGGGTGGATTCCGAATCCACCAATGGGTTAACACTGTCCTCTGCCCAATGGGAGACTAGGTCCGAACTTTAGCTCCGCCTCCGGCTTCCTTCTTTCCCCAGTTTTTACCTAGTCTAAGCCCAAGGAACAGCTCTTCGCATAGCTCCGCGAAAAGAGGAAATTTCTTTTCGGTGAAAGACTGGTAGAGAAAGGTTTTTGTTGTTGTTTTGATTGGATTAGTTGTAGATCGAACTTTAGAGTTTAGTTTTTAGATTGTAAGGACTTTTGTCTACTCGTCGGGACCTTCGGCCGGTCAACTCTCCCCACGCGTTGGGAGCGCGACAGCGAGTCCACCCGGGCCAAGGGCCGGGGAATAGCGGAGAAAAAGGGGGAAATATCCCTGGACTCCGCTATTTGACTTGCAGCGCCCCAAGAAGCTCCACAGGACCACAGGCGTCGAAGGAGGCTTCTCGGAACTCGACGCAGATCGGCGCAGGAGTAACCGCAAGTGGGGCAAAGGGGTGCGGGGGGAGCCCAGCCAGCCGGCCGGGAGGCGGGCAGGGGCTGGGACCGACGGTTTCCGAAGGGGTAGACCGAGGCCAGCTGCCCTTAAGGCACCGCGTGGCCGGGAGCACAGAGCTCCGAACGAAAATTCGGCGCGGCGGCCATTTTGAATAGGGGGCGGTCCCGTCTACTGGCGCGAAACGCCATCTTGAAAAAGGGGCGTGCCAGAGCGCCTCAGATCCCTGATTGGTGCTTAGGCTCTCTGGCGCGAAAACTTTAATTCCGGCACGAAAGCCTTTGTTTCCGACGCGAATCCCCTTCCTTCACCCGTTTGCATTGCCTGTGGGCCCAGGGGGGAGGAAAGCACCTGCCGGCAAGGCTGAGGCCTAGCTCCGGCTGCCAGATCAGGGGAACCGAGGCCGAGCACCCAGGGGGTTCAATCGGAAGTGTTTTTTGTGCGGTGTTTTTGGCTCCTAACAGATTCCCCAGCGGAGTCAGGGCGGTCGGGCCAGGCATAGGGACAAAACTCCCTGGCTAGAAGCCTCGCGACCGCAGGAGCATTTTCGACCAGGCACGTTAGGGAGATTCCCTGTAACGCTGCCGACACCGGTCTGTACCTACTAGATACCCGAAAAGGGTGCTTCTTGGTACATGGCTATGGCAGAAGGCACTCAGGCCCAGGGCTCAGCGCCCCCTCCGTCGTCGCCTAGACGCAGAACGGAGGAAGCGGGGGGGGGGCAAGAAGAAGGCCAAAACTAAACATCTATCTGAGCCATCCAAGGCAGACGAGCGCCAGGCCGTAAGAAGACACCAAGCCTTGGAAAGGGAATTTGCCAAGGCGCAGAGACTGAGGGACAGCGGGACGGAGAGTCCGGCCTTGTCCCTCAGGGAGACACCAACCTCCTTCGAGCCGGCTGAAGCGGTTGAACAGGAGTGGTCTCCCAGGGGGGAGACAGAAAGGGAGGTGTCCCCCATTTCGGTGCCATCTTCACCAGACCATTCCGAGCCCTCTACAAGCCAGGAGGAACCTGAGCACAGAGGTAGGAAGAGGAAGAGATCTGGTAAGTGGCCTTCACGACTCCATTCCCTCTTAGAGGAAACATTAGTGCACCTCAGGGCCTCTAGGAGGAGTTCCCCTCCCAAGAGAGCTCACAAAACACGCACACCATCTTCCCGTGGGGAAAAGATATTGTTTCAGGATTCTGATGAGTCTGAGAACTCTCCACAGGTGGCAGACGAGGAGCAGGAGGACTGGGACGATGAGGATGCCCCGTTGTCAGAAAATGAGGATGCAGAGCCACAGGCGGCCCCAGTGTCAGGTTTATTTGACCATAATCTGTTTTATTCCCTCATGATTAAGACATGCTCTGTTCTAGAACTGCCAGCTAAGACCAAGGAGGCCAGACCGCCGTCCTCAGAGGAGGAGGACGCAAAGGATCCCTTGCTGCACGCACCGGTGTCAGAGGTGATCCAGGTACCATGCACTAAGGTGTTCAGGTCAACGGTAAGGACCCAGTGGTCTAATCTAGGCACCATCCCATCGCCTAATGGCGTGGAAAAGAAAATGTATAATGTTTGCAGTCCATTAGCAACTTTAATAGAGGTGCCACAGGTGGACGCTCCACTAAGCTCTCTGCTTCCTTCCTCAGCCATCCCAGGAGACCTAGCAGAATCAATGAAGGCGGAGGATAGGAAGGTAGAGCTTTCCCTCCGCAGGGCTCACCATTCATCTGCCTGGGCCATCAGAGCCGCATCTACGAATTCATTAGTCGCCAGAGCTGCGATCAGGTGGCTGCGGGAGATCCAGGCAAGTGTCCCACCTGAGCAGGTACGTGTAAGACAAACACTAACCAAACTGCGGAGGGCAACGGAATTCATGGCAGATTCCGCACTGGCCGCGTCCAGATACTCAGCTAGATCCATTGCAGGGACAGTGGCAGCTAGGAGGTTGGTATGGCTCAAGAACTGGAAGGCGGACCTTAAGTCAAAATGGCGACTCGCCACAGCTAAGTATGCAGGATCAAAGCTCTTCGGGGCAATCCTGGATCCTTACCTGATAGAAGACAAAAACAAAAGGAAAGTGCTAGCTCACCCTTCCAAAAGAACGGACAAGGGAACCCAGGAGTTCCGTAGGCAGGCTCCCCGTCAGAACGGGGCCGGAGAATGGAGGCAGCCCTTTCAAGGGGGACGGTCCTGGGAAGGGCCCAGAAATCCGCGCACCTTCTCATACAGGCAGGAGCGCGGTCAGGACCGTCCAGCCGCGGGCAGGGGCCAACCGTCCAAACGCCCTTTTAAGGGGGGGGGAGGACGACCCTACAGACGTTCCAAGTGACTCCTGGAACAGCCCCATCGGGGGTCGCCTGGCACGGTTCAGCGAGGCATGGCAGGCGACCACGACGGATGCCTGGGTCAGGGAAACAGTGACCCAGGGCCTAGCAATAGAATTCTACTCCACACCACCAGATCACTTCATAAGTTGCCCACTATCACGCAACAGGACCAAGGCGGGCCTCATAGTTCAGGCCATTGGACACCTGGAGGAGATAAGGGCCATAGAGCCGGTTCCTCCAGGACAGGAGGGGCAAGGTTTCTACTCCATCCTCTTCCTGGTGCCAAAGACATCAGGGGACTGGAGAGCAATCCTGGACCTCAAGCGGTTAAATCGCTATGTAGTATACAGGAAGTTCAAGATGCAGTCCCTCAGATCCATACTGGCCAGCATCCGGAAAGGGGATCTGCTGTCCTCAATAGACCTCACAGAGGCCTATCTTCATATCCCAATAAGACCGGGGTACAGAAAGTACCTGAGGTTCTGCCACAAGGGGCGACACTACCAATACAGGGCACTCCCGTTCGGGCTGTCTTCAGCGCCCAGAGTGTTCACAAAGGTGCTGGCGGCACTGGGAGCGCACCTGCGCATGAGACCGGTGCGGGTCCAGTGCTACCTGGACGATATCCTGATACTCTCAGCGTCTCACCAGGCAGCCCTAAGGGACATCCAGACCACCATAGCCGTACTCCAGAGGCACGGCTTCTCGATCAATCACAAGAAAAGTCAGCTCACACCCTCAAGGAGGCTCCAGCATCTGGGAGCGATCATAGATTCGGACCAGGGCATGGTGTACCTCTCCCAGGAGCGCCGGGAGAGCTTACAGAAACTAGCGTTTCTGGTAATGCAGAGGAAAGTGGCCACAGTGGTACAGCTCTCCCAGCTCCTGGGAAAGATGATATCATGCCTGGGAATTGTCCCGTGGGCCAGACTGCACTCCAGAGGTCTGCAGTGGCTACTGCTCCCCTTCCAAAGACAGAATCAGAGCGCTTCACCCAGGAAAATCAGAGTGCCTCCACAAGTCCTAGCCTCCCTGAGGTGGTGGAGGTCGGGGGCCCTGAACAGGGGCACCCCACTCAGGGAACCCAACAGGGTAACCGTCACAACCGATGCAAGCCTGTTCGGCTGGGGGGCTCACTCAGGGGATCAGATGGCCCAGGGAAGGTGGAGTCCAGGGGACCTAAAGCACAGAATCAATTGGCTCGAACTGAGAGCCATCCACCTGGCCCTACTTCAGTTTGTACCCCTGTTGGCAGGGAAGCACGTGCTAGTCCTGACGGACAACGTAACAGCAAAGGCGCACGTAAACAAGCAGGGCGGGACCAGGTCAGTGGCTCTCATGCAGGAGGCCAGAGCGCTGGGCCTGTGGGCAGAGCGACACCTGGCATCAATAAAGGCAGAACACATCTCGGGGGAGGCAAACCACCAGGCAGACTCCCTCAGCAGGGTCACCATAGACCATGCGGAGTGGAGGCTGGCACCGGAGCTGTTCGAGGCGATCTCGAACAGGTTCGGCCGGCCGTGCCTAGACCTCTTCGCAACACCAGAGAACACTCAAACCCTCCGCTTCTTCTCCAGGTTCCAGACCAGGGAAGCGGAGGGGACGGACGCACTAAGATGCAGGTGGCCCCAGGGGCTACTGTACGCCTTCCCTCCTCCGCCCCTGATCCAAGCAACGGTTCGCAAGCTCATACTGGAGCAGGCGGAGGTGGTACTGGTTGCGCCATACTGGCCGAGGCGTCCGTGGTTTGCGGACCTGGTAGACCTATCGCTTTCGCCTGTATGGAAACTGCCGCCGAACCAGGTGTCCCTGAGCCAGGGGAAACTCTTGCACCCAGACCCGCAGTGGCTACAACTAGCCGCCTGGCACTTGAGCGGGAGGGTCTGAGTAGGCAGGCCTTCTCCCAACACGTCATCTCGGTCATACAGGACGCCCGACGTCCTTCTACAAACAGGATCTATGATGCAACATGGAGGAACTTTTCTTCCTGGTGCAGCAGACAGGACATAAACCCCCTGACCGCCAACATCCCTACCATCCTAGAGTATCTTTGGGACGGCATGGTCAGGGGACTAGCGTTCAACACCATCCGCAGGCAGGTTGCGGCATTACAGACGGTCCTAGTCTGCGAGGACCGGGGACCTCTGTCAAAACATCCGGCGGTGAGCGCATTCTTAAAGGGGGCAGCCACTAGGCGACCCCCTGTAGTTCACCGTTTTCCATCCTGGGACCTACACAGGGTCCTACAGGCGTTAACCGAAGGTCCTTTCGAACCACTGGGGACTTGCCCACTCCGTTTCCTGACGCTGAAGGTGGCCTTTTTGGTGGCCATCACATCGGCAAGAAGGGTATCGGAGTTGGGGGCCCTCTCGGTTCGACCGGATCTGATCACCTTCGCAGAGGGCAGGGTAATCCTACGCCTGGACCCATCCTTTGTGCCGAAGGTCAACACATGGTTTCACAGGTCCCAGGACCTAGTACTACCGGATTTCTGTCCGAATCCCACTCATCGTCTGGAAAGACGATGGCACACACTGGACGTGCGCAGGGCTCTGCGCCATTATGTCACCAGAACGGAGGCCTACAGAAGGTCCGAGGCCCTCTTTGTGTCATATCACCCAACATCTAAGGGCCTGAAGGTATCAACCTCGACCATTAGTAGATGGATTAGAACATGCATAGCCAAGGCCTATGAGGCGCTGGATCAGCCAGTGCCAGACAACATCACGGCGCACTCCACAAGGAGTGCGTCCACATCGGCTGCCTGGCGCACCCAGGCATCACTAGAGGAGATTTGTAGAGCAGCCACATGGGCTTCTCCGTCCTCGTTCATAAGAAATTACAAGATAGACCAATTTGCTGCAGCAGGGGCTTCATTTGGAAGGAGGTCTTTGCAGCAGATAGTTCAGGACTAGTAAGAGACATCCTAGACCCCCACCCGAAGGGACTTATGAGGGCTTGGGTACGTCCCATTGGTGGATTCGGAATCCACCCATGCAGGAGAAGAAGCGTTGTCTTACCTGAACGTTCTTTCTCTGCATGGGGGGATGGAGAATCCACACCCTCCTCTAACCGGTCTAGGCAGAAGTTCTCTTACAGGTCATTGAGAAGGAGCTACACGGTCCGACCTGATGGAGTGCTTCGCCTGGCAAAAACTGGGGAAAGAAGGAAGCCGGAGGCGGAGCTAAAGTTCGGACCTAGTCTCCCATTGGGCAGAGGACAGTGTTAACCCATTGGTGGATTCTCCATCCCCCCATGCAGAGAAAGAACGTTCAGGTAAGACAACGCTTCATCTTCAGCACTTTAGCATGTTTATTCATTTCTCTGGTCATTTACTGAGTTCAACCATTTTAGTTAATATCTGGCTGTTAACTCAAGCACTCCAACTCTTTTTTATGAACTATTGCATGAAGATCATGATTACATAATTAAAAGTATATGCAACTATGAATTTTCTGTCATGAATGATTATATTTGTCTGAATTTATGCACAACTGATTTTTCCATAAACAGTTACATTATTGTTAAGTTGAAGGCAGATATTAAATGGAACCAATTTTAGGCTTGTCAAGGGGCTTTCTAAATTCCACTTAGATCTCAAATGTCAGGCATGAAAAACCAGATTCACACATGAAAGTTCTATTTCATTGGTTTATTACTACACTCTATGCACAGGAATCTGCTCAGACTGCTAGCATCTGGACAGAACTAGATAAACATTAATTGCATTGAAAGGGGGCTGGACTTTGTTCTTTTGTGGCTATGTAACAATTCTAAACTGATGCCTTGTTTAACTTCTGCTCCTGGCTCTGCCAGTGTCTCCTACAAAAATGGGTTTATTTTCACCCATAGATCTCTAGGACTGCTGGTTCCTAGAGTATATCAATGTTTTTTCTGTGTATTTCTCTACCTTTGCGTAACTGTGTACATCGTATGTCTAGGACTACATACTCAGGTTTAGACAGAATAAATTATATTCTATTCCTTTCTTAGTCCTTAAATGTGAATAAAATCTCATTTATATTTTGAACTGATAAATATTAAATATTTACCTACTATTCACTCTTAATTTATAGTGTTTATATTTAACCTTTGTTTTGCCGTACTTCGCTATAGTTATTAGGAAAACTCCGATTAAGTATCTTCCACTTCTCCCAACTATTTTATTACAATTTATTTCCAATGTTCTGCCCAATTTTAAATATTCTCCCTCAGCCTCTTTAAGGAAGCAATATTTAATACTGTATTCTATAATACTTGCCCAATTTATCTTCCAGGTCAAGAACGCTTTGGAAATATGACCAGAGTATACTATAAAGAAGCTGTGGGAGCTTTTGTAGTTTTCGATGTCACCAGAGGATCAACATTTGAGGCAGTTTCCAAGTGGAAACATGACTTGGACAGTAAAGTAATGCTCCCCAATGGCAGTCCAATCCCAACCATTCTACTTGCCAATAAATGTGACCAGAAGAAAGACAGTAGTCAAAATCCTTCTCCTTCTCAGATGAATCAGTTCTGCAAAGAGGGAGGCTTTGCTGGATGGTTTGAAACTTCTGCTAAGGTAAGGCTATTCCTAAAAGAAGGACTTCTCAGTGTTCAGAACTGGACTACTGACCTAACCCAGCCTTGCGGTTTGGTTCTGCTAATTCAGAATTCCACTACTTGTTGCTTTCTGGATTTCTAGGTATTATTAGTTCCATTGATCTCAAAGCAGCAAGAGGGGCTTTAATGAAGGAAATTAAAATGGTTAGGGCAAATGGATCAGTAGGCAGAGATAAGTAATTGGATATTGCCAGGATCTTTCCTCTATTTTCCAGCAAAAGGATGGAAAAAAAAAACCTAAAATCTTACACAGCTACATTGTTTTTGAATGGTGTCAGCCTTTCCCCCATTCTTTTTAAAAATCTACATTTTCTGATAATATAAAAGCCCCAATGTTTGCAAAGTTATGTTGCCCTACACATATATTGTAATTCTATTTTGTCAGTCTTGATTCAGTATGTAAACTTAAAAGTGATAATCTTGTAGAAATCTATGTTTTCCATCTTCTACCTTTTATAACTAGATAGCTAAACATGAAATAAGAATAAATTCTCCATAAGATCTATAACTTCACTGAAAATAAATAATTAAGAGCTTGATAACCATGATATGCTCCCTGTTTGTTTTCTTCAAGTTTGTCAGAGTGGTTGGATCAAAGTGGTTTAAAAATGTTGCCAACATCAAATGGTTTGTTATTACCTATATTTATTTAATGATGCTTGGCATGCATACAAAGGAAATTCTTGCCAGCTGTTGAATATAGCAGGATAATCCCTTTGAGGCATATTTTAACTTTACATTCATTCATTTATTTCTTTTATGATGCACATAAATGACCATTGTGATTGAGGTATTTAATAAACCATGTATATTATGAGTCTATATATTGACTGAATATGACCATAAACTCTTTAGTTTTTCAATTGAAGAGAACTTATGTAATCTGCTCTGGAATGACTATATATTTACTTCATCTAGCCCAGCGGTCTCCAACTTTATGTGGTCTTCAACTCCCAGAATTCCATAGGCAGCTATACTGGCTGGGGCACAAGTCTTAAAGTTGCCAAAGTTGGACAACCCTGATTTAGCCACAGCTTGCTAACAAACTAGAAGAGTTTGCTTGAAACCTCAGAGTTTGCTTTCTTAAGTGAAAACAATGCATTCAGATTTGGACTTATTAATACATTGTGCATTCAAATCCAAATAGGCAATTTTATTCTGCCCCAGTTTCTTACATATAGTTATATGGAGCAGGATGAATGTCTTGGCCTTTTACCATGGTGAATCAAGAAAGAGATAGCCCAGCAGCTCTCAATTCTTTCTCTCAGTTCAAAGGGGTCACAAATAGACCAACTTAATGGATCCCACTGTCATGTTTGAACATACACATTATTTAATGCCATTTGGCAGGGCTCATGCAGTGAAGAAAATGTAATAAAGACGCTTCCGAATAGATATTATATGTTGAAAACATAAATTCAGTTTTCTCCCACTGTAATTTGTTGCACTCCTACAAAAATCAGCTATAATGTAAAATAAGACAAGTTCTAAGGACAGCAACATATTTTATTAATAAATTACTTCCAGCGGTCTCTCTAAAACAGACATGTCAAACTCGCAACGTATCGGGACAACGTGCCGGCAATGGGGTGGGCGCGGCTTCCAGATGACGCGTCCAGCCTGCGGGCCGGCAGTTTGACACCCCTGCTCTAAAAGGAGAGATGTAGATACCATATTTATACTGAAGCATTTTGGACCACCTTGATCCTTGTGTGCAGTAGAGCATTAACTTGTCTCTTGGTCTCCTTAGGATAACATCAACATTGATGAAGCTGCTCGGTTTTTGGTGGAAAACATCCTTGCCAATCTGAAAGCCTTCCCAAA
Source organism: Bothrops alternatus (assembly GCA_034064705.1). NCBI lineage: Eukaryota > Metazoa > Chordata > Lepidosauria > Squamata > Viperidae > Bothrops > Bothrops alternatus. The sequence continues at coordinate 3,923,335 of JARGCV010000023.1, forward strand.
TGAAGAGAATGACGTTGATAAATTGAAACTGGACCTGGATCCCCTAAAAGCAGAAAGTAAATCCCAGTGTTGCTAGACTTATGTCTTGCATCAATACATCATGAGAGCAGGATGTTTGTCTTCCTCATGTTGGACAGCTGCTGTGGTGCTTAATCACACAACTATCTTGTGGGGTATTAAGTTCTTCACAATCCAAGGTGTTTACATTTTTTAAAAACTCAAATAAGACTTAAGAGTTTCATGTATACTATGTTCTTATTGGTAAGCTATTTAGTATAGTCACAAGCTGACATCCCTCTAAAAACAGGTAGGATCTAGATGAAAGACTTGGCTTCAATTGCTGGTTAACATGCTGTAATTGCAGAACTAGAGTAGGAAAGGCAGTTCAGTTGAAATTACTCATTTTGATAAGGACTATACATTTCCTTATTTTTAAAAAATACAGCTCAAATTTCTTTACCTCCTTGCTCTAATATTGCCTGTCTTCTGTTTAACACTAGGACTCTGAAACAAAAAGATTCCCGAGCCATAAAGTGCTTGGGAGCCATAACTAATTCTGAGGCAGGACTGAGCAGGGATTCCTCAATTTATAATGTGCCTTAAAGTATATAAGAATCTAATGCTTGGAATATAAGGGTGGTTGGCTAGTGTGAAGGTACTAAGAATATATTTGTGCAATCCATCAAATAAATGAGTACAACTCATTTCTGACTGTTTTGGATGAGACATTCTCTGTTATATTTTCACATGTTAACTAAAATATGAAAAATAAGTTATGCCTTACTGTACAAGGACAATTTTTTTCCCCCAGAAAAGATTCCATGCTGTCTGGGCTTTTATGAAACCATTCTTTAACAGAAAACTATCTTTTAAATCAGAGATGATTTAATTTACAAATAGTCATTTTAAACACAGGCTATTTTTTTATAGATGTAATATTTTGCCAATGAATTATTTAACACAGGGAATTAAGAATTGATAAGGGGGCATACTTTCGGGCACAAGAATAATTTGCAAATGTACAATATACACTTGAGTCCTAAAAACATTCATTGTTATTTGTGGTATCTATGAATGTTTGGAGAAAAGACTACAAAGAAATACTTTCACCAATTGCAAGTAATATTTAAATCTGTGGGTTCAACTCTGTTTTCTGTATATTATGCTGATCAAATGTAACCTGTCACCTGCTGCAAACTGTAAAGAACTTTGGACTACAGTAACACTCTTCAGATTTAGACTGGGTCATATATGTATTTTTGTGTATCTGATGCTGTATTTAATATTAATGCAAGCTATATAATAAAAATACTTGGATTTTTATATGATAGTGTCAGGTACATTGTCACTCGTACAAATAGAAGAATACAAAGAACATGTCTCAGGTTGAAAATCTTATATTCTAGGCCTGTGCTAGCTTTGTGGAAATTTATATAAAGTCAGCTATGTTTTAAATCTTGGTTTGTCAAAATGTTCTATGTTCCTATAGTTTTCTACTTAAATGCTGAATGTTCTTCAATATATTAAGTTCAAATTCTAAAATGAGCAAATCATTTTAAGCAAAAAAAAAATCAATGTGCTTTATGAAGAAAAATAAATAGACCATAAAATTACAAAAAGTTCTAAAAGTACAACTGATTTGGAAAGTACATGTTTATTCATCTCAATCCTTGTTCTTGAAACACAAATACAGAATGATTTTCAACAGGCTTTCTAGATGTTACTTTTAAGTATCACCCTCAGGACAAAAAACACCTTACACTTGCATGGATTCATGCTGAATATGAGATTTATAGTGCTTGCTAACTTAAGATAATAAAGTTTTGTGTCCTTCACTTTAGATTAGGTGTGTCAAACTGCCGGCCCATGGGCCGGATGCGTCATGCCAAAACCGCACCCACCCTATTGTCGGCAATGGGAAAAAAAGTCACGATACGTCGCAACACGTCACGTGACGTTGCGAGTTTGACACCCCTGCTTTAGATCATCTTCAGTGAGAAAGTAGCGAGAAAGTATTATACTTTTTCCTAATATGGAAATCAGTTGCTTTGCTTGAATATCACATTTTTAAAACCAGATTGTTTATTTTTCAATTATAATTTCATATTTCCCTTCTTCAAACTCTAGCAACGTGTTTGCCTTATGCATCTGAATTATTGACAAAGCATATTCTGAGAACTGTGGAATTATTGAAGTGCTGAACAATTTAGTTTTGCATTATAAAGTTTAATAGGTCTGTGATTGAAGAAATAAATATGTTAAGAATTTTAGAAGAGGAGAGAATGCTTTTTCCCCACATTCAGATGACTGGGATCATTTCCCCATTTTATATCATCTGGTTCTGAACATTTTAATACTTTTATACAAAACAAAGGCAGTTGGCAGCATATTACATTATCAAACAAAGAACACGTCATTTATATGTTTATATTATGAAATGTAATATATTCATTTGAAAAGCACCAAATTGGGAGCCCATTAAATGGCTGGTATGAGTGTATGTTGTCGCTTGGAGGGGGGTTATTTTTTATTTTTATTTTTTATTATTTTTATTACTTTTACATTGTTTTTATTTCCTGTAAGCCGCCTTGAGTTGCCGTGAGTGAGTAGGCAGCAATATAAATTTTCCTAAATGAATAAATAAATGTCCTTAATGAGAAAACCATGCTGTTTCTAGACAAGCATGATAAAGATTGCCGTAATGACCTATGCTGATAGACAAAACTCTTAATGTGAAAAATAGTTGCAAAGTTTAGCATAAGCTTAAAAGCTGGAGATCTTAACATTTCTATATTCTGTGCAATTTCTTATAACTAACAGAATAAGATAAGTAGTAGAGCTTTCCAGGGAGATAGCTGTTAGTCTGTGTCAACAAAATGACAAATACTTGTGACACCTTAGGGAATAGTATAAATATTTATTTCTTATACCTTTTATTTAAAAAAGCTTTTATAGCTTTTCCAAAATATTATAAAAATTACTTTAAAGCTTTTGTGCATCTGATGGATGCATACTGTAGTCCACAGATATTTGAGCTGTAACAAATGTGTTAATCTAATATGACAAAAGACTCATTATTTATACTAGTTCAAGTTATCAACAGCTACATTCCTTTTTAGGGCCACTGTAAATCCTCATTTAGTGTATTTCAAGCTGTAAATCATATTTCCTGTCCTAGGTGGGGAACTGAAAAGAGAATAAAAAATACAGATCCTAAGTGTTGAAGATACATTTATTGTTAGAGGCAAATAATTTGTGAAAACCTGAAATTATTCCTCTGCAAATTTGACTATTGTATGGTGGTATGTGACTTTAAACCAGTCTTCCTCCGTCTGTTCCCTTACAGATATATTTTATGATCAGATCTTGAGAATAAGAGAACACATGATAGGCATCTGGTTTGCAGAAACTGATGAGTTCAGTGAAACATTTTTGTATTCAAGATCTTATCTATAGAATCATGGCACGCTGACATTTAAAAAAAGATGCCCCAGTGTTCTTTATTTCTATCTCAGTATTTATAAAATAGAGGCATATATCAGATTGTTAAAAAGGGTACTAATACTTCATTTACATAAAACACTCCTAGAAAAGTGAAGAAAATAATCCAACAACAAAGTCTAGTTCAAATCTACATAATCTTACGACACTGGTTTGAAAGCAATGATTAAACTTGGAGGAATTAACTCCTAAGCAACATTCTTAAAATAACCCTGCAAAAGCTACAGTTAAGATGTAAGCAATGCATAGCAACAACAAACATCTACGCCAGTTTACTCAGAAGTAAGGCCCACGGAGCTCAGTCTGAGTTACAAATGTTTGTATAGATTGTACCAAAGTTATACTTGGAGATGCTCAAAAATTTATATGACTTATAAGTGCCTTGCTATTAAAAAGATTTCTCTAAATTACATAGTGTGAATAGAAAAAAATATACAAATGGGAATAGTTGAATTTTCTACCCTAGCAAGTATTTCACATACTGTGGACATAATCCTAAATTTAATGTTGATGTGAATCTGACTCTTGGTGATTCTATGGGCCAGGTCTTTCCATGTCTCCTAAATTTAATAGGATGCTGCAACCTTCTTATATATTTATGTTTCAATAGAGACATATCTTTTTAGAGTAAATTAACTTCATTAGTAAACAGGGTTATTTCAAGGAACACTCACCAAAGGTTACACATTCTATGCTGCTTTTGGCATTTGCTTCAGATTAAAGGGATAGGATCCTACGGAAAAGTTGAAGAGATTTCCAGATCAGCTCCTGCAGGAATGCACAACACCTGTCAATTCAAGGATCATGCCAAACTTTGTGCAATACATAACAGTGCATTGAAAGTGAGTGGAACAATGATTTTGAGGGAAATAATGGTTACCTTAAACCCATGTATTTGTCTCTTAAAAACATTTTTAAAGGGTTAAAGAGGATGTTTTTTACACCTTGAGCTTACGAATAAACTCAAGTTCAGCTCTGCTGAGTACAAGATCTTAAATACTAATATAGGGTTCTCAAGAGTTGATGGTCCAGAATTTTGTGCAGAGTTCCTCCTCCTCCTCCTCCATTTATTCTCAAGGTTAGTCTCTTTCACTTTATCATTTCATCAAATACCATTGTTTATATTCCCCATTTATATACTGTTAACTCCTGATATTTTTGTGATGTTATTTTTTACTTTATTCCAAATAGCTTCTGTACTGTCTCCCTCAAGACTACTTTCCATTCAATCAGTTGGGAGCTTATTTTCTAATTTTTCCCCCACAGGGCTCTTACTTTCTCCGCTGATTCTATTTTATTCATTTTTCACTTTTTTTCCTTTTATTCCATGCCCTTTCTCCACCAAGATCCACATTTGACACCATTAAATAATGCTGTGACTCCATTAAAAAGCTGTCATCACTATATACTTCACTAACTCAATCTTCCAATATAAAATGGCAAAACAATCATGGTTTTCAATTGTATTAATTTCTTTCTTATATATACACAGGGACAAAGTTAACATATTTGAAATACAAATCTTTACTAAGGAAATTTCCAATAATTACCCTATTCATGACAATATATGATATATTCTCTATATACATATCTTTATGATTCTTCATTTCTTACAGCAATCATTTTCTACGATACATTTTTCTCATCTCCACCTATTTTTAACTTCTTTATTGCACAAAGTATTTCCTATTAGCATACATCCACACACTTCTGTGACATTCTTAATTTCACTCCAAATAGCTTCCACATTTCACAGTAAACTTTCATGACATCCAATTTTGTTCTATTTGTGGGAAACTTATGTTTCTATAATTCTCTCCCTGCAGTTGTTCCCATCTCATATTCTTCAATTATCAGTTCCTTGGAACTTGAAACTATCACCGATCTCTGAATTCCTACATTCATATACATCTATAACAACCTAAATGACACCAATTCATACTTTGTGATATGCATTTTAGACCTTTCATTTATAGTGGAACTTACATTTTTACTTCCCTAGTGTGTCACAATTGCTTCTGAAGCACTGTGATATTATTCCATCTTTGTTACTACTGGGTTTCTACTTCGCTTGAGCGACGCCCTCTGCTTCGGGTCCAGTCGAGTTCTACTTTTGCTAACGTGTCCAGGTTCTTTTCATTTCTTTTCGGCACTGGCATTCACACCACAATTGCATTGCCAATGCCTTCTTCTGTGAAGTTTTTCGGCTCCTTGGGACAAAGAGTTGCAGTCTATGAGTTCGCTGCAGAGAGCGAGCGAGCGAGCGAGCGAATCTATATGTGTAGGTCAGGGGTTCTCAACCTTGGCAACTTTAAGACAACTTTAAGTCCACAAGTCTTAAAGTTGCCAAGGTTGAGAACTCCTGGTGTAGGTCTTCCTACCGGAAGGTGTTGCTTCGTGCCACTTTCTTCCGGTGTAGCGCGCAAGAAGCAGCCGAGGGCGTCTCCTAGCAACCAAGTAGCAGACGCTTGAGGCAGTGAGGGAGGCGATCTCGGCCGAGAGGGGTCCAACCATGTCGAAGTTCGGCAAAAAGAAGGAGGCGGTGAAATCCAACAATGTTCTCCAGCCGAATGTGCCCACGAAAGAGTAAGACCTGCCCTTTTCGCTGGAAGCGCTTTTTTCTTAATCTTTTCCTCTCTTGCCCCGCTTTCCGCTGGCCAGACGAGGCTGGTGTCGCACCCAGGTGGACTCCTCCTCCCATTCCTTGGGATACGCCTCCCTTTGAAATAAAGTGGGTTGTCAGTGACCTCCGACCGTGCGGAATAATGATAAGAATGTCTGAATGTGATCTGGGCTTAAGTGTAGACTGTTTTAAGTTGTCAAGTATGTCTAGTTTAACGAAGAGAAGGACGAGGGAGGGGGACATGATAGCAGTGTTCCAATATCTCAGGGGCTGCCCCAAAGAAGAGGGAGTCAAGCTATTCTCCAAAGAACCTGAAGGCAGGACAAGAAGCAATGGATTGGAACTGATCAAGGAGAGAAGCAACCTAAAACTAAGGAGAAACTTCCTGACAGTGAGAACAATTAACCAGTGGAACAACCTGCCTCCAGAAGCAGTGAATGCTCCAACACTGGAAGTCTTTAAGAAGAAACTGGACAGCCGTTTGTCCAAAATGGTATAGGGTTTCCTGCCTGAGCAGGGGGTTGGACTAGATGACCTCTAAGGTCCCTTCCAACTTTATTATTATCATTATCATTATTATTAGAGTGCCTGGAGTTGTATCGATTGGGAGAGTATAAACAAACGATGTATGTTGCCCTGGGTTCCGTAGAGAAGGGATAACAATAAATGACACATTGCAGCTGCTTTATTATTTTGGCAAAGAGTAAGTGTAAGCTAATTTATGGACCCAAATATAGTACTTTAATCTGAGAATGCAATGATGCAGACTTAATTTTTATACAACAGTATGCTACTCTGCTACTTTTACCAAATTGAAACACAAGAAGTTTTTTTGCTTCACTTTTGTGCAACTCAAGTTTCATTTTCCAACCCAATGTCTGTGTAATCAAATACTGCTTCATTTGCACTCAGCCTTTACTGATTTATTTGCGGGGCTCTCTCATGGGTAAATTAAAAGATATCAGGAATTTCAATCTAATAATGAAACACAATATAATCGCATGATTTCAGGAAGCACTTTTTGTCTGTCATCAAATATGCAGATTGCTGAAGTGAAGTATAAATTAACAATATTCCCATTTTTCTGGTTAGTTTCAATTGTACTAAGCAACTATTTGTACTTAGGAGCTTTTCAAAAATTGAAAACAAATATGAAAATATTTGCCGTGTAAGAAGAAAGTACCATGTTAGAAGAATATAGTAAACTTTTCACATTTGTATTATATTTCAGCCTCTGGTTTCTTTCGGGATCAGCTTCTACTGTAAATCCTCAAGGTACTTCACCTGAGTCAAAGAAAGGAAGATTTCCTATCTGGCCAGAATGGAGTGAAGCAGACATCAATGTAGAAAAGTGGGATGCTGGAAAAGGTGGAAAGGAAAAAGATAAATCTGGAAGAAGCCCTATTCTGGTATGTTTCCTATAAACTTATCTTTTTTTTTCTTAATTCATCAATATATAGAAATTTATTCTTTTTGCATTTTTCTTACATATTGAACTTTGAAGCTTAGTTGGGTGCCAATCTGGAAAGTTTGCATCCCATATGTGATACATGAGAAGAATTGTGGAGGGAAAGGTTACCGTGGGTTTGTGGTTTTTTTTTGACACTTTAATTACTGGGTGCAGTGCTTAAATCCAAGTGCTTAAATCACCAATGATCTGTTTATTGGCTAGTTGAACTAGCTAATATCTGAGTTATAAAAATATTCAGCTTCATCATAACTTGTGGAAGGAGAGCATGGCATTGGGGAATGATGTTTCTGCCTTTTATTTTGAGTTTGAGGATTGCAAGAGATGGGGAGAAGATTTGTATTAACTTGTAGTAAGTTTTCCTCATGTCGGTCAGCATCTATGACTCAACTTTACCAATGCTTTGCCTATGCATATGTGTATTTCATGACTGTTATTTCATTGGTTATGTATTTTGATTGCTGCACTTGTTTCAGTGTGTCATAGTTTTGACATGCAGACCTGAATCTGCTTCTAATATTTCAAGAGAGAATTTGATCAGGGGCAGTTGTTTGTCTTTTTGTTTTATAAGTGAACAAACAGTAAGTGAAGAACAGCAGAATGCTCCTTTAACACACCCTTTGGACTCTCTGTTGCTTTTTTTAGCATTATAGTTGGGTTTCCCCCTGTGAAGCTTGCTAGACTGGTGGAGTTGCAACCTTGAAATTTCTCTGTCAATATCTTCCTTGTCCTTTGCAATGGAGAGTTGTCAAGTGATAGTGGTGAGAAACACTAATAATAATAATAATAATAATAATAATAACAACAACAACAACAACAATAAAGTTGGAAGGGACCTTGGAGGTCATCAAGTCCAACCCCCTGCTCAGCAGGTAACCCTATACCATTTTGGACAAATGGCTGTCCAGTTTCTTCTTAAAAACTTCCAGTGTTGGAGCATTCACCGCTTCTGGAGGCAGGTTGTTCCACTGGTTAATTGTTCTAACTGTCAGGAAATTTCTCCTTAGTTCTAGGTTGCTTCTCTCGTTGGTTAGTTTCCATCCATTGCTTCTTGTCCTGCCTTCAGGAGCTTTGGAAAATAGCCTGACTCCCTCTTCTCTGTGGCAGCCCCTGAGATATTGGAACACTGCTATCATGTCCCTCCTCGTCCTTCTCTTCATTAAACTAGACATACCCAATTCCAGCAACCGTTCCTTATAGGTTTTAGCCTCCAGTCCCCTAATCATCTTTGTTGCTCTTCTCTGTACTCTTTCTAGAGTCTCAACATCTTTTTTACATTGTGGTGACCAAAACTGGATGCAGTATTCCAAGTGTGGCCTTACCAAGGCATTTGTAAAGTGGTATTAACACTTCACGTGATCTTGATTCTATCCCTCTGTTAATGCAGCCTAGCACTGTGTTGGCTTTTTTGGCAGCTGCAGCACACTGCTGGCTCATATTTAAATGATTGTCCACTAGGACTCTGAGATCCCTCTCACAGTTACTACTATTGAGCAAGGTACCCCCTATACTATACCTGTACATTTGGTTTTTCTTGCCTAAATGTAGAACCTTACTTTTTTCACCATTGACTCTTCAGCAAGATTTAGATATGAGGAAAATCAAACAGCTACCAACACTACAAAAGGCTAAATGTAGACCCTCTACAATAAATTTAAGATTTATGGTTCCTGAAGTTGACTTCTCATTTATTCCATATATCCTGTTATTAAAAATGGTGGCAGAGGGCTGGTAGATGGTGAAGAAGCTGTTTTGTCTGTTATCAACCTGCCCAATATGTATACAGAGTAAATACTATAGTGGACAATGAAGATATCTCTATTTAAGACTTGTAATTGTTATGATATATTAGACATGGTTATAAAAAATAATCACATCGCAATTCAGCAAATAATCGCCAACATTTTCTAATTGGCATAATTAGAAAAAAAAATCTTTCCACAGAGTCAATATACAGAATAGTTTTACATTTTATTTTAAACTCCCACCCATAGGCCAAAAAGAAATAGATGCAAAATTTTGGGGCTATTTCCTCTGGTGACATTACTTACATTACTCAGAATCATAGAAATTTTACCAATTCGGCATTAAAGAGTCAGCTGTTAGGATTTGCTTTAAATATAATAATACTAAGATTAACTCAGATCAGTTCATTAAATTAGCAGTTGGATTTGACTGAACGGATAACATCAAAGTACCACTAAATTCATTTAGTAAGGCCTAGATATGATTAAATAAAAATTCAATGTTTGTTTCAATTAATGTTGCACAAAGCATGTCTTTGAAGATCCAGAAGGAAAACTTGAACTTCCCTCTTCATTGAAAGTGAGCTTCTGGAAAAGGCCTCAAGAAATTTTAACAAATAAGGTAAGATGCACCTAATTTCCAATTATCTATTTAAAATTTTGATTTTCTTTTTTAAAAGGTTTATTTTTTAACTTGGAGAATGCACAATAATATAGAAAAAAGAATTGGAGTATCCTTTATTGCAAAACCAATGATTTCTAGAAATGTGAAATATGTTTCTTATAATTTAAAAGCTCACACTGAGCTCTTCAACAGGTTTTTACAAAAGGTTTGTCTTATTTGTTTGCACATATGATTTAGGCATGCCCATTTGATTATATTGTTAACTATTAGAGGTTAATAAATGCTGGATCCAGGTCTTGGAAGGAAATAAGATTCAAATATGTAAATATAACATTATATTCCAAAAATTTGGAAGTTGTCTATATATATGAAAAATTATATATTATGCCTACATAGTACATACATAGTAGCAGAAAAGATAATTTTGTATTTGAAATATATACATTTACCAGAATTTAATTTTTTTTTAATAAAATAGCCCTTGCATTGATGGAGAGAAAAAGGGTTAACTATATAATTCCATATAGTCCATGTTTAATTTACTGTTTGAAACTAAATAACATAAATATACAAGTAGTCCTTGAATTACAACCATTAGTTTGGCAACCGTTCAAAATTATAGCAGCATTAAAAAAAAGTGACTTGCAAATGGTCCTCGTACTTATGACTGTCACAGCATCCCCATGGTCACTTGATCAAAATTTAGGTGCTTGGCATTGCTTCAAATAATGAAATATCTTCTTCCTTTTTTGTGGAGAATTTAAACCATTAACATTCCACGTCAAATACTTATTTGACATGGCCTTTACGTGAAAGCTTCTGCAAAGACCATTCCACTTCTTCCTGCCTCTTGGGTCTTGCTCCCATGGCTTCCATAGATGTCAGATCAGTTTGCTTGGTTTGAGTTGGTTGTGTTTTTTCTCTTTGTTCAATAGCTTTAGTAGGTTCCCGTACACGCCTTGGATCTTTAGGCTTGTCTAGTGCCAAAGGTTGAAAGATATCAATTGACTGCACTGGTTGCTCAACTGCTTTATCCAAAAGAACCGATGAAATTAGTCGAGGTTGTTGAAGTTCCGCAGATTGCAATAATTCTAGGTCTTTAACCAACATTGCCCCCTTAGGTTTTGGGGAGGTAGATCTATCAGCCATCAATATATTCTCAAAGAAATCTTTCGCTTTAGCTACAGTAAACAAACGGTATCTTTTATTTTTGAAAAGTAAAGAAAGTCCAGTTGGTACCTCCCATCTATATTGTATTTCTCTTCTTTTAAGCTCCTCCGTCAAAAAGGCGTAATCTTTCCTTGATCTCAACATCTTAGGAGGTATCTCTTTCAAAACCTGTACATCTTGACCAGCAACACTCAGTTGTTTATTATAGGCTATAGATAGAACCCAATTTCTATATTTTCTTGTATTAAAATATATCACAATATCTCTAGGCAAATTCCTCTGTGCTGCAATGCGTGAGTTCACTCTGAACAGTCGTTCAATCTGCCAGGCCACATTCTCAACTGAATCATCCAAAAATTTTGCTAAAGCTTCAGAAAAAGTTTTTCTTAAATCTTCTTGGTTCTCATTTAATACATCTCTAAATCCCCTAATTCTAACCGCAAACTGCATCTGATGATATTGTGTCAAAGTAGCTTGATCTTGAACATCGCTTCTAATTTCTTCTAATTTTTCTTCAAAATGTTGCTCAGCATTCTCTAATTTCTCTTCAACAACAATAGTATAGTCCCAAACACCCTTGATAGCGTCTACAATATCTTCTCTCATCTCCTGATTAGAGGCTTCTATCATAGCTTTAAAGTCTTTTTTCTGCTCAACCATCTTTTCCTCTATTTTCACATCAAATTTATCTTCCAATTTATCAAACCTATCATTAAAAAAAGATATTACATCTGTTAAAGCCGACTGTAGATCTTTCACTGTAAGCATTTGTGAGGACTGTGCAGGTTCTTGAGATTCTAAAGGAGTAGACTGTGATTTGACAAGCTGTCCTGGAGAGGGCATAGCCGCCTTAGCAGCTGCCTTTTGTCTTGTAGTCATAATTAAAACAAAGAAAGAGAAACTAAAAAAAAAAAAAAAATTTTCCACTTCCGCCCTTCTCAAGTTCTTTTTAAAAAGTCCAATTATTTTATAATTTAGTAAAAAAATCAATAAATAAATCAAGTCCAAATAGTCTCTCAAACAAGTCTTGAAAAGAAAAGAAAAAAAAATTCCGTTTCAGTTTCTCAGTGGAATAAACACTTTCATCTTTCACTTTCACTCAGCAGAAAAAGCAAACGCCATCTTAAAAAGGTTATATTGATTCAAAAAAGTTTGTAGATACAAAGGCAGAAACAAAGTAACAATATACTTGCAGTACTCAGAAGGCTCCTGTATCCATTCCGTCTGAATAAAGCCTTTATTATTCTTCCTGAAAGAACAGAGGCGGTCGCAACGTCTAATTCTGTCAGCCGACAGAAGCGTTTCTGAACAGGAGCTTTTCAAGAGCCTGGGGAGCACACCTTCTCTGCCCCTGAAAATTTAATCCAGGGGTCTTGGAAGGGCTCAACCCGGCTCTTAATGCTCTACTCCCCCTCTTTGCCCGAGGGGGAGTTTTTCCACCGCAACAAACAGCTGATGAACGCTGTTGTTGACGGCTATACTGATTCAGAGACCGGAGCCTCACATTAGAGGCTCCATCGACGAGGCGGAGCCACCGGAAGTCTCATTATTTGAAGCAATGTAAAAATGATGTAATCTGTCTACAAGAAACTCACATTAGATTTTCAGACCAGAAATACTTGATTAATAATAAGCTGGGTACACACTTTGTGGCATCATCTTTAGATAAAAAAAATGGAATTGTTATTTATGTTAAAAATAATATAAAAGCTAAGTTATTAGAAGCAGATACTCAAGGTAGATTTTTAGCTATAGAAATTTTACTGGATGGGAAGAAAGTTCTCTTGATGGGTATATATGCTCCAAACCAAAAACAAGGCATGTTTTATAAATCATTACACAAAAAGTTATTAGAGTTGGACTATAGATCTTGTATTTTAATGGGAGACTGGAATGGAATCCTTGATGCTGGTTTGGACAAGAAAAAGATTTCATTAGTTTCTCAATCGCGTTCAATTTTACCTAAATCTTTCTTTGATATTAAAGATGATTTTAATTTGTTTGATATTTGGAGAGAAAGACATGGTAGGGATCAAGAGTTTACTTTTTTCTCTGACAGACATCAATCATTTTCTAGAATTGATTTTATTTTAACTACTAGTGATTTTATGTTAAATTTAAAGAAAGTTAAAATTCTACCTAATGTATTGTCTGACCACAATCCAGTTATGATGGAATTAAGGCCTGGCCAATTTTTACGTAGATCCTGGAGACTTAATGAAAATCTGTTTAATTATGAAATGTATGTGCAAGAATGTAAAAAGGCTATCAAGGAATTTTTTAGGTTAAACAAGAATGTAGGTTTACCAATAGAAGTGGTGTGGGACTCTAGTAAGGCCCATATGCGTGGAATATTAATTGAACTGAATGCTAGGCATAGACGTAAACAGGAGGAAAAGAGGCGAGTTTTAGAAGCGGAAATAAGAAAGAAAGAGTTATTATTAATTGATAAACCAGATGATAGTGACATTAAAGAAGGGATAAAGGTTTTACGGAAACAATTTGATATTTTGATGACCGACCAGGTTGCCAGGAATATACAATATGCTAAACATAATACTTTTTTTAATGCTAATAAACCTGGCAGATGGTTGGCTTATACATTAAGGAAAAAACAAAAATCCCGTTTAATTGAGAAGGTTGAATATAAAGGGCAAGAAGTATTTCATCAAGAAACTATTAAGAAGGCTTTTCTAGAGTTCTACACCAAATTGTATGCTGAAGAAAAAGTTCAAAAGAAAGAGATAGATGCCTTTTTACAAAATCAAAATGTTTCCGAAATTACTTTGGAACAAAGAGATAGATTAAATGCTTTGATTAGGCCAGAAGAAATTATTGATGCAATTAAGCAATTGAAATTGGGAAAATCTCCAGGTACTGATGGTTTTACCACGATTTATTATAGGTGTTTACAGGAGGAAATGGTGGAACATATGAGGGAGTTATTTGTGAATATACAAGAGGGTGGTCGGGTTCCACCCTCCTGGAAAACGGCTAATGTATGTTTGATTCCTAAAGAGGGTAAAGATAATGTTCAAGTAGAAAATTTTAGACCTATTTCCTTGTTGAATACGGATTATAAGATTTTTGCCAAAATTTTGGCTAATAGATTAATGACAGTTTTGACACAGAGGATTCACCCGGATCAAACTGGTTTTTTACAAGGGAGACAGATGAAAACCAATGTTAGACAACTTGTTAACATATTGGAATATTTGGATAAACATATCCAAGTACCAGCTGTTTTAATGTTTTTAGATGCAGAAAAAGCTTTTGATAGACTGAATTGGACGTTTCTGCAAAGGCTTGTGGTAAGGATGGGAATGGGGGACCAGTTTATTAATTCTATATCAGCTATATATCAGAAACAAACAGGACAGATTATAGTGAATGGACAATTAACAGATTCATTTAATATAGAAAAGGGTACTAGGCAGGGTTGTCCCTTATCCCCTTTATTGTTTGTTTTAACCTTAGAGGTACTATTGAATAGGATTAGAGCATCAGAGGAATTAAGGGGGGTACAAATTAGACAACATGATTATAGATTATGTGCCTTTGCAGACGATTTACTTGTGACGCTAACTCAGCCAATACAATCGGTTCAGAGTTTGATGGAAATTATTCAAAATTATGGAAAAGTTTCAGGTTTTAAACTAAATTTATCCAAGACAAAGATGTTGGTTAAAAATCTTGATAACAAATTAAAACAAGATTTGGAAAGAATAACGGGATGCGAGATAGTTAAAAAAGTTAAATATTTAGGAATTTATATAGAAGCTTCAAATGGTAAATTATATAAGAATAATTATGAACTTTTATGGTGTAAAGTACAAAAAGAATTGGAGAATTGGAAAAAACTACAATTATCCATGTTGGGCAGAATAGCCGCTATTAAAATGAATGTATTGCCGAAATTTTTATTTTTATTTCAAATGTTACCAATACTTAAAAAGGATGGAAATCTCGATGAATGGCAGAAAGGTATAAACAAATTCATTTGGGATGGCAAGAAACCAAGGGTTAAATTTAAAATTATTCAAGACACAAGAGAGAGAGGTGGTTTGAAAGTGCCTAATTTTAAATTATATTATTATGCAGCAGTTCTAGTGGTTATAAGTGATTGGATTAACTTAACAAATGAAAGAATATTAAATATAGAAGGATATGGGTTAGTATATGGGCTCCACGCGTATTTAGTTTATGACAAAAAATTGGATAGGAGTTTTAAAGAACATATAATAAGAAACTCTGTCTTGCGAGTCTGGAAAAAGTATTATTATAAGTTAAATGGTAAAATTCCTTTATGGACAGTTCCCAGACACGCAATACAGAGTATAGGTATACAACAAATTCAAGACGTGGTGCCCTATGATAAACTTTTAAATAAAGAAGGGAACAGCATAGAACTGAAATCATTAGATAAATTAAGGGAGGAAGGTATAGCTCATAATTGGTTTTATCATGCACAACTTCAAGCCAGATGGCAAAAAGATGTCAAGATGGGTTTTTCTTTAAAGGATGATGAAAAATTAATTATACAAATTAGAGATCAAAGAAAGATGCATATTAAAAGAATATATGATGCTTTAATTGAAATTGATTCTGGAACTGAATTAATTAAAGACTGTATGATTAAATGGGAAGGTAACTTCGGCCACCCAATTATGATGGAAACTTGGAAAAGAATATGGGTGAAAAATGTTAAATTTACACAAGCTCAGCATCTAAGAGAAAATTTTTATAAAATGTTTTACAGATGGCATTTAGATCCCAAAAAATTATCGTCTATGTATCCAAATTTGCAACCCAAATGTTGGCGATGTGACTCTATGGACGCTACTTACTTTCACATTTGGTGGTCTTGCAAAAAAATTAAGGCTTTTTGGATAAAAATATGGTGGATTCTTCAAAATATTTTGAAAAAGCGTATTGAGTTTGTACCACAGTTGTTTTTGTTGGGTATTACAAAGGATTGTTCCACCACAGAGACTAAGTTGATTTTGAACTTGATTACTGCTGCAAGACTGTTGGTGGGACAATATTGGAAGTCATCTGAAATACCATCTATTGAAGAATGGACATTAAAAGTTACCCATCTTGTGGAGATGGCCAAGATTTCGGCATACCTGAAGAACCACTCAAATGAAACGTTTTTGATGGACTGGAAGAAATGGATTGATTATATGCAAAAGAAATATCAGTTGAAAGAATTAGATTTGATATATAGTTAAATAGTTTAATATAGTAGTTTAGTGAGGTTTCTTGTGTTTTTACCCTGTATTCATTCTGGGAAGTCGGGGGGGGAGGGGGGAGGGAGATAATATACGTTAGCTTATGTTTCTCAACTGTAGTTGGGGGCTTAGGGATTAGATAATTTTTGTAGGATGCTCGGTAGAATTGTAGCTAGTGTTTTGGATGGCGAGGAGGAGGAGCGAAAATACAAGAGGAGTGGGCTGGTGGAGGGTGTTTTGGAGGGGGGTTCCGAGCAGTTCTTTGTATTGTTTATTTTTATTATGTAATTTGTTTGTTTTCAGTTGAGTTAATAGGTTACTATGTTATAATTGTTAAAAGTTTTTTATAAAAAATTTTAATAAAAAAAAATTATTAAAAAAAAAAAAAATTTAGGTGCTTGGCAACTGACATTTATTTACAATGATTGCAGCATCCCGGGGTTATGGGATCACCATTTGCAACTTTTTCAGCCAACTTCTGAGAAGCAAAGTCAATGGGGGAAACCAGATTCATTTAACAACCACATGATTTGCTTAATAATCATGGGGAAAAAAGATTGTAAAATTGGATGCAACTCATTTGATAACTTCCTTGCTTAGCAACAGAAATTCTGGTCTCAGTGGTTGTTATAAATTGAGGACTCTCTGTATTATTCTTATTTTGAAAAATAGTGTTTGCTGCCTCTGTTCTTACACCATTTCAATATTTACTTTGGAAAAATAATGTTACAGCAGTCTGATAACCTTTTCTGCTTGAGGGAAAAAAGTATTCTTTTTTTTTCAATGAAAGTTTAAAGGCACACAATTGTCTAAATCAGATTTCAAGAATTTGGCCAGAATCACCTAAATCAGATTTCAAGAATTTGGAATTTCTATTCATCCAATAGTTTTTATATTTGTTCTATAGTCATATTTATTCAGAGATTTTAAAGGGTTTTCAAGTTTTCCTCAAATATATGTATAAGGAGAAAAACAGAATATGTCACCATGGAAGATATTACCTCTTCATAAGTTTTCTGACCATTTCATATTAACAGTATTCTGGATACCTGATTTGTTACAAACACAGTGTATATTGCTCAGCATATTTGCTTAATCAGTGTACGTCTTTTGACATATACTTTGATATATAGCTTTGATCCATGAAATATATGGATTTTCATTCTAATATTATTAACAATTCATGTATATGTTAATAGAATAATTAAATTTCTCATTACTTTTAGGTTCCTGTGGTAGTAAAAAATGAAAATTGGTTTGATCTTTTTTCACCAAACGAACATTTAATGGGCAGTGAGGTATGGAATAATCATCCTTTATAAGAAATAACATACATTGAATGTGTATTTGGATGAAATAAATATTTGTTGTTGCAAAAGTATGAAAGTGACTTCGATCTGAAAAAACAAGAAGTATCGAAACCTGTCATGCAACACAGTGAACTGATTTACTAAAATATGACCATGCAGAGCGAGACAAAGATGGGATTAGACCCCATATCAGACAGCAAAATGTTGGCTCATTACTTGAGAACAGTGTAAATGAGCATTTATTTATTTATTTTATTTAAATGCTGTCCGTCTCCCCAACTGGGCAATTTTCATTAATTGTGGGTGATGGCATATATAGTGTAAGTTTATGAAAAGTCAGTTTAGAGTTATTTAGTTAAAATGTTATGTTTTCATTAGAAAATTGAAACGGTTTAGAATAGAGATGTTCTAGCAGTTTGTTCATTTTACATTTTTAAGTAAATTGCTGGATTCATACTTTTGTGTGCTTTTGCAGAGAGAAACTTCATTAAATACATTCATTTTTATTTGGAAATCTTTCAAAATTTCAAAATTATTGGGCAAATAATAGGGCAAATCATAATGCAGAAGACATGTGGAAATGGCATAACCAAAAATAGTCAAATCTACCTACTCTGGATGTTTAGATAAAACCAAATCACTCAGCAGAGCTTATGTTTCTTATGCTATATCTCTATAATCTACATCTAACAATTAATTATAATATAAGCACAACTCATTTAAGATCATAGTCATAAAGAATAAAATTACATATTTATGTATAAGTAGAGTTCACAAACGCCCCTCAAAATCAATACTTCACTAAATTGAGAATGTGTGATATGATTTCCTCGAGGTAACCTTACTAGGAACTAGAAATGAATATCATTAAACACTTTATTCTGCATATCAGAGCTGCTTGTTATGAAACTCAGTGAACATTATGTTTAAAGCTATGGTTTTCATTCAACCTGTATTAGTTAATAGTATCTTCTCCTCTTCCATATAGGGATTATCAACATTTATTTCCAATTTTAAGGAAACAACGGTTTTCATTAGTATCCAGATTTAGGTAACTCTGATTTGTTTAAATATTTAATTAACAAATTCCAGGATTGGATTTTCATTTGTTATTATCCCCCAAATTTAGGGATCAGAGGGTAAGGGGAACCCTGTATATTTTTTCACTCTCAGGGCCATTTTTCTATGGGATTCCAACATTTGCACTCTAGATGACTATACATAGCTTTACAAAAGCTGTAGGAGCTATCCAGGTCAGCAGTATTGCCGGAATATATAGAATGTATCAGATTGGTTAGTCCACTTTCATTTATTTATGGAAAGAATTTGAATGCCAGAGCTTAGCTAACTTTTCTTATTTCCTCTACATCCTCTCCACATCTGGCTTCAGTTGATGAGATGGATAATAAGTGAAATATATGCAGTTTGGAGGTTGCACAATACAACTGCTTTAAGTGTGGAAGCTAAAACTAATGCTAATGAAATACCCCAAATACCTCCAGTATTGTGGAAGCCATGGGAACATATCTACTCATTATGCAAAGCAATCAAAGGTCATATGCCATTGTATAATAGCTATGGAAAATATGTGGTAAAACTCTTCTGGATGGTAAGTGATCATTTAGGTATGTGTATATTATATATTAGTTTTTTCTACAGTTTGTTAAAGAATTCTATTGCTTATTTAACTATTCATAGAAAAGGAACAATTGGGAATAGCGACTGCAATTAAGAAATTACACTACTGTTTAACTATTATTGTATATCCTACTGAGTATCTTTTATTGCATAAGAGCTGAATTTAATGCACAAAGTATGTCAGTACTGTCCCGAGATCAAATCTGAATTTATTACACATTCATATAATCCAAAGTGAATAAAGTCTAGATATACTATATATTTTACATATGATTGTTTTACTTCGATCACTTTACAGTCAACCTTAAATACATGCATTTAAAAGTGCACTTCAAACGCATGGCACATCTGTTCTGTCGGTTTGAAAAGGCAAGAAGTATTCTTCCCTTCTGAATGGTTTACATACCCCTACTTTGCAGTGTTTGCTATAATGCATCAGAGCCATAATACATTTACATGTTTCAGAAAATGATAGGTAGTCCAGTAGTCTATTCTCATACATTCCTGTAATCAGAAAGATAGAAGTAGCACAATCAATAAGAAAAAGTATCACAGATATTTTCAGTATAAAATCATAGAGTCTCTTGAAATAACCTTCCACATAGAGCCGTCTTATTTTAGTCTTATTAAAGGTTTTAAAATGACCAACTATTTTTCTTATGCTATTTTATTGTACTACATCTGGCTTAAGGAAATACCAACTCTGTGTAATGTACCATTTCTCAACCTTTTTTTGTCCTGGAGAAACCATTGAAATAATGTTTAGTCTTGGGGAACCCCTTCATAAACAATTGTTATATATGTAGCTATTTTTCACAAAATTACAAAAACTTCACAATATAATTCCATTCTCACACAATTCATGTTTTATAATGTATAGAACAATAGCAAAGGAGCAAGCCATGTGAGTCATGATGCATAAAAGTTTCTACCACTATAAGCCCTAAACAGGTTCAAAAAATGCTGGTTATTTTTTCTTTAATCATGATCTCTTCTCTGGAACCTTAGTTGAGAAAAGCTTATTTAACATGTAGTAATGCATGAATACATGGAATACAGATTCAATTTATCTCTTCCCATTAGTATAGTTTATGGAAATAATTTTGTTGTAAAAAAGAAGTATCTTATTGGCAAGAAATATAGGGAGAGGCTAAGCAGAAAGTGACAATTATAATACCAGTAAGGTTGTGAAAAAAGCCAGCACTAAGCTAGTTGAATAACGTTCACAAGTTGCATTGGGCACTCTTGGTCATTTTCTATATACTTCCTTCTAGCACATATAAAAGTACCCAAACAGTCATCTTTAGTCATCCATCACTGTCTTTCCTATGTTCAGTCAAATTAATCCATATTGATAAGGGATGCTGATATCCACACTGTCACTATATTTCGGTTGTCATAAAAAATGATGGCAAACAATTTGTTTGTTATGCTTTATAACAAGAGAATGTGCTGGTTAGTGATATATAAAAGCATATTTTTGCCATGGTAAAAGACACATGAATGTGGCCAGTTGAGGATAACTCATCAGTACCCTTCTGCAGATGATTTTTAAATTACTAGCTGTATTGTACATCTGTTTTATACCTGGATTTCACTGAATTTTCATGTTGTTCTTTCTATCTAGTGAAATTATAATGAGTGTCAACTTTTGAGAAGGTCACGCATATTTTTGTAATGAGTCTCTTTCTCATTACTACCCTATAATACTTGATTTTCATTTTTTTCTAGGGATGTTGGAGAAAGATCATTGTGGATGACAGTGTACCTTTCAGCGAAGACAATTTCATGCTGCTTCCAACCACAACATGTGAAATTGAACTTTGGCCATTGATATTATCCAAAGCCATCATTAAATTAGCAAATAATGAGTATGTTTTCCTGTTTTGAGATTAAAAAAAGAAGCAAAGTCAGAACCTAATAGAGAGAAGATGCTTGTTTGCTCTGAATTTATCAACTAATTATCTTTTTGAACCTTTTGTTAAACCTTGGAAGCTTCCCAGCTTCAACAGAATATATTAGTACAAAAACATCAGTCTTGGGGGAACTCTTCAAACTTTTTATTCCATTACTGAAACATATTTGGAGCACCCCTCGAAATACTAGTACTAAATTTCTTGCAATGTAAGAAATGGATCTATTTGTGTAGATCCAGTTACAGTTTAAATTTCAAACCTTCTGTTTAGAAGAGATGGCATGTTTATTAAACAGAAGAGTACTAAAACAATACTAGTGCAAGTTAAAGTCTATGCTAACTATTATAGTTATATAACAACTATGTAAAACAGTAAGAACCATACAAAGTAAAAGGCAGCAATGAAAAAATAGGTGCTACAGCTGTAATATTTCGATTCCACATTGTCAGGGTGGTGGCTGTATGCTTACTTTGAGAAAAAAGCAAACATACTAGCATATTTTTCCATGCATTTCTGAAGCACAACTCATGTGCCCAAAACAATTTGAATCTGTTGTTTTGCTAAAATTGATAGATTAGGTCATCTCCCAATTTTTATTTTTATTTTTTTTTGCAACCACATCTATGTCTAAGATTTAATCTTAAATTTTAAGATTAATGTTTTTGGTTCTTTTTTTCTATTCTGATTTATTTAGACCTATGAGCATCTAAGTTGTTCAGCAATATAGATGTGTGCTATGTTAAAAGATTTAACATAGACATTTAAGTTTTTGTAACTACAGTACGGAAGAAATAAATTTTTGTTGGTTGTAAATTTTCTGGGGTTAAAAGATTGTATATGAAATATGGAAAATAGGGGTTGTCACAGAACATGAAGAGATACAGACAGAATAGAATATTCCTATGTTAATTGTCACATCTTTTATTGTTCATAGTATAAATGAGGTTGGAAAAAGGGAACTAGGAGAATTTACAGTTCTGCATGCACTTACTGGATGGATACCAGAAATTATTCCTCTCCAGTAAGTTCTATTTTTTCTAATGTATACTTTTTAATTATTGCATGTGCTGTACTCTGTAATTATTTTGTACTTGGATCATCAGGCCTTTGGGTAAAAATACCATGATCCCACAAGTTTTGATAGGGTTGGCATGTTCTGAGTCTCATCAATTAAATACTATCATTTTAAAGGACTCAGGGGACATGCTTTCTCTGCTGCAGTAGCTTGGGAACCATGCTCATCTCCAAGAGTCAGATGAGACTTTAGAAGGCCTTTAAAACTAGGTTCTTTCCTCAGGCATAGGTCCAGGTGTATGAGTCCATTGTAATTATAATCAGTCTGTGTTTTATGCCCCGGACAGTGTGCTTTACTATTTTATCTTATTTTTATATTGTGAGTGTTTTAATATTGTCACATGGCAGATGTGTGACTATATAAAATGAATGAATGAATGAATGAATGAATGAATGAATGAATGAGAACAAAGACAACTTACATAAAAGTCCATGTTTTAAACATAAGTTCCTCGTATTTTAAAAATTGTAATATAAGTTGCTAAAAGTTAGAGAAGAGTTATTGTTGTCAAATTACTCTGAGTATGATTGACTGGATCCAGTCCTCCACAGTATCTTGCTTTCTTTGGAATGTAATGTAAAACTATTACTATTGCTGTTTATATAATATTTAATAAAGGTGACTTTTAAAAAATGATTATTTAAAAATTAAATCTTTGGTAA
The DNA here is from genome assembly GCA_034064705.1 of Bothrops alternatus. NCBI lineage: Eukaryota > Metazoa > Chordata > Lepidosauria > Squamata > Viperidae > Bothrops > Bothrops alternatus. Next base: position 3,946,302 of record JARGCV010000023.1, read on the forward strand.
ATGGAATCAATTTGAAATTAATTCTATAGTTGTCTGTAACTATGTGTTTATATGTAGAAACTACATTTTATTGTATGTATTGTTCATTTTACATATATCTGAACTTTAATCAGTTCTGCTAACTTGATCATTTTCTTAATTTTTAGCTAAGTATAATGCTTTTCTTTTTTCAGTATTTAAAAACAGGTTATCAGATTCCCCAAGCTCAAAAAGATCCATATATTTGTAGTAAATTAACAATAGGCATTATTTCAAATATATATTGTATTTATTATTTTTAAAGATCTGGATATTTGGATAAACTTTGGGAATTCATAAGAGACATTGTGCCAGAATTTAAGTTACCAGAAGAATCACTTCCTGAATCCAGACAGTCACTTCAAGATGCAAAAAAGGATTTGAAAGCATCTGACATAAAAAATGATACTACGCCTATTGTTAAACAACAAGAAAAACCAGAAAAAGCTGAGAAAGCTGGGAAAGGTATGTTTTAAATTGTCCACACTATCAGACACACAATGAAAGAGTACCAGAAGAATAACAAGGTTATACTGCTGAGGGATAAAACAGGTACAACAGAATTACACCAATCTTTCCCACAAATTATTTATCAGGATTACCATGGCCAGTACTGTCCCGAGATCAAATCTGAATCAGATTGCAAAAGCTCAAGATAATCAGTGTTTTCCAAAAATGCCAGCAAGTATACATATGCCAGCCTTTTCAATATATTGCCCAAAACATATAAAATATTTTGATGCCCAAACAAATCTCATCTTTATTGTTTGCCATCCTAGCTGTTGCCTTCCTGTCCTTTTGTATTGTATTATTATTTTCTTTTCCATTTAAGACCAATAATATAATATTTTGTTATAGTATAACACACACATTTAGCTCTGGAGAAAAAAAAGCTCATTCTTGTTTCTAGCTACATTAAATATAGGCATATATATATATATGCACAAAGGTCATGGAAACTACCAGCTATGCTCTTTCCTAGAGTAGACAAAGTTATCATCCCCAGCTGAATTAAGCTGAATCTCAGCTGAAGAGTATTACTGCAACAGTATAGAGTTCTCTTTGAAAAATGTTTAGAATATAGTGAGTAAAATTTTTGATTGAAGACATTTCTTTAAAATAAGGGATTTTGCAGGTACATCATCTTCAGTTGCTCCCAATTTGATGGTCATTCCAAATTATTTTTAGTTATTATTTTTAAAACATTGAAAGGCTGAGACTTGGTACTTGAAATATAACTTTTTCCTTTATTTTTCTCTCTCATTTACTATCTCTAGGTCTCTCTGTAATATATTTGAGTAGGGTATAGAAAATAGATCAGTAAAGTTTTATTAACATTCTAATTGCTAGAATCTTCTTTTACAGGTAGTCCTCAACTTATAATCATTCATTTAGTGACTGTTACAACTGTATTGAAAAAAGTGACTTATGACCGTTTTTCATACTTATAACTGTGGCAACATTCCCCATGGTCACATGGTCAAAATTTGGAGGTTAGCGACCGGTTTATATTTATGACAGTTGCAGTGTCCCGGGATCGTGTGATCACCTCTTTTGATCTTCTGACATGCAAAGTCAATGGGGAAATCAGATTCATTTAACAATCATGTTATTAACAATTGTAGTGATTCACTTAACAGCTGTGGTAAGAAAGGTCATAAAATGGGGTAAAACTCACTTAACGAGAAATTTTGGACTCAACTGTGGTCTTAGGTGAGGACTACCTTAGGTAAGGTAGTCCTCACTTAACAACCAATTGCTTAGCAATCATTCAGAACTATGACAGACCTCCCCAAAGCTACTTACAAATCCAGCTACAGATTTCAATGGCTGCACATATCTCCATGGTCACATGACTGTCTTTCAGTTTCCGGTATAAAATGTCCATAGGAATATAGGGATTTGCTTAATGACCACGGCATTCACTTAACTGCTACAAAAAAGTCATAAAATCAGATCTGGTCACTTGGGAACCTGAATTTATGACCATAATGATTTAGGGCAAAAATTTTGGGCACTATTATAATCATAAGATGAGGACTCCCTGTATGTCCTTAACCCTTGGCTTATCGGAAATAGAAACAGATTTTTTGGGAGCTCAGAGTCTTCAGTACTATCTATTGTTTGAGATAAGATCTGCTTTATAACCTGGGGCAAAGTACTATAGTATTCGTTAGTCTACTGATTTTTTTTTTTTTTAGAAAAGTCAGATCAAAAAGAAGTTGGAAAGAAAAGAAGCAAAGATGGTGAAAAGGATAAACTTAAGCCATCTTCTCATTCTACACGAATGTCTGCTGACTTTCAAAGTTCTCTTCAGATATTTCTTGATGGTAAGATTATAAAACTTCTTAGATATATGTGCCTTGGCCACGAAAGCTTTACTGAGATTATAAAGTATATGAGCTCATAAATTAGCAGAAGTATTTATAATTGAAATCTGAGCTCTAATTCCAAATCTCTGTAAGTGTAAGATAAAATCTTTCTTATTTTATGTGTCAGGGTCAGATCAGTAACAGGTTATCTGACCATTATTTGCTTTTCATACTTTTAGCTCATATTCATGGTTACAAGCCTTGGTTACTGTCTCCTTCTCAGAACAGGTTAGCAAAGATAACACCCTACCAATAACATGCATTTATTTATTTGTTATTTGTTTATATCACAAGGATCTAATATGAAGAATTCTGTCACAAGAATGTAATATGAAGATCCTCTCTCCATATTATCAGTCACGACAATGACATCATTAGTGAATTCTGTGGGATGCACTGCTTTCTGTACATCATTGCAGAATCAGTCAGACTGCTAGCCTGTTTCCTGTCCTCCTCATCCTAAAGCATGGCAGGTGTTTGTTTTCTGCATTTTGGGAGAGTTTGGGAGATTTTTAAGGGGCAAAAGTCTTTCTGTCAGCTCTACAGAGACTGTAGGCTACAAAAATGGCACAGTAAACTGTGGTAAATGGCTCAAGGTTGATAAGGAACTGAAATATTTTTCCTCACTTCAGTTAGTCTACAAAAAAAATTTCAGAGAAATGAATGTCAAAAGTTGATCAAAGTTACTTCACGTAGTTTGTTTCAACACTAGTCCATCTGGTATTGACCCAGATTTCATTTTACATGGTGCTCTGAAGAACTTTTAAAACTATAAATATAATTAATTTCTGATTAAAACAATTAATACAAATACAATACAATTAATTACTGATTGACATGCTATTCTTATGGTGAACGTCTATGAGGAAATCCCTGTTTGGATTCTGCAAGCCGTCTCCTCTTTTAACACTGGAGATTTATTTTCCATTCAGTCTTGCTCCTACTTAGCTAAGTTGTCTCCTCAGCATGGTCTTCCTCTGCTTGTTGTGATTAAAGTTGTTGGTTATTTGTTACTTTCTTTGTGTCACTTTTCTCTGCTCTTCAGCTTTGACCGGCTTAGAAGATTATAAGAAAATCAATGGTACTAGGTGTTGTAAATAGCCAATAATTTTCAGTTATTCATAAAATACAATTTAATAGAAATTTGACAAAAAGTTAACAAAAAATTACACACAACAAATATATATATGTGTGTGTGTGTGTGTTTTCTGAGGTTTTCGCGGGTGTTTGTATGTAGGTCTTTGGTTATTCGGGTTTTCTCCCGCGTAAAATTGGAAGTGTCTTGGCGACGTTTCGACGAAGTCCCATTCGTCATCTTCAGGCTGGTGTTTTCGGCTTCATGCTTCTAGGAGCAATGTGTGGTCGTAGCTGTTTCTTCCTTTTAACTGCCAGTGGGGGTATGAACTGATTGGGTGGGAGCTCGGCTGTGTTTGGGTGGAGGTGTGTTCTGATTGGTTAGGGGCTTGGCTGTGCTCTGATTGGATGGGGGAGTGTTCTGTTTGGGTGGGGGCTTTGTTGTGCTCAGGTTAGTCTGAGTTGCAGGGGGATTTGAGATATATATTTCAGGAAATGTACATATTTAATTTTTAAAACCCCAAATAATGTGTTGATTTTAGGTAGTTACATTAGTCGATTACATCAAATATTTCTAATTGTAGCTCTCTTTGAATAAAATAGAAACAATTTAAATGTAACAGATTATTATTTAGACTTTAAAACTACTTATTTTTGAACTAGCTTCCTTGATATTTTTCAGAATAAGTTACCTAACTGAAACATATCCCATTTCTCAAATCTCATTCTTGCATTTATAGCACCATGTTTAACATGGGATATTATCAGTTCATATTATGTTATTACCTACAACTTTATTTCTTTTCTTTTATACTGTTTAATAGATTCAATGGGTTCTTTGTAGGTTCTGCAACACCATTGCAGCCGCAGTTGGTGGTATATGCTTGCTACATGCCTCTTTATGTACCTGAAAAAAAGGTCTTCATATTAGAGAAAATGGTAAGGATTTATATACTCTTCCTTTTAAGAATAAATTAATAATAATAACTATAACAGATAACAAAATACCAGAGTTGGAAGAGACCGTGAAGGTCTTCTAGTCCAACACCCCCCCCTCAGTTTAAACAGGAGACCCTACAGCATTTCAGACAAATGATTGTCCTGTCTCTACTTAAAAGCCTCCAGTGATGGAGAACCCACAACTTCTGGTTAATTGTTCTCACTGTCTCCTTAGTTCAAGCTTGCTTTTCTCCTTGTTTAGTTTCCATCCATTGTTTCTTGTCTTGCCTTCTGGTGCTTTGGAAAATAGGTTAACCCTCTTCTTCTTTGTAGCAGCCTCTCAAATTGTGGAGACGTCACTGGAGGTTTTTAAGAAGAGATTTGACAACTGCTTGTCTAAAATGGTATAGAGCAGCGGTTCTCAACCTATGGGTCGCGACCCCATTTGGGGTCGAACGACCATTTCACGGGGGTCGCCAAACACCGCAGTCCACCATTTTTTCCCCATTTCCCCTCGGCCGGCGCAAGGGGCAGCACCGTCGCACGCGCGATGCGGGCCATCACGCGCGCGCCGCGCATGCGCGATGCGGGCCGTCGCACACGCACCATGCATGCACAATGCGGGCCGTCGTGCCGTGCATGCGCACTGCAGGCCATCATGCGTGCACCGCGCATGCGCGATGCGGGCCGTCGTGCCGCACATGCGCAATGCAGGCCATCGTGCCACGCATGCGCGATGCGGGCCATTGTGCCGCACATGCGCGATGTGGGCTGTCACACGCGCACCGCACATGCGCGATGCAGGCTGTCGTGCCGCACATGCGCGATGCGGGCCGTCGCGCCACGCATGCACGATGCGGGCCGTCGTGCCATGCATGCGAGGTGCAGGTCGGGGTCACAGCCTGCAAAAGGTTGAGAACCGCTGGTATAGAGTCTCCTGCAAGAGGTTTGACTAGAACAGGCATGTCAAACTCGCGATGTCATATGACGTCGCACGACGTATCGTGACTTTTCCCTCATTGCTGGCAATGGGGTGGGTGCGGTTTCGGCATGAATCATCCAGCCCATGGGCCGGCAGTTTGACATGCCTGGACTAGAAGACCTCCAAGGTCCCTTCCAACTCTGTTATTCTGTTATTCTATTATTCTGTTAATATTAATAAGATGTTTCCTTGCTTTTTACTTGTTCTATTGAGTCTTATAACAGAGTCAACATTAAAATGTTTCCTGAGAATATATCTTTGCATTTTGTAAATAATCAAGCTGCTTTTATTATATCTCAGGCTGATTCTTCTGAAAAGTTACGACAATATGGTCTTTCCCACATCTATAGCCATCCTGCACTGATAACTAGAACAAGGTCAGGTCCCTTAGTGGCTTCACCAAAACCACCACCTGTACCTCGGTGGAAACTTATACGCCAGAAAAAGGAAACAATTGTGACAGATGAACCCCAAGGTGTGTCATTTCAGCCTTTAAGTTTTATTTCTAATCTAATCTAATCTAATTCTAATAAAAGATTAAATCCAGATATATAGTATTGTTTTTTTCCTCATGGTTTCACCAAGGTTTCCTTTTGAGAATCAAAATGGTTGTTTGTGAAAACTAAAAATGTATTTTGATTGCTGCTTTAGGGATGTAATACTGATTTAAAACCATTCTATATGTTTCATATAATGTTCTCCAATGCCAGATCAATTGTTCTAAAAAAAACAGATCTATCATATGCTACCTGCCCCCCCCCTGCCATTTGTGTTGGGCCCTTTGTTATTTGGAGTGTCACGATTGCCATGGAGGCCATGAACTCCTGAGTTACCCTGGATTCAATGTCACAGGTGGCAGGTTAATGTCCCCAAGAGCCATCAGCCTTAGGAACTCTAGCATCTACCTAACCATGGAATCCATCAGCTCAAATAGGGATGATGCTAGGCTACAGGGAGGACAGTAGCCTCAGTTCTGTTTGCATGCGCTCTATTCAGCCAGAGGGTCTCACAACTGACTATCCATGGAGTAGATCCTCTAAAAACCCTCAATGGTTTGCACAGGATAATAGCCACCATCATCACTTTTTCCTCTGGGATCGTGGTGATACAAAGCCTGGAAACCAGGTGAAAATCTTCCTAGAATGAAACACCCATCCCCACCCCCTTCCAGGCCATCCAGGTTTCAGTTATGCACACCAAGTCAGTGCTATCTTCCATAATCAAATTGTGGACAAGGGCAGATTTTGTACATACCAATCTGGCATTCAGAAGCAGCAACCAGAGGCTAGGGCCACTAGGAATCTATTGACCTGGCCCTGAGGTCAAGATAAATAATAATAGAATGCTCATTTCAATAGATATAAATAACATATCTCTCCCTGTCTTTTTCTAGTAACATGCAGTTCAAGAGAAAATATTTTTGTATTTGCATTTTTGTGATCCCTTCATATGGCAGGCTGCGGAGCAGAAAGGGAAATGGAAAGAAAACATTAATCAATCAATAACCTTGAGTTTGTTTCTACAAGTTTGGAAGAGGATGGGCAACCAAATTATTAAGTTCTTTTTATCCACATTGCCATTCTTATTCCGTTATATGCAACACAGGATAAATATGTGGAAGATTACAAAATTGTTCACAAGAACAGTACTGATATAATACATAAGCATGCAAAAGTGAGAAGCATTTGACTTTGCATGATTGCTCCCTTATTTGTGATTCACTTAGTAAATCTATCTGAAATATATTTCATATGTGTGTGTGTTAGGTAATGTACAGAGCAAGAAAAATTAATGGACTTCAAGTAATAATGTATAGTATTATGATAAAGGCTCTGATGGAAAAAAAATCTAATTATGGAATTTCTACAAATATTCCAATTTGTCTACTTTGTCCTTGAAAGCAGTTTAAAAATTGCATTTAGTTCTGAACAGAACTGCTGCATTGCTAACTGGAATCAGTCATGACAGATGGTGTTCAGTTAGGTGCTCCTGTTAATGGAATGGGTTTCTTAAAATGAGTGGACAGGTAAGTCCTTCTGCACTTGAAGTCTTTTTTCCACCATCAAAAATGAATTTTAAAGATTGGATGATTCTATATAGATTAGTGTTAAAAGAAAACTTCAACCTTATAAGCAGGTTTATGAACTTTGGCTTGAATCTGTAAATGTTATGCAATATGGTATGTCCTTATGTAACAACTTTCTACTTGAATCTGTAAGTTTACACAGCCTGCTCTAACTTCACTAGTCCCATGTTATAAAGGTAGTCCTCAACTTACAACATTTTGCTTAGTGATTGTTTGAAAGGTTATCCAGTGCAACGAAGTTTAAAGATAACAGTTATATAGCAAATATCTAGAGTCTTGAAATTACCCATCAAAAGACTAAACGTGAACAATAGACTGAAGAGGACATGTTACAATGTTTTGCAGTATGCTCATTATATGTTACAGTTGTAATGAATTGAAAGAAACTATTTCTTATATACAATCATATCTATATATAAATTTAGTGTATGCAGTTTTATGAAAATCTATATTCTAATTTGGCAAATTTTTTGGATGAAACTGGAATGGCTGTCCTAACATCATAAATGTATTGACTTTCCAGAGAACAAGTCTGAGTCTGTTGTCTTTGTACAGGATGTTTATTTATTGCATTTCAATGGTTGTTGTTTCTTTTCAGAAATTGTAATTAAAAAACCCGAACAATTTATTGAGCTTGCTAGTCCTTTTCTGAACTTCAAAGTTCCTGCTATACCTATACCAAGAGACACGTAAGTAGATCAATCAGTAGGCTTCACTGAGTATAATTCAGTATTGTCTGGTGGCAATAAATACAATTAAAATTATTTTAATCATAGTACAGCATTGAGAAGTATGGGAGTAATATAGAGCAGAGGTCACCAGCCTTTCTTGGTTGGCAGACTGGAGGTAAAGGGAGATGGAAGCATTTTACATGCGCATGTGTGCGCGTGCACACACGGAGCCATGAGCACGAATGTGATACAAATGGGGCAGGGCTAGCGCTTGCGTGATGCTTGCTAGCCCTGCCCCGTTCTTGCATGACACAGCACCATCCGTTTTTGCACCTACAGCACAGTGGTGGCATTCTGTTTTCCCCCAGAGGCATGACGTTGCCCTGTTTTCGTGAAGCATGGCAGCATCCCATTTTCACATGCCGCAGCCATGGCGCTCTTGCAAGTGGGGGTGTATGCATACACACATGCCCACACTGGCCAGCCTGTCCCACGGCCTAGTGGCCAGGAGGCCACGGCCCACTACTGGCTGTGGCCCACAGGTTGGGGACCCCTGATGTAGAGAAATGAAAACAGTCTATTTCAGGGTAATTTTATTCTTATAAAAATATAAAAATTATTGTAAAAGTTAAATTTAAAAAATCTTATGGGGAAATGTAAAATTTTCTAGGTTTCCAAAACAGTGAAATGTGGTTGAAATAATGTTATGTTTCAGTTTTATTTCAGTATAGCAACGTAATGCTGTCAAAACATCATGAGTATACTTTTTAAAAAATTGGAATGTTGTTATAGCAGCTCCTATATATAGAACTTTTAAATTTCTATTACATATTAATATTATTTTTCATTTTTTAGCAATAGTAATAGACTTATATACTATCCCATGGTACTTTAGAGCACTCTCTGGTGGTTTATAATGTTAGCATATTATGCCCAGCAATCTGGGTCCTCATTTTACCGACCTCGGAAGCATGGAAGGTTGAGTCAAGTTTGAACCCATCAGGATTGAACTCCAGGCTGTGGACAGAGTTAACCTGCAATAGTGCATTCTAACCACTATGCTACCAGGGCTTCTCATTTTAAAAATGTATTTTTCAATAATATGCTATTGCCTGGAAAAATACAAATGATCTGCAGGCTCTAGTAATCCAAGTAAAGAAACACAGTGGAAAAATAGGACTAAGATTAAAGAAGACCATATGAATGATAACAGGTACAGCAACTAACCTTAGAATTGACAAAAATATTTAAGTAGTAGATAGCTTCTGCCTTTTAGGATTTACTATCAACAATAAAGAAACCATCTGTCAAGAAATATGCTACACACTAATACTTGATAAGATAGCAATGAAATCCTTGGAACAAATAGCCGGATGCTGTGACATGTATATACCTACAGAGATCAGTCCAGGTAATCCTTGACTTACAACAGTTCATTTGGTGACTGTTCATAATTACAACAGCACTGAAAAAATGACTTGTGACTCTTTTTCACACTTATGAACATTGCAGTATCTCCATGGGTCATGTGATCAAAATTCACATGCTTGGCAACTGATTTATATTTATGATGGTTGCAATGTCTTGGGATCACATGATCCCCTTTTCCAACCTTCTAACAAGCAACGTCAATGGGGAAGCCAGATTCATTTAACAACTGTGTTATTAACTTAACAACTGCAGTAATCCACTTAACAACTGTAGCAAGAAAGGTCATAAAATGGAGCAAAATTCACTTAACAACTGTCTCACTGAGCACCAGAAATTTTGGGTTCAATTGTGTCCATAAATTGAGTTCTACCTCTACTAATCAGGCAGTGGTTTTCCCTGTGATAATGGAATTCAAAGAATATTAACACTTTTAAATGTTGGTGTTGAAAACTCTTGAGAAATGCCATGGAAAGCCAAGAAAACAAATAGATCATAAAACAAATCAATCCAGAGCTCTCATTTGATGTATAAATGATGAAACTCAAATTATAGTATTATACAAAGACCAAGCTGCCAAGAGAAGGCTGTAATTCTGGGAAATCTGAAAGGAAAGGAAAGAAGAGGATGATCAACAGCAAATGGATGGACTCAGTTAAGCTCTGAAAAACTTGAAGGGTGAGGTTGAGGACATACCATCCTGAAAAGGTCGAACTATGTCGTTGCTAAAAGTTGACAAATAATTGATTTTTAATAAAATATCTCCAGAAAGAAAGAAATACAACATGACATATATCAAAACTTCCCTTGGATTGACATTATTAATTAGAGATTGAGGGATATTTCTGAAGCAGAATAGAACATTATTTCTGCAGTTAATTGTATTCAGGATGTTTTAATATTTGGAGGCCTTTTAATATTATGTGCTACATTCTTTTGTTATACTTTATGTACCATGGACCAGATAATATATAAATAGATATATCACTTCAAATCTTCCTTGTTTATAGACCTTGAATCAAAGCCATTTAATTGATTGTGAGATATACATCTTGGTTGGTTTAAGATGAGGAGCTAAGTGAATGGGGGAGGGGGAATTAACAAATATAGAGTTGTTGCCACAGAAAAAGGTTTGTGTGTGTGTGTGTGTGTGTGTGTGTGTGTGTGTGTGTGTGTGTGTGTGTGTGAAGACTAGAATTTGAAAGCAATTTCCAGGATGCGTACATAAATATTTATTTATTTGATTTATATTATTTGATCTATATTCCAAAGCAGCTATTCAATAGAGAAATAAAGATTTCAGGGTCTCTGGAAATGGTGATACATATATTTAGTCCATGTATCAAAATTAGGGAGATAAAAATATTCAAAACAAGATGAGGATTTAGCTTGCTTTTATTTTTAAGAGAAATGTTTATTTGTATTTCCTTAGCCACTTTCCACCATCCACTTTTAAAAAGGGATCTCTTCCAGCATCCAGCCTTCCTTCTGTCACTGAAAGCGATGAAAGCGTGTTTGACAGTTCTGGAGATACGAATCTCAGTTTAGAAGAAAACTCTCAGGTTAAGTTTTTATTATTTATTATTTATTTATTTATTTATTTATTTATTTATTTGTCCATCCATCCATCCAATTTCTATAGCTGCCCAATTCAATCAAGTGACCTGAGTGGCTTACAATTCTAAAATTTTAAAACAATAAAAACATCCACAAAATAAATAACTATAAACAGCAGTCACGATGATTAATCAGCTAATAGTAAAAGCCAACTTGTGGGGCCCTTAACACATTTAGAGCCCCAGGCCTGGATACATTGCCAAATTTTTAAAGCTTTGCAAAAGGCCAAGAAGGGTCTAATCGCCAAGTGGAGAATATTCCGTAGGGCTGGGGTTAAAAGCCTGTCTTCTAGTTCCCACCAGCTGACACTCTGGGTGATGGGATCTGCAGCATGCCCAATCTGTTGGATCTGTTGGATGAGTAGAAGCTCTTGGAAAAAGACAGTTTTTCCTGGTCTCAAGCCATGAACTACATCTTGAATTGCACTCAGAAACACACTGGCAGCCATTGCACCTCACAGAGTAGTGGTATTACATGTGCCGTACCAGCACAATTTATTTATTACCCATGCAGCCATATTTTGCACCAATTGAAAATTCCAACTTTTTCAGAGGCAGCTCCATATAGAGCACTATGTATATTTATTTTTATATTTATATAAATAGTTGTTATGTTTATTTTATATATCTTTATACATTTATATTTAACTAAAGTCTAATACAAGGCAATATCCAGATGAGTCATGCCAACCTCCACAGAGTGGAAGGATCTACTTAAGATAGTTGACCCCAATGCCTCATTGATCCAGATCAATTGTCATGAGTCATTGGGGATTTCCCCTACAATCTGGAGTCAATTCCTCTGAATACGTAGACAAACTTTACAACAGAGCAGCGACCAGGGATTGGTTTTTAAATCCTTGTTTGCTTTTTGATTTATCAAGGATTTTCAAGGAATGAAACAATTGAAGAGACATATAGAGCAATGGGAGAGATAGATCTAAAGTAAATTTCACAAAACACAAAGAGACCTCATGCTTGAGTCTACACACCATGGCAATACAGGCAGAAAGCAATCTATTTTTCTGTTCTTATTGCTGACCTGTTGGCCCTATTCAGGTTGAGTCCTCCCTTATAAAGAATGAGGGCAAGAAGATCTCACCTGAGGCTACTTGTGCAACATTTGACTAACATTTCACTAATACAGTTGTTCATTCTAGTCTATATTCCACATGGGCAGACTATAAAAAGATAACTGAGCTAAAGTCCTAAGACAGTGATGGCGAACCTTTTAGAGACCGAGTGCCCAAACTGCAACCCAAAACCCACTTATGTATCGTCGGGTGCCGGGTGGGTGTGGCCAATTGAGTCAGTGTGGCCTGTTGAGTGGGCGTGGCTGTGGTAGTAACGGCAGACTGGGTGGGACTAAAAAGTTCAATCAATCAATTCCAACTTTGCCAGATCTTTTTTTTTTCTGGGAGAAGTTGAAATTGATTGATTGATTATTATTTTTTTGCACACGGCGGTGGAGGCCTAAAGTGAAAAGTTTTTATAAAGCCCAGCTGAAGGCCTAGGACTGGGGCAACAGCTCACATACCCACAGGCCATAGGTTCGCCACCACGGTGCTAAGAGATTATCTGGGAATAATTTTGATTAGTTAGTTATGAGAATGTGGATATAAAACTGTACGGCAATATTAGCTCTACCTCTTGTAAACTGTATCCTTACCCCATCTGACTCTTTCAGGAAGCTGACTGGGCATGATCAACTGGATTGGAGAGAGGGTCAATGTTTCAGAAAGGGAAGGAGGAGTAATGTTGGTTGTCCTGAAAATAACATTTTAAGTAACAATCAAAGAAATTTATTCCTCATGAAAAAGTTTTTTATGGTTCCAGTCTATTTTGGACCATTTTCACTAAGTTTTTAACTTTCCCCTTCTAGGAAATATTGTTGAGAAAGCGGTGAGATTACAGTTAGAAGAAATAGCTTCTCTGACTAGCTTTCAGTTTGTTTTAGGTCCTGGATGATTGTTGTAATTGATAACTTTAATTAAGACTTGATTGGGGATGATTCTTCCTGGTCTTTTCTGTCAGTAGCCTTTATTACCATTAATTATCACATTTAGATGGGCTTCTTATAAAAGTTGAAATTTGGTGGCATTGGGTTATGGTGTTTTCACTCCTTCTGGAATGGACAGTCCCATTCAATAGTTGAACAGAATAACAGAGTTGGAAGGGACCTTGTAGGTCATCTAGTCCAACCCCCTGCCCAAGTAAGAGTCTCTACACTATTTCTGACAAATGGCAATCCAGTCTCTTCTTAAAAGCCTCCAGTGATGAAGCACCAACAATATCTGAAGGCAGTCTGTTCCATTGGTTAATTGTTCTCACTGTTAGGAAATTTCTCCTTGCTTCCAGGTTGAACCTCTCCTTGATCAGTTTCCATCTGTTGTTCCTTGTCTGGCCTTCAGGTGCTTTGGAAAATAGGTTGACTCCCTCGTCTCTGTGACAGCCCCTCAAATATTGGAACACTGCTATCATGTCACCCCTGGTCCTTCTCTTTACTAGACTAGCCATGCCCAGTTCCCGTAACCGTTCTTCATATGTTTTAGTCTCCAGTCCCCTAATCATCTTTGTTGCTTTTCTCTGCATTCTCTCCAGAGTCTCAACATCTTTTTTATAATGTAGAGACCCAAATTGATTGCCATATTATAGGTATGGTCTTACCAAGGCTTTATAGAGCGGTATTAGTAACTCAAGTGATGTTGAATCCCTCTTTTAATGCAGTTTAGGAATGCATTGGCTTTTTTTGCTGCTGCCGCACACTTTTGGCTCATTTTTAATTGACTGTCCACTAAGACTCCAAGATCCCTCTCTATCCTGTTTTTCCAGCCATTGATAAAATAAGTTTCGTGTTTGAAAATATTCTGTGTCTTCTTTTTCTTTGATTCTCAATGTAAGTCTATCCATTTCAGCACAGTCCAGTATTTTCTTCTCTTCATCCAATAGTGTTTTTTCATTTTTCCAGTGATGAGTAAATATAATCCTTGCTGCTGTTAATACATGTAATGTTAAATATACCCATTTTTAAATCAAATTTTTATGGAGTTAATAAACCTAATTTAAAAAATCCAGGTTTAAAATCTATGTGTTTCCCTAACATCTTTTCTAACCAAGTATGTATTTTTGTTCAAAATTTGTTTGCTTTAACACATGTCCACCACAGGTGATAATATGTACCAGGATTTTGATTACATTTCCAGCATTTAGTAAATATATTTTAAACATTTTTGCTAATCTGACAGAAGATATTATAGATTATAGATGTTCTAAAAGAGATTATGTAAAGCAATAAGTATCTCTTCAAGCTTCTGATTAGAGCATCCAGATGACTACATTACTCAAATTGGCAAGACTGAATCTATTTGAACTTCGAACTTTGAAAGAGGCTTTGAACCTCTTTCCAATGGGATTTGTCTTAGCACTCAGAATACTACAGTAGTTTCAAAGCAGTGATTTGTATAGTTTTTCTCTTTATATTGTGCCTCCAGATACAAAGCTGAATCTAGAGCATACAGAATTTATGGGTAATTTATGTGTAAACACATTGTTAAGATTAAGTCTCAGCTTATTAGCGCATATGAAAGCTCTTACTGCTATCAGTTATTGATTTAAAATATTAATAGCTTCTCTAGTTGAAATCTAAATTTGATTTCTTTTTCAGAGGCAGATTCTGAACTTAATCACAACCATTAAAAATGGAGAGTTCAATACAAAATCAGTTTCCATTCAAATATATACTGCAATCTTGCAGAAAATCTGACAGTTTTGATATCTATTAAAAAGGATCTTGGCAAGGATTTTTCTTACTACTCTTCTTTTTATATATTGATTTAAATGATTTATTGATAACTTAAGAAAAGAAAAAGAACTCATTCTCCTAAATTAGCGAAAATGAGCCCGCTTTATGCAGACAGTGCTGCTTATAGTCACAAACTGGATTATGACCTCCAGTGAGGACATTATGAGCTAAATATCCCTGAAGGAGCAGGGATGGCATTATGGCAGAGATTGGCAGCCAGATGCTTAATTGCCGCTCACAAAATCTCTCTCGAGAAAGAAGACATGTACTCTGGAACCTCATTTCTTAATCACATTTGGATTTTTTAAAACTGCTTGTAAACTATTAACCTTTGGAATAGCAAGCTTTTATCACATTCACTGGGCAAGTCTCTTTCTCCTTAGCAAAAGAATTTTCAGGTACAAGCTCAAGAATCCAGAAAATTTTTTTGGGAATAAACAGCAAAAGGAGCAATTAAGAGTATTGATTTTAGAAAGTTGAAAAACAGGCTAAAGGTCCAGATGGATTTGAAAGAAGAAATTAATTGTAAGAATCCTTCCCATAGGAAATTGCTATTCTTTGGATTCCTTAAGGCAGAGGTCCCCAACCCCTGGTCCGTGGACCAGTATCGGGCCACGGCATGCCAGCAACTGGGCCGCACGAACAAGCAAAGCTCCATCCACAAGATGCAGGCAGCACACAAAACCATGCACCCTCCAGTCTGCGGAAAAACTTCTCTCCACGGAACCGGTCCCTGGTGCCCAAAAGGTTGGGGACCTCTGCTCTAAGGAAAAAAATATGATAGGATGGGACTTTAAGAGTTAGATGCTAGAGCAGTGACCCCCAACCTTTTGGGCACCAGGAACTGGTTCCGTGGAGAGAGGTTTTTCCACCAACTAGAGGGGGTGTAGTTTCATGTGCTGTCTGCATCCTACAGATTGGGCTTCACTTGTTTGCATGGACCAGTTTCTGGCATGCTGTGACCTGGTGCTGGTCCACAGACTGGGGATTGGGGACTCCTATACTAGAGGTACCTAGAAGAAACTAACGGTACAGTTGAAGGAGAAATATACTTAAAATCGGTTATTTAATTCAGAATGGCGCAAAATACTTTAGCATTGGATGTTTTCAAGAATATTTATGAACAATGGGCTCAGATGTTAATTTTAAGAATGTCTCATAATAGATAGATGGTATGTAAATGATGTTATAGCAGATGAAGCAGTTTTACCAGACAAGACTGACATTGCTTTCAATGTGGACTTAGAAATGATGAACTACAAGAATAATATGAAAAAAGTGATATACTGCATATACAAATTAAACCAACTGATGTGTTAATAATTAAAAAAAGCCTACAAATAACAAATCACAAGAGTACTTTGGATAACTTTCCTGTACCGGATTTATAAAAGAGAACTGTACAAAAGAGATCTTTTAAGATTTTGAAGGGTTTTCTGAGAAGGGACAAAAAAAAAAAAAGAAATCTAGCTCCTAGGTATTATTAATGTGATTAAAAAACAAGATTGTTAAAAGTACAGGGCAGGAATATAAATTTGGTTTATTTGATCAAGGTTAAAATAGATAAGTAGTCATCTCTGATAAACTTTCATGGACTTTTGTTGACCAGGAATGAATGATGAGTTTGTAAGATTTTTTTTATAGTTAAGAGATGAGATATCGGGAAATAAGAGCATTTGTTGTATTTTAAAAGAAGGTGATAAGTTACTAAAATTGTTTATGCTTGTTGTAATGAAGAGGAAGTTATGTCTTTACATATTTTCTTTTTTCTTTTCTATTTTTATTCTCTTGTATTTTCTTTCTTTTCTAATTTTTTTACTCATGTTTTTAATTTGTATTAGTGCTTTATCTTTTAACTGTAACCTCTAATAAAACTATTATAAAAAAATCAAAGTAGTTTATGATAAGACCAGTGCAAAATACAAAAAAAATATTTTAATTTATTAACGTTTTCTAGTTCATTAGAACTTTTTCTTATGAAAGTTGTCTCAATCGAAATAATAAGAAAGGATTAAGAAAATCCCAAAATTAGACTATATATAAGTGTACAGTTCAAAATCAGTACTGAGATGGAATTTGAGGACAGAACCATTACTAGTTGTTGGTATCAAATTAAGTGACTAAGCTTTCTGATGGTAGACAAGGAAGAATGTCAATGTAGCCCAAAGTCCTGGTGCTCTCATTTAATAGTATCACAAATATAGAAAAAACTGTGGATGACAAGATGAAACCAATTGTGTATTGTTTAAAGAAGGTTGTGAGGGATCATAATTTCTTATTTCCTATATATTCAGTTTTCAAAATATTGCCAATTGGAAATTTCAAATTACAGATAATGGTATAATATAAACATGCTAAGGGAAGTCTACTCATCTTTTGACTTGACAAGCACAGCATACCAATAATCATATACAAAAATCTATCGAGATTTGATAGTGCTCTGGTTTTCTTTGCAAATCCGTATGAAGTTGCTTTTACTAAATTGTATTAAATTGATCAAGTTATACAAATGATTCAACTTTTCTTACATATAATAAAAAGTATTTAGAATGCTTCATCATTACGATAATCTTCTCTAATTAATGAGTTGATTCTCACACTGATAATGAGGCTAGGAGTTCTGTAAACAATATTAAGAGTAGCTCACTGGAATTTTTGTGTGATCTGCTTAACCCTTTTCTTAATAAATCTTATTCAGCAAAATCATAAATAAATGTTTCTTGAATGTTAGAGAGTTCTGGCATTAACAAAAGAGAGGACCAGAAATAATTGAATTGGAACATACCTGTGGAGATTCTCAACCATCCAGAACATGGTTGTCCCAAAAGTGCCTTTTCAAAAGACAACTGGACTTTCTTTTTGTTTTTTTCCTTGAAAACATTTTGCTTCTCATCCAATAAGTTTCAGTCAGAACTGAAGAAGCTTTTTGGATGAGAAGTGAAACATATTTGCATTGGAGTTACTCACAAGTAAATATGTGTAATACACAAGATTACATCTTGTAACTTCTTAAATAATGTCACATGATTATTTGTATTGCTATAATAAAGTAAATATGGGTTTCTACTCTACAGGAATCCGGTGTAGTTCCACAACATATTGTTGAAGGATCCACTAAAGGTAAGCATCGCTGTGTTGTAATATAGTCTCTTGGTTTAAAAATGAAAAAAACAACAACATAATTTTACATCCATTTTATTTACCTTAGTCTCATCTAAATAATTAAAATGGGAAAAACCAAAATTATTGCAACAGTTGCACAGAAAAACAGTATAAAAATAGATTAAATGCCACTGATGAAAAAGGAACTCATTTTTATCCATTTATTAGCAAACTGGGATCTTTGGAACAAATTTAAGCATGAGAAGGGAAGAGAAGATGTAAAATATGCTCTATTGTATGATTGGAAGTTCTGTAGCAGAATGTTAGGTGTCAGCTGCTGATATTAAAAGCATAAAAGAACAGGACAGACTTCCAAAAGGTTCCAAGAACATATTTGAGGAGAGAATTGCAGTTTCCGGCTATTGTATAAAGTTTTTCTTAAGTATCACAATGTAACCATCAACAAATTCCCCATTCCCAATTTTACCTCTGCAGTGTGCTCACAAGGTGACGTTAAGCAAACCAGTCTCAGTTTCAGTCTGCCATAGGGCTGATATGCAATTAGATCACACTTGTGAAGTTTTTGACCGCTATTTAGATGTTAGTAATCATTAATAATGATTATTACTAGTATTATTATTAAAAACAAAATTTATAAGCAGGCTTTGAACAAAGGAGTCTACAAAAGGAGAGCAAGAAGAACAAATGGTTCACATTGCTGCCCAGACTCCTCCCTTAGGTACTTGTGTGCAATGTCACAACCTAAGTCCAAAAGATAGGACTAGCATCATAATGTCACAATGCACCTATTGTCCCTTTGGCATCTTCAAGGCTAATTACGGACCACCGGATTAGTATACCTATAAACCATTGTTTGGTGCTTTTGAAATTAACTCAATACTTAGGCATTTCTTTCTGCTTTTTTCTTCCATTTCCTATACAATATTTTTTTAAAATGCAAGGCATACTTTAACAACTTGGATACATTAAACATTAATTATTAATAACAACCATTAAAATTTAGCTATTCCAGTAGATCTTGGGGGTGAATATGGTGGGCTCTTGTCCCCTCCTAGAAGAATATGTTTTATAACAAGAGATTGGACAACCATTTGTCTGAAATGGTATAGGGCAGACATGACAAACTCGCAATGTCACGTGACATCGCACGACGTATTGGAGCTTTTTCTCCATTGCCAGCAATGAGGTGGGCGCGATTTCCTTGTGACACGTCCGGCCCACAGGCCAGCAATTTGACACCCCTGGTATAGGGTTTCCTGCATGAGCTAGAAGACCTCCAAGGTCCCTTCCAACTCTATTATTCTCTTCTGTTCTGTTCCGTTCCATTCCGTTCCGTTCTGTTCTCTTCTGTTGTTTCCTTGTACGTGGAATGGATGTTGTTGTAAATTGATCTCTTGTTTAATTTCAGTTTCGATTGTTTTAATCTTGCTTGCATATGTTAGACCTATAAGCTGTTCAGATTGGAGCAGTAGCCAAATAAAGTGAAGTTGAATTCACAAACAAAAGAAAGTAAGTATGTGAAAGGAGAAATTCCATAAGTACCAAACAATTTCATTTGATCTCTAGAGTTCTATGCTACATAAAAATTGCAATGAAAAAATACTATATTATGTGAGAGAAAGGATAAGTTAGACACAACCATACGGACTACTAAATTTCAAATAAAATTTCAATACAATGATTTTTATATAATAGTTTCTTACTATTCTGTTATTTAGATATCTTAGAGCAGACATGTCAAACACAAGGACCAGGGGCCGGATGCGGCCCATGAAGTGGTTTCATGTGACCCGCGAAACCATCCTGGAAACAGGGAACAGCCCCCACTGCCTTGGCCCTGGCCCAGGCCGGCCAGGAGCCAATGTACAATTTTGTGGTGGCAATCTATGCTGAAACGTATTCAATCTTAGTTCCACAAGGCCATCTAGAAACAGCGAGGAACCAGCCCCTGCTGTGTCAACCCGCCCCCTGGGTGCATGCTGGAGAGGTGTCACCCTTTGTGAGGAATGAAGAAATGGACCATGCCTTGGCGCTTGTACCGGTCCCACCCCCTTCTGCCAGAGACCCTCAGATCTTTCCCACTCCTGCCCAGGTCCCCACAGGCACCCTTGACGCGAACGATGTAGAGCTGACCACGCCCATCCAGTAGGCCACACACACCCCGCCCCCCCAAGGGCAACCACAATGCTGATGCGGCCCTCAATGAAATTGAGTTTGACACCCCTGTCTTAGAGGTGTGCTGTCCTGGGTATTCCACCCAAAATTGAGTAAAGTCCATTACCCAATCACAACAGGAGTATTTAAATACTTTCTGGCAAAAAAAAAAGTAAAAAAAAAGACTTTCTAATGAAGGAAAAAGTTTAGGAAATTTTTATTGAATATAGACAAGGAAAAAAGTGAACATTCTATCAATATTATTTACAGTGTTGGATATTAATGTTACAAATGTCTCGTTATTTGACTTTTTTGATATCACATTGGAAATGAAAAAATGAAGGAAGAGTATATATCAAGGTATTTGTTGTAGAGTAAAGGTTTTATTCAATTCAATAAATTGCTTGAGTTTAAAATCTCCATTTTAGGTAGTCCTCGACTTATGACCACAATTGAGCCCAAAATTTCTGTTGTTAAGTGAGACATTTGTTAAGTGAATTTTGCACCCTTTTTATGACCTTTCTTGCCATAGTTGTTAAGTGAGTCACTGCGATTGATAAATTAGTAAAATGGTTGTTGAATGAATCTGGCTTCCCTATTGATTTTGCTTGTCACAAGATTGCAAAAGGTGATCACATGACTTGACACAGCAACGGTCATAAATATGAACCAGTGGCCAAGCATCTGAATTTTGATCCTATGATCATGGAGATGCTGCAAAGGTCGTAAGTGTGAAAAATGGTCATAAGTCACTTTTTTTCAGTGCCGTTGTAATTTGAATGGTCACTAAATGAACTGTTGTAAGTCAAGATTAATAATAGAAAAGGTGCTATGATAATAGTAGTAGCAGGCCTGGAAATGAAAATGAAAATAAAACAGCATTTTTAATAAAGGGAACAACAATCATAAACTTACTGTCATTAAAGTTATGAAAGAACAGCCTGTTACTCCTAATTAGTGTTTATATGTGATATGAGCCACATAGCAGAGTCAGCCTATTGTACCCTTTCTTAGTCCTGATCAGGGAATACTAAAAAAGTGTTATCTAGTTTGATTTTTGTTACATTCAATGACTCTTGGTCTTGGCATCTGTCAAATAACGGAAGAGGCCATCCTAAGATTAAAAATTTCTAAGGATGGAAAAATGAATCAGAAGCCAGAAGAAGGTATATCTCTTAGCAAATCTAAAGGGTGTTTAAGAAGTACTACAATCTAGATGCTGGTACTTTGAAACTGATATTTGAATCTGTTGTTCACACTTTTTAACTTAGGAGCATGTCATAGGCACAGTTTAGAGGATGGTGGCTATCAGTAGGGCAAAGCTTTCTTTATAATATAAGGAATTTTACTTTCCTGCTGCTTTTCTCCTATATTTTCACATCTTAATTTGCATTCATTTATATATATATATATATATATATATATATATATATATATATATATATATATATATATATATATATATATATATATATATATATATATATATATATATATATATATATATTGTTTAAAATTGTTAACAAAGAAATAAGGGATTTCTGAGATAGCTATTTCGAGTTATTTACCTCTCTTCAGTCAGAATTCACCCTTTCTGGGATTCGAACCTGCAATCTAAAAAAAAAAAAAAAAAAAAAAAAAAAATAACCACTTGACACACATATCCACTCCCTGACTACTAACAAAGTGGGACAGAGCCTGTGGCTTGAGGCTAAAGCTTCTGCCTAGCATGCAGACTGCCCAGGTTCGAATCCCAGAAAGGGTGAATTCTGACTGAAGAGAGGTAAATAACTCGAAATAGCTATCTCAGAAATCCCTTATTTCTTTGTTAACAATTTTAAACAACATATATATATATTTGTGCTTGCAGATGGCTCTGGGTTGAGCTGAAACAAGCAAAGGAAAGAATGATTTCTTCCTCCCATATTTGGGTTTACAGGGCGCAATCTAAAAAAAAAAAAAAAAAAAATAACCACTTGACACACATATATATTCTATAATATATATATAATATATATATAATATATAATATAATATATATATTCTATAATATATATTCTATTCTTTTTTCTTACTTACTAGGTATTCTACATTAACCTTGTTTCCCAATCGTCTAGGATCTGTTTCTCCTTCAGCCTTTTTCTGCCTTCACCTCTCTCTACCCAACCCATAGTTGATGGATTACTTGGGGGGGCGAGGTGGGGGGGGTTGTAAGCTAGAAGGATGGCCATCTCTAATACAAATTTGTTATAGCCCATCTGCTTTGCTAGAGGTGATTCACTAGCTTCCTCTACTGCTGACCTCTTTACAGCTCAGCCCTCTGATGTTGGCTCTGAGCTTGATTCCTTGAATGCAGCTGAACTGCTCCTGCTTCTGGTTTTGAGGGTTGGGTGTTTGAACTGGTTAGAAGTGCAAGGGCTGGGAACTCACATAGCTTATTAGTTTCACCAACCTTAGTAGGTATTTTTGATTGTCCTTCTCCAAGGTCTGCTTCTCATTCTTTTTTTTCATCTAAACTGTTTGGAAGTTGCTTGCTGTCATATGTATCTGTATACTAGGTGACATTGGAGTGTGTAGGATTGCCTCATTTATCTATCTGTACTCTCCTATTTCTTGGGCCATTAGATTGGGATAAGCTTGCTTGGGTTTATCCATGATGCTTGAAGCAAGTTGAGTGACACACTCTCCTTTGGACCATTGTAGGCTGTAGCAACTCTCTCAAATGCAATAAAGAAACCGAATGTCTTTTCTTTGGGATTGTAATGTCCCCAAGCTGTCCACTCCTGTCACTAGCTGATGGGGATATTTGCCTAACCAGGGCAGTGGTAGCCAACATTTAAGATTCTCTCAAAAGACTTAGCATTTCCTTATATTCTTCCCTGTACTCTTCTCTCCTATATTCTTTCTCTTCCATTTTTTCCATCACTCCACAATCCTCCAACTATATAAGAGAAGATTCTCAAAAGAATAGAGGAGAAGGAGGAGCACAAATATTTTCATTCCTGTCCCATTTGGAACTTTGAGAGCCTACATATGAAGGTATAGTGAGGGTGCCAGTGAAAGTGGTCCAGTCACAATATGGCTAGGCTTGAGTCATGGAGCAAGAAAGTTAGGTGAGGTATGGACCTGGGGGATGCCAAGGAAAAAACAGAATATTGTAATTTAAAACAGATTTTTGTTTCTCTGGGGTGAAGCAAGTGTACCTACATCTTCTCTGTTTTTTTTTTAATTTTCAGCCTCATTTAGACTCCAGTTCTGCTTATCTAGAACTTTGATATTCTGGAAATAGGAGAGGTGGTAGCTTTATTATTTACATAATATGCAATGATAGGAAAAATAAATATTGGATTCAGTGATTGACAGATCTGCACTTAAGTCACTTGAGATTTAATCACAATTACTTGGCCCAATCCCTGTATAATTTGGAGAAATCATGAATGTAGAGATATTTTAACATTTGTTCCATGACATGGTTTGAGCTAACTGTAACTCATTTCCTTCTTTTAAGCAATTATGTGATAGTTTTTAGTGAGTTGCAATAACTAGAATTCCTGATTGACTGACTATAGCAAAAAGATTAATAAAGTCAGTCCATATACGTCAATCACAACAATCACAATGAGCTTCATCTCATTCAAGTAGTAGTGTACAAATACTTGTTCCTTATATTTTACACAAAAAGCACTTCTACCTTTAATATGGATAACTAATATGGATAACATAGAAGCTTAGTGTTTTTGAAAATTCCACCACATTCTGTATTAAAACAACAACATAATAGACATATAAATCCAGGGCTTTTTTTCTCATAAAACACCCAGAATGGAGTTCCGGCCTTTTTTGGATGGAACCTTGTAGGGTAGGCAAGGCGGGTTGAATGACGTGTGTGAGTTCCGGCACCTTTTTTTTTTTTTTTTAGAAAAAACATTTGTATAAATCAAATGTTAAAGAAGCATAGCTTAAAAAATTGCACTAACTGCTATGGAATTTGGCATATTTTGTTCCTACTTGAAACTCTAGAATTCTTGAAAATGTAATTTTATTCTGTCAAAAGATAGAAATACACCTGTCTCATATTAGGCTGTTCATATTTTCAGATGAACATTTTTTAATCAGCTTGTACTTGAGTTTTGAATTTGTACTCTGAATTGGATTGTATATAGCTCAACTCAACAGATATACTGAAAGTTCATTTATGTTATTTTACTTTATTAAGACATTAGAAGCATCAAGAGTTGCCCTATATGTATTTTCTAGTTCATCGGCAAACCATCATCTTTTCCTTTTCAGAAACACAGGCTTAATCTGAGGAAAAATTTCTATATTTCTTTCTTATTCATATAGGTGAATCTACAGAAAAAATAAGTAGTGAAGTAGTTCAGATACCAGACTCAGCAGACGCTGCTTTCAACAATCAATTAGTAAATAAATCTCTTGAAGAAATGGAACTTGAAAAGAACATGATTTCCAAGGAAATATGGATGGACTATGAAGATTTCTGTATTTGCTTTCAGTAAGAAGCAGTCAGGGGTTTTTTTTAGTTGTAGTCCTGTATTTCTGAAAACATAATGTGTTTTTATATTGAAAACATTGTCTTGAATATAACAAATAAGTTGCTTTTATGCCCCAAACAAGAAGGCAAGCAGTTGCCAAGGTTACCTGCACAATCATTGGAGTCTTTTTTAAAAGGGACATCATGATAACTATACAGAAATTATTTTTTGTGTCAAGATCCCTCATTTCTATGATTCTCTACTCTCCAGAATTTGACCAATTGATTTTAATTGAGAGCCAGAACTACAGAATTCACTGTTGCATAAGACTATATGTACAGTCTTACATATAAAGACTGTAAATAATTTCTGTCAATAATATTTTTCAGTTTGGGCTCTACAAAATACTGGGAATGAATTTCTATTATTACTATTATTCTGTCTTCTTTAATATTGAAAAGTTAAGAATATTTTTAATTCAGTAAAGTGTGACATCGCATGAGAAATTTTTTATATAACTTATGCTAAAATAATTGCATTCATTTTTCTTAGGAATTTATATGTTTTCCACAAACCAAATACCTATGCCTATAACTATCAGAAGTCAGATTTTAGGGTAAGTTTATTGACAATATGATTTATTTATATCTCAGTATGTTTCAGGTTGTATTGATGAAACATATTTATCAAATAAACTTTATTATACAGAATAGAATATTTCAAGTTCATGTCATGGATTGAGACTTTTTTTTAAAAAAAACAATTACAAAATAATTATCTAAAATAAGAAAACAGTTGGTAATTGCAGATCTTAGGTGTACGGGCTTAAGCTCAATTCTAGCAAGATTGAGTAGTTTTAGTTTCAAGAACCTGGTGGTACAGTGATTTACCATCTTTAACTCTTGAGTAGCACTGGCCAGGTAGAACTGGTAATTTAAGGATCCTCAGATTCTGAACTCCTGCTGAACTCACAGATGGCAACCATGGCTAGAGGACCCTTTGCATAATTACAAGTTGTGCGCCAACTGCATTTGATCAGGAGAGTCTTTTCACAGTCACTGGTGTCCCAGTCACTTTCCACTATGACAATGCATATCTATATGTGGAGAATGGAAACTCCTTGGAAGCCACAGATGGTCCAGAAAGCCACTGTGCAAGTAGTTAACATGCTTCCATCTTCAGCCATGTAATACTACCACTCCATCAGCTGCTGCTGTTATTGGTGAGCTTCCAGATGTAATTCAAAGTGTTGGTTATCATTTGTAAAGGTCTTTGTGACTCATTACCTGATTACCTATGGGACTATATTTCTTCCATTATTTCTGCTTGACCAGTAAGATCTAGATGAGTTGGTGTGGTCTAGATCCTTGATATAAAGCTCTTCAATTTTATGGGACGTAGAAGATATCCCTGTTTTGTTGAACACCATACCTGCTGAGAACTGTATGGCCCCAACTCAGTTGGGCTTTCATAAAGCTATAAAAACCTGGCTCTTTTATATTCTTTGTGGTAGCAATAAATTGAGGCAGCAATAAATTGCTCTCGTGGTAGTTGGTGGGAAGTATACTGACTTAGGCTTCCTCTGTGCAATAACATATTCTTTTGGTGATTCTGCCTTGATGTTATTTTTGCTTAATATTTCAGTCCTATATTGTAAGCCACTCAGAGCACTTTGTGATTCCGTAGTATTCAAGTTGCAAATAAGTTTACAAGCAAGAGAGAAAGAAATATCAATCCGCAGGGTATCATGACAAATTGGTGGTTACATAGAATCCGAGTTGATTATTGTAAGACATATATTTTTACCATTTAGTGGCAGAACCAATTACTGTACGAATGAACTTGCTTTTACAATACTATTTAACCATTCTGCTATCGTCAGTTGTCACACACCTATATACTGTATAAAGATCTGAGATAGATTTTGAACTTGCTGGATCTTAAGTCCCACCATTCCCCAAATATAATTTTTTAAAAAAGAAAAGAAATTTCCTCAGCACTGAAACTGAAGTAACTATTTAATTTCCCATTGAATTCAGGGGAGGGAGGGAGGGAGGGAGAAGCAAAGAAAAGGAAACTGGATTGGGAAAAAGAACTACTTCTCCCTCCCCGACTTTGCATGTTCATCCCTCTTACCCTCTCTCCCATAGTATTGCCTTGATGAAACTGGTTTTTGGTGGATTTATTTTTCTCTTTATTAGCTATATATTCATGGTACATTTTACAGCATTTTTGAATGCTGCAGCTTTCTTTACATAAAATAGATTACTATTTAATGATTCTAAAGCCATTATTGTATTAAAAAACTGATCAAAATTATAGATTAGATTTAGTCATTTTATAACCCATCTCTATGAAATCGCTGAGACTAAATTACTAGCAAGTTCTGTTAATTAGGCACTGCAAAACTTTTAGGGAATTTTTATGAAGTGTCTAAGCAAAGATAGCAGAAGTCCCACCAAACAAGCCAACAACATGATTGATTGCTTACTAACTATTAAGCTGGCATATATTCTGCATGTACCCATATACACCCATTTAAATGCAAATAGAATCCTTTCTACTTAGCAAAAAGAAAGACAAGTGGAAAGAAAGACAGATACCCTTCATTTCCACTGGCCGAGTGGATGAAAAGCAGTTGAGTGTTTCCAAAGAGTTCTTTCTGGGAGAACCTCAGCTTTTCTAATACCATGCTTCCATCTTTTATAAGTTACAGCACCTATTCTAGTTTGGTGTAGTGGTTAAGGCATTAAGCTGGAAACTGGGAGACCATGATTATAAGTCCTGCCTTGGGCACAAAGATAACTGGGTGTTCTTGGGCACTCACTTTCTCTTAGCTCAAGGAAGGAAGCAATGGTAAATTACTTGTGAAAAACTTTCACAAGAAAAATGCAGGGACTTATCCAGGCAGTCTCCAAGAATCAGACACAACTGAACAGAAGAAAAAAAATATTCAGAAACAATAGAAGGATCAAGAGAGGGAATAGAATATAACATAAAGATATTGTATATGTAAAAAAAAAGATATGTAGATACTGCAAGTATACGTTTCATATAATGGATCTAGTCAAAATATGGAGGCATTTGTTATATCTATGTGTTCTATATGATTGCAAATAGTTACCATGTCATTGATTCATTGGGGTAATGGTAAGTATATCATTACTTTTAGGCCATATAGTAGCACCAGTGCCTACTTATAATTTCCATTAATTTGGATTCTATTATATAGTCTTGCTTCTGTATTGTAAACATATAGAGTTTTAGATTGGTAAAATATAATCTAGAGATAAGTAATTTTACAAATACTATTTCTTCACTTCTTTAATTAGAAATTAGACTCTGTAGCCTCATTTTAACTTGCAGCTATATCAATCGAAATGAATTTACCAAAAGTCATCATAATTATGCTATTGTCTTTTTTCACTTTGAAAATTTTCAGTGCATTTTAAACACTGTGATTAACTTCCAAATTTATAAATATATATAGAACATTACTCTTTGAACCAATCTTCCTGATGTCATTCTTTCTTAATATCCAATTAAATAATGCTTTAGGAAGTTATATATAAAACCCTTCATGCAAAAGAGTGTAGACTTTTTGTCAGTTGGTTAAAACAGCACCAATAGTTATGGGGAAAAAACATTCATGACTCTGATAAAACGAGTTGACACTTTTGGTTCTGTATCCAATACTATACATTGAAATATAACAGAAATGCTATCAAGTGTTAGTTGCGACAACATTAGATGATGGAATTTAAACTGAATGATCTTTTCTCCTTGCAGATGGTAGATGATCGAGTCTTGTATTATATGTGCGTGGACAGCTTGAAGCCCACTGATATTCTAGTTAGCTTTTCTGCATTAGTACATTGGGGAGACACTGGAGGTAAGATTAATAGAAAGCATAAGAGTAAGATTAATATTGTTCTCTTGGATTTTTTTCTAAGAGATATTGAGAAATAGAAGTAAACCAGCTAAATCAATAATATTCACTCTGTATGCATTTTCCTCATATTTAGCACTCTATGAAAATTACCATGTAAATAGTTTATTTACTTTAATTGAAATACACATGCATCTACTGTAAAGTCTATTTTTATTATTGTAGCATGCTCATTATACAAATGAAGAATGGTTAATAACATAAAACTACCAACAATAAAATATCAGTAAAATCAATAAGGCCAAGAAAAGAGGTACAGAAAAATAATCCCTACTACTGTACTATGACTTGCTTGTAATTTTTCAGAAATGCCCAGTGAAACAGGCCTATTAATAGTGACTTATTCAGACTCATATATATTTGTACAACTGCCATTCAATACACTTTGCGAAGAAGGACATTTCACATTAAGAGTTCCAAAGATCCTCAAATTATATTAATGCCTGAAGGGAATTGCACCTTGATGCTGACAGAAGACAATCCATTGCAAGTGTCTGTATGCTAACATGCAATAAAAATTATTACCATGTTTTATAACTGAGAATTCAAACTATGACAATTCAACTCTGCAAGGACAACCACTATTAAAATGTGGCCAACTTCATACTGTCTATCCTTTTCACAATCATGTTTGATTGATTGATTGATTGATGTAACTGTCCATCTCATACATATAATTCTAGATCGTTAACAATAAAGTAGACAAAATAAAGAATAAAAATACATAGCAGCCCAGCATCATATAAACAACCATCAACAAAGTCAAGAGACAGGCCATATCATATATATCTGGGGCCCCAGGTGTGGATAGAAGACTAAGTTTTGAGGGCCTTACATAGAGCTAACAGGATTGGGGCTAGACTAATCTCATATGCAATAATAAAGGTAACTACCAATACCTTGAATTATCCTCTGTAGCAAATTGGAAACCAGTGCAGCTCATGAAGCAGTGGTATCACATGTGCCCATTAACTGATGCCATTGGATGCCCACATACTACCATACATTTCCCCAAATCTTGTCACGTGTAGTAGTTTTCATACTCTTTCTAATCACAATGTGTGCCCCCTAAAATTGAACTTCTACTTGTTAATCATTGTTTTAAAGGAGCAGTTGGACTTTATTAGTTTACAATTGACTGATTATTTTTAGTCTCTGGTACTTTTAGTAACTCTCTAGATTAATTGGAAGGTGTTTATCTTTCTTCCATGTCCTTATTTTTTTTTCTTCTGTTAAATCTTGTTTAATTTTTTGCAGGCTGCCTGAAGAAGACCCTGCATTTTTTTTGGCAAGATTTTTTTTAGAAATATTTGTCATTGCCTCCTTACAAGGGCTAAGAGATAGTGATTGGCTCAAGGCCAGCCAGCTGGCTTTGTGCCTAAGGCAGAATTAGAACTCACAGTCACTCAGTTTTTAGTCTGATGCTTTAACCACTACACCAAATTCTTATATAACTAATAGAAAAAAATCCTGCACCTTTGGTATCATAAAAATATCCTTACCCCTCATCTTCTTATCTAAATATATCGTTCTCTTTCACCCTAACATTAATCTTTTTATTTCTGCAATGCATGTCCTACTTTATCCTTTCTTGAGCAAACAAGACTATTAATTACCCTCACTTATTTGCCTTCTGCTCATTTATTAAGCAAAATGGTTGAAATTACCTTTATCTTCTTAATATTTATTATTATAGATATTTTTAGATTATTAAAACATTAAAGCAAGTTACTCCTTCAACAGTGACTCCATCAGTGATCAGATTTCTTTTTTTTTAAAATAATGTTTATTTCAGCTTTTAAACAAGTAGATAAAAACTAAGACAAATCAATAGACAGTAAGCAGGGAAAAAGAAAAATCATCAAGAAAAAAAACTATAAGAAAAAAAGTTTAGAAAAAGAAAAAAAAAGAGAAAACCATAAAAGAGCAGCTTCTGATATTCTTCACAGCAGTTATAAGTACAAATATATTTTAACTCCACTATTGTTACATAATAATGCTCTTCTTTCCATCTATCTTTCAAAGCCATAAGTCTCAAGTTCTTTTTTTTTTTCATTTTATGCAAAACATCCATAAGAGACTTCCAGTCAGCAATAAATATAGATAATGTCTTTCCTCTAATCAAAGAAATTATCCATTTCAGCAAAATCTTTATCAACCATAGCTGCATAGTGAGTGTATTGAATCTTTCCATCTCTGTGCATGCAGTAATGTTGCTGCCTGTGATCATATATTGGAATAATTTTCCATGGCTTTTTTTCTAACTGTTTGTCCATTATAAAAAGAAAAGTTCTGGCTTTACTGATCAGATTTTAAGTTTGGTCTGATACCATCACATCTAAATTTACTTGTGAAACCTTGAGATTTGTCCCCAATATCCGAATGCTTTCCACCTAGAAGACTCATTATTTGGTAGCCAAACTTTTCTAAATATTTCAGCCATGCCCATACAGCAACACAGAAATATCTTCCTTTTAACTTCTTAAAGTTCCTTCATCTAAACGAGTAAGTTTCTTTTATACCTGCAAAGCAAGAAAAATGAATTCCAACAGTTTTTAGTTATGTCTTTTGTCTTCTTTAGCCTTAAAACCAGAGTTTTCAGATTTTCTATCCCAGCTGAGAGGAGTCTTGTGTTACCATAACCATCTGTACGTATTGTCCCTTTGCATTCAATCCAAACTAGTTGTTCTGTTTATTTTTAGTCATAGCCAAGTATAAGAATCTCTTTTTGATGTCGAGGTTCTGTTCTGATTCAAGAAGAGCCCGTTGTTCTTATACAGACATGAATGTTTATAAAATGTTTTGGCAGTACCAAACAGTTTGTGTCTATTCCAGAATTCCAGACATACATTGAAAGCCATTGGTTTTACTGTTTACTTGGCCCTCTAGGTGAAACAGAAAGCATTTCAAAGAAAGCCACACTGGCTTTCAGTTTCCTTTGGAGAAATTTAAAGTTGGCACACAAGAATTCATGACTAAATTCTCCTGTGTCACAATATGCAGAATAATCATTAAATATGTATCAGTATGCAGACTATCTAAGTAGTGTATGAATATAAGCAGCAAGTGCACCAGGCAGGCAAATTACCATGCAGTCTATGAGCACTTCAGAAAGTGAAATGATTAATTCATTTAGTTCTTGCTGCAAGAAAATACCTATTCATCATAGTAGAAATGTATCACATCATTTTTCTTTTCTTTGGTGTAATATCCACGTCTTCCCTAAAATATCACTTTCTGTGAATAAAAAAGAGCTGTCGTCTTGGCAATGGGAAGTTGTTATCATATTCTTCAAGGCTTCATCTGCAAACTTTTCTGTCTGAAAAATTGGATGTTTCGTGTTAGCAAACTTTGCTCTAGAGAAGAAACTTGATCCCCATGGAAATATAACTAGTGGCATCATGTGTACATCTGCACATTCCATCTGATGGTTTTATGGTTTCTGTTCTGCAAACTGCAAACAATATTTAGCTATGTTTTGCTTCTTTTCTCCATAATAGCTTGAATATTTTACTGCTTTCTAATTCCTGTTTCCAAATCAGGATCACTGACTTTGTACAAACCAATGAACGTTTTCATGATCGTATTTCCAGCTTGCATGTTTCTCTGGTATATCTTTAGTTCTTTTATTTTTCTACCACATTTAAACCTTACAGTACTTGGAAAAATTAAAAATTAAGATTACTTAATAACATATTTAGCAAAATAATTGGGCTATAAATCAGATGTAAGCAGAAGAATGCACCCAATCAAATGCGTTCTAATAAAATGGACAAATTCAAGAAATGGCTGTCATCATCAGAATATTTAGGATTGTTGGAAATGTCAAGATAATTTACAATTTTTGGTGAATTGTAATGTCAACATAATAATTCACTGCAATTCCCTATCAATCTACTTAAGAATATACTGTAGTTCTGGACCTAATGCACTCATACAGAAATGTGTACATGCACACAACACACACAAACACACACTAACAGAACAGAGTTAAAAGGGACCCTGGAGGTCTTCTAGTCCAACCCTCAACACAAGCAGGAGATCCTATGCCATTCCAGACAAATATAACATCAAGCACAGTAGCAATTTATTCTCAAACAATCTGTTTCTGGGGTGTACTGGTGGGCTATATGAAGAAAAACTTTCCAAAGCATACATAGAAGTATAAGAGCACTTGCAAAAAGTAAATTTGCTTCCATTTATATGTCTGTATCGAAGTTAAAATCTTTAACAGTGACTACATGGGATTTAATATCTTTCTAGGAATATTTGCATGGAATATTGGCAGTGTAAATGACTACAAGGTCATTTAAGGATTTTTTCCCCCTCATAAAGCAAGTGTCTCTGGGTCATTCAGCTGAAAATGGAACTTCATTGAACGGGGAAGGAAAAGGAGCATAGAAATATTACTGGCATTTTCATTATTTGAATTACATGGTACCTGTTCAAAGTGAGAAGAAATAGAGGAAAATACGTTTGGCCTCAATCTTATTCTTAGTTATGGCACAATACATTTCTTTTAAGCTCAGTGGGATTTCTTGGTAGTCCTGTATAAGATTATATTGGATTAACTTTTTTTAGTTGAATACAGTTCTGAATTCATGGCATATCCTGGTATGACGCCTAAGTAAATTCAAAGCACAAAAAAATGATGAGCTTTTTTCACTGTAGCTTATTTGGTACAAAGATTGTTTGCTGGAATATATAATTTCCCTGATATTTTGTGCTGCTTTTGTTTTTGCATTTATAAAAAGAGGTATGGCTATATCTTAGTTGTAAATATATGTCTTGTTTTCTACTTTTCTAGCACTTGTACAGAAAGAAAACCAAGTTATTCCCATGGGGTTTCTCATGGTTGAAAGTTTCTCATGGAAACATTTATCTCCAGGGCAGTTAATCCTGAAGATTCACACATATGCTACTAAAGCTGCTGTAATAAGTCTGCCTGCTGGGTATGTGCTGGTTTCTTTCTATGTCACTCATTAAAGAACAGAAACATTATTCTGAATCCGATCAAAGGTCTCACTGTTCCCATAGTAGCCAGCTAGGTAACTATTGAGAGGGAACCCACATCAAGCATAACCTGAGGGCAATGACATCCTGCTGTTGCTGTTTTCTGCAGATGATATTGGAGGTATAAAAGCTCGTAACAGGAGATAATATATTATATAGGTATCATATACTGTATATGTTGTACACTGGGAGGCATCAATTTGTTATCTCTCCGTAAACATGGATCTTATATTTGTTACACAGAACCACATGCATTTTGTATGTTTATGCAACCATTTGGAAACATGACTTGGGAATTCTTCACTTTCCTTTTTCTTTTCTGTTTTGATTATAGAAGCTTTGATGGATTATTTAAGCAGAAATCGTACAAGAATTACACACTACCCTTTTTTCAATCACTGTAAGAGTTTGAAAACCACCGTTTAGTGAGAAAGGTCAAGAAGAAACACGGTTTATATTTTTTTTGTCCCCTTTTCTTCATTTCTCTTTTTTTGTCCCTGTCTTTTTTCAGTCCAAAGTAATGCTTAACCAGAGCAGCACCTCTAGGCAGCTTGTAAAGAGAGTAAGAAAACAGGGAAAAATTGAATCCAAGTTTGTCTAAGGGAATAAGCAGAGAAGCTAAGAGAAATATAAATACTGAGAGAAGCTTCATTGTGACCTGCAGAGTTTATGCAATGTTTATCTTCTTGACTGAAGAAGACCCAAAACACACCTGTTCAAATGCAAGTTTATTTTCTCTTTGGAGGAGAAAGTGTATGTAGTTGAGGAAAGATGCATCTGGGAAGGTGAAAAGTTCCCAGGCAAGACAGTTGACTCTCTCCAGGAGAAGCAGAGAAAGCAAGAGAATGCTAAACCACAGAAGGAAAAATTCTTTGGCAGAGGCAAACACCTGATTCTGGAAGAATGTGACCAACTCAAGAAGCAAAAATATGAGAGACAGTAGAACTGAGAAATTGGTATCAAGCTCTTCTTTTTAGCTACCTGAGCAAGCAAAGCTTGATAACCACAAAACATTGATACCAGAAAACATTGTAGAAGACCCTCGGGCTTCAATAGCTTGAAGAAATCCAAAAGCTGTCCTGAGAAAGAAGCAGCATATCATGACTGAGGTGATTCTCTGCTTAGTAGAACTGGTTGCTGTGCACAAATTTAATATGATGTGGTGAGTTATGTCCTAAGGGCTCATTTACAGAATATGATAGAGAGATTATTGAAATTATTTAAACCTACCAATAGCTAACCTTCCCTTTTGATCCATATGAGGAGCACAAATAACCTAACCAGAAGAAACATTTTAGAAATCTAGGGACTACAAGACATTAGGAAGGAAGGTGAAGAAACTAGGAACACTGACAGTTTCTTGTTCTCAACAGTCCTGGTTGAGAAAAGGTCTTAGAGATCAACCACTGGCTTCACAGATAATGTCACCAAGAAGGGTTTGGACTCTGTGTCAGCAATCTAACTACCATAATAAAATTCCTGGGAAGAGATGGCATACATCTTACAAAAACCCGCAAAGAAATGCCTCACCAATCCCTCAACAGGTTACTAAACTAGGACAAAGGGGGTAGGATGGTAAAAGCTTAGAACGAAACATGTATCCAAGAATTGGAGAAAACGCAAGCTATTTTGTATGAAATAAAAGACAAGAAGAATTAAAGAAATTTTCAGAGAACTTTCGTATTTGTCAACAAATTAAGGTTTCACAAAGACAATTATCTATGTTAACAGTAAAAGAAAATAAAAACGATTTATGTAAAGCAAAAGATGAGTTTGCAAATAAACCAGGGAAGTATAGCATTATGAATTATGAAAAGAAAAAATATATATTGATATTATAGGAGGGAGATACTCTATTAATAAATGTGTCCATACAAAAAGCATTTCATCAATATTATTTCAATTTGTATAAAAGAACTGACATCTATCAAGAGAAAAGAGATAAATATTTTAAAGAAACAAAATTTACTAAAGATTACAGAGAAGCAGAGACAAATTATGAATGGACCTGTAACAATAAGGGAAGTTTCCGAAGCTATAAAAAAGGATTAAACTAACAAAGTGGTTGGAGCAGATGGATTATCTCGTTCTTATTATAAACGTTTTGAGGATGAATTTTTATTACCTTTATAAAACATGATGAACTCTATCTTACAGGCAGAAAAGATGCCAGAGAGTTCAAAAGGCCAATATAGCATTAATATATAAAGAAGGACAAAATATGACTTTAACAAAAAATGATAGGCCAATATCATTATTAACTCATGACTACAAGTTGTTCACAATGATTCTTGCTGGTACACTAAAATAATTTTGCAACAATTTATTCATGAGGATCAATGTGGATTTTTACTTAAAGAACAGTTAAAAACAGTGTTAGAAATGTGTTAGATATTTTGAAACAACATGATGAAAAATAATCCGCATTGGTTTTCTTAAATGAAGAGAAGACCTTTGACAATTTGAAGTGGGCTTTTTTGCTCAAGGTTCTGGAAGATATGAATTTTGGAAAGAACATTATAAACTGAGTAAGATCAATTTGTACTTCTCAGAAAGCAGAAATAATTATTAATGAAGATCTAACAAAACCCTGTGAGATAAAAAAGAGCAAAAAAAGGATGCCCAGTCCCTTATTTTGGTTCTTAAAATACTGAATAGAAATATAAGACAAGATGTTAAGATTGTGGGTGTAAAGATTAAATATAAAGTTATATGTTAAGGACTTTTGCCAGTAACAAAGAGCTTGGTGCATTAAGTAGGTTTTAGGATTAATAAATAAAAGATGAAGATATTAACAAAAATATGACAATACAAGATTAAACAGAATTGATGAATAAAATGGGTGCTAAGGTTGAGAAGAAGGTAAAATATAATGTGAATTATCTGTTATTTCAAAATTACTCTATTAAGATGTGAAATTAAGTTTAAAAAGACATCTTAAAGAGGGGAGAAACAACCATCGTCATTGCTGGAGAGAATTTCTGTGATAGAAATTAATGTCCTGGCTAGAATGAAGTTTTTGTTTCAAATGATACCTGTTTTGACAACTGATGCTCCATTTAAACAATGGCAGAAATATATATCTAAATTTGTGTGACAGGGAAAAAAAACATGAGTTAAATATAAAGTGTTACAACATGCAAAAGAAAGAGGAGAATTGGGTTTACCTGATTTGAAATGATGTTTTGCATCTTATTGTTTGATTTGGATGAAAGAGTGGCACTGCTTTTGGAGCGATGTCTCTTGGAAGGAGAAGAACGTAACCTAAGATTTGAGTGGATATATGTGGTACAATAAACTCAAGGTTAACAAGGATTTTAAAGAACATTCTGTTAGACGTACCACATTGAAAATACAGATACAAATCAAATTGTATCCCTAAACACCCTTATGGCCCTTAGCCATAAAGCATTTTATAGATGGGAAATAACAGATAAACACAAATGGCTAACTTACTGTAAGGTACTAGAATTTTTGTCAAGGGGGATGTAAAGCCAAAAGAAGAATTGATGGTGGAGAGATATATTTGCCAATGGCTGTCTTATTTATAATTATTAGAAAGATTTTAAAAATAATGATTTGAACATTACAAGACTGAGCTTGAAATGGGACTTGTGCACAAAGAATAAATATATAATTGCTAAAATGTATAAACCTTTATTGAAATTTGACACAGAACAAGTGAAAGAATGTATGATAAAGTGGACTAAAACTGCTTATACAGATGAAACAATAAGAAAATATGAAAGAATTGAAATTTACGCTATATTATTATGTTAAAGAGACTTTTTATAAAAGGATATATCATTGGCGCATGTCACTAGAGAAATTGTCTAGACTCTAGAATGTATGAAAGCACTTCAAATTTATGTTTGAAATATGGATAACAAGAAAGGATAGTTATCACGTTTGGTGGACATGTAAAAAAGCTAGAAAATGCTGGATTCAAATGGATATACTGATTCAGAGGACATTAAGATTTATATACGATTGAGACCAGAGGTGGGATTGATGGACAAACAGTTGGAAAAAGGTTATGGAACTTTATTTTGTACATGGTAACTGTACCAAGATTATTGCATGCACAAAGATGGAAAGATTTATTTTATAAAACACCATTTGGCTCGGCTGCTAGATAACTTTAGTACTTGCCTTCTCCAACCAAATTTAGTTGACCTACAATGTGCCTTTTAAAGAAAGCTACTTGGAGCGTTCT
This sequence comes from Bothrops alternatus, assembly GCA_034064705.1. Taxonomy (NCBI): domain Eukaryota; kingdom Metazoa; phylum Chordata; class Lepidosauria; order Squamata; family Viperidae; genus Bothrops; species Bothrops alternatus. The sequence continues at coordinate 3,984,238 of JARGCV010000023.1, forward strand.
AGTCTTGTTAAGTGAGGGTGGCTGGGGCCTAGAAACAATGTTTTTTTCAGTGGTAGCCTTTTAGAGAATAGCCTGCCTTTGTAACTGATATTGGCTTCTACCCTATTCAGTTCGGACATTGGTTAAATTAATTATGATGACTCAACTTTGGTTTGTTTCAGTTGTTCTTTTGATGTTTTTCTTTTTTATCTTGTTTTTTGCACTGTTTATCATGGATGTTTTAATTTTGTTGTTAATCATCAGGAATGTTAAGGATTATATTGATATACAAAATCAATCAGAAAATAATTCCAATAAACCGTTATATAATTGCTGCAATTGAGAGGTACTTTGCTTAGCCCAACTTATAAATTGATGAAAGAACTGAGATTTGTACTGGGAATTGATTTGGCTTGCTTTTCTGAGCTATTATTAGAAGTAATTCCCGTTGTGTTCTTTTAAAGTGATTCTTTTAAATGTATGCTTAAATTACAGCCTCAGTCACTAATCCACAGTATCTGGGAATAGTTAAACAGCCATGTAAGATATAACAGTTCACACTGTAAATTTTAAAAAATGAGATGAAGAGGGGAAAAAAGGCATCTTGCTTAAAATGTAGTGCGTAAGATTTGAATCCATCTCACAATGTTAGCCACTATAGTAAACTACCAGAATGATTTTTTGATTAGGCGTTATATCGCCATTGCTAGGCACGTGTTTTTGCAGGTTAAATGAAATGCAGATTTCCATGCGTTGCTTATTTTAGTCTGGGAATTTTTATATCCACTTTTTTTCCTATTATGTGTAAATAAATAGGATGAATGTTATATTTGGAAAATTTTAATTACTTTCACGTGTTGCTTTTTTAAATGTAGCCGCCACGTGTTGCTTTTTACTGCAAGTTCTCCCATAGGACACAATATCCATCTGTGTAGCATGGTGCCATGTGTATTTGGTGAAGAGGATATAGTTCTACCAAATCTTGAAAAGGTATTTGTTATCATAGTAACTGGATTTGTGTTCTCATTGACTATTACTTACTTTATGATGTTTTTTTTCTCCCCTTTTCATTTCATTTTATTTACAGTCTCTATTTTTGTTTCATACTTGGCTTTGAAAAATAAAGCAGCTAGGGCTTGCTTGAAAATATTGGGTTTTAGTAGCATTGCATCCTAGGGTCACCATGAGTCAATGCAGTTGAGGAAAGGATTGTATTAAGCATTAAGTTTAGATATGAGATGCAGCCTTTTCCTGGTGAGATTAGATAATGCATCATATCCGTGGAGTCATGACCTGATGACACTTGCACTACGTGGGTTTTGATGGTTTGCTTTGGTGATGTCACTGATTAGAGGAATTGATGAGCATTATAAGTTAGTATATACTACATCAGCGGTTCTCAACCTGTGGGTCGCGACCCCATTTGGGGTCGAACGACCATTTCACGGGGGTCGCCAAACAACGCAGTCCGCCATTTTTTCCCCTTTTCTCCTTGGCCGGCACAGGGGGCAACACCGCGCATGCACGGGGTAGCACCGCACATGCGCGATGCGGGCCATCGTGCCGCACATGCGTGACACGGGCCGTCCTGCGCACACCGCACATGCACGATGCGGGCCGTTGCGCCGTGCATGCGCGGCGCAGGTCGGGATCACAGCCTGAAAAAGGTTGAGAACCGCTGTACTACATCAACTTACACATTGGGCATATGAATATACTTGGAATAGTTCTTCAGTTATTGGCAGGTAAAATATGTCTTTCCCTTCCCCAGGAGAGCTATCGTTTTATGGAACAAGCTGCTGCTATAATGAAAGCCATTGGAAATGTATTAATTAATTATGGGAATGCAGAAAATCTTCCCAAAGCTATAAAAGCCCTGGAATTAACACATTGCCCCCCTAGTCTTTATGGCACAGGAATAGCTAGAGAACATTCTAAGGTAAAAAAAAAAGAAAAGAAGACTAACTTGTACAGGTAGTCCTCAACTTACAATTCATTTAGTGACTGTTCAAAGTTACAACATCACTGAAAAAGTGTCTTATGACCGGTTTTCACACTTTTCGACCATTGCAGCAATCCTCATGGTCACGTGATGAGAATTTGGATGTTTGGCAGCTGACATATATTTATGACGGATGCAATATCCCGGGGTCATGTGATCCCCTTTTGCGACCTTGTGACAAACAAAGTCAGTGGGGAAGCCAGATTCACTTAACAACCGTGTTACTAACTGAACAACTTCAGCCAGACACTTAACAACTGTGGCAAGAATGGTTGTAAAATGGACAAAATTCATGTAATAACTTTCTCACAGCAACAGAAATTTTGCACTCAATTGTGGTCATAGGTTGAGGACTACCTGTATATGCTCTTTCATTGATTGTTTCTTAATGCTGTCTTTCATATAATTAATATGTTTAAGAAAATATGCTATTAATTCAGAATAATTTAAAAAGTCTTGGCATTTTTCAATGCTGACAAAAAGCCTAGGCCAGATACCAGTTACAAATCATCTAAGACAGTGATGGCAAACCTTTTAGAGACTGAGTGCCCAAACTGCACTTATGTATGGTCGGATGCCAGGTGGGCGTGGCCAATTGAGTGGGTGTGGCCCATTGGGTGGGCGTGGCTGTGGTGGTAATGGCAGACTGGGTGAGATTAAAAGTTCAATCAATCAATTCCAACTTTGAAAGATCTTTTTTTTTCACGAGAAATTGAAATTGATTGATTGATTGAACCTTTCTCTTTTTTTTGCACACGGCAGCGAAGGCCTAAAGCGAAAAGGTTTTATAAAACCCAGCTGAAGGCCTAGGACTGGGGCGATGGTGCGTGTGCCCAAAGAGAGGGCTCTGCGTGCCACCTGTGGCACACGTGCCATAGGTTCGCCACCACGGATCTAAGAGGATCCAAACCAACTTTATCATGTTTTCTGTGCTCTTGGGCATAGAACAGAAGGTCATAGAACCAGATACTTTGCTCTCAGCTAATAATACTTAGACTTCTCTGGCTGCTATACGATTGTTCCTTAACCCATAGGATGCAAATCCTGTCTTCTGAGGGTGTAGATCTAATCTTGGAATCCCATTTGCAATAACTGCAGAGAGCTTTGCAGCCATTGCTTCTCAGGTGACAAGAATTTTTACAAGCAGGGAATCTATAGGAACCATAGCTGTCTTATTCCCAGATATGCTCCCAAAACAGCACCTAATGTTTACAAGTCTCTCAGATGGTGTGAATTTTGTTTTTTGAAAACCAATATATTATGATCAGATAAATACATCTGATGCTGTGAATAAATATTTTACAATATCTTCTTAGCAAAACTGGATAATATCAAGTCAAATTTCATATTGTAAGAAAATAACCCATTTATACGATAGGAGTAAAAGCTAGTTCCCAAATGTTTATGGAGATTCTCAGTCATCCAGGTCATGGTTGTCCCAAAGCCAAACGTGCTTTTTCAAGAGGCAATTGGACTTTCAAGTTTGAAAGAGGGGTCAGAGATGACAGAATTGAACAGCCCCCTCTCAATAGAGGGGGAGGGATACAATATCATTTATTTCCAGTCTACAACACAATCCTTTCAGCAGTTCCAAGAAGGAACCACTTGCACACCCATTTGCACCACTTAGGTGACCTTGAGGACACAGATAAACCTTCAAGTGGCCTCAATGACTCTCTAAAAGAATGAAAATGACCAGCTGTCTACAAGGAATATAAATCCTTCCATTCCCCACCATCCAGTCAGAGCTGAAGAAGCTTCTTGGATGAGAAGTGAAAAGTCTTCAAAGAAAAACAAGAAAGTCCACTTGCCTCTAGTTCCCAAATAAATAGACTCATCTATTTTCTTGACTTTGTTTTTTCTTAGTTATAATATACAATAGATCAGGGGTTCTCAACCTTGGCAACTTTAAGACTTGTGAACTTCAACTCCCAGAATTCCTCAGCCAGAAAGCTGGCTGAGGAATTCTGGGAGTTGAAGTCCACAAGTCTTAAAGTTGCCAAGGTTGAGAACCCCTGCAATAGATAGATAGATAGATAGATAGATAGATAGATAGATAGATAGATAGATAGATAGATAGATAGATAGATAGATAGATAGATAGATAGTGTGCATGTGTGTATATATAATATAATAATGGTCTGTTTTCTTGGTTATAATATATAAAATGTATATGAATATTTATTTTAATTAATTTGCTGCTGTTATTTATTTAGGCTTTCAATAATGCTTTTTGGCATCTGATGAAACAAATATTAGGGAATGTTCCTTCCAATTATGAATTTGCTTACAGAAGTTTTACACTGGATTTTAAGCTCAATGATGTTTCTGTTGAAGACTCTGAATCCTCAGGTAAAATAAGAACGTCTGACAGAATTTATCAGCAATATTTGTCTTTAAATATTCTATTGATAATTGAATTAGAGGGAAGATCAGTGAATATTGTAAATCCAGCCATTCTGATATTGACAAACAAAAAGCATCATTGTTAAGCATTCCTTCATTAAAATGGTAAATGTCCTTTTTATCCCTCAGACATCTAAAATAAGACAGCTGATTAAATTCTATATTATTAAGCCTATTTGAGGAAGTTAAAGTCAGTGGTGGGATTCAGCCAGTTCGCATCACCTCAGCAGAACTGGTAGCTAATTTTTTGTTGTCCAAGTCCAGAATGGACTTCCGGAAGTGGCATCCACACAGAGAACCATATTTGAATCCCACCACTGGTTAAAGTGTTTAATTTTTATTTTTTTGGACATTTATCATTCCTTGAAAATTGAAGGCAATAGTCTAAAGAATTTGCCCAGAAACTATGCCAAGATGGTGAGAGTGAATGGAGACCATATCCTTTTCCCCAGTAACATATTCATATTTTTTACCACAGGATCTTCTTCCACGTAAAGCCCTCTAATCCTCCAGAACCTGTTTTGATAATATGGGAAGCTTCAGAGAAAAAAGTGGAATCAATTCTTTCCCATTCTGTAAATAAAAACTATTCCCATTCTTAGGAAGACACATTGGATTCTAACCTTCATATTTATTTATTGATTTCATATTAAATGCATTAAGTGCATATGCATTTCAGGCATTTCATCAGAGCCCATTGACTTGGAATCCCTATTGTGGTGCCTGAGTCATTGATATGCCCATGGCACTATGTTGCCCTCCTCTGGACTTATTTTATACCTGGCCATACTACTATGTGAAATGATGGACTGGAATAGAAGTGGAAACATAACCATTTTTCTGTCGATTTCCCTGGTAGTAATAACTGTATTTCCTTCTTTGTGTATGCTGTTGATCATTGAAAGCTAGTGAAGTGATCATTTTAAAGTTTGGACACAGCCTTCAATATGCATTGGGCACGGCTTCATTTCACACAGCCCAACCTACTCTTATATAAATGTGACATCTAATACTGAATACATAACCATATTACGAATATATAAATGGATTTCAAGTTTTTAAGTAAAACCTAAAATTATAGTCTTCATAATTTTTTCCCTCAGTTTTGGAGCTGCAGTCATTTCAACCCCAAAGCTACCAAATAATGGCACTGAAGATTAAGAATTTTCTTTAGCTCTCCCTTCCCTTTAGTGGTCTTTTGGATTTTTGCAATTAAGATTTAGTGGCCCTAAACACTTGCAGGAACTTAGCAAGACCATTGAAAAAGTTTCAGTCATAGATATGTTTTGAAATTTTAACTGGATTTCAATATTGATTAGTTCCTGACAGAAAAGAGAACGTGTCTCTTACCTAAATTTTTTGGATTTTTCTAGTCTAGAATATTTCTAACTTTGATAAATCAGGTATATTAATTATATTTTTTTAAAAATATATAATTCTTCTATATCTTACAACTTCATTTTTTTAGTTGATAGTCATGCTTTGAATGAAATTAAATGACACTCAGCTTTTGAAGCTTTTCTTCATAAGGAAGATATTCATATGATGTGACCATTTCAGTTTTTTGCAGTCATTTTCCAATGTCTTTGTGAAATTACATTCAGTATTCTAACAATCAGCACACTACTCATTTATATGATCATGATATGGTGCTGTTTTATTTTCTGTCCCTTTTGGTATAAGCACCGAGTTTACATTTTTGGATTATACCTCTGTAGTCTTTCTGAGGTTTCCCTTGTTTAGGATTTTATTGTTATATGGGTGTGCATATTTTTTTTCTTGTGCATTGATATATAATTTGGGATACATAAAAATCAGTACTTACAGAACAGAGTTCACTATTAATACTTAGAACTCATCATAATACTATTTAAAAAATCATATGGTCATTTATTTTTAACTGCTTTTTCAAGCAAAAAGCTCTCTTAAGGTTTTCACAAGTGGGATCATAGAACAGTTTAAAAGAAAGAGGATAGTTCATCGTAGCTATATAAAACATTTCTTTCCAAGTCATCCATTGTGTTTTATGAATGCTATGAATTTAATTTTTGTTGTGCTATGTATATATTGCATATATATTTATGTATTTTCAGATGCAACAGAGGTAAGTTTTTCTGTTTGGCAGAATAGAGAGTCTACCCCTGAAGAAGAGGAAGCTGCAGTTAAACTGCAAGCCATGTGGAGAGGAACATACATCAGGCTACTGATGAATAGCAGAAAACCAGGTCAGGATTCTTCAGATTAATCTATTCGTTACTTTTAAAACAGTGGAAATTTTTAATGGGATGTTTGGGAGAAATGTAAAATTATTTATTATTAATACTTTCATGGTGTGTCAGGGATGCATCCAACTCTAAGCAACTTTTTATTCATTTATAAAGACAAAAATTAAAACATAATCCCCTTGGAAAGAAGTTTTACAAGGACTAGAGAAAAATATATTCACATAGAAACAGATTCAGAAGTTGCCACACATATCTGCCAAATTTAATTCCAATAAATATGCTTGTAGCACATTTTTAGTCAAAGCTTGGTTTACCTGAAACTGCATAAAATCAGCTAATAAGGATCCAATTATTCAGATTCTGATCTGCCACCAAATTAAAAAAATGTGAGTAAAACATTTCTATAAAACATCTGAGCAGTTATTAATTAGACAATAGAAAATAATAAGTGCTACTCAATTATTCTAATTACTAATATTAAAAAACTATCCTTCTGAATCACCTATTAATTAGTTTGGAATGACTACTCGTGATTATTTTATCTATCCATTTTCATACGTCAAGCTTAAAAAAAGAAAAACAGATTTATTTTTAAACAACCCCCAATATGCCACATAAAAAAAATTTCAAAATGCAAAATTAAGATTAATACCTTTTAGAACTGTAGTTTAGTATAAAATTCTGGAAGAAACTTAAGAAAAAGAGATAAAATAAAATACATTAATTATCATAAGAAGTTAAAACAAATGTTCTACAAAGATTCCCAAAAAGGACATATTAAAATTGCTGAACAGGGACTTCTCCCCTCAATCAGAAGGTGTAACTCTAACTTAAGAAATAATAAAAATGTAAAAGTAAACAGGCTACTGTTTCTTGATCTTTTGCTCCTGGGGGAAAAAAATGTCAGCAGCTTCAAGAACTGAGAATTTATTTAGCCAATATCTAGGCTGAAAATGTGGTTGGATATAGAAAATAAGTTTGCCTTCCACTAAATGTGCCTCATTATACAGCTTAGGTTTCTTCACTATCCCACGAAATCATAATTTTCATACCTTTCCATTTGAAATGAGTCGTTTCACAATAGAAACTTGGTCCAAATAGTATAGATCGGATCCTATCTCTTGCTACCATTTCTTCTAGTTGCATAGGATTTTATTAACTTCTTTTTTGAAGCTCTTCATCTCTGACAAATTGTTTTTCCAATAAAATATCGTTCTGAAAAGTTGCACTGGTATGTGAATGTACTTTGACAAATATTCAGGAAATCACATGTCTGTTTTCTGTCCAGCTTTTGAAAAAAAACAGCTAGTAAACTTTGGGGATACAACAAGTGATCATGAAAAATATGATCGCCATCACTCAAGATTGTGAGGTCACACAAGCAGAGTCAGTCTGATTCGTATGTGCATGGATAAAGTATTCAGATATGTTAAAGTCTAGCCTAGAATTTTATTTATAGAATTAGATAGAAAGTAATTTAAATCTATACAATACTTGGATAATACAAGCTATCATTGTACTACAAATATTCACCTTATATTACGTAACGGTTTATTTTTTTTTCCTTTTGTAATTTTAGGCACAAAGGAGAATGCTAAAGTCAAAGAAACACTTCAAAAGTTGTGGGCTGTAATTGATCCAAATTTTGAACAATGTTCTTTAATGTTTTTGAGGTAACACATCTCTTGCAATATCATATTTGTCAAACCCCATAATATGATAGCCACCCAGAGTTTGGTGTAAGATGAGTGACTGTCTATATTTCTGTGCTATCTTTTACAGAGATATATTTAAAAGTAAATGTAAGTCAGTTGAAAAATATCGCTGCTATGAAGATGAATGGACTAAGACAACTTTTGCTGATTATACTGTAACCTACGGGGATCAACAAGCAAATGTTTGGTTTGTAGTCTTCAGGTGAGTTTATTATTGATATAACCCGCCAGCAATCTGAAATAAAATTTATTTTACAGTTAATTCTCTTAATATACCTGAGACCCAAATATCCACATAGTGAAGTTTCCTAGTATATGTTCCCCTGTCCAAATCTCAGATATCTGCCTTATAACTAAAAAGTGTGTCCTTTCAGGTAAATCTCAGCAATCTCTTTTTCTGTTAAGTATTCTTTCAGTTTCTGCCTTCCATATCACAAACATGAAAGACTAAATTTCATTTTAAACAAGTTAAGTCTGAGATGTGGAAAGAAACTTATTATATGACTTCCGCAGTATTTTTTTTATTTGAAAAATAAAGCAATACTTTCATTTTTTTTCTGTTGACCGGACATGAACATTAATAAACATTTTTTAAAAAGCCAAACCTCTTTCTAAATTGCTATACTCAATGGCTACTTCAAAACCTCTCAATGTAATATACATTTCCTATGTCAACTATCCAAATAACTGCAGGGCATCTCTTAGCAGCTTATATATATATCAAAATGTTTATTTGAATAAATATTGGCTTAGAAGCAGAGCTTACAGTATTTTAGTGTGAAAATTTAATAACATTATGGATATGCATGCAAACAAATTAGAAATAGACTTATTCAAAAAATCTTAATATAACTAAAAAGTGTGTCCTTTCAGGTAAATCTCAGCAATCTCTTTTTCTGTTAAGTATTCCTTCAGTTTCTGCCTTCCATATCACAAACATGAAAGACTAAATTTCATTATAAACAAGTTGAGTCTGAGATGTGGAAAGAAACTTATTATATGACTTCCTCAGTACTTTTTTTATTTGAAAAATAAAGCAATACTTTCATTTTTTTCCCATTGACGGGCATGAACATTAATAAACATTTTTTAAAAAGCCAAATCTCTTTCTATACTTTCTGTACTCAATGGCTACTTCAAAACCTCTCAATGTAATATACATTTCCTATGTCAGCTGTCCAAAGAATTGCAGGGCATTTCTTAGCAGCTTATATATATATTAAATAAATATTGGCTTGGTAGCAGAGCTTACGGTATTGTAGTGTGAAAATTTAACAACATTATGGATATGCATGCAGACAAACTAGAAATAGACTTATTCAAAAAGTCTTAATATAAAAGAAGTTATTTTTAACTCTTCTTTTTATTGTAGAGAAGTATTTTACTTTCCGGAAGACATGATTATTGTACCAAAAGTTTATTCAACAGTACCAACCTGTGTATTGCATGTTGTTGACAATGACACATTACAGGAAATTCCTCGAGTCTTTCTCAGAGTTGCACCCTATCTTTATACAAAGAACAAGGTGAGATATATAAACACCTTAATCGTAATCTTCATAGTAATGCCATTCATTCTCTTTTTTTTGCTACACCCAAACACACACACACACACACACTAAGAGTGTGTGATACAATTCAAACTAAAGAGTCAATATTAAAAGAGACAGCGATTCAATATCTGATGACAAACTGATTAGGCTAAGCTGCTTTGAACTTTAATTTAAAATTTTAATTTAAGAATCAATTCAAAATAAATTCATTGATAGTCTGTACTAGAAAAACTTTCAGATTCTTGAAGCTTTCATTTTTAAGTATCCTCTTAAACATTTCAATTAATTAACTTTTCATTTTAGAAAGGATATACTTTCATGGCTGAAATTCAGACTGGTGAATCACCTGTGCCGGCTGGGAAAGTAAGGCTTCGGCTCATAAGTTCTTACTCTCCCCTTCCATTTCTCTCTCGTGAAGCTGTAAACAACATGTTTGCTGTTAAAGAAGTTAAAGACTATTATTTACCAAATGATAAGCATATTATATTCAGGTAAAATATGAAAAAGGCAAAGTTATTTGCATATTATTATTACTAGCACTATACATTTCATGCACAGAAATTATTTTTAGTATGTAACGTCAGAGGGCTGAGCAAGTACTTGAAAAGGAATATTTCACATGTAGAAATGCTCAGAAGCAGCTTACAAAGCAATTGTGCAAGCCTGGAAAAAGACACAAGTTACACAGCCTTTTGTGTGTGTGTTTATGGGGAGTGGTATAATAGGTCAAATGCAGGTGATACTACAATTAATAATGTAATGAAAGGTAATACATACTAATAAATACACTAAAAACTACTTCAGTACAATTTGCAATTCTTTCCATCCTGATCAGTACATTTCATTACAGTATTTTTCTAATGAATAATATTAATTAAAAATATTAAAGATTAAGGCAGATGATCTAATATTGCTGGATATTTGTTTAGAACAGCGGTTCTCAACCTTTTCCGGGCCTTGACCCCGGCCCGCACCGCGCATGCGCGGCGCGACGGCCCGCATGCGCATGCACATGCGCGGCATGATGGCCTGCATTGCGCATGTGCATGCACGGCGTGACGGCCCGCATTGCGCATGCGTGGCGCAACAGCCCGCATCACGCATGCGCGATGCTGCCCCCTGCGCCGGCCGAGGCAAAGTGGAAAAAAAATGGTGGACCAAAAAAAAATGGCGGACCAAAAAAAAATGGCGGACTGTGGTGTTTGGCGACCCCCGTGAAATGGTCGTTCGACCCCAAATGGGGTCGCGACCCACAGGTTGAGAACCGCTGGTTTAGAAATATAAGAGGCAGCATGAATAAAAGAATTGCTTTCCAGTTCCAGTTTTGTTATTGGCTAGAATTAGATAAACATATAATGAATAAATACACCAAAGGAAAAGGGAGGCACATTAGTATGCCATAGTCTCACGGCCAAGAGGAAACTGAATCCATTCACCTATTTCAAATTACTCTACAGGTCTGAATGTAAAGTTCACACTAAATAAAAACAAGAGTGCTGGACTTATAAACTAGTTACTTCTTTTCGGTGGAGATAATTTAAAAATGGTATTCCCTATCAGCGGCCAGATTTTCCAGCATAATTCCACCCGACATGTTCAGATCAAAATTAATATAAGAAAACTGAAGCTCTAACAAAGCAAAGGAATTAAAATTCTAGAAAGACAATGGAAGCTGTGGGACATCTGTTAAGACTCCCCTGAGAACAGCTTCTTAGGTAGAAACTATTCATGACAACCTTCCTTAATCTGGTGTCCTTGGTGTATGTTGGGTTGACTCCCATATCCCAGCCATTGGTTGTGCTTTGGGGTGAGGGGTGGGTGATTATTGGAGATATAGCACAAAATATCATATGGGGATCGAACTGGGAAAAGTTATTCAGTGTACTTATTTAGCTTGTTGTTCATTCTCATTGAGGTGTTATTACTAGTGAGTAAGAAATAGCTTTCACTTTCTTTTGAGACACTTTTAAATATTAAATGTTAACTCCATTTTCATTGTAATATTGTAACATTGGTGCTCTACGTATTTGAATAGCAGCAAATAGGTTTTTCTAAATATATACAGTATATAATTTTCATATCAAACCTTATTTTCACAGGACTTAGAAACAGTGTTGTCTTGAATAAAAATAAAATAGAATTTGATTTGCTGAAGAGAATTACATATGACATTATTGTTTATTTGTTTTCTGTCTTGATTTTTTCCCCCTTTAGATATTTAGTAAAAGTTACAATACCACTTATTGCTACTGTGCAGGTACAGACTTCTAAATCGGATACTATAATTAAACTACAAGTTCTGGATTCTGAAGAAGAGATGGCGAGCTCTACTGGGAAGGGTCATGTTATCATTCCTGCATTTCATTTCATGTCTTCTGAAAGGCCTTTAAGTAGTCTGTGTCAGTATTCTATGCTTTTGCTAGATGACAATGATGATTGTGATGATGGCAATCTTGAATGTATTTTTATGTATGTGTGTATGTATGTATGTATGTATGTATGTACGTCTGTATGTATGTCAATAATGTTTTCACTAGGAATTTGATTTGTTATGTTTCCTGCTGCAAAGTATAGTAGCTAATCAGGGTTTTATATGGCACTGTTAATGACTAGAAATGGTTTTCTACAGAGTCCCATGCTGCTGCCCTACAAGGAACCGTAGTAGCAATGTGCTTGCCATTTAACCTGCTTGTCTCACAAAGGAGTGAGTGCCACAGTAACCAAATATTTGACTCCTCTTTTGACAGTCTTTTATATATCTCCAAATCAACTCCAGAAAGATGAAAGATTTTATTGAATATTGTAAGCCACAGATCTACACCTTACATAGCAAAACAGCTAAAACTATAGTCTTCCCCTTTCAGTTAGCTGGAGCATCCTAATAACTCCCATTAATCAATCTTTTCACAGAATCCAATCCATAATATTGTATCATCAAGCATTAAAAATTGAAGAGTGGTAGAAAAAGGGAAACTGCACGACTATAATCCAGTAATCCAGGGTTTCTCAAATATTGCAGTATTGCAACTCTCTAAAATTATAAATGAATTTGTGTGACACATCCTCACCTTTGAGGTTTGGATTAACAATAAATATATTTATTTATTTATTTATTTATTTATTTATTTATTTATTTATTTATTTATTTATTTATTTATTTATTGAAGCAGCACATTTTTTCAAGCATCTCTTCAAAGAAACTTGTTTTACTTGCCTTTGTTTGTTCCAGTAGAATAATTAGTTTTGAAGTATAAATAAAGACCAGTGAATCACAACCCTTTAAAGAAGTGAATCATTGAAAATGTATTTCCCTTGGGAAGGGAATCCCTTGTTTGGGAATGCTTGTCTTTATATAAGTCATTTACTTTATCAAGATCATTGTCAGAGGCCATTCTTTATGTGTGATGGCACTTGTTAACTTGTTGTGGGTCTAGTATTGTTTAGTTCACTGTTAGTCTAGTATAACCCTGCTTAGCTGGATGTTGATTACTGGCAAGATGTTTTGACTTTTTCATTTCCTTTTTGGCTTTTTGATTGTCTCTGTTGAATGGTATGTAGATGTTTTTTATCTTTGTATGTCTGTTGATGGCTGATCTGTCTGAGTGCCAGGAATTCTCTAGTGTTTTTAGTCTTGGTTTGGTCTGGGATGCTCACAGTTTCCCACAGTTTTCCAATTGAAATTATGATGAAGTCTGTCCATGTGTTGGAAATAAAAGAGTTTTCATGTCTTCTGATTGCTGGTTGGTGTTTGTGGATGTGCTCTGCTAGTCTTCTTCATGTTTGTCCTACATAGTGTCTATTATAGTCCTTATACTGTATGTTGTAGATGTCTCCTGTTTATTCTTCTGGGGCTGCAGATCTTTTGATTTACTTAGAATGTTTTGGAGGTTTGTATGCTATGGTGATGCCAGATGCTTTTGCCACCCGTTTTTCTTTGGACTCAAACTTTGTTTATCAGACTATTGTCTACACTGCAGCTCTTTCTCCTGTCTCCCAAGGTCATTCTCACATTACATAAACCTCCTGTAATCTTCAGTACTGATGATCATGGTATCCTTCTGGACTACTGGTTTGGGAGTTTATTGTTCAGGCAGGCAGTTCTCATTAGTGATATTAGGGACAAGGAGAGGTCAATCCTTTGGGCACTCTGTTATAGGGTTGCCTCAGTGTCCAGTTCTTCTATTGTGTTTAGCCTCTACATGAAACCATTCTGAGAAGATTTCAGCTGATTCAGCATGAGGTATCATCAGTATGCTGGGTAACTCCACCCACCCCGGGCCCAATTCGAGATGTGATAGAAATTCTAACTCATTGCCTGGGTGGGGAGAAACAAAAGCAAAATTCAACCAAAACAAGACTGCTGTTCATTTAAAAGCCAGGACTAACTTTGCCTCTTGATTTAATTGTTCATTCCCAGAGAGAAAAGCCTTGCAATCTAATTAAATAAATACGTCATGGACTCAGAACTTCTATCAGAAAAGAAGATGGAAGTCATGGCCATGTGAGCTTTAATCTTCAGCTGGTTCACCAGTTGCAGCCTTAGCTGAAACATGATGTATTGAGAAGAATTGCTTGTGCTTTTACCATCTCCCAGTTATATAACTGTATTCAGGAATGCTTTTGAGTACCAGTCAGAAACTTCTGGTGATCCAAAATGCAACAGTTCATGTGCTCACTATTCAGTGGTGGTACTACATTATTATATCATTGCTGCAGGAGTTTGCATGGTTATTAGTATGTTGCTGAATACACTGAAGAATTCAATTGCTTTCTTAAAAACCTTATATGGTTCAGAGCCTGAGTATTTAAGAAGTTAATTCTCCCTGATTAAGATGGCTAAGAGCATCTGCTAAGGATCTCCAACTACCAGGAAGTGCAACAAAAAGATCTGTTCTCTGTGAGGGCTTCTCTCTTAGGAAACAGCCTCCAGCTGAGGTGAGAAGGAACATCATTTTCATGATCTTCTGGAAACTGGTAAAAATCTATTTCTTCTGGAAGGCCTTTAAGAATTTACTATATGGAGTTATTGTCAGCAATATTCGTCTTAATTAAGGGTACTTGGTGTTCTCTGAGTTTGGTTTTTTTTTTCTGCAGATGTTTCATTACCAGACTAGGTAATCTGAAGAAGTGGAATTTGCTGCTTGTTTGTGTATAGGAGCTTGTCCCGCCAATATTGGTTGGAGGTTTTTCTTGATGGTTCCTTGATTTGAGTATTGTTTCTTCCTTGATTGTTACTGTTGTTGTTTGTTGCTTATCAGATATTGTCTACTAAGGAAGACATGCCTTGATTTTTTTATTATATCTTTTAATTGGGATATAGATGGAGTTATCGCTATAGTCTACATATTTTAGTATTATTTGTTTTTATCTTGGTATCTAAAATCTAAATGTCATCAGAAACAACTAATTATTTCTACTGATAGAATCTTTACACATCATGCATTTTGGTGTGTATTGCCTAATTCCAAGTTAAGATTTTAAAATATTTTCACAGGGAATGAATTTTAACGTTCAAAAATATTTTTTTCTATGCTTCATGAATGCTTCGCCACCTTGTAATAAGTCTTTTTGGGAAAGTATGTGAGGCAGCTGTAGTTGCAAATGATAAAAGGAATCAATCAATAGATCAGTAAAAAAAGGATATTTCTACAATATATATGATACAATATTATTCAAAAAATGATACTCGTTTGAATCCTTTTAAAGTTATTCTTCCTTTCTCAGCAACAGCAAGTAAAGGCGGTGTAGTGCAAAGTACAGGCAAAAAAGAAGCTGAAGTTGTAGCCCCAAAGAAGAAAGGTACAGTAACAGCTCAGAAGACCGTTAAGTCTTCGTCCAAGGCATCACAGGAAGGCTCAGCTTCAGCAGAAGAAGATATTCCTTCTCTTCCTACCGTTGATGAAAATTTGCTTCACCAGGTGAGGGATATGAATTAATATTTAGAACCTTAAATGCTTTCCTAGTGGAATAAGCATCCTACCCCGAGTTTGTCCTGTGTGTTTCACCAAGATGATTCAGGATTTGGTAAAACTTGGTGTCATGAGATTTTCTCACAAGCATGGCAAAATCTTGCGACAAAGAAAACAAGCCTGATTTCCATACGTGAATTTTGCATACAGTTTTACGACTATTTCTCCGTTTTGATCCCTCCAAGCTCTTTTTCTTTGCCCAAGGAATGGCTAAATCTTTTGGGTTATTTTAGTAATGTCATTTGATTTCATTTCCACGGGATCTGCAATAAAAGGTTTATTTTCTGAAATTATTCAAATGTATCAATGTATATTAAATTATGGGTGTTATCAAAATGTTTAATTTGACAAGCAATAAAGATTGAACTTTAACAAAATGCCATGTTCTTTGTAATTAAGCTGTTGATTTGTGTGATTCTAGTATGGTTATTAAATTAACAATTTTATGAGATTTAATGTTATGGATTTTGGCTTTTTACTAAGGCTTTATAGTTCAATTACCATGGATTTTTTTTGTTTATTTTTATGTTATAGCCTAGATTTTTCATAGCTTATATTATAGCTTAGAGGTTTTACAGTGGACTGTGATGATATACAGTTGGACTACCAAAAATAGTATTAACCTTAAAGAATAGCAAATTTAAATGAAATTCAAATGAAGATAGAAGTTGCCACTGACATATTAAGCTGAAAGATCAGATATGTTGTTTTTATATAACTGCCATGGTCAAATTCATCAAACATCCTATTTTAGCTCTTCTTTCCTTCCATTATCTCAAGCTACAATGGTTTAAAATAGCAGTCAAGGAGAATGTTATTGACTTAAACCAATAACTTTATATATGAAATTGTAATATATTGTTTTTCAATTTTACAGACCCACAAATATATTATACAAGCTTCGGTGTTATATAATAGTTGGCCACTTACTGAAAGTCAAATTGTATTTGTTCAGGCACTAAAAGAATTAGAAAAAAATGAAATCAAAGGTAAGTCACTGTGTTAGGTATTTATTGATGAAAAGTGTCATAGCAGTTAAAATTAATTCTTAATATGCTGTATTAATCCATTTATTTCCAATATATCACCACTTTCCAGTGTGACTCTTGATAGTTTACATAAGGGCAATAAAAACACAGCTAACAATGAATAAAAACAGTAAAACGAATAAACCACTTTAAATAACAATGAATGATATCCTATCATCCAGTCATAATAAGAATCAAACGCTCCAAAGTGATGGAACTCCTGAAGAAATACTGCCCCACCTCTTTACCTCTCTACATGGGGCTCCCCTTGAAGTGCATGCAGAGGCTTCAACTGGCGCAGAATGCGGCCGCACGGGTGGTAGTGGGGGCACCCTGGCGGGTACGAATGGCCCCCATCCTGCACGAGCTGCACTGGTTGCCGGTGGCTTTCCGGGTGTGCTTCAAGGTATTGGTTACCACCTTTAAAGCGCTCCATGGCATAGGACCCAGTTATTTACAAGACCGCCTTCTGCCAGTAAATACCTCCCATCGACCAGTTCGCTCCCACAGAGAGGGCCTCCTCAGGGTGCCATCGGCTAAGCAGTGTCGGCTGGTGGCGCCCAGGGGGAGAGCCTTTTCTGTGGGGGCACCGACGATGTGGAACGAGCTCCCCCCAGAACTCCGGATGTGTCATGATCTCCGCACCTTCAGAAGAGAATTGAAGACTCATCTCTTCAATCAAGCCGGCCTGGCCTAGATCTCCTCGGGTTTTAAATTTTTAAACAAGGCTGTTCGGGTTTTAGAATTGGGTTTTTAACAGATTTTTAGTAACAGCCTTGTATTAATTTAATTTAATTTATTTTTAAATATTTATTGTTATTATATGTTTTATTGGGTTGTAAACCGCCCCGAGTCCTACGGGAGAGGGGCGGTATAGAAATTTAATAAAACTAAACTAAACTAAATGAGGGAGTGTCAGCTCATTTAAAGTGTCTAGCAGTTAAAGCATTCATTCTCAGAATGACCACATTTTGTTAATTATACGGATAAGCTTATGATAATATTAAGAGTGCAAGGAAAATGGACATGGAAGAAAAGGAAAGAAGTAAAAGCACAAGTCCTAAACAAAATCATACAAAAATATAAACTAATCTCTCAACAGAAGAAATATTAAGTAGACAGAAGAAAAGAGGGTACATAAGCTGCTTGGAACAGAATGAAATGAATTATGCCAATGGAAAATATGAAAAAAGAAATGAAATGAAAAAAGAAAATATGAAATGAAAGAGGCTGTGGATTGCTGGAAAATGCAAACAAGAAAATAATTGCTATAAAAAAAGAAGAGAAATATTTTCTGCGAAGCATAGAGAAAAAGATACCAAATACAGCACAAAAAAATGTTTCTGCTTAAAAGAGACAAAACGGTTTTTTGGAAGCATTTTTTTTTTCAAAATAGATGAGGAGGGATAAACAATAGGATTCCAGTACTTCTGGGCGTATTGTTATACAAAAGAATTATCTTAGGAGAAAAAAAAAATAAATTTAGTGCAATGAGAATGGGATATCTAAATGTGTGTGATGAAAAGAAAAAGATGGGAAATGAATGAATGCTGAATGAATATGGATTGAATACAAATGTGAGTGATCAATATAAAGGAAATACATTGAAGTGGTTTCTAAGACGGAATGAATCGCAAAGTGAATATATGAAGAAAGAGTGAATAAGTTTAGAAGACGACGACCAAGTCATACAACTTTAACATGTACATGTTATAAGCAGGCAAACTGAAGAAAATTAAGATAAATGTACATAAACATATATTATAATGAAGCCAGATAATTTTGGAAAGTATGCACAGTTGGGAATAAGTGTATTGAAATCAATGTGCATATGTCTTTTCATGGATACAGTTTAATTTTGTTGCAAAATATTTAAAATAATATAGAACAGGAAAACTGTCAGGAAAACTAGAATGTGATTGAAACTAAAACTGACAGATTCTGTTATGTCTACCCAAATGTACTCTACTGGTAATTTCCAGAACGTTATGCATTAATAGAAAATGTCTGCTTCAAATCTTAACATTTCTTATTTCATAATATAAGGCAACAGTGCCATCTGCAGTAAATTATTATTCTCTAGTTTAAGTAGCTAGAGCACAGCATGTAGATCATTTTTGACATTTTTAAATTAATGGAGAAAAAGTATAAATTTTAGAAGTTGTCTCCTGGTTTAATTCCAGTAGAAAACGTATGTATTTATGCTAGGAAATGAATGCTGAGGAGAAGACACCATTTTAGTTTAAAATATTGCCTTATAATGCCAGCAAAAGGCAGAGAAAACAAGGCATAAGGAAACCATTCCCGTCTGCGGGGGGGGGGAATGCAAACAAAAAAAATTACTAAAAAAAAGAAGAGAAATATTTTCTACAAAGCATAGAGAAAAAGATATGTTGCGTAGAATAAACCAAACACTGCACAAAAAAATGGTTGTGCTTAAAAGAGAATAAAAATGTGTTGTAATGGAAAGTTGCTTCTGCTTCAGCTCCCTCTCCCTGTGACAGTCTATACATAAGAACATAAGAACATAAGAAGAGCCATGCTGAATCAGGCCAAAGCCCATCGAGTCCAGCATTCTGTGTCACACAGTGGCCCACCAATTGTACATGGGGATCTTGAGCAGAAAGAGAAGGCAAAATCCTCCCTTTCCCTTGACCCCCAACAAATGGTACTCAAGGGAATCCTGCCTGCCTCAACCAACATAGAGGCGGTACATGGACATCCGTTTTAATAACCACCGATACACTTGGCATCCATGAATCTATCTAACCCTGCCTTGAAACTGTCAAGGCTGACAGCTGTCACGACCCCTTCTGGAAGTGAATTCCATAAATCAACGATCCTCTGGGTGAAGAAATATTTCCCTTTATTTGTCCTCACTTTCTTAGCTATGAGCTTTAGGGAGTGCCCCCTTGTCCTGGTATTGTGTGATAGAGAAAAGAATTTTTCTCTATCCACCTTTTCTATCCCATGCATGATTTTATACACTTCGATCAAGTCACCCCTTAAATGCCGTCTTTCAAGGCTGAAGAGACCAAGGCGTTGCAATCTGGTTTCATAAGGGAGGCGCTGCATTTCCTTGATCATTCTTGTTGCCCTTTTTTGCACCTTTTCCAGTTCCATATTCCACATCTCCCCCGTCTGCTCTGGAAAATTGGGTGGAAAGGGAATGGAAAGGGACAGGAAGTCATACTGCATGAAAAGAACATTCACTTCATGTTGATTATACCTCTGTATACTTTTGGTATACGGATCTGAAAAAAGATATTCAAGCACAAAAGTTCCAAATGATGAATGCTTAATATTGTCACTTGAATAAAATTATATGCAGCTCGTCCTGTTGAGAGACATGAAGAGAATATATCTATCTTAAGTCCAGACATCCATAGCAATTTGGAAAGTCAAAAGTCTGCAGGTTCTTCCAAAACCACTAAAAAAACAAAGGAAAAAACAACTGACAAAGCCGAAAAAGCACCCAAAGAGAAACCAGCATCTGCTGCTAGACCAGAATCACAGGTAAGAATAAATTATTGTAAATTGTAAATGTCCAAAGTAACAGTGTAGACTTCTCAGGGTTTGCTTCTTGACCTACTCCTGTCTTTCCCATATTACAGTTAGAGGGGAAAACAGAATTTTTTTCTTTTTTGTTTTTTACCCCACCCATACCCAACCCACAATATTAGTACACTGCCTAAAATTGTCATAGTTGAGCCCTGGTATATTGCTATCTTGAGATATCTATCTTGAAATCCAGAATGGTACCTGGTTTGATAATATTATCATTACACTTTTAAGTTGGATATAACAGTGAAATTGTAATACTAACTACGTTATTCTAGCAACAATTGCCCATGCATGGGACCTGGAGGAAAGATATTACAAGTAATCTTCATTTAACAACCATTCATTTAGCAACTGTTTGAAGTTATGACAGCGCTGAAAAAAGTGACTTACGTTCGGTCTTGCACTTACCACCCACCATGGTATTCCCATTGTCAAGTGATCATGATTCTGGTGCTTGACAGTTGTCATGTATTTATGATAGTTGTAGCATCCTGCAGTCACATGGTTACTATCTGCAACCTTCCTAACCAGTTTCCAAAAAGCAAAGTCAATGAGGAAACCAGCAGGAGGTCTCAAGTTATGATCACATGATGATTTGCTTAAGGACCACCGGTGTTCCTTTTAACTGGAGGCTGTGAGGGTCTGGATGGCCGTTAACAGATTAAGGCTCAACCCCGACAAGACAGAGTGGCTGTGGGTGATGCCTCCCAAGGACACTTCAATCTGTCCTTCCATTACTCTGGGGGGTGAATCTATAGTCCCCTCGGAGAAGGTCCGCAACTTGGGAGTCCTCCTCGATCCACAGCTGACGTTGGATCATCATTTGTCGGCTGTGGCGAGGGGGGCATTTGCCCAGGTTCGCCTGGTGCACCAGTTGCGCCCTTATTTGGATTGGGAGTCTCTCCTCACAGTCACAAATGCCCTTGTCACCTCGAGGATCGACTACTGCAATGCTCTCTACATGGGGCTACCCTTGAAGAGTGTTTGGAGACTACAATTAGTGCAAAATGCAGCTGTTCGAGCAATTGTGGGCCTTCCACGTCATGCCCACATTTCGCCAACTCTCCGCATGCTGCATTGGTTGCCTATTGGTCTCCGAGCGCAATTCAAAGTGTTGGTTATTACCTATAAAGCCCTTTATGGCATGGGATCAGGATACTTATGGGACCGTCTTCTGCCACATACTTCCTACGACCGGTGAGAGCACACAGGGTTGGCCTCCTCCGGGTCCCGTCAGCGAAACAATGTCGTCTGGCGGGCCCTAGGGGGAGGGCTTTCTCTGTTGCGGCGCCCGCCCTCTGGAACTAACTGCCTCCTGAAGTCCGCGTTTCTCCCACTCTCCTGGCCTTCCGAAAAAATCTCAAAACTTATCTTTGCCGGCAGGCCTGGGGATGATTGTGGATTGACTGATGAATATGAGTGAGAGTGAGTGGGGTTTTATTTTATTTTTAAATATTTCTTGTTTGGGTTTATATTGTATTTATTGTTTTATATATATGTTGTTCGCCGCTCCGAGTCTTCGGAGAGGAGCGGCATATAAGCCTAAACAAACAAATAAGTAAATAAATAACAACTGTAACTGGGACTGCTCTTGTTAAGTATGACAGTCATTTGATGTTTTGCTTAAATAAGTGCTTCATTTGGCAATAGACTTGCCAGTCCTAATTAGGATTGTTAAGTGAAGACTACCTGTACCCATTTTGTTAAGTACATTGATGATCCATATAAAAAAAACTGATATATATATCAGTGCACAGCATTTGCCAATACACACTTCATTAGGGTCATGCCTATATTTGTCAATAAAATTTTATCACAATAATTCTCTGGGAGAGATTCTGAATGTGAAAGTCAGTGGAAACAGAGCCACATACACCTGTCTGCTTCTGCTCCGTGTACTTCTTTTCCAGCAGTCTGATCCCAACAAACCCTTTTGGATTTTGCGCCTCGTTGCTGAACAAAATGAGATGGATGCAGTTGATCTGAAGAAAGATACTGAGAGAGCAGATGAGATCAAGGCTATGAAGCAAGCTTGGGAGGCTGCAGAACCAGGGAGAGCTATCAAGGTGACAGGGTCATGTTTTTTTCCAATATGTAACATGAAAACTACTGAGGCACAGCAATTCCTATCTGGAAAAAAAAAACAATTCCAAATAGTGATTTATCAATGCTAAATGCAGGAAATGCTTAGAAGACTTAAGATTAGAGAAATAATGAATATAGCTCATTTTTCTGTCTGTGAGTTCTATTGGCCCTGATTGCTGGAATAAAATCTAAATTTCAAATAAAGAAACTCTTGAATTCCACTATAGGAAGACACCACAGGCTGGTCCTGACAGCTGTAATGATGACTATATTTGTATACAACTTGGAGATAGTTGTTCTTATCTTGTACTAAAATAGGTAGTCTTCAACTTACGGCCACAATTCAGCCCAAAATTTATGGTGCTAAGTGAAACATTTGTTGAGTGAGTTTTGCCCTAGTTTACAATCTTTCTTGCCACAGTTGTTAAATGAATCGTTGCAGATGTTAAGGTAGTAACATTGTTAAGTGAATCTGGCTTCCCCGTGGACTTTGCTTGTCAGAAGGTCACAAAAGCTGATCACATGACCCTGGGACACTGCAACTGTCATAAATATTAACCAGTTGACAAGCATCCAAATTTTGCTCACGCTTACAACAAATGAATTGTTGTAAGTCAAAGACTACCTGTACATCAACGTAAAGTTAGAAACTTAAGAATTAAATCTTAAGAACATTTAAATCTGAAATAAAACTTGCTCATTTTAGCAAGACATATACCTGAATTATTTGCATGCTTTTTTTAAATGTGCTCACAATGATCTGATCGTCTGGTGGTTCCATGGACACATCTATACAGTTTTCTTGGCAACAAGATAGAAGTTGCTTCCCTTTTGCTTCTTTTGACTTTGTGCATGGGACTGAAATATTAATTTTCCCCTGTTTTATTTTATTGCTGAACCAGGAATTTCATTTCATCCCCAAAATAATAAAATGCAAAATATTTTGCCATAAATTGCAAAATATTTTTTTATAAAAAAATTCTTTTATTAAAACAATCAGCATTGAACATAAAATCATAGTATGCATCAATCATCATAGCACCTGATATACATCACTAAGTATTAATCTTTATCTCAGTATTAGTACAATCTTTTATGATCCCTAACCAAAAATCCTGAGGTAAAAGTTTAATAACCTGAGGTAAATCTTGTATATGGTTTATCTACTATATCTAGTCTATCACATGTTGTTCATTCACGCTTCTGAGTTAACTTCGTCTCAGTAATAGTGCAATCTTTTATAGTCCCTAACCAAAGATCCTGAGGTAGAAGTTTCATAACCTGAGATAGAAATTCAATCCGCTTTATCAATATTAAAGCAAACAACATTAAGCATAAGATCATAAAAGATTGTACTAATACTGAGATGAATAATATGTGATAGACTAGAAACTGTGGATAGACTATAGAAAAGAGAAACACCAATCAAATAAATTGTAACAGGCGTTTAGTTGAGGCTTGATGTGAGGAGTGAAAAATGTTTTACTAAACCAGACGTTTATGAACATAAATTGCAAAATATTTTAACTTCAGTATTAAGTTTAAGGATCCCATTGAATTCACTGAGGAATGTCTGAGTTAATAGACATTAGATTATACAAAAAATAAACCTTGTTCTACTTAAAAGTTTATATTCATGTCACGATCTGATGTGGTTGTTTACTAATTTAGATTTACAATTCTTACTCCAGGACTATGTTTAGCCTATTAATTATATCATTTTGTTTCCTTCATCACTATTAGGCTGTATTCCATGTTTTACTTTAAACCAGCAGTTCTCAACCTGTGGGTCGCGACCCTTTTGGGGGTCGAACGACTCTTTCACAGGGGTCGCCTAAGACCATCGGAAAACACATATTTCCGATGGTCTTAGGAACCGAGACACTGCTCTCTCTGTTGCAGCCGCACTCTCTTCCATCTTCTTTTCCTTCCCACCCCCCTGCGAGCTTGCAATACCCCTCAGGACCTCACGTTGCCTCCCAGAGGACTCAGCTGTTTGGCAGCCAGAAGTTGGAGCTGCTCAGCTGTTGGTCAGGATGCCTGCGGAGCCAACCCGCACGTTGTCCTAGACCCCTTCCCTGCCCATTCATGTCAAGCCTACGGGGGCTTGACAGGGAGAGAGGGAGGGAAGGAGGAAGGGACTCCTCCTCCTCTCCTAAGGTTCAAAGCAGGATCAGCTTCCCAAGGGCAATCCCAATTCATGTGTTTCCTCGGTGCTCCCGGGAACGGGGCAGGCGGAAGAAAGCTTGGCTAAGCTAGGCAAAGAAAAGCCACGGAGCCGTGAGCTAAGATTGCAGGCAGGCTGGGGAAGAGGGTAAAGAAGAGGAAGGGGATTGGGAGAGAGGAAACTCCAAGCTTGTCCTCGCCTCTACCAAGAACCTCCTGCGCCACCTCACAGGAACACCTGGTTTCAGATTTACACCACAAAAGTTTTTCTCACACAGAGGAGAGAGGAAAAACAATTGCAGAACACTCGGGAATCCCTTGCAAGGTGCCATGTACCTTGATGCTTATTTCCTAACACCTTCCCCCCACCCGTGTTTTCTGCTCCACCCCGAATTCGCCTCCCTTCCACTCTCCTTACGCAGCCATCTATGGTCTTAATACAGCCCTCAGTCTGTCTCCTTTCAACACCCCCTAAAATTCTTCACTCAGGCAGGCTTCCAGAATTCGGCTGGCAGGATGCAGGTAACCCTTCCCCCCTGTCCTGCCGCCTCCCACGGCATCGCGCCTCCGTGTCTCAGGCCTTCATGGCACAGAACTGCTGGTGTTATGCTTGGGCGAAAGATTTTTTCTTTTACAGATAGGGCGGGTGGGCCCGACATTCGCAGGCAGGCAGGACCCCGCCCGCCGAGCCGCCGTCTCCCCATCGCCCTCCACGCCAGCTGGCTCCGTCACCAGACCTCCCAGCTGACGGGCGCAGGTTCAGAGGTCGCCAGTTGATGGGTGCAGGAGTTCGGCGCTCCGTCGTCTCCCCTTTGCCCTCCACACTGGCCAAAGCGTTGTCTGATGTTCCAGCTGATGGGCGCAGGTCCGGAGGTCTCCAGTTGACGGGCGCAGGATTTTGGCGCCGCAGCGGCCTCCCAGCCACCTGCTTCTTCGGCTGGAGCAGTTGCCAGGGCTTGCATGGCCCCCAAGGGCCACTGACGCACTCCCCGCAGCCGGCGACCATGCAAGCCCTGGTAACTGCTCCAGCCAAAGAAGCAGGCGGCTGAAGGCTGCCGCGGCGCCGACCTCCTGCGCTTGTCAGCTGGAACATCCGGCAATGCTTTGGCTGGTGAGGAAGGCGAAGGGGAGGCTGCCGCGCCAAACTCTGCACCCATCAGCTGGTGACCCTCAAATTTGCGCTTGTCAGCTGGGAGGTTTGGCAAGGGAGCCGGCTGGCATGGAGGGTGATGGGGAGGTGGCGGCCCGGCAGGCAGGGTCCTGCCTGCCCGCGAATGTCGGGCCCACCCGCCCCATCTGTAAAGGAAAAAGTCTTCTACCCAAGCATAACTTTTAAGGATTTTAAGGATCTTTGAGAGGGAGAGAGTAATAGAGAGAGGGAGAGAAAGAGGGAAAGAGAAATAGAGAGAGGGAGAGAGAGAAAGAGAAAGAGGGAGAGGGAGAGAGAAGAGAGGGAGAGAGAGGGAGAGAGAGAGAAAGAGAGGAAGAGAGAAAGGGAGACAGAGAGAGAAAGAAAGGGAGAAAGGGAAAGAAAGAGAGAGAGAGAAAGAGAGACAGAGAGAAAGGAAGAGACAGAAAGAAAGGGAGAGAGGGAAAGAGAAAGGGAGAGACATAGAAAGAGAGGGAGAGAGAGAGAGAGAAAGAAAGAGGGAGAGAGATTAAATTAGTAACATGGTTGTTCAGTGAATCTGGTTTCCCCACTAACTTTGCTTGTCACAAGGTTGTAAAAGGTGATCACATGACCCTGGAATAATTTTATGGTTGGGGGGTCACCCCAACATGAGGAACTGTATTAAAGGGTCACGGCATTAAACCCACTTTAATGTGAAATATTAATTGAATTGTCATCAGTAAGTCTGCTTCCAGCTGAAATCAGCTCATAGTGACTATTAGACATGTCAGTGTTTGGCATCAATATGAAAGTGATTTGTCCCTGCCTTCTTCCAGGAATTTTTTTTTATATATTTCCAGCCAAGTCTATTAGGATTTCGTAGTGATCTTCCAGTTAAGTATTGAATAGATCTGACTCTGCTTAATTGTTTCAAGATCAGTTAAGGTCATCTAGTTCTACCACCTGCTAGGATGCTATTTTCACTAGCAATGTGTATTAAATCTACAAAAAAAAATGTCCTTTGTTAAATGTGATCATTTCCATGCATTCACTGAAAATAAAACATTCTGCAGGTGATTTTAGCTCCACTCCAAAAAGGCTCTTCTTAAGAGAACATTCTACACCAGGGGTGTCAAAGTCGCAACGTCACGTGACATGTCGCGACATATCGTGACTTTTTCCCCATTGCCAGAGCTGGGGTGGGTGCGGTTTTGGCATGACGTACCCGGCCCATGGGCCGGCAGTTTGACACCCCTGTTCTATACCAAGCATCAACCTCATTACAAATGCAATATAATACTTAAATTACAAACAAGTTTTCTGCTGAGAGTTACTTATATGTTCTCATTTCCAGTTGCTTTAAAAACCGCTTCATTGTGTGTTAGTTTAATATACCCAAAGTTGTTTTTATTACTCAACTGCTAGCAGTTAAACAACTCTTGAGTTGCATAATCTAAAGGCAAAAATATTGATATTTTTGTTTCTGGTGCTGTCATTTCAAATACAGCAGCTGAATGTTGTGACATGAATCATTCATCCATGTGTTTGCTTTCATTCTGTGACTCATATTTTCAGTTGCAAAGCAAATAATAATTAAACTACTCAGCCTAAAACCTAAGCTGTGTTATTTCTGGCCACATGCTACTAATGTAAATCAAATCCTAATCGATTAATATCTTGAAAACTGCTACAATTGCATATACAATGCATTCAGAAAGTCTTCACACCCCCTGAATACACTGTACGCAGGCCAATATCAATAAAGGAGAATATTTATAGCTCAGGCTTGAAATGAGGGGGTCCTTGGTGTTGTCTGAGCTTGGTTATTTTCTTGCAGGTGTTTTATTACCCAAAATAAATAACATTAGTACTGATGTTTGGGCAACGAAACATCTGCAAGAAAACAACCAAGCTCAGAGAGCACCAAGGACCCCCTCATAGGCCAATATAGTTAAAGGAGCATTATAAGAAACTTGCTGTGCTCTGGAACCAGAGTCTGAGAAGGCTGGATAGTCAGTTTCTAATCAGGAAAATAACCATGGCAAAGGAGAACATGATGCCTTGTGTTTCATAAGGAAGCCTGTTTCATTCTTTCCTGCCAGATAGACATCTGAGCTTATGTGTTGGCTTGGGACCAGAGATTACATAATTGTTGGCAAGACCACTAGCAAGAGAAGATCAGCCCAACCTGGATTGGATATGACCTCAGTTTATGGCTCACATATCTATTACAAAGCCATATTTTTCTTGTCACGGATGAGCCTTTGTTGTTTCATTCTACATCGGTGCTACAATTTTTTACATTGTACAACTTCAGCTACGCCCATTGTGATTTCATATCCTCCTTGGTTTTGATACTCCCGATTAATAGTTAGTTAAAATTCAAAGTAACAAGCAAGTGCAGAGGAGGAGCAAGAAACTGAAAGTCATGTAAAATATAGGCAGCCTTGTCTGTACCTGAACTATAAACAATCAACTATTTAGTAAATGCACTAGCACTCTTCCCAGTATAACCTGTGCAGCTGAAACCAATGTTTGCTTCCTTTCCCCTGCAAATTACATGATGCTGGAAAACTAGATCTACTCGGTGTCTCCATGCAGTGTCCACACAGTAATTGTCTGACTAGTGAATAGTAACTGCACAAAGCTGACCAGTTGTGTTGGCATCCCCAGGTTTTAAGGGACTTGCCACAACTTGTCATGATCACAATCAAAGGCTTTCTTGTAGTCAACAAATCAGCTGTGGATGCTGCACGTCCCTAATCCGAAAGCCCAGTTCATGCTTACTCCTGTCAGTGCTAGGGCACAGAATTTAAAACACTGCATCAAACGGCCCATTTGCAAACCATTCTTTATTGCTTAAGGCTGTTTTACAGGGGAAAGGAAGGCATATTCCTGTTAATTAACATAATCACCAACTGCAGCTCTACTGTGTTGTGTTTTATATTTCATAGCTATATGCAACACCAGGTCAAAAGGCAATCCATGCAGTCCCTTTGGACTGGCTATTGGAATCTTGCAGATGCCTTTGGCGGTATTGTATAAAACCATATTTGGAGAAAAAAAAACTATTTGAAAATTTTATGAAGTTCTTATTAGATTCCTATTAATGTTACCTATTTTATATCCAAGTAGATTGTAGAAGCTCTCAAAACAAGGATATCCTGATACTTACATTAGGTGTTTTAGGCCTAATAAAATGAATTTGTTGTTCAATGTATATTCTGTAAATATTAAAAAAAGTTTCTGCATCAAAATGGTTTGATAGATAACAGAACATGCAGGATCATTCTTCTAATTTTCTGCAACAAATCTCTTGTTTCCCAGGCTGCTCAAGAACGCGTACGTTATATTAATGAGTGTATAAAAAAAAACCTAATGGAAGCTGAAACTGAGAATGCCAGCCCTTCAAGGGAAGCAGGTATGCATGGGCAACGCAAACATGATATTAAGGATTCATGAAAGAAAAGCTTTGTCATGAAGGCTTCAAAATCATAGAAAGGAGAATATTGCATGTCATTCAACTACAGAATAGCAAGACCAGAAACAATGGATGGAAACTAACCAGGGAGGGAAGCAACTTAGAACTAAGGAGAAAATTCCTAATGGTGAGAGCAATCAACCAATGGAATAGCTTGTCTTCAGGAGACATGGATGCTTCATCACTGGAGGTTTTCCAAAAGAAACTGGGCAACCATTTGTCTGAAATGGGATAGGGTCTCCTGCTTGAGCAGGGGTTTGGACTAGAAGACCTCCAAGGTCCCTTCCAACTATGTTAGTCTGTGTTCTATGTTCTAGAAGTGCAGTGAGGAAATCAATATTTGCGCTTATTATTATGGGCAAAATTAAAGTTGAGCTGATTTTTTTCCCTGCCAGTTATTGGCAGAGGTGAAAAAAAAGCAACAGTGTGTGCAACATACAAAGAAACGAGAGAACGTTTTTAGATATTAAGCTCTGCAGGGTCACAGCAGTATAAGACTTCACATAGGGTACATGTTCCGTAATGTGTCATTCTATATAACTTCCTGCCATCTACACTTTCTGGATTGCCTTGGGACTTGACATACTGTCTGAAGTATCAGTAGAAGAGAATGCCTGTGGCATAGGGTTGAACTGAGGAGTTCTTGGTGCTCTCTGAACTTGCAGATGTTTCGTTATTCACATGGTAATATCACAGTTCAAGTGAATGTGAGGTTTGCCGCCAGTTTTGGCAGCAGTATAGTTTCTTCCTTGGTGGTTCCTCGGTTACAGTATTGTTTTCTGCCTGATTGTTTGTTTGGTGTGTTGGCTGCTGGGGAGGACGTGTTCTAGTTTTTTTGTTTCCTTTCTAAGTTTTTATTGCCTCTTTTAAATGGTTCATAAATGTAGTTATCTCTATGTGTCTATTGATGGCTGATCTGTCTGAATGCCAAGGTTCCAGGAATTCCCTAGCATTTTTTTTTAATTTGCCTTGTTCTAAGAAGCTAATAGTTTCCCAATTAAAACTAAGGTTGAATCTTTCCCTGTGTTGTGAAATTAAGGAGTTTTTCGTTGTATCTTCTATCAGCTAACTGGTGTTTGCGGATGTGCTCTGCTAGTCTTCTGCCTGTCTATTCTACATCATGGTTGTTACAATTATTGTACATGGTCTCTGTTTTTATTTCTTTAGCTACTGGGATTTTTGTTTGCTTAAAATGTTGTAAAGGGCAAGTGCTGGTTTGGGTACTACAGCGATGTCACGTGGTTGTAATGGTTGATTGGTTGTTTCTGAGGTGTTTCTGAAGTCTGGGAGTGTTAAGCTTTTCATAGGTTGTACTGATTGTGTGACTATGTTATCAGACATCTTTTGATAAAGTTGTGTGGATACCATTATATTAAAATATGTTGTATATTGGTCTGTTTGCTCTTTCTAGTATTCTGAGGTGCTGCTGTATGTTTGTGATTCAACAATTCACAAAGAAAAAGCTTAGGTCACTTCCTCTGTGATCTCATATGTATAATACGGAGTGGGCCTGCAAATACAGATGCACTGCCAATCAAATAACAGAAATCTGTCAGTTTTGATAACGAGAATAATTTATTCAGAAAAAGGGAAGAGATCTCAAAGTTAATCAAGGAGTTCATCACAATCACAGCAAATTTAATTTAGTATGCCACTGTGCAATTATACTCACTGCTGCATACTTCTATTTCTAGATCAAAATTGTCATATAACAATATCAACATACTGGCTATTAAGGCAGGAGCCCAGCCAGTCCCTCTCAGTCCTTGCCTGTGGGTCTGCATACTCTAACAGACTACTCTGCCTCTGAAGATGTGAGCCATAATTGCTGGCAAAGTGTCAGGAAATCAGATCACAGTCACTAATCCCTAAAGACAAGAGCGCCCAATAGATACCAGCCATGAAAGCCTACACCACTATAATGCCAATATAATTTGCTGATAACATTTTGATGAAGTTTAAAGAGTTCTTCCTGTAAAGTTTTAAATATTCTGTACTAGAAAACAGAATGTTCATCTCTGCAAGCTAATTCAGTTGTTATTATCTTGATAGAAAATGTTTCTCCTATTTCTGAAGTAATGGTATTTCCTCCAGTCACTGAAGCAGGTTTAGCCATTCAGCGGAAGGAATGGGCTCCTATAGACCTCGCTCCCTATATTAGGTAAGTGGCACAATATTTTTATATAGTAAGACCAAAGCACTGTTAGTTATTTTATTTGTATTTATTAATTTTTTATGCTGCCCATCTCCCCTACAAGGTGACCCTGGGTGGCTACTCTGTCAATAATTTAACTTCTAATTGTTAATTATTTTAAGTATTGAACTTGGCTTCTGTTGGCATCTTCACTGAATTTATAACTGAAGCGTTTTCTGTTCATGTGGAATATAATGTACCTAGATCTTGAGGCTGCTCAAAAATTAAGATGCCTTCTGAAGACAATATCTGTAGCTATAATCTCTGTTTTACCTTCAGAAAAACACAGATTGTGCCTGTCGTGAAGAATGAGTTCATTATCCAACAGCAAGAAATGCGTAAAACAGGGGAAATAAATATTTTTAGACATTTTCGAGAACTGGTTCTGGAACATAGGCAGCAAGAACGCATGGCGAGGAATCAGTTGAAGCAAAATGTACTGGAAATGTATGAAGATTTACAAGTACGTTTGCTTATTACTGACACCTTCTTTATTGTATCAGTTCTTACTAGTGTGGCTTTGTTAGGGATCCTGATCATCAGATATTTTACTCCACAAATTTCCAAACATACTTCTAAATCAGGGGTTCTCAACTTTGGCAAGTCTTAAAGTTGCCAAGGTTGAGAACCCCTGTAATCTAAATTAACTCCTATTATCTTTTCAGTTTTGACATATTGGCCTGGGAGACAAATTAGAATGTGCTGTGTCTGAAAAAGCAGCTGTTGGACCTACATTTGAACTAATATTTAGTATAAAATATTGTCTATTAAACACCTGTTAATTCAGTATAAGAACATTTACTGAGATAATAGGTAAAGATACAAAACTACATGACCCAATGAATTGATAAATTCATCTCGTCTGGCAATGAAGTAATTCAGTACCAGCTTATGGGAATTGCATTTTATTATGCCCGAACTTTAAATGAAAACATTTTTTTTGCTTTTTTTAATGAACAAACAAAACTTCAACACAAAATAAAGAACTTAAGATTAAAATAAACATAATAGTAAACATAAAAGCAACCAATCCTTTTTGTGGATTGCAAGCATTTGGTGATGAATAACGTTGTAATTAGAGTTCTTGATACTTTCCAAATAATCTGGAAGACAGGCATTGGATCTTGCATTGAACACAGCACCTCTCTGATCCCATTTAAGCAATTCAGCTGTTTCTGGGCTTTCCCCCAAGAGTTTAAAGAGAGTGAAATAGCTTTTGATTCTAATATAATCATAATACTCTTTATTGTCACTTTAAATGTACACCAATCGGTGTACATCAAAATGAAATTTCGTCGCATATAGCTCTCAAAGGGTCACCACCTCCGATATACACTTCTTGTTTGTGGCCAGCTCAAGTTTCATTTTAGTCCATTTTAGTCTCTAGGGAGCAAACGATGGCAAACAGAACAGATGGAAACGGAGCTTCACGTGGACTAGCCCTCAAATTAGCTTGTATTTCTTATGGGTCAGTCTGATGAATATCAGGCAGATGCTGTCCTTGCATGAAAACTAAAGAATATTTTACAATTGTGGAAGGAAGTGACAGATCATATAGAGCAGGCTCTGTTAGCAGTCTGGAACGAGGAATACATTGTTCTAATACTGGCACATTTGCTAAACAATTGTAACTTTTTTTTATTGGGTTGTGAACCGCCGCGAGTCCTACGGGAGAGGGGCGGTATAGAAATTTAATAAATAAATAAATAAATAAATAAATAAATAAACTTTCAAACAAACAAAATAAAATCATTTAAGGGCTACAGGTAGTCCTCAATTACCAACCACAATCAGGACTGGCAATTCTGTCACTAAGTGACATGGTCCTACTTTTACTTTACTTTTGCATCAAGTTTATGACATCAGTTTCAGGTGGTTATTAATGAAACCATCACAGATGGTTAAGGGCAGTTATCTCATGACCTTGACTTGCCACTTGGTGCTGGCTCCCCATTAGCTGAATAAAGAGGCAAAGGAAAAGACGCAAGTAATTTTAGAATACATGAACCCCATCTGGTGCCACTATTATCAGAGGTTTCTGTATATACGTGTAAATGTGGGGAGAGAAGGGAGAGAGAGAGAGAAAGAAATGCATACATAGATACATACTGATTTTGCATGGACTGTGTATATTTATCTTTGGACAGGCATCCTTAGATGGGGAACGAAGCAGGATCTTTGGAATCCGAGAAGCATACAGAGCCAAACTACTGGAAGCTGAACGTTTAAGGCTAGAAGCAGTAGCAGCTGAAGAAGCTGCCCTTCGAGCAGAGCAAGAGAAGAAAAGCCCGGATGTGCAGAAAAAAAAGGGAGGGAAAACTGGAGGGAAGAAAAAATAATCGTATTTTCTACGATATTTTGTTAAATTCACGGATGAGAAAAGAACATCCTTTTTGCTATGTTGTAGTTTAGGAATGTAGAACAGAGTTATTTTTTAAATGCTGTTTTGAAAGTATTGTTTTGTTCTCTATTGAGTACTGCATCAGCCTTTTTAAGTGATGTCACTGATACAAAACTGAATAGTTTTACATTGACTTTTGCATTGTGTTGGTATCTTCATTGCAATAAAGTTTTCTAATACAATTATTTGTACAAGCCTTTTGCTGTTTTTAGCCCATTCCTAGGCTAAAGGTATTAAAATGGCACAGATCAGGGGTGAGATTTGGGGGTGGGGGTGGAAGAAGAAAAACAGTTCTACTATCTCATTGCCTGGCATAGGAAAAGCACATCATTGCAGTATTAATTTTGCTGTTCATTAGAACAGAATGAAGTTCATAAACAAGCTGTATAGGTTAATGTAACAATGAGAAATACTAAATGTCAAAAATTGCTACAAGAGTTTTCAGACTAACCTCTTTTAAAAATTGTGGGGTTTTTTTTTAATGCATTTGGTCAGCACGACAATTGGGACCGAATGTTCTGTCCCTAAGCTATGTGGCCATAAAGCATAATGTTCACATGACCTCATTGGTTGCTGATAGCAATCCCAGCAATCTCTGTTTCTGTCATTAAACAATGACCTGCTGGCAATTTCCTCCCAACTTCCAACAGCCAAAGGCAGTGAGGAATCCGAGAAGAAGTTCCAAATCCCAGGCAGCTCACAAGCAGGTTGGCAGGCAGGTAAATGGCTGCCTGTTTATCCTACATCAGTGATGGCGAATCCTTTAGAGACTAAATGCCCCAAAACCACACCCACCACCCCCATCCCTGCTCCACCCTGCCCACTGGGCCGCCCACCACCTCCACAGCCCACCACAGATCACCCAAGCAGTCCAGCAGCACCATGGTGGCCACACCCTTCGCTCATGCGCCGCAGCATCATCTGCATGCGACGAGGCGCAAGGGCAGATTCTTGTCCCCTCTGCCCAGCTACCATGTCCTTGGCTGCACTTTTTCACATGGGCCGCGCCCAGGGGTGACTCCGGGGGGGGGCTGCTGGTGAGGAGGGGGCCATGGGAGGAGGCAGGGCTGTGCGTGTGCCCACAGAGAGGGCTCCGACTGCTGCCTCTGGCACCCGTGCCATAGGTTCGCCACCACTGTCCTACATAGTAGGTTGATACACTCCTTACACTGTATGTTGTAGATGACTCCTATTTTTTCTTCTTCTGGGGCTGCCAGTCTTTTGATTTACTTAGGATGATTTGGAGGGCTTTAGTTGGCTTGCATGCAATGGTGATGCCATGTGGTTATAATAGGCTGTTGGTAGTTTCTGAGATGTTTTTAATGTAAGACAGTGTTATCCTTTTCACAGCTTGTGTAGGTTGGTTGTGCTACGTTGGACAACGATCGGGCACATTTTGATAAATTGTGTGGATATCCGTTTTGTTGAAAGAGGTTGTACAGATGATCTGTTTTCTTTTTCTGATGGTAAGGGTTGCTGCAGTGTTTGTGCTCACCTAAATGGCGTTAGATAGCTTCTCTTATGGGAGATTGGGTTGTTACTTTGGTAGTGGGGCAGTTGGTTGGTGTGGGTAGTTGTACACTAGACTTGTGTTTCTAATTTGTCATTTGCCAATGAAGATATCCAGCATGTTGCTTTCTTTTTCCCTTGTAAATTTTATTCCTTTGAAGATGTTAATAGTTCCGTGTTTGTTCTCTAGTTGGTCCTTTTTTATTATGACAAAGGTTTCATCTAGGTACCGGATCCATACTTTGAGTTGTATGCTAAGGAGTGCTATAGATTCTAGGCATTACATTACAGTCTCTGCTATGAGAAGCAATGATCCCACGAGGGTTGTCTTGATTTGTTGATATATTTGTCTTTCAAACTAAAAGAATGTATAGTAGTCAAGTGATCAATCTAGGCCAGGGGTGTCAAACTGCCGGCCCATGGGCCGGATGCGTCATGCTGAAACCGCACTCACTCCATTGCCAGCAATGGAAAAAAAGTCAAGATATGTCGCGACACGTCACGTGACGTTGCGAGTTTGACACCCCTGATCTAGGCTGTCAAGTGACAGTATTAGAGGCCCAATTGACACTGGGCCACTTGGTTCTAATACTAGAGGAAGGCATTCGTGACAGATCAACTCTCACCAGGATCAGTCCCCTTGGTCTGGATCTGGAATATTGAATTGATTTTTTTTCTGTAAAAATGAGACTAAAAGGTTAACTGAAAGTATTGTGAGGCTTTTCTCAACAGGCTCTACTCTAGAAGCAGACCAAACAAGGATGTAAGCCCAGAGTGCTTTGATACATAAAAATATTGCAGAAAAGCTAATGAAACCATTATGAAATAATCCCAGGGAGAGTTCTGCCTAAAAGGCCCATTTATGGTGAAATCAAGGTATATATTCTTGCTTATTTTCTCATGTGTTCAGAGCATAACAGGTTTGAAACCACTGAGTTCAAGGATCTTTTCCACCTGTCTCTCACTTGAGTAATGGTGTCGTCTGATTTCAGTCTATTCTTTTCTGACCTTGTAAAAACTGGCTCTCATACTACTTCATTCTCTAGTTTATTCAGCTCCCATTTCATTCCTTTTCTTTCTCCTCGCACATCCTCCATGTCTGTTTTCTTTCTGCAACTGAACTGTTTTTATCTTGACACATCGTAGTGTACTACATGCACAATAGTGTGGATATGCATACTTACATTTCAGCCTTCCAAGAGTTGCATAAATTTCATATAATATCACATTCCTTGAAATGCCAACCTTTCAACGAGCCAGGCTAGGTCAGAAAATCACAGGAGGTGGGTGGGCTTGTCTGTCTTAAATAAGACCTTAATTCATTCTTAATTCCTGAAAGTTCTTATTTTTTAAGTCAGAGCAATTTTTAAGTTAGCCATTTCTGCGTAGTTCAATTCAACTTTTCTAATAGCCTTTTGCCAGAAAGCCTTTTCCCCTAAAAGTACGGTTCTGATTATACTTTTGAGCTTATCTTAATGTTAACTGTTATTTACATCCTATCATGCCCAAAATGAAGTCTCTTCAGGCATTCTGATGCTTCCCTATTATACATTATAGCTGTCAAACAGAATCTCAAATTAGTTCAAATTGAATCTAGTTGCCTTTGTAACCTGAATCATACATTTGAGCTGAATCCAGCTACCTTTAAATCTCAAATTGGATCTTGGCTAATTTACATATCTCTACCATTATTGTACTGAGTCACTAGAGGGAGATGTTTCTATACTTGCACAGCATAGAAACGGATTTTGTTTCAAAATATTTTATTTACTGAATAAGGCTCGGTTGGATTCCAGCTAAACAACTAACACCTTTTCTATATGTGTTGATTTATTGCTTAAAGATAGGTTTGCTTATATTTGGCTTTGAAAATTGAGTCATGCCCAAAATAAGCTGCTCCTAACCTTTCCTTGAACAAAGAAAAGTAAACTTTTCTCCAAGTGAACCAAAAGAACTTAAAACAAATAATAGCTGGTTTTATTTCAAATGTAACACTATTTCTGATGCTCAGAAAAATATAGCTAATCATAGGGGTTTTTTTTCTCCTACAGGACTAAGTGCCAAGTAGCTGCTATAAATATATCTACCAATAAAAACAAATCACTGACTTTAAAAAAAATGGTCGGGGGTGAGGAAACAGTGGTTGATCAAAATGCAAAAGCTTGGTAATTTTCCAGCCACTGAAATATACAATTTATCATGATCAATGGAAAATCTCCATATGTAGACATTAAATCTAACTGTCCCAGATTCTCTATATCCTATCATGGCAGGTTCTTCTTAAGAAGAGAATAGATGAATTCGAGAAAGGTAGTTTACTTTTCCTTTCGTTTGGAACCAAGCAATTAGTAACAGCAGTGTCATTGGCAAAAAGTCCCAAAATATTGTCTCGGGGCAAAGAACTAAATTTTGGAAAGATGTAAGGAAACTTTGAAGCTGTAGTTGATATCTCAGATTCCTTTCTTTCAGCTTTGGCTGTGAACAAATTAATAGGCCTGGGGGAAGTTACTATTTTTGTCATACTCAGCTCCCTCCCTCTTCTTGTAGAATTGGCATAATGATATTAAAATATTAACCTATCGTACAACACTGTGGAACAGGGTCCTTAGACAAATATGTAAATTTATCCAAACATCTGAAAGAAGGATGAGAAAATGGAAAATAATGTAACTATCAAGGTGTTGTTCTTTTTTCATCATTGCCTAACTATTCTTCAATCAGAAAAACACACACACAAACATAAAATCAGTCTCTTGTGTTTGAGTGTTACAGTGGGGATGGACTAGAAGACCTCCAAGGCCCCTTCCAACTCTGTTACTCTGTTATTCTGTTAAGATGGTTAGTGACATAATATATTAAACTATGACTGGGGGATCCAAGTTCCTGTCCTCACGTGCCATGGAAGTCCCTGGGTGGGTGGGGCTGATGGGTATCTCTCAACGTAACCTATCTGCAGGAGTGATTGAGTGGATAGAAAAATGGAGTGACTGAGCTCCCCAAAGAAAGTATGGTGTGTGGTTCAGTAGGGCTTTCTCTCTTTCTTCCTATTCCATTCAGCAATTTCTATCCCCAAACCATGTTTTGAGGTCCTTGACTTCCATTCCTTTCTTTCACCCACAGCAGCAGCAGCAGCAAATGTCTTCTGAGCCACGCGTGCTCTCTTTCATCACCTCCCAGGCTCAGGGATCTCTCTTTGGTTGAGGAAGCCCTTTCCCCATTGAGCTGCTTCTCCTCTTTCTTCCCACGATCAAGGATGGGATGGGAGTTAGAGTTATTGATGGGCCCCTGAACTACAAGTCCTAACGTGAACAATGGGGTTGTGCAACATTTTCTTTCCAGTGAAGGACCACGTTTGAGTAGACGGGCCATAGCAAAAGCTAAACATGATTTAATCTAAGTTTAATGCAATACAGTTAATAAGATTATTCAACATATATTTAATCATTTCATCCCAGACATATTAAAAATATTGAAGTGGTCTGGAAAAGCCAAAATCAATGTTGTTCTGGGGAAACTGCATGTTTTTCCTTTGCTTGTTCTTCATTCGGTCAATTTTATTTTTCTCTCCATAGCTATGCTCCTGCAATATACAGTAGATCATCCGACCTGATGTCCACCAGATATATTCTAAATCAGAGGTCTCCAACCTTTTTGGGCTTGCAGACCGGAGGGAAGGAGAGCAGCTTCAAAATAGGTGTGCGCACAGGGCCACACACACTGGCACAGCACTGGCACCCCCATTCGTGCATGCATCATGTGCTGGGACCATGTGCATGTGCGAATGGCTGCACACACCCCATGGTGGTTAGCGGCCCCATTCACGCATGCGTAAATGGGCTGCGCAACCCACCCGGGCTAATGGGCCCATTCGCAAATGGCTGCAGACACCCGCCCCAAGCTATTGGGTCCATTTGCGCCCACACACATGTGCAAACAGCCACGGGCGCTAGCACGATTGGGGAATGTACGCCCACGTGTGCGCGCACCGGCCAGCTATTTTCCCCTGTTCTAGAGGCCACGTTCACAGCTCAAAGCTAGCATGGAGAATGACTAGACTCCCTACAGAGTAGAGGAAACAGCTGAGAAACCTATAGGTACTTCCATAGGTTATGCATACAGATAGGTAGGTAGGTAGGTAGGTAGGTAGGCACTGTATGTATGTATGTGTTTTCTGATATGTTTTATGGGGCATTTTTAACACAACATAATTCCCTCCTTTGGTCTCCTATGCTGTGGTCATCAAATGTAATTGCTATGGACCTCCGAGATCTGAATGTAATTAGTAGCTAATTTTTTGCTTTACCCTTAGGCAGCATGAATGTCTTTGATGACTCCCCTCCTCCTGGTATATTAGACTATGATGCATGATATTGATCTCATTGCAGTGCAGATTCATGCTGTAATATTGTTAGCCAATTACCATGTATCTGAGTACCAAAGTTTTGGAAAGTACAACTTCTGGTTGGAAGAACTAATTAACTGCCCATCCTAGTATACATTCTTATTGAGATTTTCTCTAAGTACAATGCAGGAAACATTCTGTTCCGATTGTAAAAGATGAAACTGAAGGTTACAGATACAGATACAAAGGATGGTGTTTTGAAATTATTCTTGCCCATTCTTTACATTTCTCCAAATATGGGAGACAGCTCAGAAGAGACATCAGAAAGCTAGTAATAAGACAGCAGAACATTCCATTTCGTGGTTTCTCTTTTGCTCCACACTGAAGTTTTCTTTCACCAGCTGCAAGTTTTGGCTTCGCCAACAATGTAAAACAACACAAGGCATTATCAACTGCCAGCGACCAGTCTGAAGTCAATTCATTAACCAAGTATGATCATCCCATTGAGGCTCAGTAAAGCCTCCCCTTAAGGCAGGGGTTCTTAACCTTGGCAACTTTAAGACTTGTGGACTTCAACTCCCAGAATTGAAGTCCACAAGTCTTAAAGTTGCCAAGGTTGAGAACCCCTGCTTTAAGGACTAGTGAGGAACTTGGCAAAACAGTGTCTAGAGAACTGGTGAGTTCAGTGGGCTTGCAGACCCCCAGAACAGTTTGTTCACTGTACTACTTTACATTGTCCTCATCTCTGGGAATGGTCGGCTTTCAAAAGCCATATAACATTTGGCCTAGGCATTGATTGTTCCCAGCTATGGCACATTTTAAATTTCAAAAGTCTATTTTTGCAATGACAGATGTTGCCACAACTGCATCTGTGAACACCTGATTCATGTAGTCAGCCATGAATCAGTAGTTGGGGAGAGACCATATAACTCAACAGTACAGTGTACACTTTGTATGCAGTCAGCCATAGCTGCAACCAGTGACCGATCTAGGGAAAGCTAGTTAGCAAGGGGAGAGGGCCTGCATTGGGAGAAAGCATCTTCCACTAAAAACTTTTTTTAAGAACACCCATTCCCAACATTTGTAGTCTAGAAACATTCCATCAAATAATTAAATCCAAAGTAACAAACATTTTCCCAGTAATGTAGACAATGGTAATCATTCAGACATACCTGGGGAATTAATTATTTCTTCCTGCCACCCTAAATTCAAGCAGCATTATCTTTTGAATGCAGTGTAAACACAATTCCTTTGTGAAATCTGTCTGAGCTTATGCTTTTCTCACAATCTCGTAACAAGTTTAACAACTGAAAACTGGACGAGATTTGACTGGTGTGGCTTTCTCATAAAGGAATCTCTGGCTGGAACAAGACTGGTTACTAAATGTCCATCTGTCATGTGGCTCCTAATGACTGCTGCCCTGTGACAAGCAGTGATGTGCAGAAATAGATGGCTAAAGCCCATGGCAAGTTTCCTGCTTGTATAACTAGTTGATTTCAGAGTTAAACCTGGATTCATCAGTGTCCAGCATTATGGACATACAGTAAGCTCAGAGTTTCCAGTCCAAGTAAATTATTCAAAAATAATGAAGGTTGATTGCCTCCCTTTAAAAAAATAACTCAAAATACTTAGGATTTATTTTAGCCAGGATCTGCTGAACTTGACCAGCTTCATTACCATGCTAAGAAAGTCAAAACATAAAGCATAAAGTATAACAAAGAGGAATTAGAAACATAATATCTACTCAATAATATTCTTAGCAGACTTCCTTCCTTCCTATCTTTCCTTCCTTCCTTCCTTCCTATCCTTCCTTCCTTTCTTCTTTCCTTCTTTCCTTCCTTCCATTCTTTCTTTCTTCTGTGATTTATCTTTAAATAAGAAAGCAGTGGAGACATTAGCATCAAGCTCAGAGATTTGAAAAGACCTTTTTGTTAAAAATAGCTCAGTGCATTCTGCTTTTTCTTGTTAATTCTTTAACACCGATGTATTGAGCACTAACTGTAAAACTATTGCAATTTCTCTGTCCATTTACTAATACTATATGTGTTTTTGTTTTTTACCTCTTTTTTTTAAAAAAATGGTTAATTAAAAAAGAATGCCATCATTTTCTTTACTGTTTGGTTTCAATCTTTTATTTCTTTTACAGTTTTGGTGCACTGCAGCATCATTTTCTGACATTTTAAAGGAACAAATGTTTCACGAATGTCAAGTGTTGACTCTTTAAATTGCTTTCTCTGCTGGTTGATCACCTTTTCAGTGACCATTGTTGCTTGTTATTTCAGTATGCACGTGTGTATACACGTGCATAGCTTAATTGTGTATTTCATCCATAGAGATCCACAGAGGGGAATAGAGATATACTGCGCCGGTCTACGACCAATGCAACAGGGATATGCATTGTAGTGTCAGAATGCAATCTCCATCCCTGATTTATTTGCATGCAACACTGGGGAAAGCTTGCATTCTGACATCTCCATGAACATTTGAGTGTCATTGTGGTTAGTAGTGGATGCCTCTCATTTCATCATTTATATGTTAAGGGGTTTTAGGCGATATTTTTTTTTAAGGAAAGAGCTACAAGCACTTTTTAAAAATATATACAGCTTTGTATGTGATGTTTTGTTCTTAACTTTCCTTTTCCCAATATAAGGTGCACACATACTGCACCTTTCATTAAAGACAACAGTATAGGTTGGAATTTTTAGAAATAGTTTGTGGTCTTCTTAGATTGTGGTATATTTATAACAAGCTCCTTATTGAACAGACAGTGTCTAAGAGATTTGCCATACAGGCTGCGTAACAACAAGATATTCAACAGATACTGTTTTTCCGTTGTTGCAAATTCATTTAAAAAAAATAACTGCACTGGTTAGATTATTCCAAGTGGACAAAAATGAAAAATAAATACAGCAATACTAACGCCTGTGGATTATGAATTCTTCAAGGATTCAATTTAGCATTATTACTGCAACCCAGAAAGCAAACCCTAACTTTGAACTTCAGTCTAGAAATGTAGGTTGGTAGCACTCGTACAGTTAATGCCCCTAGCAACCATTTCATTCCCACTTGGCACAGGAGTGTTGAACAGATAAATATATTTTGTTGGGAGACTTTATATGGATTTAATGATGCAGGGTAAGAGATAAAAGCAAAGACTCATAGGTGTTATTTCTGCCTGGTTTTTCAAAATGACCATGTTCCAACTTGCTCAACAAAAACAAAAACAAGTCTACCAATCCTCTCTCTCTGTGTGTGTGTGTGTGTGTGTGTGTGTGTGTGTGTGTGTGTGTGTG
Source organism: Bothrops alternatus (assembly GCA_034064705.1). Taxonomy (NCBI): domain Eukaryota; kingdom Metazoa; phylum Chordata; class Lepidosauria; order Squamata; family Viperidae; genus Bothrops; species Bothrops alternatus. The sequence continues at coordinate 4,027,261 of JARGCV010000023.1, forward strand.
AGAGAGAGAGAGAGAGAGAGAGAGAGAGAGAGAGAGAGAGAGAGAGAGAGAGAGAGAGAGAGAGAGAGAGAGAGAGAGAGAGAATAGAAAACTGGTTGAATAATTAAGAAAAGGTTCGTTCCCTTTCCTCTGGAAGTTAGCTAAATTCAGTTTCTAGATGGTACATTGATTGGGAGAAATGGGAAAGATTTAACAGAGAAAGGTTTAAAAAAGGTAAGACATCAAGAGGAACCCCTTGAACAGAAGAGAGGCATGAAAGGCAGCAGGAAAATCAAACAGGGAATAATAAAGAAGAAATATTTGGGGTCATTTCCCGTCTTACTTTATTTTTAATAGCAATAGCACTTAGACTTATATACCACTTCACAGTGCTTTACATCCCTCTCTAAGTGTTTTACAGAGTCAGCTTATTGCCCTCAACAATTCAGGTCCTCATTTTACTGACCTTGTGAGGATGGAAGGCTGAATCAAGAATCTGAGATTCTGGCTTCCGGTGGCTCCACCGGCGTCGCTGGAGTCTCTAACATGAGGCTCCGATCTCTGTGTCAGTATAGCTGTCAACAACAGCGCTCACCAGCTGTTTGTTGCGGCGAAAAAACTCTTCTTCGGGCAAAGAAGGGGAGTAGAGCTTCAAGAGCCGGGTTGAGCCCTTCCAAGACCCCTGGAACAAGCTTTCAGGGGCAGAGAAGGTGTGCTCCCCAGGCACTTGAAATGCTCCTGCCCAGAGACGCTTCTGTCGGCTGACAGAATTAGACGCCGTGACCGCCTCTGCTCTTAAGATTGACTTACAAGGACTTTAAACAGACGGACTGAATACAGGAGTCTTTTGATTATCGCAAGTATACTGCTATTTTGTTTCTGCCTTTGTATTTATAAGTTTTCTTGAATCAACAAAATTTTTTCAAAATGGCGATCGCTTTCTCTACCTAGTGAAAGTGAAAAATGAAAAGTGTGGATTGCGCAGGAAAATGAAAGTGAAATCTTTTTCCTCTTTTTAAAGAGAAGTTTGAGTGACTATTTGGATTTGATTTATCTGGACTTTAAAAGAAATTGATTTAATTGGATTTTAAAAGAAATTCAAAAGGGAGGAAGTGGCAATTTTTTTTTAGCTATTTCTTTTCTTTTTTCTTCCTCTCTCCTTTTAATCATGACAACGAGACATAAGGCAGCAGTTGCTAAGGCGGCTATGCCCTCTCCAGGGCAGCTTGTAAAATCACAGTCTGCTCCTTTAGAGTCTCAAGAGCCTGTACAGCCTGCTTCAGAAATGATTACAATTAAAGATTTACAGACTGCTTTAACAGTAGCATTATCCCCAGTAAGTGCTGCATTATCCTCACTTAAGGACAGAATGGATAAAATGGATTATAAACTAGAGGAAAAGATGGCAGAACAGAAAAAAGATTTTAAAGCTATGACGGAAGTATCTAACCAGGAGATGAGACAAGACATTGTGGAGGCTATTAAGGGTGTCTGGGATTACACCATCGGTGTTGAAGAGAAATTAGAGAATATTGAGCAGCAATTTGAAGAAAAATTAGAAGAAATTAAAAGTGATGTACAAGATCAGGCTACTTTGACACAATATCATCAGATGCAGTTTGCGGTTAGAATTAGGGGACTTAGAGAAGCCTCAAATGGGAACCAAGAGGATTTAAGAAAAATTGTTATTGAAGCTCTATCAAAATTTTTGGATGATTCAGTTGAGAATGTGGACTGGCAGATTGAACGGTTGTTTAGAATGAACTCACGTATCGCAGCACAAAGAAATTTGCCTAGAGATATTGTGATATATTTTAATACAAGAAAATACAGAAATTGGGTTCTTTCAACAGCCTACAATAAACAACTGAGTGTTGCTGGTCAAGAAGTACTGGTTTTGAAAGAGATACCTCCCAAAATGCTGAGGTTAAGGAAAGATTATGCTTTTTTGACAGAGGAGCTTAAAAGAAGAGAGATACAATATAGATGGGAGGTTCCAACTGGACTTTCTTTGTTTTTTAAAAATAATAGATATCGTCTGACTACTGTTGCCAAAGCAAAGGATTTCCTTGACAATATATTGATGGTTGATAGATCTACTTCCCCAAAATCTAAGAGGGCAATTTTGGTCAAAGATTTAGAATCATTGCAAATTTCGGAATTTCAACAACCTCGAATAATTCCTTCGACAGATATGGATAAAGCAGTTGAACAACCAGTGCAGTTAATTGATATTTTTCAACCTTTGGTAGCTGATAAGCCTAAAGATCCAAGGTGTGCACGTGAATTAATTCAAACCAAGCAAGCTGATCTGACATCTTTGGAAGCCATGGGAGCAAGGCCTAAGAGGAAGGAAGAGGTAGTTTCGGCCTTGCAGAAGCTTTCACGAAAAGATCATGTCAAATAAGTATTTGACATGGAATGTCAACGGTTTAAATTCTCCACAAAAAAGGAAGAAGATATTTCAGTATTTGAAGCAATGTAAAAATGACGTAATCTGTTTACAAGAAACTCATATTAGAACTTTGGACCAGAAATATTTGATTAATAACAAATTGGGTACACACTTTGTGGCATCATCTTTAGACAAAAAAAATGGAATTGTTATTTATGTTAAAAATCATATAAAAGCTAAATTAATAGAAGCAGATACTCATGGAAGATTTTTAGCTATAGAAATTTTATTGGATGGGAAGAAAGTTTTGTTGGTGGGTATATATGCTCCAAACCAAAAACAAGGTATATTTTATAAATCACTGCATAGAAAGCTAATACAGTTGGATTATAGATCTTGTATTTTAATGGGGGACTGGAATGGAGTTCTTGATGCTGGTTTGGACAAGAAAAAGATTTTACCTGTTCCTCAAACGCGTTCAATATTGCCTAAATCTTTTTTTGATATCAAAGATGATTTTAATTTGTTAGATATATGGAGAGAAAGACATGGGAGGGACCAAGAATTTACTTTTTTCTCTGATAGACATCAATCATTTTCTAGAATTGATTTTATTTTAACTACGAGTGATTTTATGTTAAGTTTAAAGAAAGCTAAAATTTTACCTAACGTATTGTCTGATCATAACCCAGTTATGATGGAACTAAGGACTGGTCAATATATACGCAGATCCTGGAGACTTAATGAAAATTTGTTTAAATATGAAATGTATGTGGAAGAATGTAAAAAGGCTATCAAGGAATTTTTCAGGTTAAATCTGAATATAGGCTTATCAATAGAAACGGTGTGGGACGCTAGCAAGGCCCATATGCGTGGTATTTTAATTGAATTGAATGCAAGACATAGACGTAAACAAGAGGAAAAGAGAAGAGTTTTAGAAGCGGAGATAAAAAAGAAAGAGTTATTATTAATAGATAAACCGGATGATAGTAATATTAAAGAAGGGATAAAGGTTTTACGGAAACAATTTGATATTTTGATGACCGACCAGGTTGCCAGGAATATACAATATGCTAAACATAATACTTTTTTAATGCTAATAAACCTGGCAGATGGTTGGCTTATACATTAAGGAAAAAACAAAAATCCCGTTTAATTGAGAAGGTAGAATATAAGGGGCAAGAAGTATTTCATCAGGATGCTATTAAGAAGGCTTTTCTAGAGTTCTATACCAAATTGTATGCTGAAGAAAAAGTTCAAGAGCAAGAGGTAGATGCCTTTTTACAAAATCAAAATGTTATGGAAATCACTTTGGAACAAAGAGATAGATTAAATGCTGTGATTAGATCAGAAGAAATTATTGACGCAATTAAGCAATTGAAATTGGGAAAATCTCCAGGAACTGATGGTTTTACTACGATTTATTATAAGTGTTTACAGGAGGAAGTGGTCGAACATTTGAGGGAGTTATTTGTGAATATACAAGAGGGTGGTCGGGTTCCACCCTCCTGGAAAACGGCTAATGTTTGTTTGATTCCTAAAGAGGGCAAAGATAATGTTCAAGTAGAAAATTTTAGACCTATCTCATTGTTAAATACGGATTACAAGATTTTTGTAAAAATTTTAGCTAATAGATTAATGACAGTTTTGACACAGAGGATACACCCGGATCAGACTGGTTTTTTACAAGGGAGACAGATGAAAACCAATGTTAGACAACTTGTTAACATACTGGAATACTTGGATAAACATATTCAAGTGCCGGCTGTTTTAATGTTTTTAGATGCAGAAAAAGCTTTTGATAGATTGAATTGGACATTTTTGCAAAGGCTTGTGGTAAGGATGGGAATGGGGGACCAGTTTATTAATTCCATAACAGCTATATATCAGAAACAAACAGGACAGATTATAGTAAATGGTCAATTAACAGATTTGTTCAACATTGAAAAGGGTACTAGACAGGGTTGTCCCTTATCTCCTTTATTGTTTGTCTTAACTTTAGAGGTCTTATTGAATAGGATTAGAGCATCAGAGGAATTAAAGGGGGTACAAATTAGAAAACATGATTATAGATTATGTGCCTTTGCAGATGATTTACTTGTGACATTGACTCAGCCAATGCAATCGGTTCAGAGTTTGATGGAAATTATTCGAAATTACGGAAAAGTATCAGGTTTTAAATTAAATTTATCCAAGACAAAGATGTTGGTTAAAAATTTTGATAATAAATTAAAACAAGATTTGGAAAGAATAACGGGATGTGAGATAGTTAAAAAAGTTAAATATTTAGGAATTTATATAGAAGCCTCAAATGGTAAATTATATAAGAATAATTATGAGTTCTTATGGAGTAAAGTGCAAAAAGAAATGGAGAATTGGAAAAAAACTACAATTATCTATCTTGGGTAGGATAGCCGCTATTAAAATGAATGTATTACCGAAATTTCTATTTTTATTTCAAATGTTGCCAATACTTAAAAAGGATGGGAATCTTGATGAATGGCAGAAAGGTATAAACAATTTTATTTGGGATGGCAAGAAACCAAGGGTTAAACTTAAAATCATTCAAGATACAAGAGAGAGAGGTGGAATGAAAGTGCCTAATTTCAAATTATATTATTATGCAGCAGTTCTAGTGGCAATAAGTGATTGGATTAATTTAACAAATGAAAGAATACTGAATATAGAAGGATATGGGTTAGTGTATGGGTTCCACGCCTATTTAGTTTATGATAAAAAATTGGATAGGGGTTTTAAAGAGCATATATTAAGAAACTCTGTGATGCGTGTCTGGAAAAAGTATTATTATAAGTTAAATGGTAAAATTCCTTTATGGACTGTTCCCAGACATGCAATACAGAGTGTGGGTATACAACAAATTCAAGACGTGGAGCCCTATGATAAACTTTTGAATAAAGATGGGAATAGCCTAGAACTGAAATCACTAGATAGATTAAGGGAGGAAGGTATAGCTCATAATTGGTATCATCATGCACAACTTCAAGCCAGATGGCAAAAAGATGTTAAGATGGGTTTTTCTTTAAAGGATGAAAAACTAATTATACAAATTAGAGACCAAAGAGCGATGCATATTAAAAGAATATATGATGCTTTAATTGAAATTGATTCTGGAAAGGAACTAGTTAAAGATTGTATGATTAAGTGGGAAGGGAATTTTGGACATTCAATTATGATGGAAACTTGGAAAAGAATATGGGTGAAAAATGTTAAATTTACACAAGCTCAGCATTTAAGAGAGAATTTCTATAAAATGTTTTATAGATGGCATTTAGACCCAAAAAAATTATCGCTTATGTACCCAAATCTGAAACCCAAATGTTGGAGATGCGAATCTATGGACGCAACTTATTTTCACATTTGGTGGACATGTAAAAAAATTAAGGCTTTTTGGATAAAAATATGGTGGATTCTTCAAAATATTTTGAAAAAGCGTATTGAGTTTGTACCACAGTTATTTTTGTTGGGTATAACAAAGGACTGTTCCACCATAGAGACTAAGTTGATCTTGAACTTGACTACGGCTGCAAGACTGTTGGTGGGTCAATATTGGAAGTCATCTGAAATACCATCTATTGAAGAATGGACATTAAAAGTTACCCATCTGGTGGAGATGGCTAAGATATCAGCGTACCTGAAGAACCACTCAAATGAAACATTTTTGATGGACTGGAAAAAATGGATTGATTATATGCAAAAGAAATATCAATTGAAAGAATTAGATATGATATATAGATAAATAGTTACTAAATAGTAGATTAGCGGGGTTTCTTGCATTTTTACTCTGTATTCACTCCGGGAAGCCTGGGGGGGAGGGGGGAGGGAGATAATAAGTAATAGATTATGTTTCTCAACTGTAGTTGGGGATATTAAGGGAATAGATTTTTTCTCTTTTTCTTAGGGCGCTCGGGAAAACTCTAGACACCGCATTGGATGGTGAGGAAGGTGGATTGAAGGTTAGGGGTTAGGATGTGGGAGGATGTGGTGGGGGGGGTTCCGAGCAGCTATTTGTATTGTTTGTTAAATTTGTTATTTGTTTGTTATCAGTTGAGTTATTATATTTCTGTGTTAAAATTTGTCAAAACTTTATAAAATTTAATAAAAATAATTAATAAAAAAAAAGAATCTGAGATTCTGAGCCACTCAGAATCGAACTCCTGGAGTGAGCTGTGAGTTACCCTGCAGTACTGCATTCTAACCACTGCATCACCAAATTGTTTGCCTTTACTTTACGCCCACCCTGCCAAATTTCTTACTGCGGAAAAACATACTGATTCAAAATGTACTTGTAACATAGCTTTCAAGAGACAGCAAGTGGGATGGAGTTACTTTTAATCTTGACACATCTGGGATCAGGTGCTGAATTTTAGGAATGGCTTGAGAAAGAAAAAGACTTTCTGCTTAGCAGAGTTTTCTTCCTATTTTCCAACCCTCCCCTCTTTTTGTCACGCCTTGTCTGAACACCAAGCAAATTGTCTTCTGCACTGTCTTCTCCTCACAGCTCCTGTGATTTACCTTCTTTTCATCCCCTTTTGTAACTTCTGATGATATCAGCAGGGCTTCTGTGAGTCTATGTTTCTTTCATGCAGGTGGATTGGAAGAATAGAGCACCCTTACTCTGGGTCAGGTTTTTTTCCCCCAAAAGAGAGAATGAAAGATAAAATTACAGATAGAAAAGCTGGCTGTTCCTGAAGGCAATTTCTTCTGTTGCTCTCAGCTAGGATTGATGCAGGAGGAATGGAACGGAACAGAACAGAACAGAACAACAGAACAAAACAGAACAAAACAGAACAGAATAGAATAGAATAGAATTCTTTATTGGCCAAGTGTGATTGGACACACAAGGAATTTCTCTCCAGTGAAGAAGCTCTCAATGTACACATAATCACTATTAAATAGTGGGATGAATGTTCTGGGTTTGGGCCAGATTTAGTCTGCCTATAAAAGATGCTTTGCAGTTTAGAAATCAAAATAGGTCTGAATGTCCAATTCACATGTTCTTAGCTAGCTTTCTTCTTTTGCAGAGCATCTCTATATAAATAACATCTGAAATACAAAATAAGGACTTTTTTAATCTCTAGAAAAACAATGATAGTTGGAATAATCTTTCGCTCCCACATTTTCTCCCCAAAATGGCTGCAGCTGATTACAGATGCTGATTTTAAGTGTCTCAGAATGTGATAAAGCTTTGGACCAGACCAGCATCAATAAAGAAGGTTAATTCATCTATCACAAAAGCACAGAGAGGCAGGTCTGTCAAAAATTAATGCACACAACTGTGAGAAATAATTGCACAGAGTTAACCTAATACTGAAGGGTGATATTTGCTGCTTCAGGGAATGACAGGTGGGAATTATGATAGGAATAACAGGAACCAAATTGCTCAGGAATATCAGTGTCAGGTCCTGATTCTCAAAAAAGACATTTACTGCAGAGGAACATAAGAAAGGGAAAGTAAAATAAAAATAATAAACCGTTGATATAAATCTAGGATGCTAATTACATTAGGCAAAACTGTGCATGTACAGTTCTGCCATTGCTCCTCCAAAAGTTCTCCGGAATAGGGCGGCATAGAAGTCAAATAAATAATAATAATAATAATAAAGCATTTTGCAGAATTGGAAAAGCTGCAGGAAGAGATAAGCCAAATTATCAAGGGACTGGAGAAACTCCCATATGAGGAAAAGTTTCAACCCTCAGTGCTTGTCAACTTAGAATAAAGAGAAGGAGGGCATGAGAGAAATGCGACAAATTAGGCATGGTGTGGAGCAATTAAAATAATATGCGGTGAACTCAGAGTCGTCCAGTGAACTGAGAAATCAGTAGTACAGCTTCATCCAGCACACAAATGAACTGTAGAATTCACTTATATAAACCTAAGTGACAGCCACTGATTTAGGTTGTTTTAGAAATCAATCGCACACATTCTTGGAATATATCCCTAGCTGCTAATGAGTTCCAATATCAGAGAGCCTGAGGTTCTCAATCAGTTCCTGAAGGGAAAAAAATAATCAGGGTCATGCAGGGCATCAGGGTCCCTTTTGTTGACAGGGTTTTCATTGGCCAATGGATCTCTGGAGGGGCAGTGGCATTTGTACGTTGGAAGAGACAGAATTCTGTTTTAATCTAATGAGATTCTTCATATGATTTTATCCTTATTCTTCAAATGATTTTATCCTTGCAGTTTAATTATCCTGAGTTCATTTGTTGCACTTAGTTCTATCTGAAATCATTGGTTTCTTTGTGAAATGCTACTTGCTTCACTGGATCCAATCTTCCTTCTTTCTTTGGTCAATAATGACACACCATGGCTAGGATTTATCTGTATGTATTACTCAAACTCTCTTATCATGACCTTTAACTGGGTGAAATGGGGCATCATTTGAACCAAGATATTTCAAATGATCTAACTTACAGAATGTGTCCCAATCTGGGACCGAGGACTCACAAGGGAATGAATTATTTCTGTGGCTGTTTCAGTACTACTGGCTGCTGCTGCACTATTAGGCTGCTATTCTGTGGTCACATGATCTTCATTTTCAATGTTCCGTGACAATTTCCCAGCCAGTCTTGTAATCCATGGTTCCTTCCCCACCCTGCAGGAGCCCACTTATCTGTCCGCTGGAAAGAGAAGGAAAGAAGGAAGATTTCTGATGCTCTGGATAGTTTCCCATGAGGAAACTCAGTGGGGAAGTGTCAGAGCATGCACAGTCTTATTGCGCTGAGTCTATATTAAATGGTGCTTTATCTTACACTATCTACAATATCATAAACCAGGAACAATATATATACATTTGTTAATATAGCAGGCTCCAACACACAGCAGTTACAGCAGGAAAACAGAAGAAAAAAAACACATCAGCAGAGCCTTCCTTTTACACAAAGACATGGACATCTTAAAGGGACATAGACCCTGCTGAGTCATTCCCAATATTACATCATACATCTTACATTACATCAGCTAGTTAGCTTCTAAATCATTACCTTGACAGGAAGTCAGCAGGAGGTTGGAAGTTGTTCCTGCTCCCACTGCTTTTTTGTCTACCGATGGTTGTTCTGTTTCCTATTTAGGTAAGAAAATATCTCTGAAAAGAAGACCCAACAAGGCATAAGTTGTCTCCTCATCTCTCTCTCTTTCTCTACTCTTTCTTTAGTGTGAACAGCTTCAACTATTATTACATCCTACAATATGCAATCTCTTGAAAAATGACTGCCTGCTCCCTGGCTTACACTGAATCTTTTTCTTTTTCTTCCAACCATTGACAGGTCCTTAAATTTTCTTATCGAAAATAAATCCTATTGAGTTTAATGGAACATTGCAAAGGTCTACTGATTTTCAGCCAGTGGTTTGAGCTACAATCCTATACAATTTACTTATGAAAGAGCCTCAGTGAATTCAGTGGAACTTAGGTAGAAGATTACACTGTGAGACCATGATCTCTTTTAAAAGACAAGTGGTTTTGCTTTAAGAAAACAGCAAATAGAATTTCAAAACAACCTATTCCAGCTTATTTGGAGTTCCACCAGTGGTTTGACAGAAAATCCTCAAAAATCCTTTTGGTATGGGCAGTTCTGCAGACTCCTTTCCTGAGGGCAAAACAGAAGAGAGACAAGTGGAAGCAGAGCTCATGGCTGGAACTGGGGATAGAGATTATCCTACAGCCTACAGCATGCAGAGAGCTGTGCTGGAAATCGTTTCTGTTTGACAGACTTATACATTTGCCTCATTAGATTTCAATGTTATATTCCTGCAAGAAAATTAACCTTCATTGAAGATTTTTATTATAAAATATATACACAGTGAAATGACCTATCATCTTCCTTCCTTCCTCCCTCCCTCCCTCCCTGCCTGCCTGCCTGCTTTCCAATTGGCTCAAACAAACTAAGGATTGCTTAATGATTGTTAATTTTGACACAAAAATACACCTCTGTTCTTCTGGGGAGTATTATAAACATAAACTGCCTTCTTCATAATAAATTACCCAGTAATTTCTGATCTCCTACTTATATGGATATTTATAATGACATTTACTTGTATTGTGAAGTGCAAACAGCTCTTTTTAGAATACAGTCTGCCATTATTCATTTATCTGGGTAGTGCTGAAGATTTTTGCTGTTGTTGATGGGTACTGTGTGGTAAATATAGGGAGCTGCTATAAGACGTATATTTAGATTAGTTTTAAAAGCTTGTCTTAGACTTGTGGTGAAGAAAGATGATGAGAAATCAGGTTGTTCTTTTGGGAAACAAAATCCACTGATCCTTTCTGAAATATCAGATTGGTCTCACTTAACTTTTCTGCTGGACTGAGGAACAAACATTGGTCCAATTACCCAAGAAATCAAGTCAATTGTCTCAAGAGACACAGTGCAAATAGTGCTTATCATGCCAGCTTCATCTCATTCAGCCCACTTCTGCTTCTTTTGCACATGGCAGTTCATCTTACAAACTGAGATACAAACTGAGACACATTTTGTCACAAAATCCTATATGATATAACCAACTTTCCTGGAATATTTCTTACTCACAAGGGGATGCTCTTGTCCTATTTATGCCACCGTCAGCCACCTGAATGTATCCTAAAAATCTAGCCTTCTTCACTCATCATTTCAATTGGGAATCCTGGGAACTGTACTTCCAACATATCTGAAGAGCACTTTGTTTTGGAAGGGTGCCATAAGAAAAAATATAATTGAAAATGAAGTGAGGTGGACCGAAAACACATCTGGAGAATGTATGTTACAGCTGGATTTTTTCCCCCAAAGAGAACAGACTAGATCTATTGACTTTTATCAAAGGTACTATTGTGTAGTGGGCTTCAATAGGCAAGGAACAGACCAGCATAGTTACAACGTTATTTATTGACTCAAATTAGAACTGGAGAACTGCAGGCAATTGCCTGTAATTTATACTCTAAGCCCAAGGGCCTTAACCAATCACAATACTTGAAAAACCTGCCCAAATATGAATGTTCAAAGTTTCCCTCCAAAACAATTGAAGTTAACAGTCAGGGTCATCTAAAGGTTAGTTTCATTTTAGCTTCACAAGCAGTTGGAGTTAAGTTAATTTCACTTTAGTAGGGATTAACACAACTTCATATATATTCAATACATAACAGGTATAAGCTAAAAAGCCTATAAGTAGATATTCTATCCTGTGATATGTAGCATCTTACAGTACGTATTAATTTGTCATATTTACAGAAGAATCCAGCCACGTCCTGTTTTAAGCAGAGCAAACACACTGCAGCCAATTTTACAGCTATAGATGTTTAATTCTGAGTCTGCACTTTGAGCAAACACAAAAGAAGGTAAAATACCCAACTAAGAAATCACAGGTGCACTCCAGGAGAAATACAAGGAAAGTTTGTTGTGTCTGGTACCCAGGGCATAGCATAAGCAGCATAGAAGCCAATCCAGAGTCACAGCTATCAGAAACACAGGCAAGCAACTAATGGCGTTCAGGCTCAGCAAACTGGGTTAGGCATTGCCAGAGACACAAGAGTATGGATAGTCCTCAACATATGAACACAACTAAGCCCAAAGTTTATGTTGCTAAACAAGAGAGCTATTAAGTAAGTTTTGGCCATGTTATGACCTTTCTTGCCACAGTTGTTACATGAATCACTGCAGCTGTTAAATTACTAACACAGTTGTTAAGTGAATCTGGCTTCCCCATTGACTTTGCTTATCAGAAGATCGCAAAAGGTGATCACATGACCCTGAAACAATGTGACCATCATAAATATGAACCCGTTTTGGAGGGAAGCAAATATAACCCCGATCTTCAAGAAAGGATCCAGAGGTGATCCAGGAAACTATAGACCAGTCAGTCTAACCTCAGTTCCAGGCAAACTGATGGAAACCATTATTAAAGATAAAATTACAGGGCACATAGAAAAACAGGCATTGCTGAAAGAAAATCAACATGGTTTCTGCAAAGGCAAATCATGTCTTACTAACTTGTTAGAATTCTTTGAGGGTGTAAATAAATACATAGATAAAGGGGCCCCAGTTGATATTGTATATCTTGACTTTCAAAAGGCTTTTGACAAAGTTCCTCACCAAAGGCTCCTAAAAAAGCTCTCCAGCCACGGAATTAGAGGACAGGTCTTGTCCTGGATTGGTAACTGGCTAAATTGTAGGAAGCAAAGGGTGGCAATAAATGGACAATTCTCCGGATGGAAAGAAGTGAGAAGTGGTGTACCCCAAGGTTCAGTTTTGGGACCTTTACGGTACTTTTTAATTTATTCATCAATGATCTGGATGTAGAAGTTAATAGTGAGGTAGCCAAGTTTGCTGATGACACTAAATTGTTCCGGGTTGTGAAAAGTTCAGCATGGCTCTTCTTATGTTCTTATGTTCTTACCAAGCGTCTTGTCAAAGTAATGATTTAACAGCTAACCAGCTTATATAATGTAAGATGTAAGATGTAAAGATGAGAATGACTCAGCAGGGTCTGTGTCTCTTTAAGAGCCTTTGTATAAAGGAAAGTTTCCGCTGATGTGCTCTCTTCTTCCATTTCCTGCTGTAACTCTGATGTGTTGTATCCTGTTGTATTAGCACGTGTATGTATATTGTTCCTGGTATATGATATTGTAGCTAGTGTAATATAAACCACCATTTAATATAGACCACTGTTTATTGTGTTTACTCCTGGGTTATCTCAGCGCAATAAGACTGTGCATGGTCTGACACATCTGAGTTTTGATCACGTCAACATGGGGATGTTGTAATGGTTGCAAGCGTGAAAAACAATCATTAGTCTTTTTTTTCATTGTAACTTCGAACAGTTACTAAATGAATGATGTAAGTCAAGGACTACCTGTAATCCAGGAATCATACACCAGAGTCCCAGAGCAAAGCAAAAAGAAAGAATAGAGCGGAGTGGTTTCCAATGGAGAGCCAGTTCCTGAGCCTGCTTCTACAGTAAATAAGGGCTCAATTAGCAACATTGTCCTACATGCTTCTTAAGTGGCTGAGTAGATTGCATTTGGTCCTCCTCACCTCTTAGGGTTTGGTGCCCTACCAGGATCTGACTTTTCCTCATCTGAATCTTCCCTCACCTATTCTTGATGATTTTATGCCTGGTCAGTTTCAGGGTGTGAATTGTCTGCTGGCTGCCAAGACTGAAAAGTCAGAGAAAACCATAACCAGCACTGTTCCTCACTGCAATGGATCAGTACATGTCCAAATGATTCAGCATTTTCTTTGTTTGTTGATCTTCTCATATGCCCTTCAGCCACAATACTGAAAATGCTGTATTCAAATCAGTCTCTCAAGTGCAGTGCTACTGACGTCAATGAGGCTACACAGTTGTATGTTATTTGGGAATATTGGTCTTTTATGAACAGCATCATTATCTAGGAATCAAAGAGATGTCTAATGTTGAGGGAATCTGCTCTTAATGCCTAAGATGAAGCTGCTGAATTCTCAGGCCTTAGGAGTTCACTGAAAAACATCAATTAATTTTATACAATCAGCTATTTACTGAAATGGGTTAGCAATGAGCCGTATTTTTTAAAAAGTAAAGTGTTGCCACCTGCATCTATAACTGCTACATATATGTATTGCATAAAATCCTTCCTTCCTTCCTTCCTTCCTTCCTTCCTTCCACAGTTCTAAATATAATTTCTGGAGCAAAATATTGTATGCAATTAATACAAAGCAATTAACCTGTAAACAGAAAATAATGTTTTTAATTTAGAAAGCATCCCTGTATTCAGATATAAATTACTGTAAAGGCATTGTTCCAACAATGGGATGAGAGCCCTACAAGTGACTGGCAACCCTAAGTGGTGAGATTTGGGGAGAAAAGTTTTTTGTCTTTAGATATTGTTAACTGGAGATCTGAGAAGCAAAAGGCCCTTAGGAGCTCGAAAGCCCAGGGAGACCTGGAATCTGTAATGTAAAGTTGGAGGAAGACATTTAAAAGCTATAGGCAGAAGCGTTGGGGCCTGCTTCTGTTTTCCAGGGCTTGCTTGTTCCACTGGGTACTTCTACCTTCTCTGTTCCTCTGTGTTTTGGTTGTTGTGTTATGTTTTGCTTTTCATTCAGTTTACAAATTTGTGCAAGAATTCTCAAATTTTGTGGTGCCCTGGCTTATGCTACTGTATTTAGAGTGTGGGGAGTTTGACTGGGAAAATATATACGCAGCTTGTGAAGATGCAGGAGAAGGTTGTACATTAACTATATTCACTTTTTTCTCATGCTCAGCTTCGTTTGAGAAAAAAAGGGGGGTGTTGTTGGCTAAATCTGCAAGATTTGTTTTCCCACGTCTTTTTCATGGTTTCATGCTCTCAGCAGGCAGCTTTCTCTTACAAATAACACCCTGAGGGCATTTTTCAGTGACAAAGAAAAACAACAACAACACTGTGAAACCAAAGGGTATGCAACTTTTATCCTGCTCTGTTGACTTAGACTTCCCTTTATCAGCACTGCCATAAGCACCACTATTAAAGATGAATGGGCATCTTTAGCTTTTCTATTATATCATCCCTAAACCTGTCTCATTATTTTAGTCTAAAATAATGTACCTTGGTGTCTGTAGTTGGGTACCTGACAGAATACCAAAACAGGTGTAAAATGAGCAAACCAAAAGGAAGTCAAGACTTCAGAGATTCCAGAAAAACAACTGCAAAGCAAGAACCTGAAAGTCCTGTCACACTGTCTGGACAAAGTGGCTGTGACTTTCCTCTAATTCACTTGCAACTCTCCAAGGAATCAAACTCACAGTTTAAGAATCCCTAAATTAATGATGACCAGTTTTGGCCTAAGCTTTATTGTCTTGGTATAACTAATCCATTTCCCCAAACCCTTTGTTGCTTTCATTAAAATAATGTTTCGCTCTACCATTACTCTTTGTTACTCTACCGCAGAGGTGTCAAACTCAATTTCACTGAGGGCCGCATTAGCATTGCAGATGCCCTTGGGGGGGTGGGGGGAGTGGCCAGGGTGGGTGCGGCCTACTGGGTGGGCATGGATGGAGTGGTGTGGCCTACTGGTGGGCATGGCCAGCTCTACATCATTCACGTCAAAGGTATCTGTGGGGGCCTGGGCAGGAGTGGGACAGATCTGAGGGTCTCTGGCAGAAGGGGGTGGGACCAGGGCAAGCGCCAAGGCATGGTCCATTTCTTCATTCCTCACAAAGGGTGACACCTCCCCAGCATGCACCCAGGGGGCGGAGCTGACACGGCAGGGGCTGGTTCCTCGCTGTTTCTAGACGGCCTTGTGGAGCTAAGACTGAATGCGTTTCAGCATAGATGGGCACCACAAAATTGTACATTGGCTCCCGGCCTGCCTAGGCCAGTGCCAAGGCAGTGGGGGCCGTTCCCTCACTGTTTCCAGGATGGCTTCGTGGGCCACATGAAATCACTTTATGGGCTGCATCTGGCCCCTGGGCCTTGTGTTTGACATGTCTGCTCTACCGATTGTTCCCCAAACCACTTGGACCCCAATAACTTCGGCTAAAAAGGGGGAAACAATTATCTGCACTCCAGGGGTTAAAGGAAGAGATTGCCAGTCCTACCTGAAGATGATGGAGAAGGAATGATAAATGATTTTGCTCTAGGATTGGCAAGTGTTCCTCATATTCAAGGAACTGTTTATACCAGTGGTGGCGAACCTATGGCACGTGTGCCAGAGGTGGCACTCAGAGCATCCCTTAAAAGCATTCATACAAATCAGCTATTATGCCTATTTTAACTGATTTCTACAGCCGGAAAGATGATGACTAACTACAGTTCTGCATGTTCTCTGTTACATTAGATGGCAAATTGTTGTTACGAAAAACAATTAGATATATTTTCCCCTTAATCTCATTCTGCTTGATCTGATTAAAACAGTGTATTTTTATCACAAAACTGGATTCATTAAATGGGCAGATGATAGATATATTGAAGATAATTATAAACAAACAATGCCAAAACATGTTTCTAATTACCTCAGTCTTCCTGCCAGAATAATTAGGATTGTTCCTGGTTGAATCAGCCATAGTCTTGTAGAGTTTAAAATCTGAGTACTTATGCTGGATCTACATCAGTTTTTATTCCAATATTAGCTATTGAAAAAAATGAGAGTTATTGAAAGTGCAGTGTTAATACTTGGCATTAATTTTAATGATTGGGGAAATAATTAGTTGGCCAAAGTGTAAACAGGTCATGCCATCTAATGAAAATACATAGCTTTTTATGATGAAATCTGGGGGGGGGATCTGAGTCTCTAGAGCCAGCTGATTCATTGGAAGGAAAAGAAGTGGAATTGGAAGTATCAGTTGTCTCTAAAGGTAGTTGTAGGATGAAATGAGCAGATGTGTGGGTGTCAATAAAGGGGCATTCAGTACAATTTAATCTGAGCTTTTTTTCAAACAATGCAAAAAAAATTACAGTCATTTTCTTGTCATTTATTTGTATACAGTGTTATGTGTGGTAATGAAATTTAAGAAAGTGAAAGGTGGAAAAAACACAGCCACTGAATTGCCATCTACCCTAATTTTTGTTGCTCTGTCATTAAGTCATGTCCAATTCTTTGCGACCCCAAGTTTAGCCTTTTGGTACTGTCCATGGTACTGTTATTGTTAAGAATATTGGAGTGGTTACCATTTCCTTCCTTTCCGTTCTACGTTTGGTCAGAACTCTCCTCTATGACCCATCCATCTTGGATGGCCTTACCTGGCTTACCTCATAGCTTCTTTGAACTGTGCAAACCCCTTTGCCATGACAAGGCAGTGATCCATAAAGGGTATCTACTCAAATACTATCTGCATAAAATCAATACATGTACCTGTATTTAAATGTGACAATCATATCCTTTGGACTATACTGAGTGACCATATCTAGGACAGCAGTCCCCAGACTCTCCAGCCAGGCCCACCATGGGGGAGGGGTGTGTGTGAGTGGAAGGTACACATACATGTGCATAGCTCCACTGGTGCAAGCAATGGGTGCGCACCCACTCCATTCGCACAAATGGAGTTTCGCATATGAGTGAAGGGCACTTGTACTCGCATGCGAAGCTTCACTCATGCAAGCAGAGGGCACTTGAGTGGAGGATGCTTGTGCTTGCACGAAGCTCCACTCATACAAGCAGAGAATGCTCATGTGTGAAGCAAGTGCCCTCTGCTTGCATGAGGGGAACTTTATACACGAGCGCAAGGGTCCACTACTTGCCCATTACTTGAGCGTTCCGGTTTCAAACAGGCCACAGCCCAATAGTGGTCCACGGCCTGGGGGTTGGGACCCCTGATCCAGGTGATAGGGAAGATATCTCTTTGTTTTGAATTTTAAAATGAATTTGCTCATGTAACATTTCCTCATTTTTATGTGCAAATCAAAGCATGGTCATATACTTTCGTAAAAATCTGTGAAATAATTTGCAGCTCAAAATGTCCAAAACAAACTAATAAATACTACATACAAATATACATTATATTAGAGAGAACATTTGTGCAAAATTATGTAACTTACAAAAATCCAAATATTAGGAGAAATGTGCACGATATTATGTATGAATCTTCATTTGAGCTACTTTAAAAATCGCAAATTGATGCAGAACTAAAACAGAACAAACTTGGATAATGAGAAACTGAATAAAATTATGACTGACAGATTCACCCTCCCTATGGGCTTGTTCTTATCTTTAGCACTCCTAACTAACTTTGTCCCATTTCAGTGGGGATTCCAAAGTTATACATACCTATAACTGACACAATCTATTTGCCAAGATTTTTAACTATGCAAGAACATGATTCAGTCAATGGTATAGTTGTTATACCAACAAATTTGGGACTTTTACAGCCCATTTAATATGTCAGAACTTATGTTACAAAGTTTATTAAGAATGTCAACATACATTTCTTTACCATAAATCACACTTTCACCCAGCATGATTTCTCCTTTTTTCATAGTTTCTCAAGAGATTTAAACCAATCAAAATTGCTTTTTGCTCTAGCCATGCTATAGAAAATATGTCCTCTAAATAAACAAAGTTCAAAACAGATTTGAATTTATTCCATAGTTAAATCTTTGTTTAGAAAAGCTCAAACTTGAAATCTATGAAATAAAAATAGATGAAAGGATTACTCTGAGCAGATACAGAGTAAAGTTCCTTCACCACAAAATGGCTGAAAGGAACCCTCATAAATATCATTATAAGGCAGTAGGCAAAGTTTTCAGAGAAGTTTAAGTTATGGCAACATTCATCATTCTTCTTTCTCTTTTTTTCTCTCAATTTAACTTTTGGCAGTCTTCAGACATCTACTAGGTGCATCCACTGAGCCTTTCCTTTCCAAGAATGTTGCCAAATCCTCACAGATGACTTTCTGTACTAATAATCATTTTCTGAAGAACTTTTCAGAGATAACAAGTTCACAGAAAGTTTCTGCCATTAATGCATCCCTGCAGTTGTTAAATGAATCATGTGGTCATTAAGACAATTTGGCTTTCCCCCCCCCCCACCAACACATACCCCATTGACTTTGTTTGTCAGAAGCCAGCTGGGAGGTTACAAATGGTGATCACATGACACTAGGACAGTGCAACTGTCATAAATACATGCCAGTTGCTAAACACCAGAATTTTGATCACATGACCATGGGGATGCTGCAACAGTAGAAAATGTAAAAAACCAGCCATAAGTTACTTTTTTCAGTGCCATTGTAACCTCAAACGGTCACTAAATGAATAGTTGTAAGTCAAGGACTACCTGTAGACATCTGCATATACACCTAATTCAGATTTCACTATTCAGCTTTTGGAATTCTGGTACCCCAACTCAAAAGAATCAAGAATTCCACCTAGGTTTATGATTGTAGCATAGTTATTTGTGGGATAGTTATTTGTGACAAACATAAGAGAGGTGGCCTTATTCAGATTCAGCTGAGTTACTTCTAGTTCTGTACAATGCAACGCTTAAGTGACCTGAATACAAAAGCTACAACATTTTGAGTGACCTTACCTTATCATTTCTTCCAAATGTCATAGACATAAATTGTGCCAATAATTAGAAGCTGAAAAGAGAAAAAAAAATTCCTGGGGAAAGTGAAATGCACCAACTGCCTTATCGTATCTGTTGTTTGCACTATTTTCTAATTAAGTGGACAGAGGGCCTATGCATTTTGAAACCCATCACAATAAAATGCAATTTAATTTTATGGCACGGTTACAAAAATCTGCAGATTCACTCATTTCATCTGCCCAGATTGGACCAGCTGAGAATACATCCTCTCAACTGGCAATTAATTGCAGAAACAGCAGCAACCTATAGACAGAATGTGCCTTCTGAAAGTACTTTAGCCAACGAGGCCTATCAGATATTGTGACAAGTGGGAGGAAGATTTAATCAGGAGATGGTCAGTAAAATCTAACAAAGTCATGCCACTGAGAGATTTGGGAGAGAGCAATTGCCCTTCCTTTTTATAGCCTCATGTTTCACATCTCCCCATAGGATTTAAAGGGCTGAAGGGAGTGGCTATCATAAGAGGATTGGTTGTGGTTAATATTCTCAGCAAGGTTCAAAGGCTTTGCTTTGGAGCCATTTTTTTTTAATCGTCACAATGACTTTTTTGACCCTTGGGATAACAATAGCAGTGAGAGACAAAATGATTAAATATGCATTTAATCTAGATATGCATTCAGATTAAAAGATACCCTTTTTATCCTAAGTGAAAATTGTTGTAATACTATAAACTAATGTAGACTGTTGGAGAGAGTCTAGCCGAGCCAGGGAGAAGAGAATAGAACGGAACGGAACAGAATGGAACGGAACGGAACAGAACAGAATAGCAGAGTTGGAAGGTTCCTTGGAGGTCTTCTAGTCCAATCCCCCGCTCAAGCAGGAAACTCCATACCAGGGGTCTTCAAACTGGGCCCTTTTATGAGTCATGGCCTTCAACTCCCAGAGTTGAAGTCCATGAGTCACAAAAGGGCCGAGTTTGAAGACCCCTGCTCCATACCATTTCAGACAAATGGTTGTCCAGTCTTTTCTTAAAAACCTCCAATGATGGAGCACCCAGCTATTTGAACTCTTTGCATGTGAATCTGATTGTTTGTGCCTGATATAGACTAATATAAAATATTTTATAACAATAATGAGGAATAGCCAGTTAATGCAAGTAGTAAGTCCCCAAGAAATCCATATATTTCTAAAAAGAACCCTTCATATTGTAAGAGTGAACTATCTTAAAGATGGCTGTCTACAGTCTCCCAAAATACTAACTTTATTTTGTACTAACATAGAATATGATTTGTTTCATTTGGGCTTAACATAATGGCAAACCATCATTTAAAGCAAATCTTGGCTTGGCATGATTTCTGAACCCAGCCTCCCTCTCTTTTATTGGACATCTACAACAGAACCATGTCTTCAAGAGATTTTAGGGTGGTGAAATTAAGTTAAAATCCATTTACATCTTCTTCATTTTAATCACATTGTATACTGTGTTGATAGAAGAACCTTTTATGCCCATCCAAAAGGGACAAGGCTTCACCTGCAATCACAGCACCACCTTGACCTTTGATGTCCCCCCTGTGGGCCTCCCAGATGCTTGTAAGTGTTTTGAAGGTTTTCCAGAAGATAAATCAAGGAAGTCTTGTTCTGCAGCTCCAGCTGGTACGAAGCTGAAATGTAAAATAACACTGAGGAAAACGAGGAAAAGCTATATTGGAATAAAAAGCAGAGGGGGTGCAATCTTGCTGTATCCAGAAATTTGACAGATCCCCAGTAGATCAAGTCAAAAGTAATTAGGAAATCTATTTGTTTTAATTCTATGTTTAAGACTTCTGTACCAGGCATGCTAGCCATCTTGAATTATTTATAAAAGGCAGGATAAAAAAATTCTAAAAATAAAGTAAATAAATACATCACAATAAATGGAGACTCGAGCATTTCTCAGGAACAATCACATAATGTCCTTCATTCTGAAATGATGCATCTGCTGTTCAGAATTATCATCACTCCAGAAGAGTTTGCTGTTGGGAAGCTTTTTTAAGAAACAGCAACTGGCTTCTGAATTGTAGCTATACAAGCCCTGTAGTGAAACATTTTGAGAGTGGTTGATCTGCCTACTTTTTAGTAATTGTACTGTATTTATTTGGGAGTAGAGGTTTGTGAGAGTCTAAGTAAAGCAAATCTGTGACCTAAGAAGTTATGTTGGTCTTTTTTTTTTAAGTAGATCTCCCATAAAACATTCAGCCCTTAAAAATAAGGCAAAGTGTAGACAGAAAAGCGGAAGACTGGAGACAAGGAAATTACTCACTGTGTACTTTGGAAGCAATTGCCTGAAGTGGCAACTACAAGGCCCACAGGCCAGCCTGATTTTACAGCAGACCGCAAAAACATAGTAAAAGGAAAGAGCATCAAAATATTGTGCAGCTACTATGTAGCAATCACACACAAAGAGGAAATGAAGAAAGGGCAATGGACAATATAATCTCAGAATGCCAAAAGGACTTCTTTCCAAATAAGTACATGTAGGATGGTATGTATTTTATCTGAAAAGTGAATGCAGAACACAAACCTAAGAACATCTCCTCTGGTTTTGGAGTCTTTGCTTCAAGGTATCCAGCAGCCCAGAAACTGCTCAGGGGAGAGCAAGATTCAAGTCCAGGTTTCTCTTGACTGCTTTGCCTTAGAGCTTGAATTCAAAGCTGGTGCAACATTGCCCCAAGCTCTAAAGATGATGCATTCTGCAAAGCCTTAATATGGTTGGTTTGGATTTTGCCAAGTTCCTGTGGTTTGTAAACCAGTTTATAGTTTAGCTTCTGTTTGTGAATGTCAGTGGCTTGTTCATCAAGAAACATCTCTGATCTAGCCACTAATGTCTGTTACTGGGGGTCAAGCAGGTCGCTCTGACAAAAGCAGCATCCTATTGTCCTGCTCTAAGAGCCACTCCTTTCACACTTGCATCACAACATTGCCTACAAATGCAAAAGGAATGGGTTTTGAAGAAGGTGGCACAACACTGCTTTCATCAGAAAGGTTCTGATAGTTTTAGCCTAAAGGTCTCAGGGTAAGCAATTGATTGGCAGGGTAGAAAGCCAATAAAACTTTGAAGTCTCTCAGAATGAGCCAACAATCTTGTGTACAGTGTTATGTATTGAATATATATATATATGAAGTTGTGTTAATCCCTGCTAAAGTGAAACTAACTTAACTCCAATTGCTTGTGAAGCTAAAATGAAACTAACTTTTATGACCCTGACTGTTAACTCCAACAGTTTTGGAGGGAAACTTTGAACATTCGTATTTGGGCGGGTTTTTCAAGTATTGTGATTGGTTAAGGTCCTTGGGCTTAGAGTATAAATTACAGGCAATTGCCTGCAGTTCTCAGTTCTAGTTTGAGTCAATAAATAACGTTGTAACTATGCTGGTCTGCTCCTTGCCTGTTGAAGCCCACTACACAATATACAGGACTTTCATGAATAGAGGAGTTTTGCCTTCTGTCCCTTTACCTTTGTTTTTTTTTAAAAAAATAAATGTATGGCTGTCCATCTTAAACAACTCTTAGTAGCTCACCACAGCAATTTTAATTTGCTGCCTGACAATAATTCTTAAGATTCTTTCAGCATTTCAAACCTAGTCACTAGCTGTGGTTCTTACAACAGCTTTGCTATTGCTACATGGGAAAGAGGACAGAAGTGAGGAACAAGGCAAAACAGTATGGTCTATAGTGATTTCACAGCAGACCTAGGAAGAGTCAGATGAGTGATATTAAGCCCCACCAATTCCTGCCTCTACAACCCTGTACCAGGTTAGAAAATGCAAATAAATCTTTTTTTTTTTTTTACAAGGAATGCCCCATTCTTGCTCTAGAAGGAGCTCATGGAAAGGCAAGAATGATCTTTGTCATTCTTGGATACCTCTGAGGGGACCAAAGCCCAGAATTAATGGTGGGGATAAGAGCTAAAAATAGATAGGATCAAATTACCCATAGTGGGTGGATCCTAGTTTTGGACTGATGCATATATGAGGGATTATAGTGCAATTTTTCATGTGTTTACCCCCTCAAAATGGCAAGAACCTATGCTGCCAGTTTTCAGAATCATTGTTTTGAGGAAATATCAAAAGGAATTGCTGAGTGAAACCCAGAGACTGCAGTTTGCCCACCTCTTGAGTTATTTTAGGTATGTTTCAAGTTTCTAACAGCATAGTACAATCCAGAAAAAAGAGAGTCACAGTGATCTCATTAATTAGGTTTACTGCATTGTCCAAAAGATAATATATAAAGATACCCAATCTTGGAAACCAAATACACTAAACTCACATTTATTAGTGAATTTAATAAGGCTGTTTGAATGTCTTTTTCCCTACAGTGTAAGCTAGAAGGCTAACAATCCTTTTGTTTATTTTTATTTATTTTTTTGAGGTAAGATTGATGCTAACCTATCAATCTACTTATTGCTATAATCTTTTGAGATGCCCATTTTTTTTAAAAAAAATGTCTGTGGTATTGGTATTATATCGGTGACCTGAACTTTGGTGCTCTCCCTCCCTCCCTCTCTGTCTCATCCAAAGCTTAAGTAGGAAACAGAGATAATGAGGAAGAGGAGGGAGCAGGAATGGTACTGCCATATAGATTCAGTACAGTGACAAATGATTATATGGAGCAGTACATGACTGTTGGAATTACTCGACTTGATCGGTTGCAGCAGTCAGCCTGAAGCTACCTGCAACTGGAGCTTCATCAACATTGCCAAGCCTGTGGGTTAGATTTATTTTAGGTTTCTGCTGAAGAAGTAAAATTAAATATTAATTTTAAAAGGCAGTATGGATCTTATTTGCTTAAAAAAAACAGAAATAGAGAACTTTGACAGATGTTTAACATAGGGAATAAATTGCATCTATTGTCGTGTCAAGTAATGTTCTTCACTATCTATTATTCTTGCTTTCTGAGTAGAAGGATCTATTTAATTTTCCTCTCTTTTTCATTATCATTTGTAATAGCAGGATTCAGCTTTCCTGCCTGCTGGATTTACAACATATGCTGCTCTCGGATTCATTCATTTATTCGGAGCACAGTGTTCTCTGTATCATTCACATTGTCCTTTTTGGCTTTCACACTTTAGTTATGGAAGCTATATGTCCCTTATCTTTTTGGAATATATAAAGTCAGGATTGTTCTGTAAACTTCATGCTGACAAGTTTTCAGGATGCTTGGGAGACTAGGTGACTGCTGCTGCAAATTTAAAGTTTCATTCAAATTTGTGGTTAAAAGCAAATAACAAGGAAGCAATCTGGGAACGCATTAATGTTTTTAGGGAGCAACATATTCATTAGTAGGCACAGGGATGGGTAAACATAATAGAAGATAGAACATAGAATAATAGAGTTGGAATGGACCTCAGAGATCTTTTAGTCTAGCCCATTCATCGAGCAGGAGACCCTATACCAGGGGTCCCCATCCCCCGGTCCATGGACCAGTATTTGGCAACAGCTTGTCAGCAACCGGTCTGCACAAACAAGCAAAGCCCCATTCACTGAATGCAGACAGTATACAAAACCACACACTCTCCGGTCCATGGAAAAACCTCTCTCCACAGAACCGGTCCGTGGTGCCCCAAAAGTTGGGGACCTCTGCCCTATACCATTTCAGACAAATGGTTGTCCAGTCTCTTTTTGAAAGCCTCCAGTCATGGAGCACCCATAACCTCTGAAGACAAGCTACTCCAATGGTTCATTCTTCTAACAGTTAGGAAATTTCTCCATAGTTCTAGGTTGCCTCTGTCCTTGGTTAGTTTCCAACCATTGTTTCTTGTCTTGTCTTTTGGTGCTTTGGAAATAACTTGACCCCCTCATCTTTGTAGGAGCCCCTCAAATATTGGAACAGTGCTATCATGTCACCCCCTAGTCCTTTTCATTAGATTAGACATACCCAATTCCTATAACCGTTCTTCATATGTTTTAGCCTCCAGTCCCCTAATCATTTTCTTGCTCTTCTCCGCATTCTTTCAAGAGTCTCAACATCTTTTTTATATTGTGGTGACCAGACCTGGATGCAGTACTGTGTTCTAGGTTTGGTCTTACTGATACCTTCCTCTACCTTTTTTGGGACCACAATATTTAAAGTTCAGACCATGATTTACAACCTTCAGTATATTTGAAAGTTTTTATTGTGTATTGAGCTGAATTTATGATTAATTTAAAAATAGGGGAGAGACCTCTAAAGGAAATAATTTATTGTATATAAGTCTATCATACCTCTTTCCTTGTAGATTGTGTCATGTTGAACAGTGAGCTTCTCTCGTTTTAGAAGTGGATATTTTTTTTCCCTTGGATAGAATTGCATAAGCTGTTTATACAGTTTGTTGTGCAGTACTCTGTTTCTGTAGAAGAATCTTAGAACTATAATTTATTGGCTGCTGATGAAATGCCATCATAATGTTCTTATTTTCCATCCATATAACAGAAATCCCCATCATACAGTTTATGATTGAACTCTGTTCAGATTTTATAAATAGACACCCTAAGATTAAATACACAGGCCCTCACAGGAATTATAGCAACCGTATGTTAGCTTGCTTAATCCTTCTATACCACATAATCCATGCATATAGTGGTTGCCAAAAAGCATCGCTGGAGTCCTTTAAAAAAAATGCTGTACTCTGATAGCACCCAGGCAGATGCTATTTGTCTTCTTCTTTGCTTCCTTCACCATGTGCTGAAATGAACTTTTCATTCCTGAGGTGGCTGGTTCAAGACCAGAACAGATTGATAGTGTCAAAACTGTGTGTGCGGTATTTTCACAAAAGGAGGCATGAACAGCTAAAGAAATTTGCAGCAAGATGGGAAGATATGAATGTTGGCAGGAAATCACAAGGATTACTGTAACTTTCTTCCTTTTTTTTAATGCTTTCCAAGATTTCAGCTGATTCAAAGCAGAGGCAGAGAAAACAAAAGGGCAGGTGGGAAAAGAGTTAATTAACATTTCTTACTGTTAGGCTCAATGATCTTCATTATGTGTTATTTATGTATATAAAGTAAAGCCTCTACCGCTTAAAGTGGTGTTTTTATAATTGCTTCTAGTGATTTTTCTTAGCCTTTCTTCTTGTCTTTCATCAAGTACAAATCAAATCTGACTTTACTTCAAGACCAAACACTCTGCGTTTGTCTGTCTGTCTGTCTGTCTGTGTCTAAGGTTTGTCTGTCTGTGTCTCTTTCTGTCTGTCTGTCTGTCTGTCTTCAAGTCAGTATTGACTCCTGGAGATTGCATGAACTAATCCCTGCAATTTTCTTGGCAACATTTCGGAAGTGGTTTGTCATTGCCTGCTTCCTATAGCTGACAGGGAGTGGCTGGCTCAATGTCACCTAACTGGCTTCATGCCTAAAGTCGGACTAGAATTCACAGTCTGCCAGTGGAACCTTAATCATTGCATTTGCTGTCTTCATAGGCTACATTGGAAAACTGGGGGTGGAGTCCTCAAAGGTGTAAATGGTAGACCACTTCCCTATTGTTGCTTCCAAAACCCTATGTAACAATGCCCATGTAATCAACAGGGTTCACAGTAACTACTAGGAGACGTTACACTCGAGACTGCCTTTCTTCCGAAGGATTCTATGCCTTGTATGAAATAATCCTCAGAGGGCCTATTTAAGATCTCATCTCTACCAGAAATGAAAGATATTTGGGCCAGGAAATGGCCTTCTCCGTGGTTCTGCTGTTGTGCAACATGTTCCCAAGGGTGTGTCTGGTCCCTTTGCTCTTGGCATTTCAACAGGTCTGATTGTGATTGGACCACTTTTACTCATTACGTTCTGATATTTTTATGGTGAGAGAAGCTAGTAGATTGCTTTTGTGGGAGGAAGAATTGATGGGGATTGATTTTCAGAAGATGGATGGTTTACATCTTCATACTTTTAGATAGTACAGCACCCAAAGGTGTTTTGAGAAGCCTGTAGAGAAATTCTGTAAAAGAAATAACAATATTTTCATTGATTTTTCCCTGCAGTGGTTAGGCTGAACAGCTGCATTTGATGGATTGGGGGGGAAATTCTCATTCATGCTCCTATAGTCCCTCTAGAAAAAAATTGGCAGTCCAATTCCAGCCAACTCTGGACATTGCTAATGGTTTAAAACTACAGCAATGGGGATGACTTTTAAAAAATACAAAAATAAATAAATCTATATACACACAAATCTGTTATACAAAAGGAAGAATTAAGTTTCTCTTTTCTATATCCTCTAGTTGCTTTAAGTATACTTGTATACCTTGGAGAAAATACAAATAGAAATAAAAATGTTTTCTGTAATACGTGGTTTGACCCCCAAATCTGGCTTTCCTTAAAGCTGAATGAGATACTAATTCACTTTAAATAATACTTACATTAGCCAAAATATAATCTTGTGGCTTATCCTTCAGATAACTAGTTGATCTAATATTGCTTGAGTAGCAGGCATATATGTATTTTCTCACTAGAGTAAACTTTGCTCAAATTAATTCTCTTTTAGATTAATTGATCCACTACGTTGTTCTATAGATGTTAGAAGATAGGTACATTTTTGAAGGGAGAAATAATACTCACATTCCAATGTACAATGGTGTCACCAGTTGAATTTACCATAATTTCTCATTTCCATAGAATTTTTGAGACATAGAAAAATGAAATGTCAATCTAATCCACAAGATATATTTTGATTAGATTTAGGGGGGGGCAGACAGAAATGTTTTGATTAATGATTTCTACCAACTACTGAAAACATTTATAAAAACTCTTTTAACTATTTTCTGTTATTTTTCTTTCTGACTTCTTTGTTTTCTGAAAAGACAAGATACACTGAAGCATAATCCATACACTGTGGAATTTGTGGAAATCTTAGCTATTGGTTAGCTTATTGCCAATTAGACAAAGAGAAAGCTATAAATAACCTCTTTTTTGCCTTACTGTATTATTGAATCAGTCATAAATATACTGTACAGCTCCTCTATTCTAAACCACTCTCTACTGACATTACAAAGAAATAGGTCTAATATGATGGTCCAGTTGCTTAATCTCTCCTCCAGGGCCTTCAGTTTCTGGGTGTGTGTCTGTGTTTAAAATAGTTGGACCACAATGGAAAATAACTCAAATCAAAACTACTTCTAGAATAAAGCACAATGTAACATGTTTCTGAACTCTATTTGGAATATAGCCCCTGCCTCTTCTAGTTATTTCCTAAGAAATCTAAGGAGAAAGGAAGCATCTTTTGAAAGGCAATGTCATCTTTCATTACTGTCATCTAGCTAATAAAGGTAATACTACTATCACTGATTTTTAGAGCAAAGGTTTAAAGGATCAGAAAGGCCAATATATCTCTGATGGCCTTCGAAGTCAGAAAGGTAGAAGAACTGTGAAATCACTTGAATGGACTCCTATTTTAATTACAATGTTCACAGCCAAAAAAAAAGGAAAAAGAAATGTACCGTAATTGTTTTTCTATCTTGTCAGTTGTACCAATGCTTTCATCTTTAGGAATGCTGGAAGCTACCTTATAGCTAGTCAGTAACTAGTGCCTGTAGCTCAGTTTGATTAAAGGTGATAGTTCTCCAGGATATCATTCAATTTGTCTAACTCTAACTGGATATGACAGGCCGAACCTGGAACATTCTACCTGCAGAAATGATACAGCTGCAGTCTTGCTCCTCTTAGTTATAAATAAATCATAGCAAATAAAATGTGACTAGGAACAACCCTCAAACTGATATCTATACCTGAAATATAGAAATGTTGGTAAAATATCTCTTGCAACACATTTGCAAAAAACCAAATTTTATCTTCTATACTGGCTTTATATTTATATCACATCACCGTTTCCAAATTCAGGAGAACTTTATCTTTAATTTGATTTAATGGTCTCCCTACAGCTATATTATAAGAGAAATATGAAACTCAACACTGCCCCAGGGACACGGGTGCTATAGAAACTGCAGTCCAATAATTGCTTTGAACTGTCAGTTCTACAGGGACATTTGCCACCAGCCAATTACCCCATTTTTATCTAAATTTGTGGAGCACGCCAATAATTTTTATTTGCATTATTTGTTAGTCTAGTAGGGTATCTATCTCTCTAAAAATTTGCTATGCTATGCGTAAGCTTCGCCCACCAGTGGTTCCCACTAGTCATGGATGTTAGGGGTTAAATTTGCTTTGTTTGCTTTACTGAATATATTTTGATTGGTAAGTGACTGAAATAAAGTTTCTGTCTGTCTACAGTATCTGCTTGTTCAAAAGCTTCCTTTCTTCTCCTGTGTTCTTTTGTACTATAGAAAGCAAAAGAAAATAAGAGGTATTAAACCTCCCACAGCATAATTCAACTACATATATTCCTGTAATGCCATTTCAAACAGGAGGAAAAAGAGATTGAAAATTCCACCCTTAATTCTTAGTAGCCACTTTTTTTTAAGTATGGCATTTAACCATGAAAAAATTTCCTGTCATTGTCCTTTGACTTCAGCTCTCAGTTTTATTAAAAACCTGGCTTAAATCATACTAATCTTGGAGTTAAATTCAGCTGAGGTCAA
The DNA here is from genome assembly GCA_034064705.1 of Bothrops alternatus. Classification (NCBI taxonomy): domain Eukaryota; kingdom Metazoa; phylum Chordata; class Lepidosauria; order Squamata; family Viperidae; genus Bothrops; species Bothrops alternatus. The sequence continues at coordinate 4,057,141 of JARGCV010000023.1, forward strand.
CGTAGCTTACTTTCCAACAGACATATTCAGAATTGCATAGAAAGCCATGTAGGGTTTGCTGAATATAAGTTCAAATCCCACTCAGAACTGAGTTTTTTTCTTCTTCTTCTGCATCTCTTTCCCCGTCTGCAGTGAAATTTCACATTTTGATTGTACAATGCGTTTTAACCTTTACAGCAATTTTCAAAGGCTTTTGAAGTAAAAGGCTCTCTTAAGTGCAGATAAACTACACAACTTTCCATCTCAGAGCCCTGCGTCTTCTTTCACCTGTGGGTATGACTCAAAAGATAATGTTTTGCCATAGGATTTTTTTGCTACTAGTTCACCAAGCACAGTTGATCTTCAGGTCGACAAATTTCAGGTAACAAGAAAAACTGGCCTGTTCACTCGCCTGATTATGAGTTTATAAAATGGTCCCAGGACTTCATTTGTTGTGTTGCATCTGATATTGTAATATGTGGTCTAGAGTTTGCTCGCAAGTTTAAAGAAAAGGGCTATGCTCTATTTCATTGTGCTTTGAACTTCAAGAGGAAGAATGATATGAAATAAAATCAATAAAATAAATTGCAGTGAATCTTTTCAACTTCTTGTTTGATATGGCTAATTAAGGTAGGTATGGTTTCTGAATGATCACTGCTATCCAAGCTTAATACATAATAAAAGGTTCCAGCATAGTGAAAACCATACCATTAATTGTTGATGTGGATTTGCCCAATTCTTCCTTCCTGAATCTACTTTGGTCCCAAAATGCAACTCTATAGTGAAAGGCTACAGTCTCTCCATTTTATTCATATCTACCATTCAAAAATGTATACAAAAATGTATTTGTTTATGGAAAGTCTGCCCAATGTGCAGGTTTAGAGAAATGCATATGAAACTGCATGCCTATTTCCGTATGGATTTTAAAAGTTGGCAAATTGTGATGAAGCAGGCTAAACCGGGGTGCAATATCGGAAATGAGAGGTTAAGTCAAAACAAAATAGAGGGATTTGTTCAACCTTGTCTCCACACAGATCAGGAAATATTCAACTGAGTGCAAGAATAGAATGTTGTTTGTGAACTCATGTCTTAATCAAATCACATGATGGCATGTAGGATTGCCAGATGCCCTTTATTTTAGGAACAGGGAATCTGCCATAAGCCGAGATAATCTTTTTTCAGAATCGTCTGTTCTTATTAGCAGTGGTTTTCAGAGAGAAGCCTTTCCAATTTCTACTTGAAATGCCAGCAATTTAAGATGGAAGCTCCTATGCTTCTAAGCCATTTCTCTAAAGGAATTTTGGGAGGCATACAGACAATTTGCCTTTAATCATGCCAGTTATAAAATGTAATGGAGATTCTGTTCTGTCTACCCAGAATAGGGCAAAAGGCTACCATCTGGACAGTTTGGATCAATCTAGCTAGTGTCTAATGCTTTAGCAGTATATTTTTTTTATACTGGCCCATTTCTTTGATTGCTTAAAAATAACCCTAATAAATGCAGGTTGATATTAGATTTGATAATTTCAAATTACTGTGTAGGTAGATTTTTTTTTTGCTATTCACTTAACCTGATATTTGTCCAGTTTTAAGCTTAAAAAAGAGTGCCTTGAATGAGAAACCTTATTTATCATACATATGAATATACATGTAATCTTTACATTAAAAATGATATGATTTTGATTAATTATATCACAGAATGATCAAGTGTACAATCAGAAGATAGTCTTACATCCATTGTTTGGGTAATTGCACACCTAAGCTTTCTTCCCAATAGGTAAAATATATTTAACCATTTACACTCACATTTGGTAAGTATATTTTTCCACGTTACTCTTAAAGAAGCCAACAACTTCCATCTTCAGTGCATCTTGTTCCTGGTAAGGTATCAACCCCCCAAAGCTATGCAAAAGCTATGTATTGATGCTTCTATTCCATTAGTCACCCCCAGAGTTGCTCTATGTGAGATGGGCACCACATAAATCTCAATAGTAATAATAAAAATAAAATTATGGATCAGGATAAGATCGAGCGGTTTGTTAAAGGATGCTGTCATAATAGCAATGTTCCCATCTTGTCTCTTTGGCCCAGTATAACAAGCACGGCCTCACACCTGACCAGTAAAACAGCACTCTTCACAACAGGTAGGGGTCTCTAGTGCACAATAGCCATACTACCTTTCCTGCTCTGGTGTCTGGACCGACACAATATACAAAATCTGTCTGGGCAGGTTTCCATGAGAAGGAGTCCCCTGTTCATTCAGCTAGGTCTCAGTGATACATGCCAAGTCTATCCTCATGTCCACTAATAAATCATGGAGAAGACTGCTTTTATTACAGAAGCCTGGCATTCACTAGCATAATCCTGTTGTATGTCTACAAACTGAGCTGTTGGAGTGGATCTAGCAACAGTGGTTTGTTTTTTAATTTAACTGGAATTTTTAAAGGGCTGAAGGCAAGGTAACTGTACTATCTCTGGCTCATTCAAACGTTCATTATCTAATAATTTTTGTTGCATTTCTTGCATCAGGTCTAATGGTTAAGATGCCGGCTAGGTGACTTTGGGTCAGTCACTCTCTTTCAGCCCAACCCATCTCACAGGGGTGCTGTTATGGGGGGGAAAGGAGGGAGAAGGAACATGAGATGTGTTCGCTGCTTTGGTTTATTCATAAAAGTAATAAAAGTAGGACATGTTTTTTTAAAAAACGAATGAATTCCATTATATGTGCAGCTATACATTTCTAAAAGCTATTTCCAAACTTCTGTAGGTCTCAGTTATTACATTTTCAGGCACAGTGCACCCTTATTTGAGACATTTTATATTTTTATATGTTTGGTCTCCTGAATATTGTAAATGTCATGACTATGAAAAAGCTTTAACCATGGAAGCATCATTCTCCTCTACTTTTTTGTTCATCAAACAGTAGAATACAGGAGAACTGGCTACCCAGTTTATTTTCCCAAAATAAAACCACGCACAAATCAAGAGTTAGATAACAATCATGTTACAATTAATGTTGAACAGATTTGAAGAGTTGCAATACAGCTATCTTGGCTTTCCCATAATCTCAAATATGACTTTGTTATATACAATTTTCATCTAAAAGAAATTTCATTTGTTATATAGTGCACGGACTATAACAGCCACTCTGGAGGATAAATAGGCTAAAGACTAGCAAAATGCATCCATAAACACTAACTAGAAGTCAGAAGACATGACGAAAACTCCTTAATTGCACAATACATGGACAAACTTCGCCTTAGTTTAAACTGGGAAACTGTGAGCATTCTAAATCAGACTAAGTCCAAACATACTAGAGAATTCCTGGAAGCCTGGAACTCAGACAAATCAGTCATCAACAGAGACCAACAATAGGAGAAAAGGAGAAAATCAAAAAGCTAAAAAAAGAAACAAAAAGATCACAACACCTCCTCACCAGCAATCAACACCCAGATATGCAGAGATTAACACCAAGATTAATATCAAGCCAACTATCCAGCAATAAACAATACCCCAGTTAGGAAAGTACTAACTCAAACAATCAAGCAACAGCCTAATGAAGGAACCAACAACAACACTCTCACTAACTAGCAAGCCATTTGAATATAAACAGGGGGCAAACCCTATTCCCTTCTAGCACCGATGATGTTGCCTAGTTGTTTAATGAAATATCTACAAGAAAATAACCAAGAGATTATTTTCAACAGAACATTTAACGATTCAACAGAACATTTAACGACTCGGATAATTGGTACAAATAATAGAGGGGTATAACATTATTTGCAGGAATTTGAGGCAGAAGGGATATATAATATATTTCTATGTGTCACTGACTAATATCTTATGTAGATTGCTTTATCTATAAAAGTTGCACATGCCCACTGTTGCTTTCTGTGCTATTTGGTTTTGGTTACACGTGTCTAATATGCTTGCAAAAACTCATAATTTGAACTAAATGAGGCCTTCTGAATGCTTCTTATAGATGAAAAATCTTGTATGACTTTTCGAATAGTGGTTGTTATGGATACAGAGAGCAGCTTTATTGAATGTCACTCTCCATCATTTGCAGAGCAATGTATTTTTTTTAAGGTCTTAAAAATAATTATTTATTATAAGAAGCCTCTTAAATTCAGGTTCGGGGTTCTGTTCTACATTTCAAAGATGGCTTTGAGAATGTTACATGATTTAATACTAATCTGTAGGAATAAAACAGAGTAAAAAGTATTTTTTTCAGTTTTTGACATTGGTTCCGGTTCTGGTGCTTTAGGATTATGATTGTAAGAATGCCTACATGGTGCTCCTTGTTAAGACTTTCAATTGGATTTTTGAGTTCTGATCCTCTGCTCCATGGTTTTCCTATCCAGAGCTTACTAGGCTTCTTGATCCTTTCAGTTTTATTTCCATCCACGGTATGAAGACAGTATAAAAATAAATTTCTTGAAGCAACATGGTGCAAAGTCTTAACATTATGTTCTGAACAATTGGTTCAGCATTACCTGGGTAGAAAAAGGATGAATGAACAGAAGTAATGAAATGCCAGAAGTGACATAAATGCCAGTTCCATAATCAACTCTGTATATTCCTCATAATAAATTGCAAGGAAGGAGAACACTGGCAGAATTAATGTAATTAAGAATGAGGTCCCACTTAACCATGGAGGTCATTTGGTGACTACAGCGGCGGGGATAACTTCTTAGTTCCTATATTAATAGTATCACGTTATAATATATATTTATTTAAGAATACTATAATTATAAAATACTAATTTAGTACAAGTACAATTTATTAATGAAAAACCCAGCCACAGATCAAAGATTCTATAAATGTTCAAGCTAGCAATCTGGGTATATGTTCCTAGAAGGGCTTAGATTGCAACAGGTTGTCTAGGAAACAAATTATTCTAAACCTTTCTTGTAATAACTTCCCCTTCTCTATAGATCCCATTGGTCTTTAAGTTAATGTCACTTCTTAGGAAAGCGGAATAGAAACAAAGGCTTCATTCTTATCTGAGCCAACTTCATCTCTGTGGAATGTGATAGTCTTTTCAAACAATAGATTTTGCTTCGATTAGCATCAATATCTTCAGAATGCTAGCATAGATTGAAGACAATAGTGTATGGAGGCTACATATTTTCATGTATGGTGGACATGTAGAAAAATTAAAGCCTTCTGGAGAAAAATATGGTGGACACTCCAAACCATCTTGAAAAAGCGTATTGAATTTCTACCTCAGTTGTTTTTGTTAGGGATCATAAAAGACTGTACTACCACAGAGACGAACTTAATTCTGAACCTGATCACGGCAGCGAGACTGTTGGTGGGACAATACTGGAAGAAGCCAGAAATACCACCTATTGAAGAATGGACTTTGAAAGTAATAAATCTGGCAGAAATGGCTAAAATATCGGCATATTTGAGGGATCGCTCAAATGAACAATATATGATAGACTGGAAACAGTGGATAGACTACATACAAGAGAAACACCAATCAAAGAAAATGTATCTGGCCTATAGTTAAATCATGACATAAGGAGTGAAGAATGTTTACAAAACTAAATCGATTGTATTACCGTAAGTTGGATAGCAGGTAGCTTGAACTTTCCCCTGGTTTACATATACAAAGACTATAACTTACTGTTGTATCTCATGATTTATGTTGATTGCTTTTTAGTACGCTATTATGATTAATGTTGATTGCTTTAATAAAAAATTTTTTTAAAAAAAAAATAGTGTATGGCTAACTTGTCTGGGCTCATAAGCTAAGCAGGATTAGACCTGTTTATTTAGAATGGGGGATATCCTAGAAACCACAGCTATGGGCAAGATTGGGAAGTCAAAAAACATCTCCAAAAAAGCATTAGCACTCCATGGCTATATTACTGCAAAGGAAATTATATTAATTAAAATAGGCTTCTGCTCTGCACCAACAATTTGAGAAACTCCAGCTACAGAAGGAATTCTTAGTTGAATTTGAAATCAGATAATAACAGTAGAAAGTGTAGACTTTTGTTTTGCAACTTGCCTTCATGTCTGATCAATGGGTCTAAGGTGATATCACTTACAGGAGCTTTAAGCTGTGCTATATAACGGGATGCAGCATACTCACAAATATTTATTAAGAAATGGGGAAATAAATATGTCTTTACAAAAATTGTGTTGATTTGATGAAGGTGGCTGGAAACATTTCCGTGAGGTAGAATTTTTCTCCAAAGAAACATAAACCCATGTGGTGAACTGTTTTAAAAATCTTGTTCTTGGCTATTTGATGGCTGTGTTGACATTGCAATGTTTTGTCACAGTACGTTTTTGTTGTATGGTAATACCATAAGAGTTGAAGAAATGTGCTAAATCAGAACAAAAGTCCACTTTGTCTACAAAGGCCTATATAATTTAATTTTTCCTCAAGTAGCTACCTTGATGCTTCCAAAAATTCCCATTCAAGGCTATTATGATAATAACATTTTCATTCATCATCTCCAATAACTGGACTTCAGTGAGATATTCGTATCATGGATCCTGGCAAACACTAAAAAAAATATTTTTCCATCTACTTGTCTGATTTCCTATTATAGGTATCAGGAATAGTAGCCATCATCTACCAATCCAGTGTCCAGGGAAGTGAATTCCATAATACTTTCCTGAATCTGACACAATCCATTTCATCTTTTTTTCCCTTAAAAAAGAAAAAAAGGTTCAAACACTTCAGGCTTTCTTGTAATAAAGCATTCATACACTGTCATAATTTGAGTTGCATCTTCAGAATCTTTTCCTGCTGTTGTGAGATTGTGGGGAGGAGGGGGGGAATGGAATTATCAGACCTATGTGCAACATTCCAAATAAAGTTGTTCATACCATAGTTTGATGCATTTATGCAAATACATTCTTCATTAATGGGGGGTATTTTCAGAAGCTTTTTTTCCTAATAAATCCTAGCACATGCCTTTTGCCATGGAATTGGATCTTGCTTGCTTGCTTGCTTAATTATAGGCTTTACAGGCCTCTTCCATCTGCTAATTCTGAATGTCATGCAACTCCTCCAATAAAGAATAAGGGATTATAAACAAATACAGATCAAATAAATAAGCTTCCCTGACTTTTCTTTTAGACAATAACCTTTCTAGGATCAGACAAAATGCTGTTGACAACCCAGTCTTCCTTTAGTTCACTGAGGTAAACTTAGAACTATTTTGAGATACTAGGAAAGAACAGCTCTTACTTGTTCCACTTATTGCTCATGTAGTCCCATGGGGTGGGGTTTTTCTCCCACTTCACTCCTTACCCAACTTCAAGTACTCTGCATCTTGATTGGCTTTTACCTATGTGTGGATGTTTTTTTTCAGCTCTTCATCCCTGAGTGACACATTTTACACAGTGGTGGGATTCAAATATGTGAACAACCGGTTCTCTGTGTGGATGCCGCTTTCGGAAGTCCATTCTGGGCCTGGGCAACCAAAAATTAGCTACAGGTTCTGCCAAACTGGTGCGAACTGGCTGAATCCCACCACTGATTTTACATCAGTCCTGCTCAGTACATTCACCAGGGCAGTTTTATCTTTTATCATTGTATTTTTTTATATTAGTTTCACTAAGTTGACCAACTTTTTTACAATGGAAAGGAGGACACAAATAAATTGAAGAAAAAAATATCGTAAATAAAAGAAACATTTTATTCATTGCAACAATAATACAGACAACTTGCATGTGCAAAGTTTGCCAGCGGGTGTTTTGGCGCGCTCAGCAGCAATTCCTATTGGCTTTCGAAAGCCAATAGTGGGAGTAGCACAGCTTATGCAAAAGTTGAAAAACCATCAAAAAAAAGGTGCCAGAACGCTGCCATGCAGCGTAGTCTTCAAATATCGAAAAGGAGGACATGAAGGAGGACACTTTTTGAGTGAGGACAGAACTTACAAAAGGAGGACTGTTCTCTCTAAAGGAGGATGGTTGGTCATCTTAGTTTCACCTCATCTTTTACTACACATTATAGGACTGGCTATTGATAGTTTCTTCAAATCTGACTGATTTAGGGAGATGCAGGTTGCAGCATAGTGCTCTTTATTTCTGAGCCTGAATTTTGTTCTCCTTCCCATCTTTGGTTCTCAGATTCTCTATGCCAGGAAAGGGAACAAGAAGAGAACTAGCAAATGTTTAATGTTCCAGCAAAGCATCCAGAGTAGAGTTTTAGCCTTTATGATGAAATCACATTGTTTCTCTACCACTTGTCTGAATTGCCTCTTAACACCCCAGGTCCATTGGATTCAGAAGATAATTGTCTGGAATTTGGAAGGCAGTAGTTGTTCAGGACCAAAAAGGGATCTGGCCCTGAAGGAAAAGACACATGTATACATTTAACAGAGAAATTATTCTAAAGCTGTTTCTTAGTCTAACACAGAAAAGGTTGTTTTCAAATAAATGAGCAATGTATAATTTATAGTGAATGTCTCTTGGTTTCTAGCAGTTCAAAAAGATGTTTATTTTCTTTAGCCTTTTATGTTGCTTACTGGGAAGGATGACATCTGGATTTAAGATATTTAATATTTAACTCATATTAGCAATTCTGGAAACTTTTAAAAATGTTATTTAACAATTAATTTGTAACTATGTGGGGGAAAAAATCCCCTTTCATTTTATTGCAAGACATCATTTGCTGTTAGGAACCAGGATGAAGTTTCTAATGATTGACATTATTTTCTCTTCTAACCTATCACTAGTTTATGTTATATTTTATCATTTTATTTTAGATTAGTTTATTATTTCTTAGATGAATGTGTCAAATTACTTCCCTTCCCATCCTTTCATATTGCTGTTGCGCCTTAGCTGCTGGCCGCTAATTTATTTTGTGTTGTGAAATGCCAGATGCTTGAAAACCAGTAAATAATAGGGCTACCAAATTGTTTGGCAGCAGGACTTTTGCTGAAGAGGCACAGTACTACTATTTGCTCAATATGGAAGTTTTAAATGCTGTACTGGAATCCTGCAGTGTGTTGAAATACACAGTCAAAAGGACACTTAATAGAGCATATTTTTACAGGATGTTTTGAAATGTTCAAAACACTTCATGTGCACCACACCTGAGTGGTACAGTATAGTAGTTAGGGCTTTAGGTTAGGACTGCCAAGATCTGCTTCAAGTACACCCTAAGCCAGGGGTAGACAACCTTGGCTCTTTTATGAGTTGAAGTCCACGAGTCATAAAAGAGCCAAGGTTGCCTACCTCTGCCCTAGGCCATGGAAACTCATTGGATGAGTTCCCATTGGATACCTTCCGTCAGTCTAACTTACCTTACAGGGTTGTTGTGGGGTAAAAAAATGGAGGTGGAGTAAAGAATGTAAAAAACATACTGTTTAAATAAGTTTGTGGTCGATGTTGCAAGGTAAAACAATATATTTGCTTTCTCTAGTACAGGCACACAGTGAAAAGTTAAAAGACAACTACCTTAAGGCATCTATTGACTTCATTTCATTTTTAGCAACTAGTTCCCCTAAAGCTATTCATCTTTGTTGTTGTTGTTGTTGTTGTCATTGTTAGTTGCAAAGTCATGTCCAACCGATCGCGACCCCATGGACAACGTTCCTCCAGGTCTTCCTGTCCTCTACCATCTTCTGGAGTCCATTTAAGCTCATGCCTACTGCTTCAGTGACTCCATCCAGCCACCTCATTCTCTGTCGTCCCTTTCTTCTATTGCCCTCAATCTTTCCCAGCATTAGGCCTTTCTCCAGTGAGTCCTTCCTTCTCATTAGGTGGCCAAAGTATTTGAGTTTCAACTTCAGGTTCTAAAGAGCAGTCAGGGTTGATATCTTCTAGGACTGACCGGTTTGAACGCCTTGCAGTCCAAGGGACTCACAGGAGTCTTCTCCAGCACCATAGTTCAAAGGCCTCAATTCTTTGTCGCTCAGCCTTTCTTATGGTCCAACTTTCACATCCATACATTGCAACTGGGAAAACCATGGCCTTGACTATATGCACTTTTGTTGGCAGGGTGTCTCTGCTTTTTAGTATGCTATCTAGATTTGCCATAGCTTTCCTCCCCAGGAGCAAGCATCTTTTAATTTCTTGGCTGCAGTCCCCATCTGCGGTGATCTTGGAGCCCAGGAAAATAAAATCTGTCATTACCTCCATTTCTTCCCCATCTATTTGCCTGGAATTGAGAAGGCCAGATGCCATGATTTTGGTTTTCTTAATGTTGAGTTTCAAGCCAATTTTTGCATTCTCCTTCTTCACCCGCATCAAGAGGCTCTTTAGTTCCTCTTCACTCTTTTCCATTAGAGTGGTATCATCTGCATATCTTAGGTTCTTGATATTTCTCCCAGAAATCTTAATTCCAACTTTTGATTCATCTAGCCCTGCCTTTCTCATGATGTGCTCTGCGTATAAAGTTAAATAGGCAGGATGACAGTATACAGCCTTGCCGGACTCCTTTCCCAATTTTGAACCAAACAGTGGTTCCGTGTCCAGTTCTCACTGTTGCTTCTTGACCCGCATATAGGTTTCTCAAGAGACAAATAAGATGGTATAGTGCTCCCATCTCTTTAAGAACTTGCCACAATTTGTTGTGATCCACACAATCAAAAGTTTTAGCATAGTCAATGAAGCAGAAGTAGATTTTTTTTGGAACTCCCTAGCTTTCTCCATGATCCAGCATATGTTGGCAATTTGATCTCTAGTTCCTCTGCCTTTTCAAAATCCTGCTTGTACTTCTGGTAATTCTCGATCCACATACTGCTGGAGTCTAGCTTGTAGGATTTTAAGCATAACTTTACTAGTATGTGAAATGAGTGCAATGGTGCAATAGTTTGAACATTCTTTGGCATTGTCTTTCTTTGGAATTGGAATGTAAACTGACCTTTTCCAATCCTGTGGCCACTGCTGAGTTTTCCAAATTTGCTGGCAAATTGAGTATAGTACTTTTACTGCATCTTCTTTTAAGATTTTGAATAGCTCAGCTGGAATACTGTCATCTCCACTAGCTTTGTTGTTGCTCAGATTTCCTAAGGCCCATTTCACTTCACATTCTAGGATGTCTGGCTCGAGGTCAGTGACCATCCCATTGTGATTATCTGGGACATTAAGCTCATTCTTGTATAGTTCTTCTGTGTAGTTTTGCCACCTCTTCTTAATCTCTTCTGCCTCTGTTAGGTCCTTGCCATTTTGGTCCTTTATCATGCCCATCTTTGTATGAAATGTTCCCTTCATATCTCCAATTTTCTTGAAGAGATCTCTGGTCCTCCCTATTCTATTGTTTTCTTCTATTTCTTTGCACTGTTCATTTAAGAAGGTATTCTTATCTCTTCTAGCTATTCTCTGGAATTCTGCATTCAATTGGGTGTATCTTTCTCTTTCTCCCTTGCCTTTCACTTCCCTTCTTTCCTCAGCTATTTGCAAAGCTTCCTCAGACAGCCATTTTGCTTTCTTGCATTTCTTTTCTTTGGGATGGTTTTAGTTGCTACCTCTTGTACAATGTTGCGAACCTCTGTCCATAGTTCTTCAGACACCCTGTCTATCAGATCTAATTCCTTAAATCTATTTGTCACCTCTACTGTATATTCCTCAGGAATATGATTTAGTTCATACCTGAGTGGCCTAGTGCCTAAATTTTGCAACGAGAAGCTCATGATCTGAGCCACAGTCAGCTCCTGGTCTTGTTTTTACTGACCGTATAAAGCTTCTTCATCTTTGGCTGCAGAGCACATAGTCAATCTGATTTCTGTGTTGACCATCTGGTGATGTCCGTGTGTGTAGAGCCATCTCTTGGGTTGTTGGAAAAGAGTGTTGTTATGACTATCGTATTCTCTTGACAAAATTCTATCAGCCTGTGCCCTGCTTCATTTTGTACTCCAAGGCCAAACTTGCCTGTTATTCTGGTTATCTTTTTGCTTCCTACTTTAGCATTCCAATCCCCTATGACACAGGTCGGCAACCTGCGGCTCCAGAGTGGACTCACAGTATTCTCCGACAAACTGAAAAGCTTATTTGGGCGGGACTCCTCCCTTTGCTGCCTCTCTGCAGGAAGCAGGAAGCAGGAGAGAGCTAGCTAGCCCAGCTATGCTGACTCAGGAATTCTGGGAGTTGAAGTCCATGAGTCATAAAAGAGCTGAGGTTGCCTACTCTTGAGCTTATTGGAGAACAGCTTGAAGCCAGCTTGCCAGGTGAGCAGAAGATTGGAGAGAGGGAGAGAGGGGGTGGAGAGAAAGAGAGAGAGATAGGGAAAGAAAGAGAGAAAGGGAGAGAGAGGGGGGAGAGGAGAGAGGGAGAGGAAAGAGAGAGAGGGGGAAAGGAAAGAGAGAAAGAGAGAGAAAGAAAGAAAAAAGAAAGAGGGAGAGAGAGGGAGAGAGGGAAAGAGAGACAGAGAGACTCTTTTGACATCTAAAATGAAGATAACACTGCATATATCCTTTTCTACCTTTATTATAGGTGTGTGTGTGTGTGTATATATATGTATGTATATATGTGTGTGTGTGTATGTATGTATGTGTGTGTATGTGTGTATATATAAACACACACACATAATAAAGGTAAAAAAAGGATATATGCAGTGTTATATTCATTTTAGATATCAAAAGGGTTTTGCGGCTCCCAGTGTTTTGTTTTCGATCGGAAACGGGTCCAAGTGGCTCTTAGAGTGTTTTAGGTTGCCTACCCCTGCCCTATGATGACAAGGACATCATTTTTTGGTGTTAATTCTATAAGGTGCTGTAGGGCTTCATAGAACCGGTCAATCTCATCCTCTTCAGCACCAGTGATTGGGGCATAGATTTGGACTACTGTGATATTGAATGGTTTGCCTTGGATTTGAACTGAGATCATTCTGTCATTTTGGGGATTGTATCCCAGTATTGCTTTTCCTACTCTTTTATTGACTATGAAGGCTACTCCATTTCTTCTGAGGGATTCTTGCCCGCAGTAGTATGCCTGATGGTCATCTGAGTTAAATTCACCCATTCCTGTCCATTTTAGTTTGCTGATTCCTAAGATGTCAATGTTTAGTCTTGTTATCTCTTGTTTGACCACATCTAGCTTGCCTTGATTCATGGATCTTACATTCCAGGTTCCTATGGAGAAAATATCTTTATAGCATTGGACTTTCCTTTCACCACCAGATGCATCCACAGCTGAGCGTCCTTTTGGCTTTGGCCCAGTCGCTTCATTCTTTCTGGCGCTACTAGTACTAGCTGAACTTCTAGGCCCTTACTGGAAGAAGTTTGGGATTTATTTACGAGTACATATAAACAGCTTTGTGGGTTCTTGGACAAACTACTGCATTCCTTATCTGCAGGATGAGATTCATATTCAATATACTTTAACACACAGAACCAATATCAGCATTACAGAGATAATGCTAACAAGAAAAGTCAGAAAATATTAGATATTTTATGGTTTGAAATGGGGCAACAGTCATTATTCTTCTTTCTCCCAGTAGTCTATAAGGAGAATATTTGTAGCTCATGGTTGAAATGAGGGGTTCTTAGTGCTCTCTGAGCTTGCTTGTTTTCTTGCAGATGTTTCATTACTGTGGCACTTAATTGTGCCCCAATGGCGGGTTCTTCACGATAGCCAGATTAAAGGAGACAGCATGGATGCAGGTTTCCTTGGGGTGAAGCGAACCCAGATAGAAGGCTGCTTTCCCTTTTTATTGCATGTTACAGTGGGCGGTTACATAAGGCATCACATGGTTACACACAGCCAATGACAAAGTTATAGTTGTGGCCAATAGCAAGGTTACACTGGCAAAGTTACACCTTTGGCCAATGGCAAAGCTTATACCTGTGGCCGGTAGATTCAAATCTTGGTACAACGTCCCTCCACCTGTTGGCCCCTCCCTCATTTCCTGTTATTCCAAAATCTCATAGCCTTTTGTTCCAGGCCGCATGGTCAAGCCTCATGGGTCTTTGTTCCTTTGTCTTCTTTGTTCCAAGCAACATGGCAGTCTCTTTGTCCCAGGCTTTATGATTTCTTCGTCCCACCTATGCTCCGTCCAGTTCTTACAGATCCTAGGGCACAGGCCATCAATCATAGCAACACATTACCCTAACTAGGTAATGCTCTTTATTTCTGAGCCTAAATTCTGTTGATCTCCTTCTCAGACACTCTATGCTAGGAAAGGGTACAAGAAGAGTAATGTTAGTTACTAGCACTGATGATGTTACCTAGTTAGGGTAATGAAATGTCTGCAAGAAAACAAGCAAGCGCAGAGAGCACCAAGCACTCCTCAGTCTATAATTTCTTTAGCCCTGAATGAGAATCATAGAATAATTATATTCTATTTTTCTGAATTCCATTTTCAGATCGTTACAAGTGACTCATAGCCAGCCATCTTGCTATCTTATTTAACATCCAATCTGATGAAGAGTTGTCTATAACTTGAAAGCTTGTTCGTGATGTTGTTGCATGATAGTTCATCCTGAAAACAGCTCTCTATACTTTAATTTTACTTCTCTCTCCACCCCACAGTAAATCAATCTATTACCAGCAAAGAGATTTGTTTTAGGTGATATAATTGAAGTACTTTGTATATGAAATGCTATTCAGCTGAAGAAATGGGGAAAAAAACAATCTGTGATGCATTTATTTTTATTTTGGTAGGGAAGATGAAATTAACCAAGAGCAGAGCCTGCATCTGCCCTAATATGAGCCTGTTTTCTAATACCAAATAGCTTTCAAGGAAGATTTAATTTTTTAGCCACTAGTATAAGCTTAGCATACTGCTTTTATATGCATGAATGGGCCACATCTTTCTGTCAAGTGCTAAGATCAATGCTACCTGATGATTCTTTATTTTGATAAATAAAACAAACTTGATCTCAGCTGCAGACAGAAATAAGTGCTGTCAAGAAATGATCAACCAACTCTCAATCCTGTCTTTTTTAAGTGGACACCATCCTAATGTTATGATAGATGTCTGCATCTCATTTCTACCTCTGCAAATGTTCCACTGTGCTTGAAACCAGACATTATGAATTGAGATACGAAACAGATAGGAAGGGGCATTACTGTATAATTGAGATGACAAACAGGTATTTGCAATCTTCTACAGCAGTTGCAGTAGTAGCAGCAGTAGTAGTAATAGTAGTAGTAATAATAGTAGTAATAGTAGTAGTAGTGTTGAATACATATATGGCATCATCTGATACATAGCATGTTAAAGCGGTATCAGACCGTTTAGTGTGACTAATGGGTCATCACTAGGAGTGCCTGAGGATAAAATAAGATTATCGACCTTAGACTTAAACTATATTGAAAGTTCCTTTGAGATTATCAGTCATGCTCGGGATGCGTCATGCACTTAGCCCTGAGGAGGAAAAGCAGCAATCAAAAAGTTACATGGTTTCAGTGTGTGCTCAGGAAATGTTCGTGAGAGATATTTCTTTGACATATTTTTTTCTCCTCATATAATTATTCAGAACACAGGAAAGGCAAACAAATCTGAAACATGTTGGCAAGTGGAGGTGGTAGAGAACATAGATTCCTATTTGACAGAGTAGGGACAATTTCACAAAAATTATTTGGTTTCATAAATCAATAGACAATTCATGGCTTTTTTGTTTTTTGCACTGAGCAGTGGCAAAACAAATTAAAGGGAGCATAAAAAGAGCAAACCTCATTTCTGAGATACGGTAGATTTTTGTCACAGCAAATAACAGTACATCTCACAGTAATTTCAAGAGATCCATAAATGCGAGGATAACAACTGGAGGGATTCTAGCTCTCCTTATTTACCTCTGAAACTGGCCGTGTGTAATAATATCCAGATAGAGTCCCTTTAGTATTTCTCTTAGGAATAAATGAAAGAGAGAAGAGGATAGAATTTTAAAAGATTGTACCTGTCAGGTCCCCAAATCCTCATTATTTTCCCTGCATATATATTCTAGTTTGGGGGCCTGCCACTCTGCTGGGGGGGGAGCTTACTCTCGCTTGGGTTAACTTTTGCTTTCTACTCTCCTGCCTCTGTCCCCTTGAGAAAGGAATGTGTCTTCCTTATCAGGGAGACGGTTACAGAGAAATGAAACTGGAGAAGACCTTGAGATGCACCGCCAACTGTGCCAGTTACCCTCTCATCAGACCACCTGTGAATTGGCTGAATTTCAAATGGACATTGTGACTTTGGTGGGAGGAGAAATATTGCTAGCTTAACTATATCGTTTGTCTGTGCGGGATTTTCCCCAGATCTCACTTTGACTTCCCTACTGTCACTGACCCCTAACAAAAGAGACAGTGCCTGTTTCATGAGTTCTGCTTTCCTGGGTGGTTAGTTGAAGTGGGTCCTTACATAAGGCAAGATCCAAAGTTATTGTCTTTAAACAAAATAATAGTTGGAATGTGCTGTGAAAGGGAGGGAAGGAGGGAAGGAGAGTGAAGGGGAGGGGAAGGGAAGGGGAGAAGAGGGGAGGAGAAAGGACAGGCAAAGCAAACTAATTAATGGAGGATCAAGCAAGACTAGAATGTTAAAGATCAGTTGGTTGTTTCCAAGAATGCATTACATGCAGAGCTGTACAAAGGAGATCTTGGGAGAATTCTCTGGGGCAACTGCAATTTGTCTTGTTTTTGTGAAGTAAGAAATATAAGCAGAAAATTCATCCATCTACTTTTTTTTTTTGCCAAAAATTTTATTGGTTTTTTTAATTTTAACAACAAAATGCTCAAAGCACACCGTGGTGTTAGGGTAAACAATCATCCAAAAGCAAAACATTTATACATATTTCAATCAATACCTCTGGTATTCCCTCTCTTTCCCCTTAACTAACATAATTTATTTAAAATAGTTCAGTCTGATTTAAATTTAGAAAACCTATACCTGTTTCTAACACTTTAAAAAATTTATACAACCGTAATCAAATTAACTTTAAATACAAACTCTATCAGTTCGGGTATTCCTTCCAAATATATTCTAGTACCTTAGTTTTTATTGTAAATTTTATTTAACTCTTCTTCCAGTAATATCCCTTAATTAAACTAAAACATTAATCTATCCTATATATATCTAATCTATCAACTAATCAATCTCTTATAGCTAAGAGATAAAATCAAATCTTAAATTTTTCAATCCATTAAACATAATTCAGCTCATATCCAATTAAGTTGTCATAACCAATAACATCAATCTTATCAAGCAAAAATCATCTTAGTAAGTTAGTTCAAGATTACATAATAATTTTCTTACAAATAACCCTATTATCCTAAACAAAAAGAAAAAAGAAAAAAAAAGAAAAAAAAAGAACAAATACATTCTTAAAGGATTTAATATGTATTTCATTAATCAGTTCTTTTTTCTCTTATATCTCTTTTTTAAACTAAAGTATTAATCTGTCCTAAAGCTATATAAACCATCAATCAACTTTAAACTAACAAGATAACATCAAACTTTAAGATATTTCAATTCATTAATCATCAAACAAGTAAATCATCAGTAATTTCCATATAGCTAAATTTTATATCTTCCATTAATCCCATTTTTCTTACATCTAACTTATAATCTTGGTCCTTAAGTCAGTCCATAGTTCTAGATTGCCTTTAGTCCATTACTCAAAATTTTAACTTTCATTTTTAAAAAAAATCTTATTCTGGGTTTTTTCAAATGCCAAGTAGGTTTCCATAGCAAAGCTTCCTTTCCAACAGATAAGTCTCTCTTTATTGCTTGTAGTATCTTTAGAATCAGTAAGAACCATCTTGACCTCTGAATTGGCCTTCTGATTTTTTTTTGCATAAAGTCTCGTTGCTTTAAAGTTCCAAGTCCCAATCTTTGCTTTTCCTGATTCTCAACGCCATAACTGAGTTGCATATAAGGCAGAGTCAATTTCTCTTTGTTTTCAGTTAGGTCCTCTTTTTGTAGAGTCTGTTTAATAGAAGAATCAGGTGCAGTCTGAAAGTCAATTTTGAAGTTTGAGGAAGAGATTCTGGCTCTTAATTCTGTAGTAAGCTCTTTCATTGTAGCACATATTTCCTCTTTAGTCTCATAGATTTTCTCCAGAATAAGTTTGCAATTTAAATGTGAGTACAACTCCATTTTAGAAAAAAAAAAGTTCAAACATCCAGTTAACTTTCATATAAAAAGATGATTCCTCTCCAATTGCAATATTGCTTTTTAGCCAGTAGATGTCCTCAGAAAGCTAATAAAAAAGTAAATAAATCCATTTTTCCCCCAAAGTCATTTCACTTTTCATTCTTCTTTCTTTACTCAAAAACAACAACAACAACAACAACATAGGCTAATAATAAAGTTCGTAAAAAAAGTTTTTCCAATACCCCAGAGTACTTATATATATATAAAAAGCAACGTAATTTCTAAAACTTTACTTTGTTCCTTTGTTCGCCTTTCTTCCCCAATGAGTAAAAGCTGCCTTTCCGAGCTAGGGAAATCTTTCCAACACAGCTCTTACAGGCAACAAACAAAACAAAACAAAAAAACAAAGAGAGGGGGGGAAAGGAAAGGTCTCACCCAGATTCATCACGGTGGGTCTGCAGCTTAGATGTTCTTTGGACTTGCGGTTTCTTACGGCAAAGCGATTGGCCATTTTATTGGCCGATCTTCTTCTCTGTCGGCCCTCGGAGTTCCGTCTGGACAGCTGGAGGAGCCGCCGCTCCTCCGCTGCCGGAACGCTGCCTCCTCGTAGGAAAGTCACGTCCTCCAGGGCGACTTTGAACCTGCATAAGGGTCTGCCGACAGAGGGAAAACTAGTCGGCGGGGAGAGTAATCTCCTCGCTCGACTAGCAATGCCACAACTGGAACCGGAAGTCTTCTACTTGATGTGCCAAGAAAACTGTTCATGGACTGACATGAAATAAAGTGATGTAGTAGTTTACTTTTAAGGAATGGGCGCATTGCTTTATGAACTTTGCATTGCTTCATAACTTTGCACAACCTTAGAGTCTGATTCAGTGACATAACATGATTTTGCCCTCTATCTAAAAATCTATGTTTGGCATGATCAGTTCAAGGAGCATTCTGATCTGAGGACCTGTCTGTAAAATCCAATTGAACATTAATAGAATCTCTTTTCTCCACTTGAAAAAATGAACTACTGTTGACAAACAAAAAGTATCTGTTATAATACATGACAATCCCAGTTGACCATTCTTGTCTTGCTTTCTTGTCTCCAAGACCCTAAAAGTCCTTCATATCTGATCTTTCCTTTGGAGAGATTTTTAATTCTGGAAAATTCAGAAACAGATGCTATTAAGAAGCATTGCATACTATATGATAACAGGTTGGAGCAGAAAATACATTATGTGTTTAATAACTAGCACAAGAATAATGTAACTTGATTATGTAAAGAAAGCAGCTTCTTTTGACCTTTAAGCCCAGGACCAGTTTATAGAAAACAATGTACAGTTGTTAAATCTAAGGTACAAGATCAGTTGGCTGTATTTCTGCATATCCATCAGGGGAGAGGGTTTTAACTCAACTTGCTCTAAGACTGATTCAGAATTTAAAATTTCCATGTTGTTTCTTTCCTAATAGGATCTCTGCTCTGCTTAGGTGTCTAATTTATATTTCCAAGGCCAGGGTCTCCTGTTTCTTTTCTTCAAGCATTGAGTTGCCTAGTTTCTCAAAAATACATATTTGCTTTGTACACCAAGGAGAAAGCTTACAGCTCTGGTACACCATTCTCCAAGTCATTATGTGATTCCATCTGTAGAGTAAAGCATGACATAACCTATAAACTCCAGGCTGGTGCCTAGGTGCCTTGCAGGAAAACTGACTTTCACACCACAAGTTGTAGCTGTAGGAACTGAGTTTGTTTTCTCTATTTAGAAAACTAAAGCTACGCTATATAGTTTTATATCTGGAAGGTCACTAAGAAGTAATAAATGCTAAGATATTTGAACATCTTTCTTTTGTTTTCTCTATTTAGAAAACAAAAGCTACACTGTATAGTTTTATATCTGGAAGGTCACCAAGAAGTAATAAATGCTAAGATATTTGACCATCTTTCTTTTGGGGACAAAGATGCTATCATCTGGGTCCATTCAGCTTTGATGCAGAAAGCCAATTTGCTTCTCTTTTTAATGCCTAAATATTTAACAATGAGTTTACAGTAACCTAAGAAACTGGAAGATATGTTCAAGTTTACCTCCAGAATATCCAAAGCAACAGCATATTTACTAATTTATTTACCTATATAAATAGCATGTTATTTTGGAATTTCTAAGCTGAGTAGCATTATCTATCACCCTTTTCCTCCAGTTAGTGAGTCCTTGTTAAGGTTTATATGGATTCTTTCTCTATAATTATTAACTAGTTACTCCATTAAGAGATGGCTATACTCACATTCTCTGAATGGTGATTGATTGAATGTGTCCCTTTAAGGACAGAGAGAGAAATCTTCCTTGATGGACAGATCTTTGGAAACAGTCTCAGAGCAGTTGCAGAAACTTCCTCATTAGCATTCTGCTGTGGACAAAAGCACACAGGAGTCTGAATATATTAGAAAAGGATCAAGGAAAATTTTGAAGCTCTAGATGAAGAACTACCCCATTCCACTGGCATGCTCTAAACCAGGGGTCCCCAATCTTTCTGAGCTGGTGGCCCGGTGGGAAAGGAAGGGGCAGGCATCTTTATGTGCACATCCATACACAAGCTAATGTGACTGTGCATATGTACGCATGAATAGGGCTGCGAGCATGCACGCTCCACAAATGGGGCTTCTAGCACAAGCACGAGGCTCGCAGCTCGGCTAGTGCCGGCATGAGGTTCACGGCTCATGGCTCGACTAACACCGGTGTAAGGCTCATAACCAGTGGCTCAGGTGGCGCCGGCACAAACCTCACAGCTTGGCTAGTGCTGGCGCAAGGAGGGGTGAGGGCGTGCACACACGCACGCATTGACCATCCATCCATGCGGCCCAGTGGCCAAGAGGCCACAGCCCAATAGTGGGCCACGACCCATAGGTTGGGGACCTCTTCTCTAAACTATCAACAGGGAATTTTGACTCTTGCTCCTCATGCTCTGGTGGGTAAGCCAGGCTGGGCTTTGGATATGGATATCCAAGGGTTTAGATATTTTCTGTTTTCTTCACCAATGGAATGATGCCTCTGTTTATTGTGAGAGCAGATTTTTGTCTGCTAAACCAAAAAGTTAATATGTGGAAAAGCACATTCAGCATCATATACATTAAATATGCTATACAGTCATCACTGAAGATAGCCATTAATATATTCAAATACACACCTGTCCAGGTCAGTTTCAACAGCTTAGAAAATAACGCAGCCACAAGATGGCAATTTAACATCAACACACCTTAGTTAGAAACAGGAAACTAACTAAACAGCCAACAGCTTTAGAGCTCATTATCTGTATCAGTCTACAGCTAGTTTGTTATGAAGAGTGAGCTCTGAAGCTTCTGATTGTGATGAATCAAGAAAGATATATAATAGCATCAAAAATTAGAGAGGAAATCTCCTATCAACTTTAAACTATTTCTTTTAGTTCTGTTATTGAAAGTGACTGTGCAGCTCTATTTGTCATGGTTCCGATAGAAGAAACCCATCAAAAGAACTTTGAGGCAAAATTCTTCCTTAAAGAACATTTATTCGGGGAACAAAATATCAGCACTACATAGTTCAACCCAAAAACTAAATTCCCTTCCCCCAGATACAAAGTAACAAAGTACAATTCCCATCCCCAATAAACTGTCATAAAGCACATTCCCCAATTAGCTTAAAACGTGGGCTTTCTCCTCAGCTCCTCAGCCCGCCAAAACATTATCAGCTTGTCCTTGAGTTCCCACAGCAGCATTATTATTATGGCTAGCTGAGCTTACATCCCAACCTCCCCCCACTGCACCTGATCTCTAAAAGTAAGAAAAAGCATGTTAAAGGAGAAGAGAAAATGACTGCATTTTCATCAGTTGTCAGAACAAGAACATTCAATTTTAGCAGTGTTGACACCATTAGCAAATACATTTTGTCCTTTCTACAGCAAAATGGTGCTCATTTGTGAATGAGGCAGAAATAAACTTTTATTTCTTTATTCATTATGATGCTATAATTTGAGTAGATTGAAAATGCAAAATTACCCATGTTCAGAGCATATATCCTGAACAAATACAGATGGTCCTCAACTTATATATACAATTGGAATCAGAATTTTTGTTGCTAAGCCAGGATAAGTGTGTTGTACCTGATTTGACAATCGATTTCGCCATGCTTGTTAAATGAATCAATCAAAATCAAGGGAGTCATGATATAAATTATAAAAAAGATACATTTATAATTGCACTTATAAGATTGAAAGTTACTTCTTTATATCTTTTTTTCTTTCTTTCTTTCTTGCACTTTTAGTTGTCCTTTTAATTTCTTTCTTTCTTATTCTATAGTTCTTTGTATTAGTTTTTAAAATTTGTAACTTCAACATTTCAATGGGTTGGAAAACTGCCCGTTGTACAGTGACATTGTATGATTCTTATAACGGTTCCAAGATATTTCATTCCCTGAGGTAAACAAAAAGGCAAATCTCTCAATTTCAAGGAAATTTCCTGTCAGTGAAAACAATTGATCAATGGAATGGCTTGCCTCCAGAAGTTATGGGTGCTTCATCGCTGGATATTTTCAAGAATAGATTGAACAGCCATTTCTCCAGAATGGTAAAGGGTCTCCTGCATGAGCAAGATGTTGACTAGAAGTCCTCCATGGTTCCTTTCAATTCTGTTATTCTGTAATTCCGTAACCAGCTGAATTGGCAACCTAATCTTCTGAAACAACCTTCATAACAATCTTCTCTGACAGAGTAAATTGACTTAAGGGGTTGTGTGTAGCACATACCTTTCTTCTATAGAAGGGAAGGACAAAGGGGCTTAAGAATAGACGATGGAGCAGTTTCTCTGCCTTCCCAGGCCCAGCAATTGCCATCCTGGCAGCCACTCCCCTCCCACTCTAATTGATGATGTCAGAAAACATGTAACTTTGGTAGCTGCAAAGTTGCTAACTAGTAGTAGGCTAACTTGACATAATGTTATCAAAGTCAAATAAAAGATATGAAGAAAAGTAATCTGTACCCCCAAACTTTACAAAGTGAAAATTATGTGCACTCGTCTTTTCCTCTGGATGTTACACAAAACATTGACATAGATTCAGGGGGCAGTCATCGAAATAAATTACCCCAAATAATCTGCTAAGGAGCCTTGAAGATCCTGCAAGAATGAAGTTGCTCATTTGTGTCAGATTAAAAATCAAGATCTGGAGTGGAAGCTGAATAATAAAAATGAGCAAAGTAACTTTTTCCCCCCAGCCTGCCAGCCTGCCAGCCTGCTTGATCAATCTAGACAGCAATATTCTTTGTTTCCCATTTATAGTGTTGGAAGTCAGAATGCATGCTGAAAAGAAAAATTGTAAATGGTTGTACCTTGGCTACAAAGATGTCCAAAATGATGCAAAGGTACACATTTTTTTTAGAATTTGCTGAGAAACACTCAACTGGATAAATTGCAAGATGCTAAATTATAATCTAAGCCAATTGATGATAGAAAATAAAAGTATCATTTCCTTTTCAAATACTTTAAAATAGAATAGAATTCTTTAAAGCTTCATGTAGATTACTGAGAAGCAAGTGAATTTGAGTCCTAAAGCAACAACTAGCTTGTACTCCAGACTCTCCTGGAAAAACAAATATCAACATCTATCATTTTTTCATGTTTCAATTTACACTTCTTTTATTTGGCTCAAACATTTGAAAGTATCTTGTTAACACCCTGCTCTGTTGAAATTCTGTTATTGTTCTAATTTGTTTCATCAATTTAAGTGCTTTAATTTTTATTAAGGTATATTTAGACATACCTTGGTACCTAAAGAGGCTAGAAACATACAATTCTGAAAAACAGGACTTTATTTGACTCCAACAAATAATAATTTATACAAAATTGCTCTGGGTTATTTGTAATCTCTAGATCTCTCTTGCAAATACCATTAAAACAATGGCTTTTCCCTCCCCCTTGTATGCATAGTTCCTTGTGTACCTTCAAATTTGCAATGAATAGGAAGTTGTATTGAAAGGAGAGGGAAGATCTATTGAGACTACATATCCATTATTGCCTTATGTGGCACTCTTTACTGAACGTATGGTCTATTCATGCTCCATCCATGCTCTAAACAGAAAAGAGATCATCTTTGGTCTCCCAGAAACTGCTAAACTGTAGTTCTCAGCCAGCATGTCCAATACTGAGGGATGCTGGCAGTTATTGTTCAATAACATGAAAATGGCTAAAAGTTCACTCATGTTATTAAAACTCCTTTTGCTTTCTTCAAGAATTGTCATTGCTATGTATATTTTGCTGATGTCTCTCAGGAGAAAATGTTAAGTTCCTTTAAATAGAAACAGTGCAAGGCCCTGACACCAATGACCCAGTGTGCTTGAGCAACTCTTAACATTTTTGTGTGTTTAGCAGTAAGGTCAGGGTAAAATGAGGGATAAAAATGCAGTCAGCAAAACATCTTTATAAGCTTTCTGGCAAGCAGGAAACCTGCCTTATCGAGTTTCCCCTCTCCAAGGAATTTGTAAAGCCAGTTGTGCTTTTGTTTGCAGTGTGTGAAAGTCTATGACAGAGGCATGCATGCGTGAATGCTGAGATATAGAGGTTTTATGAGCATTCACACATCTTCCTTAACTTTTGTGGGAACTGGCCAAATATGAACATAAGCTTCTGTTCCTGGCCAATCTAGATGTTATATGCAAAGAGAAGTGTAGACCTAGTACACCTGACTTAGAAAAAAATCTTACAGTATGATGGGAAAAGAAAGAACGATACTTCTATCATCAGGTTTTCCAAGCCTGAAGTGTAACTGTAATTTGCTTTTAAGTAACATGTACAGTGTTGAACTGTAAAGGTGTTACCACAGCTGATCTTTCATTGAAAATAGCCTTTATCGGTCCTTGCCAAACTGGAGTTCTTCAAATTAAATTCAGAATTCCCAATCAGCATGGCTATTATAGGGAGGTTTAGGGAAACAGTACCAATAAGAGGAAACTGGCCTACATCATTTCATGGTGAACAAAGAATAAACTCAGTGCCACATAGTCAGGAAGCAAAATGAGTAAAGTTTTTGAACCATTTACAATTTTGGATTAAGTTTCACTGGATGATCCAGACATGATAAGTCACTCTTTATTTTCATTAAAGACTGTGAGCAAAGTACAGTTATTTATACACACACATCATTGTCATAATATACAATAGCTGTATATTAGTGTAGCGTTACCTCCTCAGAGGCCGCCAAAAACCAGGCCCTCCCAGCCCCATCCCCCTTTGTCAAGCTCTGCAGTAGTGTTCTCTAGGGGTTGATAAGATGTCTCTTCCAGCTGGAGCTCATGTAGAGTTAGTAGGTAGCAGGCTCTTGTCATCAAGGAGGGGCTTCCAGGAACGAAAATACCAGCCACGATAGTCAATGCTATGATGATATCCAACAACCCAAGGCTGTTATAGCAGCAGGAATAAAGGATTCCTCAGTGATCATTCAGAGTCAAGTGGGATGGAGGAAAACCCCAGCTCCAGACGGTAGTAGAAACAACAACAGTCAGTGTGCTGTAGCAATAGCTCGCCCCCCAGGGCAACTCCCCCACAAAGAGATGTATATCGAGTGTTTCTTTTTTAAATTTACAGGGTTTACAGGGTGCAATTTAAAAAAAAAAAAGAAACACTCGATATACATCTCTTCCCTCCCTGACTGCTAACAAAGTGAGACAGAGCCTGTGGCCTAGAGGTTAATACAACTGCCTAACATGTAGACTGCCCAGGTTCGAATCTCAGAAGGGTAAGTTCTGGCTGAAGAGAGTTAAGAAACTCGAAATAGCTATACCAGTTCTCCCTTATTCTTTGTTAGCAATTTAAATAAAAACATATATATATATTTGTTCCTGCGGATGGCTCTGGGTTGAGCTGAAACAGGTAAAAGAAAGAAAGATTTCTTTCTCCCATATTTGGGTTTACAGGGTGCAATTTAAAAAAAAAGAAACACTCTTTTTTAAATATATATATATATATATATATATATATATATATATATATATATATGTGTGTGTGTGTGTGTGTGTGTGTGTGTGTGTGTGTGTGTGTGTGTGTGAAGTGTTTATTTTTTAGATTGCACCCTGTAAACCCAAATATGGGAGGAAGGAATCATTCTTTCCTTTTGCTTGTTTCAGCTCAACCCAGAGCCATCTTACAAGCACAAATATATATATGTTGTTTAAAATTGTTGACAAAGAAATAAGGGATTTCTGATATAGCTATTTCGAGTTTCTTAACTCTCTTCAGTCAGAACTCACCCTTCTGAGATTCGAACCTGGGCAGTCTGCATGTTAGGCAGTTGTATTAACCTCTAGGCCACAGGCTCTGTCTCACTTTGTTAGCAGTCAGGGAGGGAAGAGATGTATATCGAGTGTTTCTTTTTTAAATTGCACCCTGTAAACCCAAATATGGGAGAAAGAAATCTTTCTTTCTTTTACCTGTTTCAGCTCAACCCAGAGCCATCCGCAGGAACAAATATATATATATGTTTTTATTTAAATTGCTAACAAAGAATAAGGGAGAACTGGTATAGCTATTTCGAGTTTCTTAACTCTCTTCAGCCAGAACTTACCCTTCTGAGTAGGTCTCTGGTAATTCGGGTTTTCTCCAGTGTAAAATTTGAAGTGTCTTGGCAACGTTTTGACAAAGTCCCATTCGTCATCTTCAGGCTGGTGCTTTCGGCTTCATGCTTCTAGGAGCAATGTGTGATCGTAGCTGCTTCTTCCTTTTAACTGCCAGTGGGTGTATGAACTGATTGGCTGGAAGCTTGGCTGTGTTCTGATTGGGTGGAGGTGTGTTCTAATTGGTTAGGGGGTTGGCTGTGCTCTGATTGGATGGGGGGTTGGCTGTGCTCTGTTTGGATGGGGGAGTGTTCTGGAACTATTGCCAAAACTGAACATGCACGGTGCTGCCCCCTATGCCAGCCAAGGGGAAAGGGGGAAAAATGGCAGACTGCAGTGTTTGGCAACCCCCGTGAAATAGTCGTTCGACCCCAAATGGGGTCGCGACCCACAGGTTGAGAACCGCTGGTATAAACTATGGAAAGAGATCAAATAAGATCTTGATCTATGGAAAAATGTAAAGCATTCTTGGCTAGGAGTCATCACAACAGTAAAACGAATATACTATCTAGGATAAATTTCCTGTTCCAAATGGCATCAATTTTAATTCCAGACAAAAATTTGCAAGATTGGATTTTTTAAAAGGAACAATTTATATGGAGTTGGGGTGGGGAACGAAAAGTAAGAGCCAACATTTTGCAAGATCCAAAGGAAAGAGGTGGACTTGCATTTCCTAATCTTAATTTGTAGTATTGCAAAATTGCCTATCACGGATTACAGAATGGATAAATTCACCAAACAGCAGAGCATCAATCACAGAAGGAACTGAATTAGCCAATGGAGTTCATAGATATTTATGATATTAAAAATAAATAAAAGAAGAAAAGAATATGAAAATCCTGACAAAATCTGTTAAAAATATGGAATCTTTTAATGTAATTTTTGAATATCTGATACTTGTGCTATCTAGCCTGGAGTTAATGGAACATAACAAAGAGGCAAAGAGACAGATAAAAATTCATGTTAGTGTTGTTTGTAATGATTAAAGCCCATGATTCTAAAATGTATGTTAAAAGGGACGATCAATGCCTCCAATACTTCCAGCATATATATAACCAATAACGAATCAGCTTTGATTCAGTTTTAATTGGTTAGTGCTTATTTCAGAGCTAATGAAGGCATAAATCAATTTAAGTTTGCAATTTGATGTTTGAGGTCAAAACAATTTGATCCAAACTGCTTTGAGATTCAATTCAGCAAAAGATTGGTCCATAGATATAATAGGAAAGCAGAAAACATCTACAGCTGCTTATTTAATTATTTATTTTGAAGAATGGGCTGCAAATACCAGAGATTGCATTTATCTAGTTTTAGATAACATTACGTCTGCCTAGTTTCAGCTGGATATTTTCAGTGAGCTCAGCACAATATATTTGATTGTTGTCCTGTATCTCTTTTAAAACAGAGAAAAGTGGGAATGAGGAAGAATGGCACAGCAGTTGACAGCTGTTCAGCAAAATGGTAGCCTAGGTAGTGTTGAACCGATATTAAAAGCTTTTTGCTTCAATTTAAACACTTTAAATATTGTTTTCAAAGAGCTCTCTTTTCCAGGAGAGAACAAAGTTAAAGCTAGTGATTGAAAAACACTGGAAAAGTGAATGAAGACCAAACTCATGTTAGGCTTGTTCTGATAGGCATACAATTTAATAGTGGGCGAAAACTCATTGGTTGGCTGCTCATGCAACATCAGAGAGCCAATCACACCTTTAAAGCCTTCAGCTTTGTCCAAAATGGAAGTGAGGTTGCTTGGTTGAACATTGTTTGCAATTCATAATGGAAGATAAGCCATCTTTCATAGTCTGTTTCAAAAGACAATGAAGTGTTTTAAACATACCTAATTTGATTTATTGTTTCTGGTTCACATTAAAAGAGCTGAGGCTGTCTAGAAGAAGTTCAATTTACTAAGTTAACTGCTTCTTTTTATCAAATATAAATTATCAAATTTACATTTATATTTATCAAATATAAATTATATCTCCTTTAGAAGGGTTAACATATCTCACATCCTAATAATAATATACACATTTGTTAACTTACATTTTAATTTTATTTTTATATTATAAACTTTTGTTTACTATTTAAACTACTTTTTATACCTATTGGACAGATTAATAAAGTGGCAATAACTGAGCAATCTTGTCAAATTTACATGAGATTTGAACCACATACTTCTAGGGGTTTTCAATCTCTTAGCAATAAATAGTTGCATTTTCTTTCTAAAACTAAATGTTATGTCAGCAGTCCATATCTGCAGTATCACTTTTTCAAACAAAAAAATCCTTAATAAGCAAACATTAGTTTCTCTTATTATCCATTCTTTTTCTAAATCAGAACAGAAATGGAAAATGATGAAAGTCTCAGTAAAGCACAGTATGAATCAAATATTAAGTGAAAGTTCACTTTGTGGTCGAAAAGCATGTTCACATTTTAGTCTCAAAGGTAAACTAAAATGATAGAGATGTATGATGAGAGTATTGTGTATGGTATCTATCGCCGTCATTTAAGAGTAAGCGAATTGTGTTGGTACTGCATAAAATTCTTATAATAAACACAATGGGTTTTCTTGAAAGGTGTTAGGAGAAGGATACCAGATTTCAACATAATGAATCTAATTAAATTCATAATTCCTTTGAAAATTACTTTAACAAGACATTAGGAATTGACCATGAAGATAAACCACAGAGGTATTACACTCAATTAATATTAATATGAAATCCATATTAATTGGATTTTTCTATGTTGTTTTGGTCAGAAGGAACATTTTATCTTCTCTGGCAAAACTCAATTAGTCAGTCCGTTTGGTTGAAAGTTTTTAAAGAATTTGAGGAAAGCCACAAACCATTTTTATAATGAATCTTGTTATTAATATATTGTTCATTTTTCCTAATTAATACATATGGATATATTAGAATTGATTCTGTTGTTAGCTACCAAGTTTGTTACTGCAAACACTGGAGAAATAAAATGCGTCTTTCATTGCACTAGTGGTATTTTAAAGTGTGGAAATTGCCTTGCCTGAAAAATTGACACAATGACAAAGCATTTTGAAAAAAGCTACCATAAAAGGTACATTTCTTCCATTCTTTTCTGACTTTTCTGTTCTCTAATACTTCTGTCTTAGAAATGTCATTCTGGGTGGAACTATAGAATACAGTTACCATGTTTCCACAAAAATAAGACCTGGTCTTATATTTTTTTTGCCTCCAAAAGAAGCAAAGAAGCAGGGGATGTTTTACCTGCTTCCCTCAGGACCGCCGCAGCCAGGCCTCCCACACCCCAACACCTGCCGTACCACCACCTGACTTTTTCTGTGGCCGCTCGTGACCGCTCATGGCAGGTCGCCAGCATGATGTGCCATGTGGCGTCCTACCTCGAGTGGGGGCATCAGTGCAACATGCCACATAACATCCAGCCCTGAGTGGCGGCATTGGCGCAACATGCCATGTGGTGTCCTGCCTCAAGTGGGCACAGAAGAAGTCAGACAGCGGCATAATAGGTGTTGGGGCATGGGAGGCCTAGCTGTAGTGGTCCTGAGTTAAGCGGGTGCCAGGGCACATGGGGTAGCTCCACCCCCCACCCCCGCTGTAGCTTGATTTTTATATGTGCATCTCGCCCCACCTTGTACAACCAGACAGTGGGATGGAGTGGGTAGGGTCTTAACTAGGGCTTAATTTTGAGGTAGGGCTTATATTAGGCGCACACATAAAAATCAAGCTAGGGCTTATTTTCGGGATAGGCCTTATTTTCGAGGAAACATGGTATATATGCAGCACATACACCCACATGGACGTACATATTCATATATACTCTTTAAATATTTTCCAGGATTTTTTAAAAATCTTCTTTTAGAGTCAGCATTATAATTAACAATAGGAGAAAGATTAATAAATCAAGCCTACCTATTGACTACAAAGTAAAAGGATAAAATAGTTTGAAATTTAAGCCACACTCCTATTTATACACTTTCACCTGGATGGAATTGATTTGCTAAAAAGGAGTTCTCAAACTTTATGGGCTTTGGAATTTTGAGATATGTAAAAAATATCTAGATGGACTAGAATATAGCCATCAAAGACACACAGTTACAAAGTGTCCTGCAGCGATGTTGTAAGCTACCCAGAGTTTATGTTGTAAGCCTTGCAGTAAACAAAATAAATAAATAAACAAATAAACACATAAATAAACAATCCTTTAAAGAGCTATGTTTTGGCATAAGCTAAACAAAATACAGCTTTGGGCTTCACAATTTTAAGAAACCAAGGGGGCCTCCTGGGGGCGCCACATGCATCAATCCAGAGCTCGGTTCTTGGCTCCAGAAGCCTTTCCTGAAGGCCTCTGATGCCAAAATGCAGGCCAGGGGGGGCACCATGCACATCAATCCGGAGTTCCATTCTCATTTGCAGAGGTCTTTCCTGAAGCCCTCTGACGGCGAAATGGAGGCTGGAGGCAACGTGGGCGAGTGGTGGCAAGTGACGGCAGAAGAAGTGGGATGGCTGGACAGGGCTGTCGGTGTCACCGCTGCAAGGTGAGACAGGGGATAAGACATCCCCCGAAAATATGATATGGTGCCTCTTTTGGAGGTAAAAAAAAATAGTCTTATTTTCGGGGAAACACAGTAGGTATTTATTGGAATGCTGCCTGTCCATCCCTGGTTCCCTTCACCACAAGACTAGCACTAGCACTTACACTTTACAGCCCTCTTTAAGCGGGTTTTATTGTACAGAGTCAGCATATTGCCCCCAACAATTTTACTGACCTCAGAAGGTTGGAAGACTGTCAACCTTGAGCTGGTCAGAATCGAACTCCTGGCAGTGAGCAGTGAGCAGGGTTAAAATACTGCATTCTAACCATTGCACTGCCACAGTTCCTTCCACTGCTGCTTAGCTTACCTTGGGCAGGGTTTGGGGTTTTTTTTTTAACAACCACTAAGCTGAAGCCATCAGTTACTTTCAGTTTATAAGAAAGCTTACAAGATCCTTGTGTGCCAGAGATACAGATCACTCGATGCTTTGGTGCACCATGCCCACTTTTAACTTAAAATGTGTTTTAAAATAATAAGACAGGCTCATAAAAGACATTATATGCAGAAATAGGTTTGCGGGCAACCTGGGATCCCAGGCTCTGTGTTGAGGATACCAGTAATGTTATCAAGAGATCATTCGTGGGGGAGAGGAGGGAGGATGGTACTGTGCAAAAAATGTTGAATGTGGTAAAAATGTTTTAAACTAGAAATGCTTATAGGCTCCAGGCTGCTCAAAAGATTTGATTATTGTAACCTGTCTGTTGTTATTCTTTGATGTACTTCTTCATATTCTCACGGATGCTGATTCAAAGCACTTTTATCATTTCCTTCCACATCTGTATGCAGAGGTCAGCCTGTTGAAATTACAGTTAAGAGTTTGGCATTCTCATATAACCAGACACCAGGACTGCACTTCAGAAGATTGATAAGTCTCCTCTTATGAGTGATCTCCTGTCTCCTTGCTCATTATTTCTTTCCCCAACTGTAAAAAGCTGATTCTTTCCTTTGCACTTCCTTTGCTAAATGCAGATACCCGACTGGTCTTTTCTTGAGAAGGTTACTTAAGATCTTTGTAACCATGGGGCCTTGCTTGTGGCTTTCCTGAAGGCAAGTGACCATTACTGCCTGTAGCTTGCCAACTTTGAAAATAATAAAATGACTGTTGGATCTCTCTAATTGTTGCCATTTCCACCACAGTGCCAGAAAATCATCCTGAATGTCAAATAAGCCTCTGGCATTTTGAAGCTGTTGGATCTTCTTGCATGTCTCACTATAAAATAGCCTCCGAAAGAAAATTCTCCTCACTTCTATGCTTGCTTGCATTTTATGTTAGGTATTTTAACCTGAAAAACAGCCAGTGCTCATTTTTAAAGGAAATGTTCACTCAGTTGCCTAGTTAGAACACTACATGTTCACTTTTTCATTTCATTGAATCCATGAAGCTTAAGTACAAGTATTTGTCTAGCTGTGGAAAATGAGTTAAAGATTTCAATTATACAGGCCTATACTTATTTTCAAAGTCTTCAGTAATTCAGATTATGATTTCTTAAAAAAATATTGGCTTAGATTCAGAAAGATTTTTGGAAAGATGAAGATTTTCCAATAATGCTGTTTTCGTTATCCACCAGCCATATTAGAACAAAATACATCAGGAAGAGTTACTATAATCTTTAATTATGCCAAAACATTACTAAAATGTGAGTGTTTGTAAACTTTATTGCTTTGAACAGTTGGCCACCCTAAGAATTGCTTAGAGAATTTGAAAATGTAGTTGGAAATATATTAACTCTGACTTGATGCAAAGTTAAACCTACTTGGGTCCATTTATTTAGATTAAGGTATTGCTTCAGCTCTGTAAACATATACATTTCCTTTGGGCTAAACTCCCTGAAAATAGTGAGATGTCTTTCTGAGAAACCATGCACTGAATTGCTCATTAAAATCTCAGCTGGACTGTGGCCACTGTTCTAAAGATGTCCTCCTGAACTCAGCAGTGCAGACTTCTGAATAAATACAAAGGACACCTTTGAGCATGTATTCACCAGAAACCCCTCCCCCCAATCATTTAATGATTTTTATGTTTGTTTTTTAAGGGTACATAATGATTTTAATGGACTGCAAGGCGATCAAAACACTCAGTCCTAGAGGAGATCAACCCTGACTGCTCTTTAGAAGGCCAGATCCTGAAGTTGAAACTCAAGTACTTTGGCCACCTAATGAGAAGGAAGGACTCACTGGAGAAGAGCCTAATGCTGGGAAAGATTGAGGGCAATAGAAGAAAGGGATGACAGAGAATGAGGTGGCTGGATGGAGTCACTGAAGCAGTAGGCGTGAGCTTAAATGGACTCCAGAAGATGGTAGAGGACAGGAAGGCCTGGAATGTTGTCCATGGGGTCGCGATGGTCGGACACGACTTCGCAACTAAAAACAACAATGATTTTAAAATATTTTCAGTGTATATTGATGTTCAGTTTATACAGGAGAATATTCAGATTCTCTAACATTCTACTTAGTAATCCACAAAACCAAAAAAAAAAATATTGTTTTGTTCACAAACCTAAGCCAGCTCCCAAATGTTTCTGCTGTTTGTTTCTATTTAAGATGTCTAATTTAGATTGTGCAATAGTTTGTGATCCATGATGCCAAAAAGTTAATATGAACTCAAGCCAGCCTGTTCTTTGACATTTAAAACCCTAACTATGACTGCTAACTTCATGAAAACAGAATATAAAGGTAGCCTTAATCTCTTGCTTTTTTAAAAATATCTTTGCCATATTAAATTGTCATTTTTTTAAAAAGAACATTATAGCGTGGTGGCACAGTGGTTCGAATGCAGTATTGCAGGTTAACTCTGCTCACATTGCCAGGAGTTTGACCGGCTCAAGGGTGCCTCAGCCTTCCATCATTCTGAGGTCGGTAAAATGAGAACTCAGATTGTTGGGGGCAATATGCTGACTCAGTAAACCACATAGAGCAGGGGTTCTCAACCTTGGCAACTTTAAGACTTGTGGACTTCAACTCCCAGAATTCCTCAGCCAGCAAAGCTGGCTGAGGAATTCTGGGAGTTGAAGTCCACAAGTCTTAAAGTTGCCAAGGTTGAGAACCCCTGACATAGAGAAAGTTGTAAAGCACTGTGAAGTAGTATATAAGTCTGAGTACTATTGCTATAATGAGAGCAGATTGAGAGGCTAAAGTTTAGTAGGTGTAACTGAATGAATAATTTGAAGATAGCTTCTATTTTGCCTCTCTTGAAAGTTGCCCATGGTTTAGGTTTTTTGTTCTGTTCTGTTCTTTTTTTCCCTAGTTTGTTTTCTTGATTTGTAACTTCTTCAGCTCCTTTGATAGGATCTTCTTGCCAATATTTATATAGGAAGACTATTTCTTGCATAATCAGTGCAATATTACTTCTTCAGAGTTATTTTATTTTTAAATAAACATAGCTTTGGTTCTGTTTTCCAAACAGATCTCAGAGGAGGTGAGATTCTCCTCTTTGAAAGAGACTCTCAGAGGAGAGCCTTAAAATAATGATTTATACCATTTTTGTTAGAAACTTAATCACAGGAAACATGCAAAGGCTAGTGTTGGAAGAAAACAAAATCAAATCAAATCACAGAAATGCAAAAGGAGGTGAGATGGAATCAGAGTGAAACCAGCAAGGACATTGCAGCCTCATACGTTTTCTTGCATATCAACTAAATCAACCCTCCAAGATTATGTATTTTTACAATGATATTTATTAACCTATTAAAAAAGAAAACTATTGCAAAGTTCAATTATCAAGGGAAATCCAAATTTCATCTTCCCAAAGAACAACTTTATGTTTTTAGGATATAGGGTTATTATTTTGTATTGCAAATATCTGATTATTGATTGCATGAGTTATTATTACAAATATGACAGTTTGGTGTAATAGTTAAAGCATCAGACTAGAAACCAGGAGAGAGTGAATTCTAATCCTGCCTTAGGCACAAAGCCAGCTGGGTGACCTGGACCAGTCACTTTCTCTCAGTCTTAGGAGGGAGGCAGTGGCAAGCCATTTCTGAAAAATCTCTATAGGGCAGGGGTAGGCAACTTTGGCTCTTTTATGACTCGTGGACTTCAACTCCCAGAATTCCTGAGCCAGGGATTTGCCCAGGCAGTTTCTGAGAATTGGATACAATTGAACAAAAGAAAAAAAAGATATGACAAATATTTAAAAGTTTTATTCTGTAAAAGAACACTTTGATAAATTAACTTCTCAAAACTTTATGGATAACTTATACTGGGAGGCAATAGTACTTCAGAATTTTTTTTTAATCCACAATTTCAACCAAATAGATAATCTTACTTGTAAATTCTTATAACTCACTATTGCATTATTTCATTGCTGCAGAATGCAGACATATTCTCTTGAATTATATATTAAATAAAACTGTTCATTTCAGATCAGAAGTAGTTTTTATATGTGCGTGAATGTCAGTAAGAATATCAGCTTTCGGCTTCGTGCTTCTAGGAGCAATGTGTGATCTTAACTGTTTCTTCCTTTTAACTTCCGGTGGGGGTATGAACTGATTGGCTGGGAGCTTGGCTGTGTTCTGATTGGGTGGAGGTGTGTTCTGATTGGTTAGGGGCTTGGCTGTGCTCTGATTGGATGAGTGGTTGGCTGTGTTCTGATTGGCTGGGGGAGTGTTCTGTTTGGGTGGGGGCTTTGTTGTGCTCAGGTTAGTCTGAGTTGCAGGGGGATTTGAAATGGTGAGCTGCGTTGCTGTTGTTTGGCTTCGTGTTTGTGGTCGTGCCCCATCTTCATGGTGGGTGTCAGTTTGCTTCATGTATGGATTGGAGGGATTTAAAGTGGCTAATGATGCAGCTGTGGTCTGGTTTCTGGTTTGTGGTCGTGCCTCATCATGCAGCTGTGGTGTGGGTTTGGGTTTGCTTTTTGCATGGATGTATGGTGGTGACATCCTGTGTGGTTTTCATGAGTGTGGGTCTGGTGTCATTCTTTGTGTTAGGGACTTGTTTGTCAATAAGGGCAGGTTTCCAAATGGCTGGTAGGCGGGAGGTATCATCTTGTTTGTTCATGCTGTGTGGGCATTTTTCTATTTCGATGGCTTCTCTGATTATTCTGTTATTAAAGTGTTCAGTTTTGGTGATAGTTCTGGTCTTTTTGAAGTCAATTTCATGTCCTGTGGCTTTAAGGTGTTGGACCAGGGAAGAAGTTGGTTCCTCTTGTTTGACTGAGTTTTTGTGTTCTTCAATGTGTGCATTTATTCTTCTGTTGGTTTGTCCGATGTACGTGGTGGGGCAAGCAGTACATGGGATTTCATATACTCCTTGATTTTCTAACTCAATTTTGTCTTTGGGGTTTCTTAGGATGTGTTGTGGGTGTCTCACGACTGGATGATGACATATCAGAGAATGAGGAAGCACAAGCCGGCCCCTCTGGGTATTTCCCCCCCCCAGCAGCCGAATCAGACAATGAGGAGTTTTGTATGCATTCTGATTCAGACTCTCCAAATGATGAGTCAGATTTAGAGCAAGACGAGCAATGGATTGATCCGAGGTTCAGAAGGTTTGATAAGCGAAGGTGTCAGTTAACTGGAAAAAGGAAGTAATGGGGGGAAGTGACGTATCGGACACTATATTAGAAGGGGGAAGTAGACTACGCCCTTGTTACGGGCAACGTTTATCAATGAGAGGTTTGGAAGCTTTTGCAATGCTGTGAAAGTCTGATGTTTTGAAAAACCTAGCGAAGGATAATGAGGTCTCGGACACTGTGATAAAGACGGAGTGAGTAATTGGGATGTTTGGAAAGAGTTTGTTGTAATCTAACTGTAAATACTTAGTCTTAGATGTTTTTGCCAGCAAAATGTCAGCAGTTGGCTTTGAAATGAATCCTTTTGAAATGTGTTTAATAAATCTCTTAAAGACATTTACGTAGCTTTTAATGAGCTGAGAGAGACCAGACATAACAGGATGGTGGATATTTTTCTGTTTGTGCAGAATGCTGTCTTGATGTTATGTTTGTGGGAGATCTTGCTGATCCTGTCTGTGGTGCCTTTTATGTATGGGAGGAAGGCTTTGCCGTTTTCTTGTTCTGTGTCTTGGATTTTAGTGGGGGTTACTTTTTGGATTAGGTTGAAAATCTTATTTCTATGGAATCCGTTGGATGTTAGTACATTAGTGAGAGTGTGTAGTTCAGTTTTTAGGTGTTGTTCGTCAGCTAGGCATTTGGTTCTGGAGATGAGTGTCTCGGCTACGGAGTTGATCTGTGCTGGGTGGTGGTGTGAGAGTGCGTGCAGATAGCGGTTTGTGTGTGTTTTCTTCTGGTAGATGGTGTGTCCTAGGGAGCCATTGGATTTCTTGTAGACTAAGACATCCAGGAAGGGAAGTTGGTTATTAGCTTCTGTTTCCATGGTGAAATGTATTTTGGGGTGTAGGCTGTTGAGGTGTGTGAGGAAGTTGTCCAGTTTTTCTTTCCCATGTGGCCAGATTACGAAGGTGTCGTCTACGTATCTGAGCCAGCGTTTGGGTTTGTGATCAGATTTTTCTAGAGCTTGGGTTGCAAAGTGTTCCATGTAGAGGTTTGCAATGACAGGTGAGAGGGGTGATCCCATGGGTGCTCATTCTATTAGTTTGTATTTTTGTCCATTATAGATGAAGTATGTGTTGGATAGGCAGTGGTTGGTCAGATCTAGGATGTGATTGGGGGGGTTATATTTGTTTTGGATAGCTGTTAAGGCTTCTTTGATTGGCACTTGGGTGAAGAGGGATATGACATCGAAACTCATGAGTAGGTCGCTGGGCTGTAAGTTTTGTTTCTTTATGATCTCTATGAACTGGAATGAGTTTTTTACATGTGAGGTGATGGATTCTGCATACGGCTGTAGTTGTTTGGCGAAAAATTTGGCTAGGTTTTGTAGAGGTGAGCCTATGGAGCTGACTATGGGTCTAAGTGGGGTTCCTTCTTTGTGTATCTTGGGGAGACCATAGAGCTTAGGGCATCTGGATGATTTCTCTCTGGGAATGATTCTTTGCTTGATCTCTTTCCTAATGGGGGAGGCTTTTATTTTGGATCTAGTGGTTTTTTCCAGGTAGGTGGTGGGATCTGTGTTTAGGCGTTTGTATGTGGAGTCTTGGAGTAGGTTGGTTAATTTGGTTTGGTAGTCAGATGTATTCATAACCACTGTGACGTTGCCCTTGTCTGCTGGTAGGATTATTATGCTGGTGTCTTCTTTCAGGTTAAGTAGTGCTGTCTGTTCCTCTTTGGGTAAGTTGCTTTTGGGTGGCTTGCTGGTGCAGAGGATGTTGGTGATTTCGAGTCTGATTCTGTTAGCGTCATCAGGGTTGATATATATATGTTTTCTGAGGTTTTCGCGGATGTTTGTATGTAGGTCTTTGGTTATTCAGGTTTTCTCCCATGTAAAATTGGAAGTGTCTTGGTGACATTTCGATGAAGTCCCATTCGTCATCTTCAGGCTGGTATTTTCAGCTTCGTGCTTCTAGAATATATATATTCTGAGTTGAGAACAAGATTAATTCCTTTCAAATTAACTGTTGCAAGACTTGAACAATTGTCTTGACTTACAAAGGTGGATCATTATAAACGTCAAGAACACTTTGTTTTAATAACTTTTTTTCCTTGTCTATTTGTAAAGTAGTGGACTGACTGGTCAAGACAATACTGACACAAACAACAAGTAACATTTGATCAATGTTGCAATGTGTACTTAGTAGAGAATCAGCAGACAGCGTATCTCATCAAGGCACTTGTATATTGAAAATATTTTGTGTTTTGTATATATGTGTATGTGATCAGAACCTGCATAACTAATTTTATTTATTTATGCAGGCTTCTCCATCATTCTAGTTGACCAGACATTAAGGTTACAATTTCTTACAGCAAATAAGGTTAAAACACACAAAATAACAATCAATAAACATACTAATCCTTACAATCGTCAAACTTATCAATCATCTTGCTGCTTTTTCCATTTCAGGAGTATTGATCACAGCTTTATTCCCTCTTCAAAGCGCCAATAGAAGAACCATATCTTTATTATTGTCCCCCAACACTAACAGCTGTCCTTACATGCAAGAGTAAACTGTTTCAAAGCTTGAGGGTCAGTGTAACAACTAAGAAGACTCATCTTCAATGTCTTTAATGACAGCATCCCTTCAGAGATCTCTCCACAGAAGGGGCCTGTAGTAAATGGTTGTAAAGGTAAAAACCAACAGTTTGAGTTGCATCCAGAACCCTACAAGTAACTAAGCAAATTCTGAGGTAAGCATGTTATATGGGCAAATTGAACAGAGCCAATTTTACCCACGTCACTGCATTTTGAACCAGCGGTCTTCAAGGACAGACCCATCTAGAGCCCATAGCAATAGTCAAGATTTCAGTTGACAAGGGCATGAGCGAGTGTCATTAAAGGCTCCTGTTGTAAGAAAGGCCGCAAAATGAAGCTGTGCAAAAGCCCAATTGAGCATGGTCCATCCTCCATCTGCTTTTCCAGCAAAGCTGCAAATCCAAGAATTCACCCAGAGTGTGGGCCCATTCTGTATAGGGCAGGTGTGAGCAACTATGGCAACTTTATGACCTGTGGACTTCAATTCCCAAAATTCCTGAGCCAGCATGGAATTCTGGGAATTGAAGTCCACAGGTCATGAAGTTGCCATAGGTGCCCACTCTTGATATAGAGCAGGGGTGTCAAACTGCCGGCCCATGGGCCAGATGCATCATAGCAAAACCATGCCTACCCCATTGCCGGCAATGGCAAAAAAGTCATAATACATCGCGACACGTCATGTGACATTGAGAGTTTGACACCCCTGGTATAGAGGAATCCTGATAGAAGAGGCCCCAGATAATCCAATTCATCTGATGGTGCTATTAATTTTGGGTTTGTTTAGTTTCTCATTTCCCAACTGCAAATTCTTTTCACAAACTTAAGTTGTCAAAGCTATACAACATGTTCAGTGGCTCATTCCTGAAGCTATAAAATGTCTGAGCAATATTATCTCATAGACTGAACCAAGGAGCAATATTTTATCAACTTCTAGCTGCGAGCAGCAATTGCTTACATCAAGAAGTGGAAGAAATAAGCTTCCTAGTTACAGTTAAGGGTTGTATAGATAGATTCTGAATGGGAGCACTGATGATATATGACATTTTGTGCTATGTACTGAAATGCTTTCCTACCTAGGTCTGCCTGAAATGAACAGTGAAATTATCATAAAGAGCACAATTGGATTTGAAATTTTTCATTTCAGTGGAGATTATTCAGGAAATCTTCACCATGGGATTGTGTCATCTCTAAAATCAAAACCAATTGAAACTTTATTATATTGCATTGTGGAAAAAATGTCCCTATATCAGGCCAACAGTTCATCACATTCCAGTTATAAAGAACAATGCTGAAGGATTATTCTGACTACTGAAATGGGCCATTTTGAGTGTTCCAAGCTCACACCTAATTGTGTAACTTCCAAAAGTTTTGTTTTGAATTAAACAAAATACTTGGGCTTTTGAGGGTTTTTTCCCAACAGAGTGGAGCCAATGTGAGTGTTCCAACATAACATTTTGAGTGAAGGTATTCTGTTCCATATTCAAAATGCATTTCTTGCTACATGCCCAGCCTAATAAAAATAATTTTCAATGCAAGTTGCACCTGCATTAATAGCTAGACTCCTAAAAATAAATATTAAGAAATAGGAAGGGGACAACATGCTACTCAACATCTACTAATTTAAATGAGAAGATAAAAACTATGTTTAAGTGAAGGCTGTATTCAAGTATGAACTAAAATCTAATTTGTATAGTTTATGATTTATATGACTAACACAACCTACCAGCAATTTGCTTAACCATGCCATTTTTAAATTTCATATATGAGACTGAAAAACAACTTGAATTGTCAAGCTCTTGGCAGGCTATAACATCTGTATAGTGAGTTGCATATGATTGGTCATACCTAGGGATACATGAACTTGATTCTTTCCAAACACTTAATATTTTCCCAATAGTTCTAAACTGATTTGTCATCTGTTTGAAATCGGTTTTTAAAAAGTCAGCATAATTTATAGGCATACAAAATTGCATGTACAAACTCAATTTTGTACTCACCTTACAGCTGAAATATTAAGGCTGTCTCTTATATCATTACAAGTATTGATTTCATAATCAAGTTTAGTGCTCCAAGACTGTGCCATAGCAGAAATAGAAGCACAGATGAACACAGCATCTTTTGAAATGTCACATAGTGAAGAACAGAAAATCCAGAAACAAGGTGTTTCCATTTTAGAGCAAAATCTTAAACTGTTATAAATGTACTTCTATCACTGCAGAACTAGAATAACTTTTTTATAAAGTATTAGAGACTCTATTTTAGGAGATAACATGAATCAGTAATCAAGCTCTATAGTATTTTAATGGTGATAATGATGGTATGATTCCGTCAAATTAGGCATGATTAAATCCCATTGCTAACACTGAGAATAAGGCCATTTCAGATGTTCTAGGGCTCCCTGCACATTTCATAATGTGAGATACGAATGTGATGATTGGTTCGGCCTATGCATATTACCAAAATGCATGTATAACCCTCACACATTGAGTACTGGTCCTTCACTGGATTCTTGACCATGGAAAAAGAACCTACATACCTTGGCACACTGAATAATCATGATGATGAATAAGTATACGTGTAAGCATGACTTCAAAATAAACACAATACTGTACACATTATGGGGAACAAAAAGAAAGCTGAGCAGGGCCAACCTTGTCTTGCAACTGCAGGAAGTTACTTCATGCAACACTCTCAATCTGGAGAAAAAGAACACCAAACTTGTTGCATGTAGTAAAACAGAAGTTCCTAAAATGCTAGCCTACTGAAAGAGGAATAGGGAAAGTCCTGGATCCCCTACTTTCAGCAAAATATGTTGAGTAGTACAGAGAGAGAGAAAAGAAAAAATTAAAAACTGTTTTCCATTCAGTAAACTATCAATGAAATATATGATTTACCAGCTGATGTTACAAACAATTCTATGCACAACAGTGCTTTGTTTTCAGTCTTGTGGATCTTGAATTCCGGTGAAATGATGATTTATAATTCCCTCCGTTATGGAGTTTTTACTCAAACATCAGTAAATAGGTTTAATTTGGATTGTTTCTGTTTAAAGCAAACATTCTTAGGGCAGCGCACTAAGAATCTACTTTCCAAATGTTCTTAGCTCCCATCCACAGGTTATCTTGAAAAGACTAGTTAAACTTCCCCCTCCTTTTTTTGTCACCTCCTTCATCTCAACATTTTAAGCTAGACTTTAAGGTGGATTGATTGACTAGGTGATTGATTAGGGACATAACCTGTAATTCCGACAACAGAAATTATACGAGTTACAAGGCCAAATCAAGAATCTTAATTTAATAGTTTGCTGGGGACACAAGTTCATCTTTTATAAGTAGGGACCGTGAAACCTCTATCTCGAGGTCAAAATTTTGTGAAATATCCCATTTTGAATACAAACTGAGAGCTGGAACTTTCAGTCCTGTAAAGGAATATTAAAGATGAGCCAGGTGGACCTTTTCTATCTACATAGGTATGATTCTATCTAGTGGAGACCAAATACTGCATTGAACAATACAAAGTTCACATCATCTTTTAAGCATAGGAGTGGTAAAGTCATGGTTTGGAGATGCTTTATACTCTCAGGCTGTAGATAACTTGCTATCACTGAAAGGATTATGAATTCTGCTTTGTATCAGAGAATTCCACAGAAAAATACCAAGCCATTCAGTAATTAGTTGAAGCTAAATCAGCTAGCCAATAAATCTACAAGAGAATAGATTAAGACAAATAAAACTCCCTATTTAAACTTCTCAGAAATGTTATAGTAGGATCTGATGTGATGACTTCATGCTATAAAATGTTCAAAGATATTGTGTTGAATTAGTTTGCCAGGAAGAAATCGGCCAAAACTGTAAGAGACCAATCGCTGATTGTGGAAATCAGTTGTTTATTATAATTGCAGCAAAATTGTAACCAGTTAAAACAAGAAACACTTTTTCATGCTGGCATATGACATCATGGATGACCTTATTTATGAAATAAATGAAACAAACATCAAATTTTAATGAAATTTCTTTATTCAAGCACCTTTTATGTATCAGTGGTACTCACATGAAACTCCAATGACCTACTGTGCAAAAATCTGAATATTTCACAAATCTATATGCTGTCCTTCAACTCCTCCTCCCTGTAAAGCTTTAGTTCATATGTATTATTGTCAAATTATATTAAAAATAGTCCACACCTTCTTTATATTGAAAGTTACTGTACAAACCAAGGCAGTCACAATTTATTACCAAGAAGTTCCTTTTGTAGAAATAAAACTTTTTGCCTCATCAAAGTACAGAATTTTGGCCTCATTACTGCTGATTTTTATGACCCTTCCAAAATCTCCCTGAAAGCACTTCCAGATACTTGGACATATCAAAGAGGGCAGCTAGACTGAAGTGATGCAGCAGCTTTGCTTTATCCTTAAAAAGTAAGGAGCCACATTCTTTTACAAAGCAACTTTGAACACTTTGCTCAAAGCATCCTTTGGGGGGGGGAACAATCCTTTGAAAGCACAGTCCTAGTATTAATCCAACTTTAGCCAAAGGAGAAGTCATTAACAAAGTGTTCCCCCAATTCTTTGATGTTCAATTCCCATTCTCCCAGACTACTTCTCAGGTTGGTAGATGTTTATAGTAACAGAACTCCCAACTAACTATAGTTAGCTGCTTTTGTGTTCTCAGGCAGACTTTTCGCCATGTTTTTGATGGCCTGTGCTAGGAGGACTTCTGTATGTAATGTGCATGCTGTACAGTTGACCTTTTATTACTTTCCTTCTGTGCCCTTTTTTATCCCACCAACAAAGCATGTTTTGTATGAGAGGGACAGCTTCTCTTGTCTTGGTCAACAGAGAACTAGGTGGCAGTAGTTGTCCATCCATATTGATCCAAGGGGGGAAGGAACTATCCCTTCCAAAGACAGTCTTCTCCATACTTGGTCTTATTCATGTGGATTTTCTGGACTCCTCTGAAAACACACAGAATAAAGAGAAGCAAGGAACTAGTTTTGCATCATTTTACTTATTTATTTAGCAATGATGGTCTATAGCTTCTGTTTATAAAATGCAGTACCATGTGTCTACTTGTCAAGCAATATATTTAATGTCAGACCTTTAATCTGTTTACCCTTTTTATTTCAACG
Organism: Bothrops alternatus; assembly: GCA_034064705.1. Lineage (NCBI taxonomy): Eukaryota > Metazoa > Chordata > Lepidosauria > Squamata > Viperidae > Bothrops > Bothrops alternatus. The sequence continues at coordinate 4,101,482 of JARGCV010000023.1, forward strand.
AATCAATGTGGTAGCAATTAGATACCTTGCCTACAAGGCAATCATCTATATAAAGCCAATGAAAACCAAGGGAATGAAAGGTCATCTGCCGTGGCTGGTATTCTAGCCTATATACTGTAGAGATGTTTCCCTAATTGGAAATTTGCAATTGGAGGCTTCATCCTACATCATTACTTCAATAATAAAGGATACACAGAACTTAATCTGCCTACTTCCTAATCAGTAGGCTTTAAAAGTGTTACATTAAGAAGTATCCCTAAAAATGTAAGAAGATACCATAATACTGTGGTTCACTATTCACCATGATAATAAGAACATTTTAGAACACAGTCCAAAATAATTTTTGCCAATGATCTCAAGAATGGGTATAAATTGGACTCACAATCCCAAAATCCACATGGCAAGCTTTATAGTTTAGAAATTTCAGAGCTAAATATCATTTCTTTGTCAGATAGTAGGGGTGCCTAATAATGCAAATTATCAGAAATATGCATGCTGCATACTATGTATGGGCTAGTTTATTAATTTAGTGGTCTAATTTCAGTTCAGTGTTCATTTTTAGTGGGTCAGGCAGTCATGAGGACAAATATAACGAGGTTAAACACCGCACTTCCAGAATTTAGTGCCAAAAAATAACATTTTCTGCATCTTGAACACATAAAAACAATACTATAAGGTTGATAGAGAGATAGCAACATTGCTATTTTGAAGTTTTAAATGGTTGATGGCCTTAAGAATTAACTCAACTAACAAAATAACACAAAAGATTAAGAAAAGCATTAAAATGCTTTCAAAATTGTACTGACAAAGCCATCTAATCTGAATTATAATTTTATAATTTCATACTTTAGCTAAAGATTTGGCCCCTCACCATTTGCTTAGATATGTTGTATCATTATATTTATCTAGTTGGTAAAATGACACCAAAAATTCCTCTTTTTAGACAAGTTGTAGATATGGCTGTAAACATAAAAAAGAAAGTAGGGAAAATGTCAACATTAATAATTGCAATCACAAATATACTTAATTTGATATGTTTACTAGGAAAGGTTGGTGTTTCTGTGTGTGTGTGAGAGAGAGACTCTGTGTGTGAGAGACTGTGTGTGTGTGTGTGTGTGTGTGTGTGTGTGTGTGTGTGTGTGTGTGTATGAGAGAGAGAGAGAGAGAGAGAGTGATCTGTCCATATTCTGCTAATGGAGAAATATAACCTGGTTTGGGAGCATTTTTGTTTCTATTTTAATATTGTATCAAGATTCATTTTTTATACTACTATATAATTTTACAATATTTCTGAGTGTCTGCTGGGCTTTTATTAACCTTTTGTGCCACCTTATCAGATAATGATCAACTTCATTGTACTAGAACATCTTCATCCTGAAGTCTAAGTAAACATTATACTAGTAAGCAGTGCTTTTTTTTGTAAAAAAAAAAAAAGGTGCTGGAACTCACACACGTCATACAACCCGCCTTGCCTACCCTACAAAGTTCCATCCAAAAAAGGTGCCAGAACTCCATTCTGGGTGTTCTATGAGAAAAAAAAAGCCCTGCTAGTAAGCTATTTTTTATTCTTTCCCTTTTAAGTTAATACTGGTATCTCAAGTTGACAAGACATCATGATTCATTATTTTGTAGCTTTTAAAGGTTGAAATTTAAATAATATTTTCCATATACTCATTTAAATAGTATTACAGTATTACAGAGGGTCAAAAATCTCCTGAGAGTTACATGTTACTAGATATAGCTATATATGCCATTTTTTCTTTATAATTATGGATTCCTTCATTCAGTCTATGAACTAAATGAGAAAATGACAATGGCAAGTAGACCCAGTGCTTTTTTTCTTAAAAAAAAAAAAAGGTGCCAGAACTCACACACATCATACAACCCGCCTTGCCTACCCTACAAGGTTCCATCCCAAAAAGGTGCCGCTCTGGGCGTTCTGTGAGAAAAAAAAGCCCTGAATAGACCAGTTCTTCATAATTCCTCTCTGGACAAGAAGACAATTTGAGGTTGCTCACAAGTACCCCATAAAACTCCTCGTAAGGAGATCACAAAGCAGCATCTCCAGGATGTTTAGATCTCTGAGAGAAAAGGGAATATCTATTTTGCTCAACTCATGATTGGTACCTTCAAGACACTGCATTCTCATACTTCCTTTTCTAACCACTTTCAAATATTGCTTGTTAGCCACTTTTTAGCTACTAGGAACCTTTGGATTTATAGCACTAAGTGAGTTTCTTTCAATTCTTAGTAAAAGAATTTTTAAATATACTGTACACTTCAGGACTTTTTTTTTAAAAAAAAAATCTGGAATAACACAAAAGGGTGATTCAAACTTTGATTTTAGAAAGTTACAAACAGACTAAAAGTCCAGATAATTTGAAATAAGATTTTGGAATTAAGTATAAGAATCCTTCCCATGGAAAAATACTTTTGTTTTCAATTCTTTAAAAAAAATGGCTAGGACATTGAAAATTGGATAATAGAGGGAACTAGAAGCAACTAATGATTATAATTGAAGGAGAATACTTAAATTTGATCTACTAATACAAAAAGGAGCAAAATACTATATTAACTATATTAACATTCAATATATGGAAAGGTACTTTTTAACAATGAACCCATAAGTTAATTTTAAGAGTGTCTGCCTCTATAGCTAGACTATATTTAAAACATGTTATGGAAGAGGAACATGTTTACTGGACAAGATTGAGGCAAATCTGAAAATGACAAGATACAAAATGATATGGAAAAAGATGCTAGTCTGGATATACAAAAGAAACTGCTGGTGTCTTTGTAACTAAAAGGAGTATGCAAATAACAAACCAAGAGAGTGACCTGGATAATCTTCCTGTATTGGCTTTGTAAAAGAGGTTTGTTAAAGCATTGAAGAATTTTGTGAAAAGGGACAAGGAATTAAAAAAAAAAATTGTAGGACATTATTTGGAGGAACTAAAGATCAAGATGGTTAAAAGTAAAAGAAAATGATATGAAGTTGTTTTATTTGATCATGGTTAAAATAGAAATGTTATTTCTGGTAACTCTTAATAGACTTTTTCTATTAAATGAGATTGTTAAGGATTTGTTTATAGCATTTTTTAAAAAATATGTTAAGTTACTAAAATTGTTTATATTTGTGAACAAGGGGGAAGTCATTTCTTTATATCTTTTCTTTTTCTTATTCTTATTTTCTCTTTCTTTTCTCTTTTTTTCTGTTTTCTTTTTTCCTGAACCTTCTATTTTTTAGTTTGTATTATTTTTTATCACTGTGGTTGTAATTTTTAATAAAATTACTATTTTTTTAAAAAAAAGAATATTTACTGTCACCAATGATGTTTCACATTTTCTTCTTAATTCTGGCATGTAAACTGATGTTTGGGAATGGGAGACAGGTATATAAAACTCTGGGAAGAGAAGATTCAATTCACAAGATGTATGGGTACTGATGCCAATCCATATTGAAGACATATTCTTCAATTCTTGTGAAGAAAGTATGAACACACATAGAAGAAAACTGTATGGTAGGTCTGTAATGTAATATGCAACTTAATACAGAGGAACTCTTCCACTATAATTCAAGCTACAATGTTTATACCACATGATTTGTGTTCATCATCATTATTATTCTCAACCAGAAGCAAATGATGCCCTTCTTCAAATCATGTTAAAGTGACATGAATAGAAAATCTATTCCTTAACTTGTCACAGTATCCACCTAGGCCGGTGCTTCTCAAAGTTGGCAATTTTACAATTTATGAACTTCAACTCCTAGGAATCCCCAGCCAGCATGATTAGAAACACACTGATCTAGGCTTACTATCATATCATGTGTAGCAATACATTTTGCAAACAGCCCTTTCTTAGAATTTAGGATATAGTTAATGTATAATATAGCTGTTCTTGGTAGGATTAGCTTCAGCATTCATACTACCATATTTATTCATGTTGGTCCTTTGAACTAGTCCAGATTAGAAAACATATCCCACGAGAAATACTGCAACTCTACTTTATTGATATTGCTATAATAACAATCTTAAAAGCCTGATAGCATTTTCCCTTCCATCCCTTTTATATTAAGCAGTTTTCTTGTTTTCCTGAATCGAACTCCTGTTTTGCTAACAGTCTCTATACGCATGTCTCTTCTATAATTCTGTCAAAACATTCCCATAAATCTTTGGGATGAAAACAGTTTTTCATAACTCAACAGTCTCTGTTCATTCAGGGACCTATAATTACATCATAACTTAGGGCAATATTTTATCAGTTGAATTCTTGTAATTCAATAACCTGGAGTTAATAATATACCGTATTTATGTTGTACTAATAATTGACATAGATGCTGTTTCACCCACCTATTTTCTAAAATTATCCTGTGGTGCTTTTAAAAGATTTTGTATTAAAGAGGTTAGTATCTCCCAATTATTTCTGTTTATCTACCCTAAACAGATAATCTGTTAATCATAGCTTCATTGCTATAGGTATTTAGCATACAATCAATACTGACATTACTAAAATAAGCAGTTTGTTTTACCCAGCATTAGACATAAGATTGCCTGAATAGCTTCTACTGACGTGTATATCTTAAAAATGCAATAAACACTATCTTAAGAAATAAGTGCTATCTTTAAAACTGTTTGTTGTAATAGGTTTTGTTTATATGCAGAATTATCCTTCTGCAGATATCCTTCCCCCACCAAGTCCTCTGTGTTGCTTCTCTATGGGCAGGGGGGATGGGGGGGATTGGGAAACGTTCCTGGCAGGGATGAGTAAAGAACGTTGGAAATATATTGCAAAAGTAAAAACTCCAGCAAAGTCACACAAGCAGCGAAGGTCATCCCTGCTGCCCAACTAAAGCAATTCTTTTGGGTATCTGTGATATTGGCAGTTGCCATATGATCACTTTAGTGACAATGGCAAAGGCATCAATTCATACTGTGTGGGAGAAGCCAATGGTAAACCACTCCTGTATTTTTACCAAGAAAACCACATGGCTATAAAATATAAGACAATATAGTGACAGATGATGTGCCCCTCAGCTTGCATGGCACTTGATGTGCTCCTGAGGAAGAGTTGAGGATTATCAGTATTTTTTAACTTATGACCACAATTGGGACTGTAACTTCCCAAATTACCAATTGTACCAATTGTAAATTGATATGGTCATAAAGTGAGTCACCATATAACTGGGCAATTATTTTTATCATGTTCATTAAGTGAATCACTGCAGTCATTAAGTGAATCATACCTAGCAACCAGTATATTATTAAAAACAGCTTTTCCCTTCAGTATTTCTTCAGATAAACTTATTTTCCTGTGGCTTTTGTTCTACTAGTGCAAGTTCAGTGTCTATGGAGATTCTCAGTCATGGTTGTCTCAAAAGCGTTTTTCTCAAAAGGCACTGGACTTTGTTTTTCCACGAAGACATTTTGCTTCTTATCCAAGTCAGAACTGAAGAAGCTTCTTGCATGAGAAGCGAAATATGTTTGGACCTCAAGTTCAGTCTTTTTATAACATTCGTAATAGTATATTCTGATTGCCATTTTGTATCAGTGTTCTGAATTCACATAAAAATTATTCATACTTGATAAATTTCTCCTACTGTATGACTTTCATTTCAACTTAGTTGCACCATTGAATTATTTATTAGATAGCAAAACCTATAGCAATCTTGTCAAATATGCATTTACCATAGAGAATGAGCTTCCCAGGTGACAGTTTTTGAAGAAATCTATAATATATTAACTAGACAATGAAGCATATTATATATAAAAGGAAGTGCATTGTATCAAAAAGTGCTAGTGTCAATGCTGCTAACATCGGATGATTTTGTACTGAGAATAGATGGAAATGTAGCCATCTTTTACCTTTTGCTTTTACAGTTAGATGATGCTGAGAGGGGGGGATGTGAATGAGAGTCCAGCTAGACATAACAACACTAAACCTAGTGTGAGAAACAAGGTTATTGTAACCAGAGCTGATAAGGAATTGGCAGGCTGGAGAACTGGAGAGGAAGCCTGTGTTTCAAGCTAATTGGGGAATGTGATTTATGACTGTTAATTGGAGGAGGGAATTGTGCTTTGATACTATGTGCTCAGGGGAGGGGAATTCAGTTTTTGGCTTTGATTATGCCATGCCGATATTATGCTACTCAAAATAAATATTCTTTAAGGTAAACAATGCCTCGAAGTTCTTTTGAAGAGTTTCATCTGTCGGAACCATGACAGCTAGGTGGATTGGAAAAAGATATCTTCCCTCAGCCTCTTTGATTCCAAAACAAATATGACAAACAAGTGTGATAGAAATAACATTAATTTTATTTAAATATATTATTGTACTATTGATTGTATCATTAGCATATTTACATCAGCTAATACTAGGCAGGGATTGAAGAAATAAAAAACTAGAATTTTTTTTTAATTATCCAGGTCCCTGTTTAAGAACTAACAATTGCCAGTGGTTTCCATCTTTTATGAGAAAATTGACTCAGATTCAAAAGAACCTCAAGGACTATTGAAAAAAATTATCTTCCTTTGAAAACAGTCACTCAGAAGAGGAGAAAGGCAGAGAAAAGGATTTAATAAATACACTTACATATTTGCTTTACAAAACAATCACTGTGTCTTTGAAAATACTCAGTATACAATACTTGTCTTATTTTCCCGTCACTTGTGTTTTTTAATACAGTATTCAAAGTTGGACACAGCCTCTATCTTTAAGAAAAACTGCCTGTCAAGCTAGCTCTTTTGTCCTTGCTGGCATCTCATGTGACAGTCACAGGGCCATCTCCCTGAAGCCAAAAGGTCTGGATTTCCTGCCTGCTTCAGAACTAAGCCTCACTCAAGCAGATGGGGGAATTTTATACAGAATTTGCTTCGTCCGCCATTTTCCTCAAGAGGTTGTCATTTAAACTCTCCCAAATGCATTGTCCTACATTATCATAGTTTCACCTCCAATGAGGTTGGGGAAAAGGATGAAACTGGAGGGATAGGGGAAAAAGTCACATCTGGGAAAGAAGAAGATAAAAACATAGGGTGAAGTTGGAAAGAAAAGCACTGGACAGTGAAGGAAGAATCGGTTAAGGGGAAAATATAAAAGGCAGAGTAGAGAGTAGAAAGGTGAAAGCCAAGAGGAATAGGGAAGTGAATAGAACTCTTGGGAGAAGAAGCACAAGTTCAAAAAGGAAAATATTTTTAAAGCGAGATATGATGGGAAACATGCAAAAAGGAATAAAAGAGATAGCAGCAAAGAAATCAGTTCACAGATTCTCTTAGAACTGTAACTCAGTTCAGGTGGGGAGAGATCTGAAACACAGCATTTCAAAGTATTCAGAGAAATTCCGCCGTAATTAACTCACTATAAATTAGACTGAGATTTTCTTCTTACAGTTTTCAGGACTTACATCAATTGGCCCAACTTCCCCAAAGTTGTCATATTATTCCTTTCTATACTATATGTGAAGCAAGAGTTACTGCTGAGGCTAGAGTCTAAATGAGGGCTTTTCAAAAAGTTGGACAAAACAGTACGGCCTCTTGTTTTGTCACCAATATTGAAACCACTTACACACAAAACAGAAGGTAATCCCCAGAGGTGTAATAAATATTTCTGAAATAAAGCTTGACATGATGTTCATTTTAGTGGATAGTGGCTGTCATAATTACATCATTCACTATTCCAAAAGATTTTTTTTTACAAGAGGAGGAAATACCTGAAGAGATATGAGTCTTAGAACAATTCCCTAGATATATTTCAAACATTAGGTTCACTTCATACCACAGCACAAATGTCTGTCTTTCTGTGCATTTGTGTATGTGTTTACACATGTGTGCATGTATATATCTGAACCTGTCCATGTTATAATAAATACAAGCAGTCCTCACTTAATAGCCACTCAAACCAATGATGGTGACCAGTCCTCATAACTGCAGCTATTCCCCACTGTCACAATTGCAATCTGGACACTCAGTGACGGTCTCACAATTATAACACTGCAGTGTCCCACAATCACATGACTACCATTTGTGAACTTCTCTGTCAGTATCTGACAAGCAGAGTCAATGGGGAATCTGTCAGAAAGAGGCAAATGGCGGCCAGGTGAGATTACATTTTATGACCACATCACTTAGCAACAAAAATTTCAGTCCCAATTACTATTGTTAACCAAGGATTGCCTGTATTATTTATTTACTAAACGTTATAGCTTATCTTTCTAACACACACACACCAGTTAAGACAATTAGTATTACTTAAGTAACTATTTAAAATTATTTAAAAGAAAAAAAACACCCTGAAAATACAAAATAAGGACAAATTTTCTGACTGTGAGAGCTATGAAGCGGTTGCTTGCTGTGATGCTCCACAATGGTGATTTTCAAGTAAAGGATAGACAACCATTTATCCAAAATAATCTGAGGTCTTTTTGCCCTGGGCAGTGGTTGGACTAGAAAGCTTCTAATGTTCCTTCCAACCCTATGAATCTGTAAGTTTAAACACATGATTATCCCCAAACAACAATAGCCTGGTAATCACTTCCTTTTTCACATGTATAGGTTTTTTTTGCAAATATCTTTGTAACGAATTAGGATTTTTTTAAAACACGGGAGCACAGACAGAGCATTTAAAAAAAATATTGGAAATTGGACAAGTTTAAAAATTGGAACACTTCAATGAGATTTTAGGGTGTTGGTTGGTATCACTGCATTTTGCTATGGCTATTTTTATCTGGATAGCAAAAATCTGGATAATCCCTATGCTCCTGTTATTTGTTCCCCATATGAATCCCTAGTAATCCCACTGTTTCTTAGTGGGTTTAAGGAGTTTTGGGATTCTTTCCATCACATGCTACTTGTGCGCCTTAGGAAAGCACCAGATAATCAGCTGCCATCTAGTGACTATCTAGATTTTTGGAGGTCAGGTCTGTTAGCCTACTCACAAGAAAGGACAGTGGGCCAGGATTCTGTCTTTTTTTAGACATCCTGATTCTTCCAGTTGATTTCTCAGTGTCTTAAAATTACTTTCACAATAGCAGGGCAAAGTAGAGAAGACTTGTGAATTACCACAAAAATCTGTTCGGTAAAGTGCAGAATATAAATCTATCTCTTTAAATGCTGAACACTCTTGATAGAAATCTCTGTTGAGTTTTTGCTGTTTTTCAGCTGTATTGTTTATAGCCAAATGTCTTATTTTCAGCATCACTGGGTTTACAGAGGGAACAGAAGCAATGTTGCATTTAAAGAATGTTCAGAATTGCTGTCTCATTATTTCAAAGCTATAGTTTCCTGCTGAGGGGCTAGATGTGCAGGTAGTCCTTGACTTACAACCAATTGTTTAGTGACCATTCAAATGCACATCTAATAGCAAATCTAACCTGTACTAAAACAAGGGGGGGAGAGTCTTTTTTTTTTTTTAAGCTGATTTATTTTATTTTATTTTTAGAATTCCATTTTGAGGTTATGCCCTCTTCTGTCAACTATAAATCAAACAAAGAAGATGCCCACATCCATTTTAAAGAACTGGTGAAGTTTTCCTACAAGTTTAATTAGAGTAGTGGTAGCAGAGCAAGTCAGTGAAAAGTGGACTCCTGGTCTTATTGATTCATTCTGCTCCTTTCTTCATATAGGGAAATCATGACTGAGTTCCCACATTGTGGGAAGGCATTGTTTTAACCATGTTTCTTAAATAAAGCGTAGTGGGCCTAGTTGGCACAAAATATTATGATCTGATAACTAATTTTGTAAGTTTAGAAATCAGTGTCAAAGTCAATGAGCAGTCGTGTGCCTATAATATTTTGAGAAACAGCTAAGAACGCAAGAGAAACCAGGCAGAATCAAAATAAGAAACCCATCTTGTCCTGCATTCTGTCCAGATGCCTTTGGCAAGCCAAGCATGAGATCAACAGTATTTGGAAATAGAAAGAAAAAAAATTACAAACAGCATTATTTACATAAACTGGACACTTTAATTTTGAAGAAAAAAATAGCCGCAGAGATCCGTTTTTTATATATTCCGCACATACAGGTAGTCCTTGACTTGTGACCGGTTACTTAGCAATCAGTCAAAGCTATAACAAATACCCCAAAAGGTACTTATGCCCTAGGTCTGAAGTTGCAACAGCCAGCTTCCTCCAATCATGTGATCACATTTTGGATGCTCAGAAACTGACTTGCATTTATTATTTATTTATTAAATTTATATGCTGCCCACTGGCTAAGAGATAACATTATGGCCATTTGCCGTGTCCCTCAGTCACATGACTGATTTAAGACATATGCCCCAAACTAGCATTTACTTCTGGGTTTTGGGCAAAAATGCCCCATAGTGAACAATGGATTCACTTAACAACTGTGGCATTCACTTAAGGACCACTGCAAACAAAAAAGATCACAAAGTTGGGTTAGTCATGTGGATGACTCATTTTAAGACATCAAGACTTACAAACGTAAGGGGCAGGCTTCACTACAATCGTAAGTTGAGGACTACCTATATATCTTTATTATAATCACTTTTCCTTGACTACTATTTACCTTTAAAAGTAGAATTTATAGGAATGGATTTGAAAGCAAAAATAATGCTTCAGACTATGCAAGAGGGTACCACTTATGTATAACTCATTAAAACAACCACATTTTTTCCTAGGATTGATCCCAGGAAAAGATGCATTTGTTTTTAAAAATTGCAGACAACTTTTAATGCATTCCCTCCCTTAAAGCACCTTTTTGCTCTTGAAATCTCAAGTACTGCACAGCTTATCAGTCTACATTTTGAAGTTGTCTTCCCTCAGTAAAAATGGAGGATTTGTATGCAAACGGAATATTTATATTCCTTCCCTGTAGCTGTCTAAAAATCCACCCAATTTTTGCTTGAGTGCCTGAAAGGTTTATTTAAAACTGAGCTTATATATATATTATGACTACCCTTTAACCACTTTAAAAGTTTTCTCTCTGTTTCTCTGCCTGGTGTATTTCCCTTCCCACACACATTTTCCCTTAAAGACTTTGCAAACAACCTTTTAAATTCAGAGTTTAAATTATAGTTCAGGATTTAATGACAGCAGAATTCTCTGCCTATTTATCAATACCCTTATCCCCTCTTAATTGGCAAGGGGGGGGGGTGTTGGTGTGCCATGGAAACACCAAATAGATGGAGGGAGGTAACTGACTCACCTAAGATTGAAAGGACTAGAAATAGCCTAAAGCTAACTGAGAGTACGATACCCCAACCCTTTTGCTTCACTAGTCCTGTTAGTTTTTGTTACTTTTCTTCATTAAAGTTTCAGGTTTCCTTACGAGGAATGTGAACATGTTTTTCTCCCAATAGACTTCAGTTCGGAGGCACTGGCTCAAGATTTAAGATGGTAAAGGAAGGATGTGAGGGTTTTCAGTGTCCTTCAGCAGGTTATTTTCTGCCCTCTCTAGCAGTTTGGGGGAAGAGGGAGGATGATATACAGTATACAGCATGAGAAGAGATCACAATAGACAAAACCATGACATTTTTAAAATCAATGTGGTTTAATGTGATTATTTCTCAAGTAGCTATTTGAAAACTTCAAAGCAATTAAATCCATGCATAGTTACTGAACCAGTTTGGTCTAGTAGTTAAAGGCAGTAGGGTGGAAACTGGGAGATTGTACATTCTAGTTCTGCTTTAGGCACAAAGCCAGCTTTGTGACTTTGGGTTGTTCACTCTCTCTCAGCCCTAGGAAGGAGGCAAGGACAAACCACTTCTGAAAATGTGGCCAAGAAAACTGCAAGGTCTTGTCCAGACTATAGTCAGGAACCAAGACTAACTTAGCATATATATACAATATATAAATAGCTACTGAAAAATCAGTACATCATGGCCTATTGAAAACCTCTTCTAGCGAAGAATAATTATGAAACAATTTCAACATGGGGGTAACCCTCAACTTATGACCAAGTGTTCAGCAATCATTTGAAGTTATGGTGCTGCTGAATGAAATGACTTACAATCAATCTCTGAAGTTACAATTATTACAGTGACCCTGTGGTCACATGATAAAAATTTGGGCGCTTGTCTGCTTGCCTACACTTACAATCGCACAGGCATGTCAATTCCCCTCACCTGCCTATCTCCCTCCATCTATTTCTTTTTGGCCTCCTGTGGTCCATGGTTCCTGCGCCCCAGCTGACCTTTGCTCTCTTCTTGCTCCCGCTTCTGATCAAGCATGCCTGGCCTCACCTATTCCAAGGCAGCTGCTGGTCACACAAGGCTTTCTTCCCTCGATTGTGCCTAATGGTTTCCTTAGGAAACTTGCTACAGTAGGCTCTGTTCTTCACTATGGGTTGTCTTTAAACTGAGGAGTTCTTAACACAAGGACTTGCTGTATAGTGGGTCTATGACAATTCATGATGGATTGAACACTGACTGGAATAAAATACAGCTAGCATTTGACCTTCTCTACAAAAAAATTCCACTCTAGCTACAGGCAGGGATCCTCCACCTCTTCTCCCTTCTTTTTTTTAAGTTTATAAAGGCAAAATAAATTTATAGCCCTCAGTTCCAGGATTTTCTTATGGTATTTTTAAACTGCTTTTTTGTAACTGGTTCCTCAAAACTACAGAAAAATAGATATTCTAAGCTATTCTTCCCAGTTTTCAGCTGCTAACGATAACCTAATATCTCAGAATTATTATGGCTGAAAATAACTCTGTTACTGTAGCACCAAGTTAAAGGAAGGCTGATTTAAGCCACTTAATTTCAGAGAGAGCTCCAAGAGGTCAGATTCATACCTGAAATCAACTACAGAACAAAAACAACAAAGTAGTAATGCACTGGTAAAAGGCTACTTCAAAATGAAAAACAACAAAATACTTATAGAATTACTTGTAACAGATACTGTTCTGACAATGCTAAAAAGAGATCTTGGCATTTTCAACAGACTCTCTCTCTCCCTACAAATCGGTCCCCAGGCAGGAGAATATGATGAATTGCTGTGCTAGATTTTTGTTGCTGCATCAATATAACACTTAGAAAAATAAAAAGAACTACGTTTACTGACAGCATGAGAAATGACAGTCAGATCAATGAATGTTAGACTCCTTGACAAATCATATAAACCACTGTTTCTTAACTGTGGTTTGTAGAGTAAGTCACAATTTCCTAGGTTTATATAAAATGCTAAACCAAACACAAAATAGATGTTATTCAATGAAAGAATTCAGTAAATTATGTGTGAACCTTGCCGATTTATGCATTACATATTTGATTTTGTATCAGTTTCAGTCTATTGCCAGTTATGGCTTCTCCCAAAATCTAAAAGCTTTCTTTTTGACACCAGCCTCTCATTTAAGCATTGGTGTCATACATGTATGTAAATGGTCCAATCTGTAGAAAAATAGGTCAGTATATTTCTGGATTTACTGCCGGAGGTACTGAATTTCAAAATATTTCCTGACAGTTCCAATGGACCTTCCAGAACTCATATCTTTATTTTTTAATGCACTTTAGTGTCTAAATTTAAAACAGCCAGAGGCTAATACTGGTGGCCAACATGCCATGCTAAAGATCTCTCCTTTGGTTCCTAATGATAACATTTCTGGAACCTGAATTAGACGTTCATATTTGACACTGGAGGGTAATGGAATATTCTCCTGCTTCTAAACCTAGCACCTTCTGACCTCAAACACTCAATCTATATAAGTTTTAGAACCTCTGAATCCAAGTTTCCTAACCTAACCTGATGCCTTCCAGATGCAAATCAAATGAGTGCAATTCCAACACATAGATAGCACTAGAGTAGGAGAGCCTAGTCTTTATCAGCTGTCCAATCCAAATTTATTTTTTTGAATTACAAAATAGTTGTTTGCTTCTGTGCTGAAAAGAATTATTTTCTTTAATTTTATACAATATTAATTTAGGATTAAGAATAGGGAATTAGACACAGGTCTTTACATGTATGTCAGAAGTCTAGAAATATACCTAGGGCTCTGGTAAAAAAGTATAAAGAAAAAGCTATATATTATAATATAGAGAGTAAAAAAGTAAATTAGAGCAAAACAGTTAGAATGTATTAGTTGCAAAGATAATCTTTCCATCATAGCAGCTTTCTTAGCTTTGCTGTGAGAAAGGAAGGAAGGAAGGAAGGAAGGAAGGAAGGAAGGAAGGAAGGAAGGAAGGAAGGAAGGAAGGAAGGAAGGAAGGAAGGAAGGGCTTTTTTTTGTCATAGAATGCCCAGAATGGAGTTCCGGCACCTTTTTTGGATAGAATCTTGTAGGGTAGGCAAGGTGGGTTGTATAACATGTGTGAGTTCCGGCATCTTTTTTATTTTTTTTTACAAAAAAAGCACTGCACACAAGGTACATATTATTATACTCTCTTTGAAAGGCTAAAGGGAAGGAAAATTCTGAAATGTAAAGGGCTCCCAGAGAGGTTCATGTGATCTTCAGCCACTAATATTAACCCTAGTGTGGGGAGAGCTAAGTCCTGTACTAATTTTCCCTGCTTGCAGTGGTGGGATTCAGCCAGTTCGCACCACTTCGGCAGAACTGGTAGTTATTTTTTTGTTGCCCAGGCCCAGAATGGACTTCCAGCAGCGGCATCCACACAGAGAACCGGTTGTTCACATATTTGAATCCCACCACTGCCCTCTTGGAAATGAATAGCATCACTGAGGTTATAATAGATTGGCCAACTGTAAACCAGCCATAAATTTGGCCTTTTCTGATGTCTCCAGGAATGTTGAACTAGCACTACCATAATTGGATTGTAAAAATCCAAACCATCACTAAATGGTTGCAAAGACAGAAATTCAGACTGTTATAGCCCAGCCTTGGCCATAGATTTATTTCCTTTCAGTAGCACTAATGGCTATTGAACAGAGAACTTCCCTATCACTATTACCTAGAATGCTTCCATCAGTGATGCCCTGTAATTTAATATGGGACCTTCTGTGTGCAAATAAGGTGTTTCTTGCCTGCTGCGAGAAATTAAAAGAGGTGGCCCATCTCCAGGCTGCTGCAAATTAAAAGGCTTTCACAATTATTTTGCTGATGGGAATTTTATTAGTATCCTCCTTTCACACTCTAGAAAACTGGTTGCAAACAGTAATAATTTCATAGTACACAAATTTAAAGGACAGTGTTTGCTTTCTGGAAACAAATGCAAAGAGGATAAAAAAGCTCAGTCCTCATCTTGGCACAGTAATGCCATTTCCCTCTCTAAAATCCTTAACATTAAATCATTTTTGGAACAGGACATATTTCTGCCCTGAAGGTGAATGTCATCCAGAGGGCAGAGCTGATTCTCTGCAGGTTATCCTGCTTTCCCAGTGCTACACTACTACTGCTGCTGTTTTTTGCAGGATTTACTGCTTTTTTTTTTTCTAAGCCATTGCAGGAATGAATTTGCAGTGGCTCTTTGCCACATAAGCAGGAGTTAGCTACTGTGTTAATGTGTTGTCTGAAGTGCATTGTATCTACTAGAGAGGGAAAGGGAGAGACCCCCTCCTACCTTGAAGCTGTTACATGTGATACACATGTGCACAGATGGAAAGAGAATATAGTGTAGCAAAATATGACTCTAAATGACTGCAAATAAAAATTAACTTATCTGGAAGTGATGTATTATGGATGCAGGCTTTATAAATGGCAAATGGATTCAAATCCTCTAAAGACAAAAGATGGTGCAGCAGTTTCCATAGCTAACACTGGGAGTTGGGGAGCCTGATGCAGATTGCCAACTAAATTGAACGCCAAAGACAGACATGTTTTCCAAAGTCTGTTTATGCCAACAAAGGGGCAGAGTGCTCCTTCACAGGAACATAAAGCACCCCAGTGTGCTCAGGTCGAAGCCTCCTGGGACCCCATTATACTGCCATGATGATGAAACCTGCCTTGTGTTGTTTGTTCCTTTGCTGCAGCTCAGCAGGCTCTCTTGTTATTGCAGATACTAAGGCACTTAATAGATTGAAAATGAGAGAGAAAAAGAGATATAAGCAAGATGCAGAATTTCTGCCCAGCCAGAATCAAAGAAATGACACTTGATCCCTGCAGCTCTCCCTCCCTTTCTCTGCAAAGGAGGCAGTATTCCACATGCATGCAGCTGTACCTACTGCTTGGCACAGAATGGGAGATGTTTGATCACTTTGCTTGTCAGCAGGAACATTTGCTGGGCGGAGATGGAGGTTGGGGAGGGCAGGGCTGCATTTCTGCTGCACAGAATCTGCAGACCTTCCTCACCTTTCCTATTAAGGAGGCTGCACAGCCACTCATTTAATTAGTGGCCTAAGCGAGGAAAATACAGGTGATAGATGGAGGCCACTTTTGAGAGTCTAGACAGTGCAGTGGTAATGAGTCTCTCTCTCAAGCCCCCAGGCAGCAATTACAGTAAGGTGACCAACCGTCCTCCTTTAGGGAGGACAGTCCTCCTTTTGTGAGTTCTATCCTCCCTTGAAAAGTGTCCTCCTACATGTCCTCCTTTTCAATGTTTGAAGACTAATCTGCAGGGCTTTTTTTTTCTCATAGAACGCTCAGAACGGCATTCCGGCACAGTTTTTTGATTTTTTTTTCAACTTTTGCATGAGCTGTGCTACTCCCCCTATTGGCTTTTGAAAGCCAATAAGAATTGCTTCTGAGCGCGCCAAAACACCCGGCCAGCAAACTTTGCACATGTAAGTTGTCTGCAGCAAAGGCAAATTGGCAGGAACTTTGCACCCCTCCCTGCTACCCAACTACACCATCTCCTAGTTAGTCCCGAAGATACCTGGAGAAGACTGGAGTGGCGACGCCACAGTAACTTTCTCTTGATCTTCGGCCCTGCTAGGGCAATAATGGCTGTGGGCGCAAGAGGCAGGGGTGGCGGGGCTGCTGCAGGCGGGGGTGTGAGGGGTGGCGGTGGCCAGCTGCCCCCGGTGCTGTGGGAGCTGCGGGGCCTGCTCTACACGGGGCTGTGCAGGGTGGGCGGTGGTGCTGGCGGGGCGGCTGCAGGCGGGGTGTGTTGACAGCGGGCTGCCCCTGGGTTCGGAGCCAGCGCAGCTGGTGTTTTGTAAGCCGCGGGGCCCGCTCTACATGGCGGGGCAGCAGTGCTGGCGGGGTGGCTGCAGGCAGGGGCGCAGCATGTAAGCATAATTACAATATAAAATGTTATTGTTACAAATTGTTTTTATTATGCATTTATCATATTGTATTCTGTATTATTGTTGCAATGAATAAAATGTTTCTTTTATTTACAATATTTTTTCTTCAATTTATTTGTGTCCTCCTTTTCATTGTAAAAAAGTTGGTCACCTTAATTACAGACCCTTCCTTTTCTCATCCAATGAACTCAACAAAATGGCAAGTGACTGAGATGCAGCCCTTCTGCATCTCCCTCCCCATGTGCACATGGATGGATCATTTTTATTTGCCCCGTCAAAAGTTCAAAAGTTCACAACTAATGCATTTTGAGATTCGCTTTCGCCTTCTACTGAGCAGCATACCAGCAGAAATGGAAACCAAACACAAGAACAGGTGGGACCCTTGCTGTCAGGATCAGGGTAGCTTGCTTTGGTATTTCTGCTCTTTGTCAATTCTGAGGCCAAGCAACTGCACCAAGGAACCAGACAAAGTAAATGTAACTTCTCCCCACCTTCCATCTCCTTAACAACACAATCCTATTTTGAATTGGGTCTGTGTTTAATGACTGGGATGCCAATCTAACTTTCTTTCCTAGCCATGCAAATATTCTCATTACTGCTCCTCTGTTTCAATATATAATCCCCACGGTTCCATCCAGTGTGAAGCTACCCTTCCACCAAAATCTCATTCACTTGTAATATACGATACGTCTTCCTTCTTGACAGCCAGTCTTGCATATTTTTGCTTGCAAAGATATTACTGGACACAGAGAGGGAGAGTTTAGGCAGTTTATGAAGAACATCATCTTTTTCTTTTTGTAGGAACACATCGCTTGTGTCCTCTTTTCACCTCTGCTCAAACAGATTGTGCAGGTTTTTGAAAAAAAAATAAAAAATTGGTGAGTTCAGTCATCTGAGATAAAAATAGGAGGCAAATAAAGCCCCAAAGAGTCAGTCTTTGAGCCAGTCACAGCTCCAGAGAGACGGCCTTCCACTTCTATCTAAGATATTTATCTATGGTTTCATGTTAGAGGCACCTGCTCTATTACTCTTCTGGCAATCAGTCTAGCATATTTTTTTTACAAGTTGCAGGTAATGCTGTATGGAATATTTCTGAATCCCTTCTTTTTTTACTCAAATAGATTTTCACCCTACAGCATTTTAAATGTATATGAATGTTGAATGCTAAATACTAGTAAGTTAAATCAATAGTGGGATTTTTTTAAAAAAAAAAATTGTTGCTTCCTTCCAAATGTGTCATAGCTCTTACAGCAGCAGCTCTGCAAGCAGGAAATAATGAAGTCCTGGCTACATCCAGTATGTTAGTAGGGTGATTAGATGTAAAGACCAGATTCCTTTACTGTGCAAAAAGAAAGACTCTGTCAAGCAGAGATGAGAAAAGCTGGAATAACTTTTAGATAAAGATGAAAGGAAAGGAACCATTTTTTTTCCTTTTTGCAACAGATTCTGTTTCCCAGCCTGATCTGAAGCAGATCAGTCTTTCACACAGGGATACAACCTAATTCTCCTAGTAACAGAACAATTTCATCTATTTTATTTTAATGCCAATAGATGGAAAAATAAATGGAAGCCAGAATTTAATAGGCAAATTCAACAAATGGATTTCTGCATCAATTGAAAAGATCTTGTACACAGGGTTGGTAGATCTGCTCGTTCTTCTCTGGGCTAAGAAGCTAGGTACGGTTGGGCCTGGTTTGTTTGAATGGAAAATTACAAGGGAATATGGGTCTCTGGGCTGCAGTGAAAAAAATAAAAGAAAAAAAATTCCAGAAGTGACTATTGTTCCATACTGTTATAAAAGAAACTGCATCGATATAACTATAAAGCCATCAAAAATCAAGCCCAAGTTGAATGGTGCAATACTTACTGATGTCGTTGATCCATCTTGTTTTAGGTCTCTTTTGTGGATGCTTTTTATCAAGTGGGATCCATTCTATGACTGCCTTGATACAACAGTTCTTCTTGCTATGTGACCAGCCCATTTCCATTTCAGTTCTTTTACTCTCTTGATGATAAGGTATACCTTGTTTTCTAATCCACGTGGCAGATCTTTCCATCTTGTCTTGTAATGCCAAGCATGTATCTTTCCATGCCTCTTGGTGCCATTCATAGCTTTTGTATCGATAGTGATACATTTGGCATAGAGCCATGATAGCCACATGGCCACATGGAAAATGTCTTCGGACAACACTGGCCCCCTCAGACAAAAAACGGAGATGAGCACCACTCCCTAGAGTCAGACACAACTGGACAGGGAAACCTTTATCTTTACCTTACATATACTATACTTGAGAGCCAGTTTGGTCTAGTGCAGCGGTTCTCAACCTGTGGGTCGTGACCCCATTTGGGGTCGAACGACCATTTCACGGGGGTCGCCAAGCACCGCAGTCCACCATTTTTTGGGGGGTCGGCCATTTTTTCCCCCATCGCGATGCGGGCCGTCGCGCCGCGCATGCGCGATGCGCCCCATCACACCGCGCATGCACGATGCTCCCCATCGCGCCACGTATGCACGATGCGGGCTGGGGTCGAGCCCCAGAAAAGGTTGAGAACCGCTGGTCTAGTGGATAAGGCACCAGACTAGCAACCAAGGGACTGTGAGTTCTAGTCTCACCTTAAATGTGAGAGCCAGTTGGGTGGCTTTGGGCCAGTCCCTTCCTCTGAGCCCATCACATCAGGCTCAAGTGACAAGCTGTTACATCATTTCCAATGAATCAACATTTGATTGATTAAAAAAAAGTGGACCTGCACCTGCAGGAAAATGCTAGGAAGAAAAAAAATCTATATTGTTTGTTAATTGGAGGTGAGTAAAAAAATATGGAAAACTGATCTTTTGAAGTGAACTTTGTCAACTCTATGGTGCAATGTTTCTCAAGCTTTCTTCAATCATGTCTCACTAGAGAAATATTCTGAAAATGCAATTAAAGGAACTGCCACTTACTACATTTTCATCTTTAAGGGCATGGGAGTTCACACTTTTCAGTGAACATCATAATGATTATAATTGCATGTGTACAATCCTGGCATATATCTTTAGATTGATGTGGAGAATTTGCTGAACTAAAATATCCAGTAATTGCTAGTACTATGCCCAGTGATGGGGGATAGTGAGAGTTACAATTCAGCAGCATATGGAAAGACACAAGGTGTCAGCATCAAAAATTATGTTCATTATTGTATATTATATTAATGTTCCAAAAATTGGTAATAACACATATTAAATTGCAATTTCAGCAATGTCTACTTAGAAATACGAAACATACAATTAATGGAATTTACTCCAAGATAAATATGCTGGGTAAATAAGCATAGGATTATAGCCCAAGAGTCAGTATAAATATACATATGATTGTGGTCTAATGCATGAATTCATTCTAATAATCCAAGAACCTCAAAACAATCACTATTCATAATCTCTATATTTCCCTTTTTATTTCACAAGGTTTGTAAACTGCTTTAATCAGACAACTCTGAGTATCATAAACTTCCAAACTTCATAATTCAGAAAAACACCAACTGACATAATATGAACAATAAGAATCCAGCCAATTCAAAGGCAGCATGTGTTTGTCTATATGTGATATACACCATAGGAATACACAAGTACCCACACAGAGGCAGAGGAATACTAAAATGCATAGTCCCAAATTAAAGCCAATTCCTCACTAGAAGGAACAGTCATAATATTCTAGCTGCCATGCCCTGATAAATTTTGTGTCAAGGGAGCTACTTTCTTTTTATAGGTTTCATTGACCAAAGGAAATATTAATATAATGCTTTCAAAAAAGATTGGAGTAATTCCAATGTTTAAAGAAAAAGTCTGCTACTACTAATTTTGCAGTTCTGAAAAGATTTTTTTTAAAAAAAATTTATTAAAGCAATCAACATTAATCATAATAGCATACTAAAAAGCATTCACCATAAATCATAAAATACAACAGTACGTATTGGTCTTTGTATACGTAAGTGTTGCTTTGAAGGAGAAGAAAGATTCCATTTAGTCCCACCATACAGCTGCCAGTCACAATTTAAAAATGTTGACAAACCAGTTTTGATGCTAGCAGGAGCAACATGGTACAGTGCAAGTCATGCTCATGTCGACCTTTACCTTGTATAATTTGTGACTGAAAAATTGTAAATAGCAGTGAATTCAAGAACGTGGAAACAGAGTAACAAAACTTCAGTTTTAATTGATAGAAGAGAATATTTGTAGCTCAGGTCTGAACTGTTGGATCCTTGGTGCTCTCTGAGTTTGGCTGTTTTCTTGTAGACATTTCATTACTAAACTAGTTAATATCAGCAGTTCTTTAGCTGTTACTCTACATTTCATCATCCAGGCGTTCATATGTCAGAATCAACTGAACTATTATTCATGTGCATGCACTCCAAGAAGTAACTCACCATGTCCAATATTCAGGAAACTCATGAAAAAACCTGAAAAACAACTTTGTGCAAGATGCATTAGATAGCAGCTAAGCTATCACTAAGTTGCTCTTTCAACATATATTTGTTCAAATTCATTGATTTTATTTAGATCCATACACACTGATCACTTTATTCTCTATCTGGATAAGCGGCATTATGGGCAGGAAAAGAGTAAAAAAGGTATAAGTAAAAGAAATTGGAGTCTGGGTGACAGAAATAGAGAAAATTAAGTAGATTTACCATATGCAGCTTCTACTTTCCTTCTCTTTAACTTCCAAATGACATGGTCAACACCATAAAGATCGCTCTCCATTACTATCATGGCTTTGATCTATCAAGGATTTCACATGACATTTGTTGACAAATCAAAAAAAAAAAGAACACTCTAGGTAGCCTTAGTTGTATGTAGGCAACATGCAGCATTCCCTCAAAAGGCCAGTAAGCAAAAATTTAACTAAAATTTAATTTAGCCCAAGAACAATCATACTGCTCTATACAAAACAGGATCTCAAGGGATAACATTTAAATCAGTGTCTCTTCTGGTTTCAAATACTTATACATGGTCACTATAATTTACCTACTGTCAAAGAGGTAACTATAGTTAAAGCATTCAAATGCTGTCAGAACCTTGCCTAAAGCTTTTTAATAAGAGTATACTGAAGAATAATCCAAAATCAGTCCAAGGCTCCAAGAGCTAGATCACAGTTGTCAGCCAGTCCAGAAAGCAGAATTTCGCAGACAAAGTCCACACAAATTGTCATGCAAGACCTGGAGATTGTTTCCAGCAAAGGAATATGGGTCAGGGCTGCCCTTTAAATCAGGCTGCAGTCAACAATCATTAATCAAGAGATTTACTCCCTTGCTGGGTAAGAAGCCTCATATAATCTCTGCTCTGCTATCCTCTCTAAATACTGGTTACAGGGATGGAGGACAAGGACACCTGGTGTTATCCTCATGTGACTGCTCCAGTTATCCAGATGGTGCCTATTTTTGATCAGCCTGTGATTCTTGACTGTCTCCTGTGGCTGAAATTCCACAGGTTCTGCTGGAGCTTCTTCTTCAAAGTCAGAGGCAGTATCTGAGTCCTGGTCCACTAGACTATCATTAAAATCATTTCCACTAGCCATTAAAAATGTAATTGAAGAGTTAAGGGTTTTGAAATTTTTATGTATTTGTTTGTTTGTCACACTGCCCATTTCATGATGTAGTGATTTTCTTGAGTAGTGGGAGAGTAAGATCCAAATGCATTCCTTGGGAAGTGCATTCCAGACCTGGAGAACCACAAAGAGATGGGCTGCTTTCTCAGTTGATAGGTAATAGACCAGCGGTTCTCAACCTGTGGGTCGCGACCCCATTTGGGGTCGAACGATCATTTCACGGGGGTCACCAAACGCCGCAGTCCGCCTTTTTTTTTGGTCGGCCATTTTTTCCTCTTTGCAATGCGCCCCGTCGCACCACACATGCGCAATGCGGGCCAGGAAAAGGTTGAGAACCGCTGTAATAGATGAGTGTCTTGTAGCTGAAATAGCTTCAACTGGCTCGTGCTTATCTAAACAGCTGGCAGGAAAACAACACTATTTTTAGATGTTATTCTGCTCCAGATGAATATAATAAATGTACTAAATTGAATACATATACCTAGAAAATGCAACTTCAATCAAAATTGCTGAACACTGTGTAACAGAGAGCACATCTCAACCTGGTGATCTCCAGATTATTTAAACCAGGGGTAGGCAATCTTGGCTCTTTTATGACTTGTGGACTTCAACTCCCAGAATTCCTGAGCCAGCTGGCTCAGGAATTCTGGGAGTTGAAGTCCACAAGTCATAAAAGAGCCAAGGTTGCCTACCCCTGATTTAAACTATCTGTTCCACATCACTTTCACATTACTGTGCCACCATCCAGCTTAGGTACCAAGCTACTCACAAAATATGGCACATATTTCTTCCAAAGAAGTTGATATTTATTTATATACATATATATCAAATGATCCAAACTTGCCTGCTTACAATAATTTTAGGCATTATTATGCATTTCACAACTATACCTTTCTTCTTATTGGATAGCAGAAGTACACAGAAAAGCATCTGAAATTCCCTAGGATTTATTTTGGAATAGTATTGCCATCTTGCAAAAATAAAAAATAAAAGACTTTTGCCACAAAATATAGTGAGATGTGTTAGTATATACTTGCACATGTGCATTAAAAGATATGAACTATTATCTATACTCATCCTATGATGGCCAGGTAAGAAATCCACTCAGTTGTTGATCTCTGTATAATTTTGCAATAATGGGGCTGTTTGTTCATCCATAAAGTAGTGTAATTTAAAAGCAAAAAAAAATGCTTTCCAGTTATATCTAGGAAAACAGAAAAGATACTGGTATTTAAATGCTATTTGCCATTTTCTAAGCAAGACAGCGATAGAAAATTGAATTTGCCTCCAGTTGCAAAAAACCATCATTACTTCTTTTTAAAGGCTATTGGAGACTTTTAAAATATTAAGTGATTTGCAAGTACTATATGCAAAGCATTCAAAGATGTCCTTGTTCTGCATGAATGTGCAGACAACTAGAAATAGCATTCAGAGGAGCTACTTGAGCTACTTCTACCAGATACAGCTGCTTGAAAGCTTTGAGGAAAGACATTTT
This sequence comes from Bothrops alternatus, assembly GCA_034064705.1. Lineage (NCBI taxonomy): Eukaryota > Metazoa > Chordata > Lepidosauria > Squamata > Viperidae > Bothrops > Bothrops alternatus. The sequence continues at coordinate 4,125,648 of JARGCV010000023.1, forward strand.
GCATACCAGTATACTTTCAAATGCTTTCCACAGGCCTATATCAGTGCTATATGGCTTACAGCCTGGCCAAGAATTCTGGCTAAGTAACCAGAATAAATAAATAATTTTACATTCCAAGCAGTAACATTATTATCATATATCATCTGTGTGTATTATGAATCTTATATAACAATAACTTCTACCAGTTGTTATCAATAAATGGCAGTCTCAGAATTTAATCACAATCACTGTAGAAACCCACACACACACACACACACACATACAATGCACTTGGAACAGGCAAGTCAATAGAGAAATAAGTACAAATGGGAGAGGATAGCAAAGAAGGTCTTACAGACCAAGGGCAGAAAACTTGCTTCAATCTCACAGTACTGAAATTAAATTCCAGCACTACCTCTTGATGCTATGCAATAGAACTGGAAGAAAGCCTGTTTCTGAGTTTTGGCTTTGTCAGACCAGACCTAAAGATGGGGAATGCCTTGGTCTGACCGATGTTGGACTTTGTGTCATCCCTAAGCAGATACTTATTGGATTTCATGGACTTCAATCCTAATTTTCTATGAAATTTCGCAACAAATCCCTCCCTTAAAGCCAAACTGCTTCTAGTCTATTGTTCTCTCTAGTTACATTTTTTCCTTATTAATGATGGCTCCAACACAACATATTCTAGCATTTGAACACTTCCCAGTTAGACTAGTGAGGATATGGAAACCTCTAGAAGGCCTTGTACTAGCAATTCAAGGTACGGTGCAGTGAATCCTGAGTGGCTGGTAAGGTATAAACAGTTAGCACAAAAATGCTCACCGACAGAAAGTGAATCATTTCAAACAGAGACTGTATGGCAAAGGTTAAGAAGGCAACAAAATGTGAATAGGCAGAATACCACTTTATATCAATTTATGTAATTCTCTCCCCCCCACACACACACACATTCTAGCTGTAGCATTATTTGGATGCACTTTTAGAAGAATCTTGTTTTATTTAATAAAACAAGAATTGGTGGAAGTGACACAGTGTGGTGGTAGAGGTATTTTACTAGAAATCTTATTAGCAAAGTCATAGGTAGGCTTAGATCTTTGTAAATGTTTAAAATTATTTCCATTGTGGCTGTAAATATAACATTGTATATATTGGTTTTATTCTTTCTGCATAATTTTAATCACTGTAATTTTTTTTCATTTATCAATGTTTACTGTGGTTGGATCGTTCTTCAGTGGGTGGTAGATTATAAATATTTTTGTTGTTAATATACTTACATGCTTACAAATTGGATAAGAACATAAGAACATAAGAAGAGCCATGCTGAATCAGGCCAAAGCCCATCGAGTCCAGCATTCTGTGTCACACAGTGGCCCACCAATTGTACATGGGGATCTTGAGCAGAAAGAGAAGGCAAAACCTTCTTTCCCTTGACCCCCAACAAATGGTACTCAGGGGAATCCTGCCTGCCTCAACCAACGTAGAGGCGGCACATGGACATGCGTTTTAATAACCACCGATACACTTTGCATCCATGCATCTATCTAGCCCTGCCTTGAAGCTGTCAAGGCTGACAGCTGTCACGACCCCTTCAGGAAGTGAATTCCATAAATCAACGACCCTCTGGGTGAAGAAATATTTCCCTTTATTTGTCTTCACTTTCTTAGCTATGAGCTCTAGGGAGTGCCCCCTTGTCCTGGTATTGTGTGATAGAGAAAAGAATTTTTCTCTATCCACCTTTTCTATCCCATGCATGATTTTATACACTTCGATCAAGTCACCCCTTAAACGCCGTCTTTCAAGGCTGAAGAGACCAAGGCGTTGCAATCTGGTTTCATAAGGGAGGCGCTCCATTTCCTTGATCATTCTTGTTGCCCTTTTTTGCACCTTTTCCAGTTCCATTATATCCTTCTTGAGGTGCGGTGACCAGAACTGTACACAGTACTCCAAGTGTGGTCTCACCATCGATTTGTACAGAGGCAATACAACACTTGCTGACTTGTTTTCGATTCCCTTCCTAATCATGCCAAGCATGGAATTTGCTTTTTTTACTGCTGCTGCGCATTGGGTTGACATCTTCATCGAGCTGTCCACCAAAACCCCAAGATCCCTTTCTTGGGTTCTTTCTTGGGATAAGAGGATATTTGTTGATTTGTTGAATTACATCAGATATACCTATAAAACTCTTCCATGAATCTTTCTTTTTACCTACAAACTAATGCACTGATTCAAAATGTTCACTGCTGGAAATGTTGATGAAATCTTAACCAAACAAATAGTAATCAATGGCTATTTTTAAAGAGTACCATTTTGCTTTTCTGATTTTATCAAGGGCCACTGGAAGTATATTCAGTTCAGAGTGTGATTATTGTTGTTATAGGTATATGCATACTTCTTCAATATGTAAACACTCCTAATTACACCAGTATGATTAAATAAAACTAGCATAAAGCATTCTTTTTCCAAATGTGTCTAGTTTCTCTAACAGTTAACAAAGATTAAAAACATTGTCTCTGTTGTTTTTTTACTGTTTTAAAACAACTGTCCCGATTTGATTAGGCAAACATGAAAAATCACACCTGTAACACAGCCTACTGTACCCACTATTAATTAGAATGAATAAGACATAATTTTATGAACTGAACTTTAGTGGAAGCAGCTTCTCTATGATTATGTATATAGAATATTCTTGAGTCATAATCAACAATCAGTGGACAAAAAAATGCTTACCGTCTAGATCGGTGGTTCTCAACCTTTTTAATGCCGCGACCCCAACCGGTCGTACGTCGAGGACTACCCACCCGATCATAAGTCGAGGACTACCCAATCGGCCGTAAGGCGAGGACTACCCAACCGGTAGTAAGTCGAGGACTATTTCCCTGCCCGGGAGTGCCGCACATGCGTGGTGCCGCCCCCTGTGCCAGCCGACAGAGGGCTCAGCAGGGCAGAGACAGCCTGGACAATTCCTATTGGCTTTTGAAAGCCAATAGAAGTAGACTTTATTCAAGAGAGTCTATTCTATTGGCTTTCAAAAGCCAATCGAATAAGAGGGAGTAGCACAGCTAAGGAAAAGGGGAAAAAATGGCAGACTGCATTGTTTGGCGACCCCCATGAAATGGTCGTTCGACCCCAAATGGGGTCACGACCCACAGGTTGAGAACCGCTGGTCTAGATGATATTTTATCCAATGATTGTTCTGTTCTTGGGAATGTCTTGAACTACCCCATGCTCAAATATCATCTGGTTTCTCAACATTTAAAAATATTGATTACTCATTAGCATTCATGTTCAAGATTATTTATTTCAAATGTTTTGAAATCTACAACTGAAGTGTTCTAAAAGACAGCACCATACATTCAAAGCTATAATTTGTTTTTAAGGGCTTTTTAAAGTAATTGTATATTTGCAGCTTCTGCACCTGACTCTAAATTACTCCCTTCAATAAACATACATTGGAATGGTAGATGCTGTTTTGCAATCTGAGATATTTGTAAGCATTTGAATCACACATCCAAAAGAGGATTCCCATTCCATCCTAATCCAATTTAAAGCTGAAAGATGCCTATTTGTGTAAATAGATTTTTTGAAATTAAATCAATCAGTTTGCTTGAAAGAAATACACATTTTCAACATGTTGTTTTTTTTTAACTTAGCCTAAGTTCATCTGAGTTTTCTGATGCTTATCTCCTCCTATGCACATATGTATGCGCTTTGACCATGGATCGAGTCATTGGTCCACTCATTAGCATCGGCTGTGTAGTTCTTAAAGGGGCTGTTTCTAAAGTTGTCCTCTCCTCTCCAATTGCTGTTGTTTTCTTTGTGCGTGTGTGGGTGCCTGGAAATCCACTGTTCATCCGCTCCCAGTCATCTCTCCCCACCCCATCATTCATCTTAGTTTGCCTCTGTATTGCTTCGCTATCTAGCGTGTGTGCTTCAAGCTCTGTTCTTCTATTTGCCAGCCCTGTTGCTTTCCTTGCCCGTGTGTAAACTCCTGGGGGTTGGTCATCTCGTTGTTCCTGTTTCTTATCGCCCCCCTTCTCTCTCTCGCTAACGGGTGAGCTCCTATGTGTGTTAATGGGTTGCTAACTGGGCGTGTCTTTGGAATGGCTCCACTACTTGTTACCCTCATTGCCCCCTCGGTACATATATGATAGTGCAGGAGGTACCCATTCCGTTTGCGCTCGGTATTACTCATCTGTTCTCCCATTGATCAGGGCCATAATTCTATCGCCAAGTCATCACAAGGCATGCCTCCAGTGCATTTCCCCCATTCTTAAGTTCTATTGCCCCTCCCCTACATCTATAGTCATCCAGGGGGTGTCCAGGTGCTTTTGCCTCTCATTTGCTATCTTCCTCGTTAGCGGGTGCGCTCATCTGTCTGACCAGGTGTAATCAACGGGGTATATCGGAGCTTTTCCCTTCTCCCCAGTATGTGTGTATGCCCCGCAGGGGAAGCCATCCAGTGAACAGGTACATATATATATATATATATATGTGTCCTTAATATCATTAAAAATGCGAATCCTGGGCATATCAATAAAAATATAAGAAAAACGAACACCAGGATAAAAATAAACAGGACTATTTAATATAAACAAGCCTGTGAGTAAAAAAGTTACTTACTGAGCTTTCATTAGCCAAACTACTGACATCATCAGAGTTAGAATGCTAGGTGATTAAGGAGCTTGCGTAGATACAGCTGCCTGTCTCTGCGCCCGGCTCCTCGAGCGCGTCATCGGCCCATTAGCTATGTTACTCTGCAATGTGTTAAATTGATTCTCATCCAGCAGCCTGTTGGTGGATCTGATGATTGTAGCTCCCTCTCCCTGATCCTGCAAAGAACAACTATTCAGATGTTCCTGCTTCATACTCTCCCCTCCTTTTTTATCTCTCCTTCCAAGCCATTCATCGTCTCCTCCCATAGCAACTCTTGCTGCCTCACCTGCAGCCCTATCACTCCTGTCAGTTGCTATCTCGTTGTGGTGTCACCCGCCCCCTCCTCTTTTGCCAGTTCACTGTCCTCCCTAGGGATCGCAGCTTCCCCATTTGTAGAGCCATAGTCTTGCTTTTGCACCGTATGGGATGGCCATCTACTCCGTGGATTACCACGTTGTTTCTCCCATCTTCTGAGAGGCTGGTAGGCTGGTAGGAGGTCTATGTGCCGGTTGATGGAATTTTCATCCGAAAGCCAGGCTTCTTTAAGAAGGCGGCCACTCTTAGTGGTCTCACGAGATATGGTCTGTTTATTTTCCAGATTGAATGTATGGTTCAAATTGGCCATGTGAGCCCACACTTGCGAGCGCTGTTCCTGCCTTTTGATTGCCAATTCATGTTCGTGGACCCTAGTCCTGAGCCTTTTAGCTGTTTCCCCAACATAATTGCAGGGGCAGTTCCTGCAATTAATTCTATAGACTATGGAAGACTGTTCACCGTTGGGGAGTGGCTCTTTGGGATGCATAATCTGGGTTCTTAGGGTCTGCTCTGGTCTATGGGCAACGCTCACATTGTGGGGGGCCAGCAGCTGAGTCGTAGCTTCGGAAACACCACAGATGTAAGGTAAAGCTATCCGTGTGGCTGGTGTCATCTTTGCTCTGGAGAGTTGGGCCCTGTGGGGTTGACATGGTCTGCTGTAACATCTCACAAATTCTGTGGGGTAGCCATTGAGCCTAAAAGTACGATATAGATGTTTTCTCTCCTCAGTTTTGGCTCTCCCCATGCTGCAATGGGAGTTGATTCGTTTAAATAAAGTCCTAACACAACTAATTTTGTGTGCTACAGGATATATATGTAGTGACAGCCATAAATAATCAATTAGTTAAGATAATTGTTGCCAAAATAAATATACTTTTAACAAACCAGGAAAGTATCATTAAGGAAGAAGCTGAGTGGATTCTTTACAACCTGAGACTCTTACAGCCTGATTCAATTGCAAAGAATGTTGGAAGTGATTTGTGTGTGTTCTTTTTTTTAAAAAAAAGTCTTTTATTTATAATACAATACAATAAAAAAGAAAAGAAAACATTGGACATGATGTAACGTTCCAGTTTGAACATTTCTATTAAGTTATTTCTCCTCTTACATTTAATTCTTTATCTCTCTCTATATATATAAACTTTTTATACAATACTTAATACATTTTCTCTATTTGCTAACCTAGGAATATATATATTTCCAACATCGCTAATCGATAACCCCAATGGTCCTCCTCGATTCCCACCAATGATACAATTTGTCCCAGATTTCAAAGTATTCTGATCCGCTTTTCTCTTTTAATTCCATCGTAAGCCTGTCCATTTCACCGCAAGATAGTATTTTATGCAGTATCTCTTCATCTGTGGGAGTTTCTTTGTTCTTCCATTGTTGTGCAAATGCCAGTCTAGCAGCAGTCAAGATGTGCAACATCAAGTAGACTATTCCCTTATCATATTTATCTATAGTTATGCCCAATAAAAAGAGTTCAGGTTTTAGCTCTATCTCCAACATTAATATTTCGTTCAACCATTTTCTTATCCTGTTCCAATCATCACAGGCTTTGGGACATTCCCACCACATGTGGCAATAGGTCCCTATTGCTATTTTACATTTCCAACATATAGGTGAAAGATTTGGGCCCTTTTTGGCTAACCTCGTGGGTGGGAAATGCCATCTGTAAAACATCTTATAAAGATTTTCCTTATAAGAAGTAGCTAAAGTGAGTTTCCTGTTTCTTTCCCACAATTCTTGCCAGATATGCAGATCAATATTAAAGCCAAAATCCCTACTCCACATTAACATAGTTTCCTTGACCTGCTCTTCATACATTGCCTGATCTAGAAGGTAGTGGTATATTCTTTTAATCATTTTGTCTTTGGTTCCTAATAATATTTTATCTAACTCTGCCGACTCTGTTTTTATACCCCAATCTTTTTTATTTTTCCTATATCTTGATTGCAATTGGAGATATGCCCATCATTCCAGTTCTATTCCTTCATCCTGAAGATTTTTTCTTGATTTCAATTCTCCTCTCTGGTCTAATATATTTTTATACGTTATTGCTTTCCCTAGTTGCATGAACATTGGGTGTATGTGCATTTCCAATGTTGAAATCCAATTAGGAATTTGCATATAATTTTGTTGCCTGATTTTTAGCCCACACATCTATTAACGCTCGTCTAATATAATGCCTCCAGAAGTACTGGTGGACCTTGTATTTCTCATCCTATAATATGGGGTGCCACCCAATCTGCATATCATGGCCTTCCAATCTTAATAGTCTCCTATTTTTAATTGTATCCAGTCCCGCACCCATATTAATATTGTAGCTTGATCATATTTTTCCAAATCTGGGAGACCGAATCCGCCCCTCTCCTTAGAATCTTGCAATAATTTTAATTTAATCCTTGCTTTTTTTCCTTTGCCAAATAAATATGAGTATGATTTGGTTAAAATTTCAAAAAAAATTCCTTATCTAATTTGATTGGTATGCATTGAAACAAAAATAGTATTTTGGGTAGCACGTTCATTTTAATTACAGCAATTCTTCCCATAAAAGAAAGCTGTAGGTTTGTCCACCTATCCAAGTCAATTTTAATCTGCTCCATTAATTTGTCATAATTGTCTCCTTTATGTGTGGCACATCTAGCTGTTAATTTTATCCCTAAATATCTTATTTTCTTTGTAGTCTGGATGCCTAATCTATCAACTAGTTCATTTTTATGTGCTCTAGTCATACTCTTGACAAGCATTTTAGTTTTTTCTTTGTTTATCTTTAGGCCTGCTATTTCACCATATTCACCCAGTACTTCCATTAGCCTTGTCCCTTATTGTAGGGGCTCTTCAATTATAAAAACAAGGTCATTTGCAAAGGCTTGCATTTTAAATATTTCTCTCTTAATCTCCAATCCTTTGATTTGCTCATCTTTCCGAATCATTCTAGTTAATAGCTCCAGGGACAGTACAAACAGTAACAGAGATAGTGGGCAACCTTGCCTTGTGTCTTTTTGAATTTGGAAACTTTCAGTTGTTTCTCCATTGATTATTACTTTAGCTGCCTGTTTGGAATAGATTGCTTTAAACATATTTATAAAGTTCTCCCCATAATTCATATACACCAGCTGGTTAAACATGAAGTCCCATTTAACATTATCAAATGCTTTTTGCGCATCAAGAAAAATTAGTCCCATTTGTTTTTCATTATGAACCTCATAGTATTCCAATACATCTAATATAATCCTAACATTATTTCTTATATATCTTTTGGGTAAGAAGCCATTTTGGTCTGTATGTATAAATTCTACTAAGAATCTTTCAAGTCGCTCAGCCATTATGGCCATAAAAATTTTGTAATCCAAATTTAGTAATGAGATAGGTCTATAATTTTTAATAAATTCCGAATCTGAGTTTTCCTTAGGAATCAATTTAATGATTGCTTCTTCCCATGAAGCTGATATTTTCACATTTTTAAGGACCTCATTGAATATTCAATGTTGGCTTCGTCAGCACTTTCACTGTATGGCTTTGAAGTGCACTTGCTGCTCATGATTAAACTTTCCTTCTCTCTTTTTTTTGAAAAAAAGAAACTCCTTTTCACTTTGAGTTTCTCCAGCCAGTACAATTCTACAATGCAAGCAACCCTTCTGCGCCCAAACTTTTTTCTCGCCGCTATTTCAAGAGAGAAGGAAAAAAAATTCTTTCTTCTCTCTCTTCTTGAGCTCCTTTATTCTTCCTTCCTTTTTGGAAATCCTCCGGCAAGTTCTTTCGCCCCAGATCACTTCCACTGAATCGTTGGGATTGCTGCCAGGATTACTTTTCACTGGATCTATCACGTCTCTGTCCTGCTATTTCGCCACTATCTTTCGGCCTGCTGTCAGCTGTTATTTCTTTGCGGCCACCATTTTGGTCTGTCTCCTTCCTCTGCTTGACTTTTCCAAGGCTTCTCCTGAGTTCGCTGGTCTCGACTGCTGCCAGAGATCACTCCTCAGGACGCCTCTTTTTTCCAGTCCCCCTCCAAGGGACCTGGGACCCCGAAAAGTCCATCAAACGATCGGAGGGAAACGATCCAGAGAATCGTTCAACACACCTGTTCCTCTTGACAGCTGGCCCCGCCCTCCAATTTGTGTGTGTTCTTAAAGACAGAAAATCTAACCAGAGGGAGAGCTAGTGAACTAACAGTAAATTTAAGAGAAATATTTATTACTTGAAACAAAGGGGATGGGAGCAAGCAAAACCTACTTCCTACAACCAATTAAGCACAAACAGCAAATGTTCTCAGGAAGATAAAGGCAGGAAGGAAGAATCAGGCAGAATGAGAGACCTCACTTAGTTCCGTGGCCAATAGATTTTGAGTTACAAAATACTCAATGTAACCGATATACTTCTAACCAGGGCTTTTTTTTCTCATAGAACGCCCAGAACAGAGTTCTGGCACCTTTTTTGGACGGAACCTTGTAAGGTAGGCAAGGCGGGTTGTATGAAGTGTGTGAGTTACGGCACCTTTTTTTTTTTTTTTTACAAAAAAAGCACTGCTTCTAACAAACAATTCTCCAAATATACTTCATGTAAAAATAGCATAATTTAGGGGTGGGGAGGGGGGGAAACCTTCCTGAGGTATTTTGGTCCAAACCAATTAGAGCTTTAAAGATACGGATAGGTATTACTTTAATTGTTCACTTGTTCAGTCGAAATAATATCCTAGGCAAGTTAAGGCCACCAGAAAACATGGGCCTTTAAGTTCAGAAAATATCCCAGAAGGCAGGAAGGGCAAATCACGTCAGAACTATTGCCAAGAAAATTGTGCAGATGTTTGAAAAAATTATCAGGAATCAAGGCTAGATTAAGGGAGCCTCTACCTCAAAATATAAGTAGTCTACAACTGGATCCAATTCAAAGTTCAATTGCTCCCTGTTTTATTGATAATAAGTTACCTGTTTGTAATGCTGTCACTCAAAGCTCTCTGCCTGGTATACCTGCCAAATGAGGAAGATCTTTTTCAAATTGCCATCTGCCTACAAAATCCCTAAAAGTTTTGTTCAACTCATATTTTTATTCATTTAGGGGTGCAGATAAAAATCCACTTTAATCTCCCAGGCTTTCTTAGAAAGTGATTTAAGTGTGTTTTAATTAGGCACTACATTCTTCCTCTATACTCTTGATTTTAACTGCTATTATGCTGTGCTCCTGTACTTGTTTTATATTTATCTTACATTTTAAGTTCATAATTAATTTAAAGACCGCAAAGTGTTGGCAGACAGAAGTGGTATAATTTAAAATTGATTTTGAGGAAGACAAAGTCATTCAGATTCCCAAATCTTAATTTCTTTTGTTAAAATTGTTAACAAAGAAATAAGGGATATCTGAGATAGCTATTTCGAGTTATTTAACTCTCTTCAGTCAGAACTCACCCTTTCTGGGATTCGAACCTGGGCAGTCTGCATGCTAGGCAGAAGCTTTTGGCTCAAGCCACAGGCTCTCTCCCGCTTTGTTAATAGTCAGGGAGTTAATTCAGATAATACTTCATGAGTAAGCAAGGAATAAATAGCAACGTGTCATTGACATCCGCAGAAGTACACATCTGATGGTCCAGTTTCCTTTTTTAGCCCCATACTAACTAAAGTCAATTCTACACCACTACTATTTGGTTTCACATATACATGCTTATAGATAAGACCATGTGGAAATTATCTCTGATGGAAATCAAGGTGAAAGGAAACCACGATTTGTTTAATTATCATTACTGAATAAGCCAAAATGACTGAGTTCATACGCAATTCTAAACTATAAACACATGGTTGAAAAAACCGAAATAGCTGTATTCATACATCAAAAGCTATAACTAGCCAAACCAGATAAATTAATGCAAGAGAAAGAGATGAAAAGGAAAGCCAGCTAATATCACTAAGCCTTTTCTAACATTAAGTATAAATGTTGTCTAATGGATGGTTACTAAAACAGAAGTGGGCTTTCCTTTCCTAAAGCATTTTACACTTTACATGAGTGTGTGGGGGAAAAAAAACACGCTTGCAAATCTTTACTTGTATTAAAACAGCTGTTTCGGAGTTGTGCTTTTAGAGAACAAACTTTGTCAAACAAACGTAGAATAAAATGTTTTCAAAGGTCCTTAACGTTTACAAATTTCTATTAATTCTGTCACTGCAAAAGCAGATTTAAATGAACATCATGATGTTCTTTTGTCAACATAAGTTAAAAAAAAATCTCTAATAAAAATACATTTTACCTAAACAGGATTTTCTGTGATAAGCCCCTTAATCTGCCTACCCATTTAAAGTTAAAAAGTTATATAAATGGGGAAAGCATGTCAAAGGTGCACACTGAATAAAAATTTTCTAGTAAACAGCAGCAACATCCTTTCTTGTCATTTTCCTTTTTCTTAGTATAAGACCTAAAGCATTATATCAAAATTTAGTCAATAGAAAACTAAAGTTATCCATTCAGAAGTAAACCACACTAAATACAAGCAGGAGAACTTGTACTCTGCAGAGGTGCCTAAGATTGGAACTTACAAGCATTTATTTATTGGATTTTTATCCTGACTTTATTTTTTTTGGTTAACTCAAGGTGGCATGCATATCTAATGTTCCCACTTCCAATTTTTCCCACAACTATTCTGTGCGGTTGAGTAAGGTAGATGGAAAAAATCACTGGCCCAAAGTCAAGACTAAGGGAGCCCTAGAATTCACAGGCTCCTGATTATTAGCCCAACATCTAAGCCACTAGCCTAAACTGATTCTCACAACAGGTATGCACTTATTAAAAGTTATTATTTCACATAGTAACTGAAAACTCAAGGTATCAATCAGTCTACCACAGCAAACATATCAGTTGCAGTATTCACTAATTTATTTATTCATTCACCATTTATTTATTCACAGTCAGTCAGAATCCCTTCACAGAAAACCACAGCATGTAACCTTTAAATAAAACTAAGAACCACATTAAATGGGGCATTAAATGTGCTTTTGCATTTAATGAGCACTTTTAAAACAATCATGGCCATAGGACCTGAACAGGATTAGGAGCAAGGCAGAGATCAAAGGGATATAGCAAAGATTTTCAATTGACCAATTTTAGTTTCGTAAACTAAATAATTAATTATTTTATGTATAATTGTCCTATATTAATTACAGCAAGTGCAAACATCTGAAAAAGAATTCATAATAGCATGTTAGTAGCTTTTAACTCCCAAAAAGTATATGCAACATAGATATATAATTTGTTTTTGTGTTTTATAAATGTGGTACATGCTGGTACCTATAATTTAATAGTAACTAATTGAATTATGTATGAACTTTTCCTGTTATTTAATCTGTAATTTCATGTAGTTATCTGGGAAGAAATCTCACTATATTCAGTGGAACATACCTCTTAGTAAACATGCTACAAGTCAGACTGCCAGTGAACAATAACTCATTTTGAGTTTAATCTTGCAACAATGTTTACATGGAGCTCTTATTTTATGGGAAATGGGAAATGCATGTAGTTAAAGTTTGCAGATAGGGTGTGCTGCTTCCAACATAATACGCTAATATAAATCATTGTCTTTTTATTGCAAGGAATTGAGCTGGATTTTGTCATGCACATATATGAAAAGAGAAATATAGTTTCTGAATCGAAACTATACAAGCAGCTGTCAATTAGGAATACAGTAGGTACCCATTATCTCCTTCTTTTTTAAATGGCTTGGTCTTAAAAAACACATGTAGTATATTTTCTTGAATGTTTACCTTCATGGTAAAGATGGGTGGTACATTTTCACTTTTCAACAAGATCCTCAGCGTATTTATTCAAAAGCATTTTGTTTGATCTATGAGTTAACTACTGAAGAGGTTTCCTGGTATGGTATGAAGTTCATGCATTCATTTTAATTTTTAATAAAATTTAATAATATAGTACTAGTTTAATAAAATAGCACTATCTTATTTATTGGGGTGGCATGATGGCTCAGTGGTCAAGACACTGGGCTTGTCAGCTGGAAAGATTTGAGGCCCAAGCATCGCACAACGGAAGAACTGCCTATCTTCACCTAGCTCAGGGGTTGGCAACCTTGGCTCTTTTATGACTTGGGGACTTCAACTCCCAGAATTCCTGAGCCAGCCATGGTAATTGAAGTCCATGAATGATAAAAGAGCCAAGGTTGCCTACCCCTAGCCTAGCTCCTGCCTACCTAGCAGTTCAAAAGTATGCAAATACGAGTAGATAAACAAGAACCACTTTGTGGGGAGGAAACAGTGGTCCATGACATCATGCTGGCCACAGGACCGTAGAAATGTCTTCGGACAGCACTGGCTCAATGGCTTTGAAATGGAGATGAGCGCTGCCCCAGGGATTCCTTTCCTTTCCATCTTATTTATTATATTTATATAGCCGGTGCTTTTTAAATATATATATAAAAAAAGATACCGGAATTCACACACGTCATATAACCCACCTTGCCTACCCTACAAGATTCCATCCAAAAAAGGTGCCGGAACTCCGTTCTGGGCGTTCTATGAGAAAAAAAAAGCCCTGTATATAGCCACCCATCATATAACTCTGGACTGTTCCTTGCCAAATATTAAAATAACATAAATTTTAAAAATTTTATGTTAGTTTTCAGTGTTTGTTTGTTTTGGAAATTTATGTTTGCTTTGATTCTATATTGCTTCCATTACATTAATAAGGTTAATATGCTCTTAATAATATATAATGGAACTTCAGAAAGAATATTGCATTTGTTTTATGGATCAGATTTTGCAACTAGACTTTTCTTTTTCTTGTAAAAGGTTTAAAGCTGTGCTAACATACACAGTTATCTTCACAATCTTACTTTAAATAGGCTATGTTTAAAAAGAAAATAACTTCTTTGAGTCATCCTGTGAATTTATAGCTGAGTAGATTGACTCTTAAGAATTCCAAAGCACATTTTATCTAAATTTCATTATTAAATAGAGGAGTTGAGAGTTTATATATTGCTCTTCCTGATGCATGGCAGAAAACAATCTGAGGATAAAAAATAAATGATTGTAGGATTGGTCCTGGCAATGATTTGGCACAGAAGGAAGAAACAAGTACTTTTCCTGAAGCAAGGAATATTTTTGAGGAAATAGCTCATCCTCTGAAATACATATAGACAATCATTTATGCCTGACAAAGAGGCAGGCAGAAAAAACTCAATTCAGAACCCTACAGACTATGTTCATTTTCCTGCATCACTTCATTTATTGGTTTTCAAAATATACACACTATTGAGGTCTGAAGGCCTGTGGAATTGGAAAATATGAAAAGAGGAGCCGTACCTTTATTCCAATGGTTCCCTTTCCCCCAGTAATCTGATCAAATGAATAAAATTTTCATAACTAGTTTTAGAGACTGTCTCTCATCTGGCTTTCTGCTTCAGTTTAAGAACACTGTCTCCAATCACTAGGCCATGGAGAGAATTAATATTATGGTTAATATTGTTTATTTTATTTTATTTTTTATTTTATTAAATTTCTATACCGCCCCTCTCCCGAAGGACTCGGGGCGGTGTACAGCCCAAACTTTAAAAAACATATAAATGTACAAAATTTAAAATAATTAAAAATAAATTAAATCATTTGGCCAAAATCCTAAAACCCAAAACATACAAAATTTAAAATCTTAAAAAAATACTCAGAAGCTTCTATGCCAGGCCGGCCTGTCGGAAAAGGAATGTTTTTAGTTCCCGACGGAAGGTGCGTAAATCTGTTATTATACGGAGTTCGGGGGGGAGCTCGTTCCATAACGTGGGAGCTCCCACAGAGAAGGCTCTCCCCCTGGGGGTCGCCAGCCGGCACTGTCTGGCCGACGGCTCCCTGAGGAGGCCCTCTCTGTGGGAGCGTACCGGACGGCGGGAGGTATTTGCTGGCAGTAGACGGTCCTGTAAGTATCCGGGTCCGATGCCATGGAGCGCTTTAAAAGTGGTCACTAACACCTTGAACCGCACCCGAAAGACCACCGGCAACCAGTGCAACTCACGCAGGAGCGGTGTTACGTGGGAGCGCCACGACGCTCCCATCACTACCCGCGCGGCTGCATTCTGGGCAAGTTGGAGCTTCCGGATGCACCTCAAGGGGAGCCCCATGTAGAGAGCATTGTGTTACTTTCCTCTCTCTATCCCAATAAGGAGCTGTAATCTTCATTTAGCAACAGTTTTATGTATTTTTCCTATGAGGCCTCAAACTAATTGGAAAATATGTTCCACAATCTTTAGAGTAGTCAAGCCCAAATACAATTAATTTGCCCTAAACAAAGATGCAGATTTAAAAAACATGATGAAAAGAAGACAGAACTTGGAATACTGCAAGCATATTGCCCATTGAGATGGAGGAAAAGTTGCTCTGTAACTAACTTCTTAAGGGAATAGATCCAATCCATTTTACAGGAAAGAAAGAAATTTGTCCTTATTTCCAAATACTATTAAAGAAAATTGGAAGGAAATTAGTTTCCGATCTGGCTCAGCACAGGGAGGAATGTATAACAAGGACTTTTCAAAGGAATTCATCAGATAGTCCATTACTTTTAGGGAATAGACTATCATACATGCAGTTCCTCACTGGCTTATTCAGCCTGAAATCCTAAATACATATACTTGAAATCAATAAAATTTCAGTTGGGATTTTCATGCTGAGTCTAGACTTGGTGGTCATTAATATTACATATTCTCTTAAATTTGTGCCAAATTCAGCTTCTGAACCTGCTCAAGTGCTCACAAAATAATAATTAAAAAAGGAGAAAGCCTTTGGGATATCAGTTTAGACCTTTAAGGATTCCCATACTTTAGGCTGGGTGGTGCTTAGTCAGAACAACTCTTTTAAGTTTAAACTTTCCATATCTGCCACAAGTAGTTCTTTTCTTCTTTGCTGTGGATGAATCAACTCACCTTTTATACAATGTATGTTTCCTAATTTGTTAGATCTTGGCAGCTATTATTTTCCAATCAAATGGAGAATTTTAAAAGCATAATGGGAAGGAGGATTGTGCTGTTCACAACTAAGTAAATGAAAAGTTCACAGTCAACTATTAGGTACAGTAAAGAAATGTATAGAAACATGGACTTTATTTAAGAAGGAAGACACGTTGACTTGGTTGGCTATAGAGCTTCAGTGGCCTTTTGAAAATCTAAGAATCAACTAGTTATTTTTTTTCCTTTTCTGCAACTCAAGTACAAGAAAAGATTCTTATAAGCCATCTGTCAGATCTATCATGTGGGCTCTGAGACCATCTTCTGTAGTGAGGGAGATATTTCAAATTGTCTATGAAAACTGCTGAAGGTATATTTAGTCTTGCAGAATATCCTCCTACAGTACCAGGGAAGCCTGTCAAAAACATTTCTTCATTTGTTCTGCACTTCCAATTCATGCTTGTTTGCAGTAATATTTGTTGACCAAAGGTGGGTGGTTGAGCTTTTTGGCATCCATCTCAGCTAATTGAAATTAAAAATATAACAAATCTTTTTGCAAAATTATTCAGAAAGTTGGTACACGTAAAATTTAAGAGAGGATAGGATGATAAAAACAATAGCTGCAAAATGAATAACATGAGAGGTTTTACATTGCACACTAGAAAGTCAAGGTTCATTTAGGGAACCATGGATATTAACTATGAATGTGATGTAGCAGCAATGGACAAACTAGGGTATATTCATCTAACCATGTTTAATTATCTGATTTTACGATGACCAGAAATGCTTTATGAACTACAAAGCACCCTTTCCAAGGCTGTCATAACTTTAAATGACTGGTCATTAGTCAGGAACAACCTGTAAGTACTTTTAGTGCTTTCCTGAAAGCATTGTTATCTTAACAAGCATTATTATAACACAGCTATCTAAATCAGTAAAAGATACAGAAACTAAAGTACTAAAGTTATGTTCTTTGCTTCCAGCTAGGTATCTTCTAAGTGGCACTACACTTTAGTTAGCGGAAATAAATAGCAATCAAAAGTCATGCAACAATAATGTAGAAGGGAAAAAGTATGGACTTGGGAAAAATTGCATTGTGAGTAATAAAAAGTGTTGGAGTTAGCAAATGAGCAAAACAAATTTGTAATCCAGCATTGCTTCTATTTTCTATTCAAAAATTGTATACTGTCAAACATAAAGATGCATCAGTTTCATTCAAGTGGTGCTGTTTTTACATTTTTCGACTGAAATATGCACATTAAATTTGCTTTCAATATACATACTTTAAAATAGTAGGTCTTCACCACAAAATATGTTTAAGTAGACCAATTCTATTTCATTTTAAATATTTTGTTTGAAAAAACTACTTCGACCTCTGTAAAGTAATTAAAACATTGACATGACAAGTCTTGTAAGGTTTTGAAAGTGTGAACGAAGAAAACAGGAATGTTACTTGTTTAGATGTACTCACTGTGCAGAATGATTTCCAGAGCCTGGGGCAGGAACTTAGCAGAATAGGCTGTAGGCTTATTTTTTCAGAGGTCTTACCAATGTATAAGGACCAAAATGGAAAAGGCCAGCGTATAGCACAATTCACTATGTGGCTAAAGGAGTGGAGTAAAGGGGAAGGCTTTGGATATATTAATCATGATGTCAGCAGCTGGTCCAATGAAGAAATGTACAAAAGAGATGGTTTGCATCCATCAAAGAAAGGGACTGAGTTACTTGGCTATAAATTCACAGATTTTCTGGAGGAATATTTAAACTAAACAGCAGGGACAGTGAGCTAACTGATACAGAACATCCCTGTCCCCGGCAATCTAAAAATTATAGGGCTATTAGTGCATGTAACATAGATGTGTGTGTGGACAAGAACATCAAGCTTGCTGTCAAGCAAAATCAAGCTCTTAATAGCAAGTGCCACACAAAGTGCACTAACCAAATAGGTGGTAAGACATTAGGGGAACTCAGACACCACACAGGTTATGTAGGAAGTAAACACAGGGTCGGCCATAAAGGACTCAAATATCTATACACAAATGCACAGAGTATGAACAGTAAACAGGGTGAACTAGAAATTCAGGTTAATGAGGGCAGATATGATATTGTTGCCATAACGGAAACATGGTGGGACAAAAACCACAAATGGAACACACAGCTAGAGGGATTTAAATTATTTAAAAGAAACAGACCAAATAAAAGAGGTGGAGTTGTTCTCTATATAAGAAGTGGATTCGCCGACGTCGCTAGAGTCTCCTCTGTGAGGCTCCGTTCCCTGGGTATGTAAAGCCGCAAAAAATAGCAAACACCAGCTGTTTTTTGCGGTGAAAAATCCCCTCTTCGGGCGAAGAAGAGGTGCAGAGCATCAGGAGTAGGGTTGAGCCCCTCTAATATCCCTGAAAAAAGCTTTCAGGGATTAAGAGTGCGAGCTCCCCATAACTCCTGAAGACGCTCCTGCCCAGAGACGCTTCTGTCATCAGACAGAAAAAGACGCCGCGACCGCCTCTGCTTTTTAAAAATAGAACACAAGAGAGACTGTTTGCAGACTGAGTGAATACAGGAGTTTTTACTGGATTGCAAGTATTTTTTATTGTTTTCCTGGCTATGTATTTCTAACTGTTACATTTAACATAATGCATTCAAGATGGTGTATAGCTTTCACTACTTTCACTGCTAAAGGAAAGTGCTTGAAAGTGAAAGTGAATTCTCCATTTTTTTTCTTTGTTCTCGTAAGCGAAGCTAGAGAGACAGTTGTAGAAATTGGATTAAAGCCAGAGCGATTGTTTTAAAATTTAAAATGGAGTGGAATTTACGTTTTAATGTCAAACCTATTTTGGATCGCATTGATGAATTTAAAGAAGAAAGTATTGCAATATTGAAAGAGACTAAAATAGAAATATTAAAATTAATTAGATCCTTTTCTCTAAATGAAATTGATTTGCAATCGATTGCTGAACATTTTATACAACAACCCAAACAAGAAGTAGACAGTATTGAGGATAAAGAGAATAATGGGAAATGGATCTTGCTTGATAAACAGTTCATTACGGAGTGGAGGAAGAGGATTTGTTTCAGGACAGGAGGGGATGGTTATTCCTCTCAGACAAGCAGCAAGAAGAAGATTTAACTGAGAAAAAATAGAAATTGATCCAGTTTAAGAAGCAATCTATTTATGGTGCCGAGGACCAGGAAAAGCAAAGACAGAGATTTGAAATGTTACCTCAACGAAAGTCTATGGTTAAGAGAAATAGAGGACAAATGCAAAGGTTAAGAGGCTTTATATGGACTCAAATGATATTGCAAGTAAAAAAGAGAGACTTATTACTTGGAAGGGAGGCCTCGATATGGAGATTTACCTGGCGAAAGAAAAAACCAAGAGTACGTCTGAAGAAATGAAATTTAAAATTGTATGCAAGGAATTATGGGTAATTTAAAACTATGGACTGACTCAAGGACTAAGATTATGAGTAAGATGTAAGAGAAGATGATTAACGGAAGATATAATATTAAGATTATGATTAAGATGTAAAAGAGGATGATTAACGGAAGATATAATTAAATTGAAGAAGAATGTACTTGCTTTGAAATGATCTAGGTTTGACATAAGATTGACTGATTGATGGGATAGATACGCATTATGTGATTTGATAAGGTTGAAGGAATCTAAGTTAGAAATAGATCAAATAGATTGTATTTGTTATTTAGGTTTATTAGACATATGAGAAAGCCCAGAAGTCGATTGAAGAAGTGAAAATTTAAAATTAAGTGTAAGGAATTAAGGCCAATCTAAGATTATGGGCTGAATCAAGGACCAAGTTTATGAGTAAGATGTAAGAGAGGTTGTTTAATGGAAGATATACTAAATTGATTAAGAATATATGCATATATGATGGATTGATCGTTAGATTGATGGTTTAGATATGTAAATGAAAATTAATACTCTTAACAAGATGATTTGTCTGTTTTGTTTAGTGGATTGAAACGATTTAACGTTTGATATTAGATGGACTGATTGAGGGATTAGATATGTATTAGAATTGATAAGGTTGAATAAATGTTAAGTAGAGATTGTATTTAGTATATAGTTTAAAATTCTTGTTAGGATTATATAATAATTTTGTTTGAAGTAGGGGGTTTTCTTTTGTTTTACCCTGTACTCACTCTGGGAAGTCGGGGGGGGGGGGGATAGGGAGGGTTTATAATTTTATATACTATGTTTTCTCAACTGCAATGGGGTTGATGCAAGGATATGTAATTATTGTTATTAAGGGGTTGCTCGGGTGGCCTCTGGGCACCACATCTGATGGAATGAGGAAGGAGGAGTGAAGGCTTATGTAAGTAGAAAGTTGATAAGAAAGGGGAAGAATAGGGATAGTTGGGTGGAGTAGAAGGAGGGAGATAGAGAAGGAGGGAGGAGAGTAGGTAGTTAGTTGGTAAGTGAGGGGGGAAGGTTAGGGTTAGGGGGATGTGGTGGTGGGGGTACCGAGCAGTAATGTTAATTGTTTGGTAAATATGGTCTATGATTATTTTCAGTTGAGTTATTATTATTAGATGTATTGAAATAAGTACTTATGTTTTGTTTATGGATGATTTTGAAATATGTATTTATGTTGTGATTATGTTTATTGTTTATTTTAACATTACGATTTGATTTGAGTATTTTTCTTTTTCTGTTAAAAATTAAAAAACCAATAAAAAAATTTAAAAAAAAAGAAGTAACTACATCTCTACAGAAATAGAGCACAAAATGATGAAAACTGTCCTGAATGCATATGGGTCAATATAAAAGGGGGGGAAACGACATTGCCATAGGTGTATACTATAGGCCACCCAACCAAACACAGGAAATAGATGAACTTTTTGCTAGTCAGCTAACTAAGGTATGTAGGAAACACATCACAATAGTAATGGGGGACTTTAACTACCCTGACATCAACTGGGAGACAAACTCTGCACCAAGTGGAAGATCAAACAGATTCCTGACAAACCTAGCAGACAACTTTGTCTCCCAAAAAGTAGAGGAGGGAACTAGGGGATTAGCCATTTTGGACCTAATTATCACTAACAGAGATGAAATAATAGAAGGTGTTGAAGCCATAGGAACCTTGGGAGTAAGAGATCATGCAATATTGGAATTCAACATTATGGAAGCACAAGCAATAGAACACAGTCAAACTGGAGTCTTGGACTTCAAGAGAGCTAATTTCAATAAACTTAGAGAGGGTTTGTGAAGGATTCCATGGATGAGAATCCTCCAGGGGAAAACAACTCAAGAGGCTTGGGAAATTTTGAAAAGTGAGATACTAAAGGCCCAGTCTAGCACAATACCAGCATTTTCACATCCGTCTTTACACAAAGGGAAAAAACAGCATCACCACCAGATGGATCCATAGCTGGCTAACCGCCGTATTCAGCGTGTAGTCCTCAATGGAACTGCATCTACATGGAGGGAAGTGTGTAGTGGGGTGCCCCAGGGCTCTGTTCTGGGCCCAGTGCTTTTCAACATCTTCATCAACGATCTGGACAAGGGGATAGATGGGGAACTCATCAAATTTGCAGACGACACCAAGCTGGCAGGAATAGCCAACACTCTAGAAAACAGGCTTAGGATACAGGAGGATCTGAACAGACTTGAACACTGGGCGCTATCTAACAAAATGAAATTCAATGGCGAAAAATGTAAGGTTCTACATTTAGGCAAGAAAAACCAAATGTACAGGTATAGTATAGGGGGTAGCTTGCTCAATAGTAGTAACTGTGAGAGGGATCTCGGAGTCCTAGTGGACAATCATTTAAATATGAGCCAGCAGTGTGCTGCAGCTGCCAAAAAAGCCAACACAGTGCTAGGCTGCATTAACAGAGGGATAGAATCAAGATCACGTGAAGTATTAATACCACTTTACAATGCCTTGGTAAGGCCACACTTGGAATACTGCATCCAGTTTTGGTCACCACAATGTAAAAAAGATGTTGAGACTCTAGAAAGAGTACAGAGAAGAGCAATAAAGATGATTAGGGGACTGGAGGCTAAAACATATAAGGAACGGTTGCTGGAATTGGGTATGTCTAATTTAACGAAGAGAAGGACGAGGGGGGGACATGATAGCAGTGTTCCAATATCTCAGGGGCTGCCACAAAGAAGAGGGAGTCAAGCTATTTTCAAAGTGCCTGAAGGCAGGACAAGAAATTGTCTTCTCAATTTTGACTTTATATGCATTTGTCCTTAAGGCTTGGTCTTGTGCAGCCAGAATTAGTCCCTCGGTCTCTTTCTTCAATTTTCCTGCTCTTAGCCATTGCCAGGTCTTGTTATTATCTGCTTTCTCAGCTTTTTTTTAACGTATTGGCCATGTAGTGCTTTGTCTTCTCATGCCTCTATTCTTTTCTTCATTTGGTCTTTCTTGTAGGCCAGTTTGGTCTCTCCAGTAGTCAGTAAGCCTTCCTGATATACTAATTTCAGTGCATCTTCATCATTGTTCTTCAGATATTCTTCCAAAGCCATTTTTTCTTCTTCAACCATCTGATGTACTTGCAGCATTCCACGCACACTATTATTATTATTATTATTATTATTATTATTATTATTATTATTAAGAACATTAAGTAGAAGATTCCTGTTGATGGCACATTCAAATAGGTAATTCCCTATTCAAACAGAAACTTGTCTTCAAATAGGAACTCGAAGATATAAGAAAGAGGACTGTGCTGAATTCAAAAGAAAAGGCTTTTTGGAACATGTGGAATCCTCATGTATCATTACTGGCAACTCCTTAAAGCAGCAGCTTCTTTTCCCAAGATCAGGTGGCTGTTCTCCATAGTTACAGTGCAATCCTTGGAAAAGAGGCATTTGGCTTAAAGAATTAAAATATTATGTATGTGCTCCAAAATATAATGTACTTTTCACTTTGAAACCAAAGGAACAATTCTTGATAATTGTTTTGTAAATGTTTTGCCATCATACTTCCCTTTAGTAATAGGTGCCTTCGGTGCAATCCCAAAACTGGAGCACCACTTGAACACCATTGGCATTGACAAATTCGCCATTAGTCAATTGCAAAAGGCGGCCTTACTAGGAACAGCTTCCATCCTGCGACGATATCTGTAATACCATCAAACATCCACATCTGCCTATCCCAGGTCCTCGGTAAGGATAGTAGACAAAATGCCAAATCTAGTCTGAACATTTGGCTGACTGTGCGATGATCCACAATAATAATAATAAAGTTGGAAGGGACCTTGGAGGTCATCTAGTCCAACCCCCTGCTCAGACAGGAAACCCTATATCATTTCAGACAAATGGCTGTCCAGTCTCTTCTTTAAAACTTCCAGTGTTGGAGCATTCACAGCTTCTGGAGGCAGGTTGTTCCACTGATTATTTGTTCTAACTGTCAAGAAATTTCTCCTTAGTTCTAGGTTGCTTCTCTCTTTGGTTAGTTTCCATCTGTTACATCTTGTCTTGCCTTCGGGTGCTTTAATTTAGTATTAAAATCATGTTCCTTTTGGGTCTTCTAATTTATTTACTATTATTCCTTTCAACAGATTTCTGTAGAAGCTGTATAAATGTTAGCTATTAGAATCCTAATAGTAATAAAATCTAAAATGTCAGACATTCTGCAAATGATATTTCTATTTAGTAAGTTTTATTTTGTAGTGTACTTATCGGCATACATAAACAGTGACATCTTTCTTATTTTCTACCAGCTGGAGAGATAAGCACTGCTTCATTCACTCAGTAGGATAGCTGTCATCACCAGAAAGAATTAATAAGACTGAGCAAATCAGAACAGATTATTTATTATTAGTCACCATTTTGTAGACATGATCTAGTACAGTTTCTTGATTGTGAATACATTATTAGGTTTATTGACTATGGTCATGTTGTATTATTTGATCAGCTGTTTGGTTCTTTGCCATGTAAACCAGGTTTACTGTTAAATTAAAACAGTCATCTGATTGTATATAATGGGATGTTGTTCTGTTCTCCACATTAGAACACTGTATTGATTATTTTGTATGGTATTTTCAAAGCTATGAAGATACGTTTGTTATCAGAGGTGGACTATTTGAAAAATTGTCACTATGTTTAAAACTTTTGGTACAACAGAAGAGAATAAAAAAGCAAAAAATATCATAGATAGGTTGCATTCAGTTTGCAGGAAAATGAAATAAGAAGTTGTTCTTGCTACCTAATACATATGTCAATATACTTAAGAGCAGGAAGAATGTTTGTTGAACTAGATCTTAGTCTTAATTGTATAGGTAAAGTGATGGAACTAAGCTTTATTGATTTATTAAACTCTGGGATGGTATTTATCTCTCAGATAATATATTTATCACTTGTTTGTATCAGGATGTACAATTCCAAATCAAATAAAAAAATTCTAAAGATAGTTCTCCACTTACAACTGATCACATAATAACCAGCAAAAATTATGATGAACTTGAAAAAGTTACTTACAACCCATCCTTGAAGTTACAATTGCCACATCTCCCCACAGACAAGTGATTACATTTCAGGCACTTAGCAACTGGTTTATGTTTATGACCAGTTGCAGGATCTTGCGGTCGTGTGATATTTTGTGACCTTCTTGCCATTTTCCAGCAAAAGACACACATTGGATAAGCTAGATTCAGACTTCCGACTCCTTGATTCACTTAACAAAAATCATAAAAACAATCAGAACATTGAATCTGGTCATGTAGTGACTCAACTTTTGACTGCAATGACTTATAACCAAAATTCCAGGGTCAACTGTGGTTGTAATTTGAGGATTACCTGTACATCTATTTCTGCTTTAGGAGTGTAGGGAACCATTTGTCTCCAGGTATTGCTTGATTACTTCCCCCCATCATTCATGATCACTGATTATGCTAGATGGAAACCTAAAGTCCAACATCACCTGGAGAACTAAACATTTCAGATGACAATATGTACTGTAGTCTAAGCTCATAAAATATCCAGTTCAAACGCAATAAAAATAAAATTTGTCACCTAACATGTTTTCTTAAAATGCAAAGAATTCAAGTGGATGGTAGTTTAAGCATTCAAACAGAAAGAATACAAAAGGCTAATTGTAAATAAAATTTACCTATGGAGTTCGCAGAGCATAGTACTCACTCGCTTTCAAATATGACCAAAGAACATCAGCCAAAGTATTTAAAAGTTAATACCTAGTATTCTTCATCATAAAAAGGGAAAGATTATTATCTTTCAAATATGATTTATCTGTTCCTCTACTAGGCTGTTTGAATTTATTGATGTTTTGTAAACAGCTTTTTTGTAAACTAAAAGGCTGGTCTGAAAATTTGTAAATTGATATGACTATTCTACATCTGGAGAAAGATTAATATTGCTTTGAGTCATATCAATATACCTGAGCAATTCTGAGAAAATTTCATCATCTATGGTTTACTTCCTTTGGCTGGAGAATATGTGATCTGACCACTTGCTCACAGTGGAAAGAATCTTCTAGTTTTGCTCATGCTGTAAGAAAAAATAAAATCCCTTACAGCAGAACCATTCAAAAGAAAAGTCACTTGGTTGAGTTGGGTAGCTATAGAAATTAAATAAATAAAATAAACAACTAAATTCTGAAATAATAGTATAGGTAGCCCTTGATTTATGATCACAATTGAGCCCAAAATTTCCACTGATAAGCAAGACAGTTGTTAAGTGAGTTTTCCCCCATTGTATGACTTTCCCTGCCATAGTTGTTGAGTGAATCAATGCAGTTGTTAAGTTAGTAACATGTTACTTCCCCATGGACTTTGCTAGTCAGAAAATTGGAAAGTTGGAAAAGGTTTTCACATTACCTCAAAACTCACTGCAACCATTATAAATACATGCTAGTGATTCTAAATAATGTATTCATTATAAATACATGCATGTGATTCTAATCACGACTCTGGGGATGCTGCATCAGTCACGTGAAAAACAGTTGTTAAATCACTTTTTCCAGTGTGGTTGTAACTTCAAACAGTCATTAAACAAATGACTGTAAGTCAAGGATTACCTGTATTAGATAGACCAGCGGTTCTCAACCTTTTCCGGGGCTCGACCCGCATCGCAAAGGGGAAAAAATGGCTGACAAAAAAACCATGGCCGACCAAAAAAAAATGGCGGGTCCACATTGCGCATGCGCGGCGCGACAGCCCGCATCGCAAAGGGGAAAAAATGGCCGACCCAAAAAAAATGGCGGGCCCGCATTGCGCATGCGCGGCGCGACAGCCCGCATCGCAAAGGGGAAAAAAATGGCCGACAAAAAAAATGGCCGACCCCAAAAAAAATGGCGGGCCCGCATTGCGCATGCACGGCGCAACGGCCCGCATTGCAAAGGGAAAAAAATGGCCGACAAAAAAAAATGGCCGACCAAAAAAAAGAAAATGGCGGGCCTGCATCGCGCATGCGCGGCCGACGGCTCGCATCGCAAAGGGGAAAAAAATGGCCGACCAAAAAAAATGGCGGGCCCACATAACGCATGCGCGGCGCGACGGCCCGCATCGCAAAGGGGAAAAAATGGCCGACAAAAAAAATGGCCGACGAAAAAATGGCGGACTGCGGTGTTTGGCGACCCCCGTGAAATGGTCGTTTGACCCCAAATGGGGCCGCGACCCACAGGTTGAGAACCGCTGAGATAGACTATGCCTTATTTGCCTGTTTGTTTTTAAGATTGATACAGCTATCCAATTCAAATTTTGTATGCAAACAGCATACAAAAATAAATAAATATATGTATACCATCATACAACAATTAACAATTAGAATACATATATATAAAATAGCAACCAGTACCTACTTCACAGGTATATATCAGCAATGATAAGTACATAAATACACGAGCTACATCTTACCATATCTAAAAGCTTCTTTTGTGCACAACGGTGTATATAATTATTGTTTCCCCTTAACGGTTTTTGAAGTTCACATAGTTCCCTTATTCATCCAAGCTTTTCTATTTACTTTAATAGAGGACCCTCCACATACTGAATCCTGAACCTAGACCTATCACTTTGGAAAAAAAAATGGGAGACAGCTGCAATAAGGTTTCTTGAATGCAGTACATGGATCTATGCATTCTTGAAGTGTTTGTAAATCTAGTAGGCGTATACTTCAACAATAAAAAAATGGGAGATTTGTATCCTGGGTGATTGAAAAGATAATATGGATGGCATATTTCTAAGTTTCTTTACTTGTTCTTACTCTAAATGTAGTAACGAAATACTCTGACATCAATCTTGCAAATATGGAATCTCCTCTGACAATTACAGATATATTATATATGTGCAATAGGTACTTTAGTGGGGAAAATAAATATTCTATATCTTTCAGCTTCTGCTTTTACTATTGCTTTGAATGTTGTTGGGATAAACCTTATCTTTAAAAAAAGTTTAAGTTTTCGCGGGTGTTTGTATGTAGGTCTTTGGTTCTTCGGGTTTTCTCCCACGTAGAAGTGTCTTGGCGACGTTTCGACGAAGTCTCATTCGTCATCTTCAGGCTGGTGCTTTTGGCTTCTGCTTCTAGGAGCAATGTGTGGTTGTAACTGTTTCTTCCTTTTAACTGCCAGTGGGGGTTTGAACTGATTGGCTGGAAGCTTGGCTATGTTCTGATTGGGTGGAGGTGTGTTCTGATTGGTTAGGGGCTTGGCTGTGCTCTGATTGGCTGGGGGTTGGCTGTGTTCTGATTGGCTGGGGGAGTGTTCTGTTTGGGTGGGGGCTTTGTTGTGCTGGAGAGGTTCAAAGTGGCCAATGATGCAGCTGTGGTCTGGCTCCTGGTCTGTGGTCGTGCCTCATCATCGGTGTGGGTTTGGGTTTGCTTTTTGCATGGATGTGTGGTGGTGGCATCCTGTGTGGTTCTGGTGTCATTCTTTGTGTTAGGGATTTGCCTGTCAATAAGGGCGGGTTTCCAAATGGCTGGTAGGCGGGAGGTATCATCTCGTTTGTTCATGCTGTGAGGGCGTTTTTCTATCTCAATGGCTTCTCTGATTATTCTGTTATTAAAGTGTTCAGTTTTGGCAATAGTTCTGGTCTTTTTGAAATCAATTTCATGTCCTGTGGCTTTAAGGTGTTGGACCAGGGAAGTTGGTTCCTCTTTTTTGACTGAGTTT
Source organism: Bothrops alternatus (assembly GCA_034064705.1). NCBI lineage: Eukaryota > Metazoa > Chordata > Lepidosauria > Squamata > Viperidae > Bothrops > Bothrops alternatus. The sequence goes on from JARGCV010000023.1 coordinate 4,153,623, forward strand.
TTGTGTTCTTCAATGCGTGCACTTATTCTTCTGTTGGTTTGTCCAATGTATGTGGTGGAGCAATCTAAAATAAAATATATATATATACTGGTTCCTGTGGATGGCTCTGGGTTGAGCTGAAACAGGTAAAAAGAAAAACGATATATATAATTAAATATATAATTAAATATATTATATTAAAATTTTAAAATACATTTTATCAAAAAGCAGTTTTCCCACTGACACAGATACAGCTATAAATTTCAGTGAAGTTCCAGAACAGTATTACCATTTTGAATGCTATTTCACACATATCAATATGTGCAACATGCCAAGACAAAATCAAACAAATCACCTGTCTGAATCCTGTCATAATCTAGCTTGAAGGTTTGCAATACAAAATCTTCTCTGATATTTCAGATTCCTTTAACTAGAAATGCCAGCAACTGAACCCGTGACTTCATTATTAGAAACCAAGTGTTTTATTAAAAGTTTTCCCTTCAGTCTTTCTCCACTTCTCTATAGATATTGACTACCTTTAGGATAGATCTGCTCATCCATTCATTCACACATGGCCACAGAAGTACTTGCTTTTTGCATTTCCCTAGTTATTTCATGTACTTCCTTTTAACCATTAATTATATTCTACTCTAAAATAGAAATGTTACAAAACAGGCAGTGGAACAAAAACAACCCCACATTGATCCCTATGCGAAACATGTACATATGATAGTGAAGCTGGACATCCCACTTCCTCCCATTAATCAATTTTGTTTATGCCAGAGTTCTCAACCTGGGCCATTTGGCTGCATAATTCTGGGAGTTGAAGTCTGCACATCTTCAAGTGGCTGAGGTTGAGAAACATTGTTTATGTTATGCACAAACTTACTGTATGCTTAGTGACTCTGGACAGAGTTTGGGCAGTCACAGCAAGAATACATGATTTCTCCAAAATGCTATAAAAGCACAAGCTTACTACTATACAGTAACATTTTTATTCCTTATCTTAATCACAGGATTTCATAAGGCAACTAAGTAGAATATTATTATAATAAAAACTTTAATTTATAGCTATAGTATTATGAGGTTTGTATCTTCTATACATAGTTGTTATAAACGAATATAGCATTACAGATTAACAAGAACAATACATGTATTAACAAAGTAATTAAGTTATTCCATCTGCTTGCTGACAGATGCACAGTTCTCTTAGCTCTTCTTGACTGCCTTGGATGGCAGTGTTACGCATCACTACTCATGTTTATAGCCTCCATCCAAGGAAAGATTATTTAGGAAAGGTATGGAACTCCTGACCTTTTCTTCTCAAGTATAAAAAATTCTCCTTGAAATTTCTCATATTTAAAATTGCATATGATGTGCATACCCAACAATATTCCCAAAACACCAATCTTGAGTAGAACAATGGAATGAACTGATCATCTACCACTTCCAAAGACTACAAGAGTTGTTAAATGCTATTAAAACATAGTAATGATTTTAAAATGTCAGACATTTTCTCACTGCTTCTGAAAAAGAGGAGAAAATACTGCCTCCAAAGTCATATTCAGAGCAACTGATTACACAGCTAATCACAATAGTCAATAATTATTGCCATACTAGAAGGAATACATCCACTGCAGAGCGTACTTTCTAGAAAATGTACATATCCTAGAGTAGTGATAATCATGTTCTGATGGAATCCCAAAACTGTAATACATTAATAAATGTTGTAGTGACATTCACTAGTAACAAGCCTTATAGAAAAATACTCTATAAAGTAAAATAGCAATGCTGTAAGATAGTATCAATAAAATGTTCTACAATTATAGGAGGAAATATTGCAATTTGTGTGTTTAAAGGTACTTTGAAAAGTTTTCAAAATATATGATTGTAATTTAGAAATATTAAAATGTAATGATTTCACCATACAGCTTTTATATCTCTCCCTCCCATTTTTGGAGGGGAATGCATATCATTCAGTTTACAACATTTCATTTCATCTAGTCTAATCAAGATATACATTTTTCTAGATGAAAATAAATATCAAATATTATATCTCATTCTCCAAACATTACATCAGTTAAAAAAATAAACCTAACAGGGTAAGATTCATTAGAGCTTTTGGGGAACATTTAAACTTCTCTGTGGCCTGCTAGCTCAGAAATAACTTTGAAAATACACAAATAATTTTATAATCTTATGTAATGGGGATTAAAATATAATAAACAGTGAAATTTTCAATATGATCTGACCCCCCCGATTATATTTTGAGAACAAATGCATGTTCTTTAATGAATTAAGAAATTCTTTCAAATGCTTAATTTGTTCACTATTTTTTTTGTTTATTTTATACATCCTTACTGTTTATTTGTATTTATACAATGTATTAAGCCATATTCTATGGTTTAAACAGGCTGGATTCATAAAATATACAAAGAAAGCAAATTATATCACAGCACAGTGCAACATATGAATAAAGATTCATTCAGGTTAGTCTGTCATCATGGTGATTAATAGATGATAATAATAATAATAGTAGTAGTAAAGTTGGAAGGGACCTTGGAGGTCATCTAGTCCAACCCCCTGCTCAGGCAGGAAACCCTATACCATTTCAGACAAATGGCTGTCCAGTCTCTTCTTAAAAACCTCCAGTGTTGGAGCATTCACAGCTTCTGGAGGCAGGTTGTTCCATTGGTTAATTGTTCTGTCAGGAAGTTTCTCCTTAGTTCTAGGTTGCTTCTCTCCTTGCTTAGTTTTCATCCGTTGCTTCTCGTCCTGCCTTCAGGCACCTTGGAAAATAGCTTGTCACCCTCTTCTTTGTGGCAGCCCCTGAGATATTGGAACACTATCATGTCCCCCCTCGTCCTTCTCTTCATTAAACTAGACATACCCAATTCCAGCAACCGTTCCTTATATGCTTTAGCCTCCCTAATCATCTTTGTTGCTCTTCTCTGTACTCTTTCTAGAGTCTCAACATCTTTTTTACATCGCGGTGACCAAAACTGGATGCAGTATTCCAAGTGTGGCCTTACCAAGGCATTGTAAAGTGGTATTAACACTTCACGTGATCTTGATTCTATCCCTCTGTTAATGCAGCCTAGCACTGTGTTGGCCTTTTTGGCAGCTGCAGCACACTGCTGGCTCATATTTAGGTGATTGTCCACTAGGACTCCGAGGTCCCTCTCACAGTTACTACTATTGAGCAAGGTACCCCCTATACTATACCTGTGCATTTGGTTTTTCTTGCCTAAATGTAGAACCTTGCTTTTTTCACCATTGAATTTCATTTTGTTAGATAGCACCCAGATATATTCAAGCATGTTTCCTTATGAATAGTATGGACTTCAAAAACAAACTGTCCTATCTAGCTTACATCCTCTTAATTCCTGACCTAATCTTATTTAATTTTATTAGATTTTTTTCAACACTATGCTCCCAAAAACTTTGGGTGTTTGATCAGCTAACAAACTCAGATAAATTTCACCAAGTGCAATTATCTGCTGAGTATGAATACACTATGCTGAGTTTCTCTTGAGTCTATATATCATATACTAAGTTTATATCAATTGAATCTACTTCACGTTTCAAATGAATGTATGTACTCTTTTTGCTAAAAGAGCTATTTTTAAAAAATTGCTATCTGACTTGTTGAATGAAGTTTTTCAATCATTTCTTTGTAGAAGTATATATATTATATTTAACTATACCTTTTCATTTACCTCTTGAAGAGCCAGTTCTAATAACATATCACAATATAGATTATAATTATGCTATATACTATATCTGATTACTAATGCACTTTACACAATTGATTGAAGAGTAAGAGAAGAAAAATCAAAATTTCATCAGAATAATACCTAAGCATGCCATTTCAATAGATCCCTTCTCATGGTAAAATATCTACAACATTTACAAATCTGCATACATAGAATGTTCCATTGCCATGACTATCCACACTATCTAATGCCTCTACGATTACCCACAATTCAATTAGACATGGCCCAGATTAGAAGAGTGTGGTATTACTCTAGCTATTCTGGTTGGTCATAAAAGATCAAGCAGTATTAGAATTTTGAAAAAATCTCACAGAAGATAAAGGCAAAAGCAGTATTGCCCAAGGAATGTAGATTCAAGTTATAGCCACTTTATATATTTGGGTCTTTTTTCTCTTTGTTACATGTATTTAAATGTTGATTTAATTTAATTTAGTTTAATTCAATTCAATTAATTTACAGTATGTGTATCCTTTCATTCTAGCAAACAGATACCATTTTATTACATATATGCATTACTCCTGCCTACTAAAAAAAAACCAGTCCATCTTTTGAGTTCAATGAGATTTCATATGCCTAGGTATCAATATGGAGAACTAGCACATTAATTTGACAGTATCTGCTGAATGAAACAAGAATAACCTGTTATTAAGACAACTGTTACTTATTTCTAAATAGTGAGCTTATAGAAAATTTGCAGTGAAGATAAAGGGACAGTGTATGTTAAACAAAATATGAAATAATATCTAGATGCAGGCAGGGAAAACTTTTTTTTTCTTTTACTAGTAAAAGAAAAAGAAGCAGATATTCTTTGGAAGAAATTGTCCTCATTAATTCCAAGCTGGCCAATGCTGATATGTGGTAGAAGACAGAGAAGCAACGAGAACTCGATGAAACAAAAGGAAACTGTACAGTGCATTTTTAGACTGTAGGAAAGAAATTAATTATGTCCTTGCAATGGCCAAAAGAAGATTTGGATAAGCAGAAAAATAAATTAGTCCTTTGGACAGTGATAGAATTACAAGAATGACCAGAAAGAAATTTCAGGGAATTTATTGAAAAACCAAGCTAAAGGAAAAAGAAAAAGAGGAAACATAAATTTGTGTTCCAAATCAGCTAGCCCATGCTGCTCTGAACACAGCTGCTATAAAACAACTGTATGTTCAGGTGAGGGTGGTATAAGATATACCATGGCTATGCTAAAACTGTTCAGAGTGATATAAATGCAAACCAAGTAGAAACCAAAAGAAAAATTAACATGGACTTAGAATGCTCCAAGACCAATCATCCTTTGGACTCATTTTGGCAACAGGTACTCATCCACCTTCTTCTCTCCATGCCTATCTGTCCCTGTCTCTCAAATCAACGTCCATTTCTATAGTGAAGAAAGTGAAACAATTATCTGCAAGAACTTTCCATAGGCCTGTAATGAAAGGTTTGTTTGAGTTATGTAGAATTTAATGAAACATGGTCCTTTTAAAATACACAAGAGAACATGAACAAAATTTAAGACCAATGTAGGCTTGATTTCAGAAACCAAAACTTCCAAAAGTGTGAAATTATGTCCTGCCCACTTCCCTTAAATTGTTGTAGATGACAATTAGTAATCAGAATAGATGTAGCCATTTGACTCTACACCGAGACTGTATATTTGAAGACAAACAGAATGGCTTTTGCTGTCAACAACTGTAATTGCAGTCACTGGTTGATTAGTCAAGTGACCACTGCTTTCCTCTATCATCTGCAATCCCCTTAGAAAAAAATGTGACTGACAGTATTCTTATCAGCTTGTCGGACAACACTAAAGTGCATCATACTCAAATTCTTTCTTTCTACACAGTGTCAGGAAGTAACTTTCAGTGTTTCTACTCTGGCAGTGATGTTCTTGTCATAGCAATACCAACCTTCTTTGCTGTCCCCTTTCCACATAATCCTGAACAGGCCTACAATTCTTGTGTAATCTCATAGACTCTAATACTTCATATAGGTAACAGTACTCTACTTTCACTGCAGTGGCTTGTTCTAAATTTTTCAAGGCACATAATATTCAGAATGTGGTTACGAGCATACTGCTTTTGACATTTTCATGACATATTGATTATAGATATTATATAAAACCTTGTTGCAGCACCTTCTAGTAAAGCATATGGCAATGGTTTGTGTTTCATGAAGCATATTAAATTTATTTTCATGTATTACTATATCCATATATTTCATTTATGGACAAGCTTGATACATAAATCTCCTCTTTAAAAAAAACTGGTAATGGCATGGGCAGAAATCAACAAAAACATGTTGTTCCAAGCTCCAATAACTGAGGTATGACCAAATATCCATAGCACATGTTATGTTTAATATCTATGATATAAACATATCTCAAGGTTTACATACTATATACTGTAGTTTGTGTACTCTTATATAGAGCTACAGACACCCACTATTTATAGCTTATTTATTTACATTTCCAAGATTTTGATAAAATATGTTCTCCAAATCTTGTACATTTAAAGCATAAAAATAACAGTATAAAATCTAAAGCATAAACCCACAACAATAGGCACCAAAGGTATTTCCTTGCCAAAACTGAGCACATTAATGCTATTATCTTATAGAATTTATAGCATTTTCATATTCAAAGGAGAAAAGATAATTTGGATCAAGCATGAGTGTATAAGCAAGTCCAGTTGGCATCTAGAAAATATATTTTCACAGGACTGTGCTGCAGCTGTAGAGCAAAGATGCAGCTGCTGTAGAGGTTCAGAGAAAAGATGCAGCTGCTTTAAGAAATTGTCATGATTTATGAGTATTCCAACATGCTGACGTGCTTTTTCTTTGAATTAGAATCTTTTGCTTCTTTAATCCTACAACTATATAAAATCAATATATAAACGCCAATAAAATAATATTTCAGAATGATGTAGTTTTTAAAATACTGTTAAGGTTTGTCATTTTTATAAGTTGTTGGCTAATTAGACATAATTATTTAGAAAAAATACAAATGACCATTTCTTTTATAATTTTAAGTTATTTGTGCATGATTGTCACAAGAATGGAATACTGGTTCAGCAGACTGATGATTTATGTATGGCCAGTCCTAGTTTTATATAAAAAAAACAGTGGATTTTGATGTAAAAGCCTTGTTTTTAAAATTCTAAAATGCATCTTCCAAATTTCAGTATAACAGAATAATAGAGTTGTAAGGGATCTTGGTGGTCTTCTAGTCCAACCCCCAGCTGAAGAGGAAACCCTATACCATTTCAGACAAATTTGTCAAATGTCTTCTTAAAAACTTCCAGCGTTGAAGCATTCACAACTTCTGGAGGCAAGTTGTTTCACTGATTAATTGTTCTAATAGTCAGGAAATTTCTCCTTAGTTCTAGGTTGCTTCTCTCCTTGATTAGTTTCCATCCATTGCTTCTTGTTGTGCATTCAAGTTCTTTGGAGAATAATTTAACTCCCTCTTCTTTGTGGCAACCCCTGAGATATTGGAACACTACTATGTCACAGAGGGAGAGGGAAAAGAAGGACAGTATCTCCAAGAGTAAGAGACTAATGCTTTTTAAGTCAGTTTTGCAGCAATCAATATAAATAGGATCTAACTTCACATATCCTTTGCTTTGATGTTCAAGAGACTGAATAATCATCTCTCTCATGGCAGGCTAAGCATATAGGAGTAGGAATAGAATCTTACTGCTGTACAACTCATGAAGGAGTAAAATATTCCTGGGAGCCAGTTTGGTAAAGGCACCATGCTAGAAACTAGTATACTGTGAATTCTAGTGCTGCCTTAGGCATGAAATCAGCTGGGTCACTTTGGTATGTGTGTGTATCCCCATGAAAAATGTTAGCAAGGAGAAAAAATTTAGTCTTTTTCTTTGCTATATCAGACTTTTAAAATTTTACATTGTTTTTAAATGGACCAGTGAAAAATGGCTTCTGAGAGCTAAAATTTTAGTGGAACAGTCTATATTATCCTCAATATCAGGATAAAAAGATCAAACTCCATCAAATTGACTTTTGATTCCTAGTGATTACATGTTCATGTCTATAAATTGTTCTTGGCAGTAATACAGGCATCAACTTGCCTTATTTCTAAGTACCGGTATTTACTTAAGTTCTCAATCCAGTCTGCAATCCTGTATTTTCTCGATTCAATCCTGAATACTATTTTTCAAGTTCAACTAGCATTGATTAGGTGCTACTACCAGCTTTAGGTCAAGATACTATATATTGTCCCTTTAATTCCATTCCATTTTGTTGTAAAACAGGCCTGGCTTATTCAGTTTCATAAGACGTAACAATTTAATAGTTAACTTAGTTGTGGAGAGAATTTTGGGAAAAGAAAAATGACTGCTGACCAGCTCAGATACCTTTTACCTACAACAGAGTGAGAAAGAAGCCAACAATGCTTATGGATATTTACTTTAGCTGGGCTTGCAGTTTAAATCTGCCATGATCATGCTCAAAGCACACTACATTTACTTACCTTGGAGTAAGTCTCTATAGGATTAAAGACTTAATTATCACTTATAATAGCTGCTAAATTTCTGGGTCTGAAACATAATAGAAGCCTTTTTAAAAGTTTTAAGATAACAAATACAATTGTTTCAATTAAAATAAGTTTCTGAATTAGTTTTATTGATTGCAATTTCTTTCCTATTTTATTTTACACTTTGCATTTGCTTTTGATTTAAAAGACCATTTAGATAGGGTGGATAATCATTCATAACAATATGTTCAAACACAACAGTTTCCATATAAACTGGCCTTAAACTGATCCAATAATTTCTCCAGAAGCTTGAGGGCATTGCTAAGCTACATCACAGAAATCTGAAGAGAAAACCATTACGGCTATCTCCTGTTTAGTTTTTTTAATTAATGGAAAGCAGGAACGAACCTCTCAGATCTAAAAATATATAATGTCCCTCTGGAAAGCATAGGCTCGGTGGTTATAGGCATTTTGAACTGAGGTCATTCCTGTGCATGACTGGTCCGTCCAACTCTGCCTCTTACTTCGCTTTTACTGTTCCATCAATGAAAAAGCTTTGGGCCAGCACCAGCACCATCCTTTATCCCCCCCCCACTGCTTCCTGCAGTACAACTGCCTCATTTCTTTCACGCGCGGAAGAGAGGACATCCAAGAAGTAAACAAAAAAAAGCGAACCATGTCGTCTCTTTAATCGTTTATCCCCACGGGAACACCATCCAAGTCACCTCTTGGGAGCGCTTCAACTTTTGAAGAAAGCAGAATTTCCGTCTTACTACCTCTACATGAACGGAGGCGCTCTGGCGCTCCGTCCTCACCTGGGACATCCCTACTGCCGCCTTGCACAACAGCAGGGATCCCCCTCCAGCCCATCCACCAGCCTCCGTGCCTGCATCCCTGGCGTCGGGCGGACGCGGACCGGAATGCTCGGAACCAGCACGGCCGAGTGGTGGTCGGCGGGAATCTCGCGAAAGGATTGCCCTCCGACGACCCTTTTCTTTTACTCTGACGCAAATCCCACCGCGCTGCCTTGAGGCAAGGCGGGAGCTGGGCTGCAGTCCCTTGCAGCCTCTCCAGGAAGGGGCCAGAGACTTTCCCTCGCCCGCTCAGCCCTTCCAATGCGCGCTTAAGCCGGCGCGCAGGCGGCTGCCTCCAAAGGGCTTTAGTCCCCCAGCCCGGGCGCTCACAGACCAATGCCCCGAACCCCTCTGCACGCCTTACTAGGAAGGCCGTTAGGACGCCCCCGCCCCCCCAACGCGCACACACACACATAACAAGAAAAGACGGCAACATCCGGGTGCTTGCAGGAAGGCCTTGGACCGCGCATGCTCCGCCTCGGCCGCTTCTGCTTTGCCACTACCAGCAGTTTAAGGAGACAACAGCGATAGCTACCACAGGGCTGGTGGGGAAGGAGGAAGACGGTGTTGTGCCGCCGCCGCCGCTTCACGGTGGGGTCGCCTTTTTGTGTTGTCAGGCAAGGAGGAAGAGGCGGCAGCAACAGCAGCAGCTGCCGGCATAGCCTTTGCAGGAGGATGGTTGTGGGGGCGTGTGACAGCCGGCGGCACCAAAGTCCCCGCGAAGCGCCGCTGGCGACACTCCCGGACCAGGAGTCACGCTGAGGGGCAGTGTTGCCGGCGAGGCAGGACGGGCGGGCGGACGGACGGACAGACAGCCAGCGCGCGCAATCACCGGGCGGCGGGAATTTGCAGCTGTGCCGGGGAGAGAAACTGTGGTGGGCACCCGGCGAGATGATGGGCAGCCGCTTCTACTCCCCTTAAGGGAAAAAGGGGTGGGAAGTTGAGGCGGTCGTTGCTGTCACTTCTGGGCTCGCAGCCGCACGAGGAGGAGGAGAAGGAGGAAGGAGGGAGGGGACGGGCAGAGGCAGGCTCGGGCTCCCCTCGCCGCGCAGCAGTAGTAGCAAAGAGCGGGAGGGGTGGGTGAGGAGAATCGGTGCAAAAAAGGGCCGGGGATTAGGGTTTGAACCGGAAAGGAGGCGCAGGCAAAGGGCAGCCTGCGAAAGGCGGTCGGAGCGGCCTTCCCGGAGCCTAGAGGGCGCCCTGAGTGGGAGTCGGGGCAGAGCCGTCTGCCAGAGGGCGAGCTGCTCGCCTGAGTGTGCGTGTAAGCGCGCTGGCGTGGCGAGCAGCAGAAAGGAGCCGCCGCGCTACTACGTTAATCTCGCCGCTAGATTTATTTACTTCGTGCGCTCCTTCCTTCCTTTCTCTTCCTGTTCGGTGCTTTCCTCTTCCTTGGTCAGGTCCACTCCCTCCCTCAGCCGATAAGGGTGACTGCTCTGCCCCTTCGTCCGCGCCTGCCTCGAGCAACCCCCTTTCCCCTCGCGTCTGCTTTCCCGCCCGCCCTGCGCCCAGACCGAAGGTGGGAGATAATGGTTGGATGAAGGCAAAGCCGAAGGGGAAAGCAGAGACTTCGACGCGCGCCCTTCCTTTTGCTTCCCCCTCCCTTTGCAGCGGGACCCCTCGCTCTGCCCGCCTGCTTCTTCCTCCCTTCCTCCGCTCGTCTGGATGAGGTGTGTGGTCGGGCGGGAGTAGGAGCCACGGCAAGAGGGGGGTGGAGAGGGGGAGGAGGAGGAGGGGGAGGAAGAAGAAAAGGGTGCGCCGCCGGAGAGACCATGAGGAAATTTAACATCAGAAAGGTGTTGGACGGCCTGGCGGGCTCGTCGTCCTCCTCTTCAGCTTCCTCCTCCTCGCAGCAGCAGCAGTCTGCCACCCGGGAGAACGACATCCAGGAGACCCTCCAGTCAGAGCACTTCCAGCTCTGCAAGGTGAATGCTGCAGCCGGTTGGGAAGAAGAAGTGGGGGGGGGGGAAGAGAGAGAAGCAGAGGATGATGTAGCCATGATGGGTTCTGCAGACTCTGGACTCCCGATGCTTTTAAAGCTGTCAGTTTAATTTTTTTTTTAAATTTGTGGGTGGGGGAAGAAGAGCAACCGCGAGGATGACGTTATGAGGGACCCTCAGCTTTTATTGACGAGCATCTTTCCCTGATGGCTATTTATCACTTGAATTTTAAGCCGCAGATATGTACATGTATATATCTAAGATGCTTGGAGGGAAGCCTCTAAATGTGTGCTTCGCTGTTGAACACAATTAAAATGCCACTCTGATGCGATCAGAGGACAGAGTACTAAAGGCTCTGCATTACCAGCAACACGGGGATTTTAACAGGCTTCAGTAAATGTGGTTCTCTAAATATAGAGGCAATATTTCTTCAATTTGGGAATGGAGGAAGAAGTAATACTAATAGGAAGAGATATTACTTCTCAGATGGGATGCAGTAAATGCAGTTGGAGTCTAAATTCCAAAACGGTGATGCAGCAGATTAATTCACCAGCTGTGCCAAATTGAAACACAAAAGGAAGTGGATGTTCATCTCCACCTTTAGACACCTGTGGCCTAAACTGCTGTAGTTTGGCTTGTAGATTGAATAATTGAATACTTTATCTAAATAATGGGTTAGGATTGATCCTTAAGATACAAAACATTTTGATTGTACCTGCCTGTGCTGTTTGCTCATTACCCCACACACAATGAGGTTAAGTACATCTCTAGTTGTTAAAAATAAAAAGGAGGAGTATTGGTGGCCATTGTAATGTATTAAATGCAGAAGTGTCTGTGTGTTTTTAAAAAAACTTCTGTATAATTTAAGGCCTTTAGAGAAATAGAGATAGCTCTCCAAGAGCTGCCTTAATAATTTGTGAACACTTAATTTACAGGAATGGCTGCATCATCAAATTTTTCTGTCTCAGATTATAATGCAGTTTAATTTTTGCAAGAGTTTCTAAAATGTAGTAAAGTGAGAAGTGAATGATAAACTTATGAGTATTTAAGCAAAGGCTTCATTTTGTTATCCCTATGTTCAATAAGATTCAAATGCATTCTAATCTATTTCCCCCCCCCAGTTAAAAAAAATCTTTTGTACACAAAATGAAGTCATTTCTTCCTAAAACGTTGGCTTTCTATTTTTCTTTGGTTGCCTGAATCGCCATTGCTTCACTACCTTGACTTGACAGACTGTACGCCATGGTTTCCCCTATCAGCCTTCAGCCTTGGCTTTTGATCCTGTTCAGAAGATACTTGCTATTGGAACACAAACTGGCGCTTTAAGGCTGTATCCTTTTGTTATGTTTTTAAAAGAAAATACTTAAGAAGGCTGCCCTTGTGTTCTATTTAATCTTGGAGTTACTGTGACAAAGCACTCTGCAAATCAGGTATGCATTTGAATGGGGGAGACAAAAAAGTTGTTTCTTTGCATTTACTTCTGCATGTGTGATGTAAGTCTTCCAGTATTGGAAGTATAAGACATCCTGGAAAACATGTTGGTTATTTTTATTGTTACGAGTTGATAACTTTTATTGATTATAAAGCAGAGTCATTATTTTCCATGTTGTAAACTAAAAACCTGAATTAGGATTGTTGGGGAGCTTTGTCTTGTAACCTAGTACCTTAAAACATGAATTAGAAATGTACCACTGGATTCTGTTATTTAAAATGTTTTGATAAGTAAAATGTTTTTGTTGTTGTTTAATGGTAAATGAAGTAGTTTTGTATGGCTTTCAAGTTTAGAACATGATAGAGTTTAAGATTATTTCATAACTCAATTAGAGAGAACCAAAATTGAGCCAATATATGGTTTTGTTGGTAGCAGTGATAACATTTAATGTTTATTAATAGATAAGGAATGGATGTATATTAAGCACTAACAATATATTCTCTTTTGGAAAAACTTTTGAGATATAAAGGAATTGTTGGCTTGTGTAGATGATCTAGGTACATAGTTAATAAGTGATGGTGTTTTTTTTAATAGAAGTTTAAGGTAAACAAAAGCAATTCATTTGGGAATTGACTAAAGAAACAGTAACTGCTTCTGTATTCTTGCCAAGAAAATTGCATGGACCTATCTATGAAGTTACCAAGAGACTTTACCTTTTAATGACCTCTTCTGCTGTGGCAACATCTTAAATTACAAAAACTATTGTAATTTATTAAAATGTGTTACAATTTTAATTTAATTAAAATGTTAATGCTGATTTTATTAAGATACCCATCTTATTTTTAAAAATCTAATGATGGTAGGGGATGGAAGTATTGGTCTTTTTATCAATTACAACAAAAAGTACTTGCAGTGAAGTGTTAATATAATCAAAGAACTAAAAGAAAGGTTGGATGCAATCTGTGCCTTCAGTACTTAATGTTTTTCTGTTTACAAACTAAACATCTTTCTGTCTGCATTATACATGGCAATTCCTTCCCAACTCTAGCAGTTGTTTAAAGAGAAGAATACGTGCTTCTAATTTGTTGGACTATAAAGTATGGCTCTTTAGAAAAATACTGAACATTTGAAATTGGTTTCCATATATTGACCTGCCCTCGTTGAGAGTAGAGCAGTTGTGGAGGCTTACATTCCCTGTGGAGTAAAATGTAACCCCTTGATGAAAGATTCTTTTCTTGACACTGCTAATACATTAGAAACAAGTGAAAGATGCATAGGAGCCAGTGTAAATCATTTGTTGAAGAAATTATAGCAAAATAACCAGTTGGATAAGAGCTGAACCATTGCATTCTGGAACACAATTTTATGTTGAAAGTTTTCAAATATGGAGACATTGGATAAAACTAAATTAGAAGACTAGAAAGCGTCATTGATATCAATGGGTATGCGCAGTTTTAATAGTTGTGCCTATGCTACCCATGCTGCAAGTAAGAATTGAAAAATATAAAATAGCTACACTAATTGTAGAAAAATAGTTTTTAATCCTGGGACAAGTAGCTTGGCATGCTTTTCAAATCTTCCTATATAACAAATAGTAGAATTAAGATTATTAGTGTGGTTTTCTATCTTTTACCATGTTCTCTAGCCCCTTAATTGCAGCATATTTGCAGAATTGGAATGTGATAATTAGATGGCTTGTAATTTGTAGTAAGATATAGTTAAGTCAGAAAAAATCCTGGATTTGGAATGATAAGGTTGTGTGTTTGTTTTTTTTACTTCCCCTGTGCAAAAAAAAAGGCATGGAGATACCTTAATACAGGGGTTCTCAACCTTGGCAACTTTAAGACTTGTGGACGGGAGTTGAAGTCCACAAGTCTTAAAGTTGCCAAGGTTGAGAACCCCTGCCTTAATAGGTGGTTGAAGTGTAGGAATAGGGTTTTGTACTTGTCAATCACACATAGATGCTAAAGGAGACTACTGCCCTATATTTCAGATTCCTAGAATACGTACTTATTGAGACCAGTGGCACCATAAATAGCAATTTCTGGAAAGGTTTGCTGCATAAACACAGCTTGCTTCGTTCACTATGGAAACTACAGTGAAATTTCTAAATTTTATACACTGCTGAAAGCTTTTTTCTAGTTTCTTTTAAATATTTAGTAAAATGTACAGTGAAACCTACTTTTACTGTTCTGTGTATAAATGTTTATCCATTCCTCTTAAACAAATTTTTAGTTTTATCAACCTTCATCAGACTAGTCAACTTCATCTCTATTTTAAAGATTCTGTGTATACAATTATATTAATAATATGTATACAATTATATTGTTGTTTCCTTGTTCCTTAAGTAACTGCTTCTTTACATGAAAAAGAGGTTTCAAATCTGGCTCTTTTAAGTGTCCTGGTATTACTGCGTTCAAAAAACTGTACCCAGCAATATACATAGAAGTAGTCCTTGACTTACAATCACAATTAAGCCCAATTCAATTTCTGTTGCTAAACAAGATAATTGTTAAGTGAGTTTTGCCCCATTTTATGACCTTTCTTGCCACAGTAGTTAAGTTAACCCCTGCAGTTGTTAATTTAGTAATGAAGTTGTTAAGTCACAAAGGTACTTTTTCAAAAGGCAACTGGACTTTGTTTTTTCCGTAAAGAAGACGTTTCACTTCTCATCTAAGAAGCTTCATCAATTCTGATTGGATGGAGGGGAGGATGGACAGATTAGTTCTGAGGTTGTTAAGTGAATCTGGCTTCTCTATGGACTTAGCTTGTCAGAAGATGATCACATGGTCCTGGGACACTGTGGCCATTGAAAGACATTTTATTAAGAGGTACATGATTTTATGAACTTAGTGCCCTTCATTAGATGCTACAGAGTGGCTAGGTTCTCAAAGTACAGCAATCGGGCAACTTCAACTGCCCCACCATTTCAAACACATGGAACCACCATAGCTGGAATATTGGGCTTTGTAGACCCTGCAAATCTAGCTATTCCACTGCATCTAATTAAGCAAGCTTAGTTCCCATGCTTTTTAACAAGATTTATTAGTTGAAATTTTATTAGTTCTTCTGATTTTTGGATACCATAGACTAGCTGTCATTCAGCTCTCTTTCTACATTTCTATTTGTTTTAGTAATTCTTTATTATTACAGTATATTTTCAAAAGATTTCTTTTCTATAGCTATTCATTTTCAAGCAGTGGTCGATAACAATGTCCCTCCTGTCAAGATTAATATTCTCATAAGCCCCCTATAAGTTGCAGCCTGGTAACTTCTTGAGTTTTCCTCCTCTGAACAGTTGATCAATTTGAATCAGTTGACTTAGGGATTGGCAAGTAATGCCACAGGAATGTTTCAGGTGGGATCTGCAAAAATGTAACCTTAATAAATTAAAATCTTGCACGATTTCAAAAACCCATAAGTTATTTTTAATTTCTGATGACCCATAGCATTGAACGATATCTCACAGTAGAATCTTAACTAGGAGAATTGTATCTTACTTTAGAGAGATATAATTGGTATAATTGTTAAGGCATAAGGCTAGAAACCGGGAGATTGTGAGTTCTAATCCTACACTTGGGCACAAAACCAGCTGAATGATCTTGGGCCAGTCACTTTTTTTCAGCCCTAGGAAGAAGGCAATGGCAAACCATTTCTTAAAAAAAAAAAAACTTGCCAAGAAAACTGCAGGGAGTAGTCCAGGCAGTCTTAGAGAATTAGATCTGATTGAACAACAACAACAAAAAGAACTATTTTGAAACCACTGGAGTGACTGAGTCAGATTCATCCAGAATTCAGATTCTGTTTTTGCTTAATTCTTAAATGTACTGAGGGGTTTGTTTCTATTAGCACTCCAGATTTTTCAAACTGTAGAAAAATAAAATTATGATGCATCTATTGACTTAAAAGAACTAACAAATCTCACAAAATACACAAAACATACTTTTGATAGTTATCTATTATCATAAGCATAAAACAATATATTTGGGGAATTCAGTTTTATAAATTAGATAATGCCATGTACTGTTAGTTGGGCATATGATTTCTTTATTTTATTTAAAAATTTAAATAAGATAAATTTAAAAATTCACTGTACATTTTTCAAAATGATATTTCAGTCATAAAAAGAGAAGCAAATTCATAACGGACACAAATAGAATCAGTAGTGCTATTGCACAAAGAGGTCTACATCATTCTAGAAAGTTGTCCATTTTTAATTTGTCTCTAATGTCCATATGTATCTAAATTTTGGAGTTTATTCAGTTAATTCTAAAAACCATTCACTCATATGCAGAATCTTGGCTTTAAATTTCTAACTAAACATTTCAAGTTTTGCGTTTACAGTTTACAGTTCATCTTCTTTGTTAACTCCTGTTATAACATTATTTGTGTAAAGCCTCTAATAGAGTATATTTTATAATTGTTAGGAATATTAGATATTAGATATTTCATCTGCAGTTTCCTGCATACTTAAGCTTCATGAATATATCCCAGGACTTTTATTGTCTTGTTAGTTACTTGCAAAAGTTTCAGTTCTGTTTCTCAACTGAAGCTTGATTGCTTCATCCATAGAACTTTCAGTAGAAATCTAGTGAACTTCAAAACAAGTATGACTTGCAGTGCTGCTTATAAAGACTATATTGTATCCCAAGATCTAAGATAAAATTTTGTTCTGTTGGTTGATAGTTACTGAGAAAATAATTCTTTTTTCATGACTGACCAAATATTATTTATTACTGGTAGCAGGATAAATAAAATTATTTAATAAAAGAAGTAGATGTGAGCATTATCTTGTTAATAAGATAGGCTAAAGCATTTGAAAATAGATTTATAAACCTTTATTATGACCAAATTACTTGTGTGATCAATTCTGAAATTACATATTTTGTATACAATGTTATGAACATACACTAATCGCTTAATAAAACTGTTTATTGTGAACTACTTTTCCTTCTTTGAAAGTCCGATGAAAGATTTCATAGATGCTTATAAAATCATAAGTTTTGCCTTATCTGGTAGAACTTA
This sequence comes from Bothrops alternatus, assembly GCA_034064705.1. Lineage (NCBI taxonomy): Eukaryota > Metazoa > Chordata > Lepidosauria > Squamata > Viperidae > Bothrops > Bothrops alternatus. Next base: position 4,171,112 of record JARGCV010000023.1, read on the forward strand.
ATAAAAAAGATGATAATATTCTATACAGTGTTTCTCAACCTTGACAATTTTAAGGCATGTGGACTTCAACTCCCAGAATTCCACAGCCAGCAATGCTGGCTGTGGAATTCTGGGAGCTGAAGTCCACATGCCTTAAAATTGTCAAGGTTGAGAAACACTGTTCTAGGAGCAAACAGAATAGCTGTTTCAAATGTTGATATAAAAATAAACCCAAGAGTTTATTTCAGGATTGTAAGAGTAAATACTGGGCTGGTGAGCTTATAATGTTAAGGTAGTGAAGCAAAAGTTGATAGTGAAACAGAAGAAGACTACTTAGGCTTATCTGAAAAGTTAACGCTCTTTTCAAACTAACTTTACTACATGTCAAATAGAGATCATGTGAGTTTATAGGTATGATGCATATGTACTAAGGTGTGAATTATAGTTCTGTCAGCTAACGCAGTGTTTGTGCATGATTAATTGTGCTTCGCATACACGCTGATTCTGCTGAGGTTATATAAATTTAAAGGTTACTAACACAGGTGCTCAGTTGTTCATTATGTAGGCATTTTTTAGGTGCTTCAAGCTGGCATTGGTCTGCTTTGGTGTCCATGTATACCTGATATGCATATTTTAGGGTTCTTTATGCAAATAAAAAATGTCAATAGGCCTTTTATTGCAGTTTCCCCAATTTGCAAAGAACAACACAACTGCTTTTCCTAGGCTTGGGTCCTGGTAGGTAGTTTGGAAAAAAAAACATGTCCCATCTGTTGCTTGATCTTGCTAAGGAAGCAAGATGTCAGTTCCTACAAAAAAAATATTGAACCAGATTTTAAAAAAAAAAAATCAAAACTTTATTGGAAAAATGTGTTGAAACTGTGTTAGTTGGTACACTGTCTTCAAGAGATTATTGAAAATATCTCTGGTGTGTTTGTGGGCAGGTTCTTTAAATGACAGATTTCACTCAAAAGAGATTTTCCAGTGGGTGGGAGCAGAGGTATGCTGCTTGATTCCTCAATAACATTTTTTGCAACTTGGTTGAAAGTAGCACTCAGGATGGGTTAGATGTATAACAAGGAAATATCAATTCATATTTCGTTCTCATTGCTTCTAATGGCCATAACATTCTAAACCTTTCAATTTGTAAGAGTGGACTAAAGAATATTTACAACAGTTTTGAATTTTGCTGAATGAGAACACAATATTTTGAATGAGATATTTTTTTCTTAGCTCAAGCCAAAGTAAGTTTTCCTTCATGCACACCTCTACAGTACACTATGAAGGATTGAAATTGAGTATTCTACTAATGATGTAGTTAGTGGCCTTCCATATGCATGCTTTGTGAAATAATTTGACATGCATTTTGTGTAAAGTTCAGTTATATGAAGGCTGTAGTTGCGACCACATTGTTCAAGGTTTATAGGGCAATGGATGCTTATTAATTTAACTTAAAATATGAAACTTGATTTAAGTCATTTTGGTAATGTCATCTAAGATTTAAAAAATTGACTAAGTTCATGTGCTATACTAAACCATTACAATTTTGTCAGATGTGGCTTATTCAACAAGTCATGGTTAAAAAATTAAGGCAAAGTATGCTGTGTGATTTCAGCTATAAGCTTAAATGCTGTTACCGTAATTAAATGCTATCATTGTAATGAGTTTTTGAACTTTAGTATTTCTTTATAGAAATTAATTGAAGATCTCATTAATACATTTTGATTGGAGTTAAGCATCCATTATTACTCTTGGTCATGTATTCAGACAGAAGCTTAAACTGGATTTGGCATTTTTATCCACCCATTTTGAGTCCTTCCCAAGGACCTGGAATAGGCAGATGTTGTTTGGTGGTGTTTAAGATATCCTTGCAGGACACAAGTCAGTGATGGAGAACCTTTTAGAGATCACCGCCCACCGCCCCCGCTCCGGCTCCCATCCTACCTGCTCCGCCCCCACCCGCCCTCTGCTCCGCCCACCCACAGGGCCACGCACCACCTCGATGGCTCGCCGCAGATCACCTAGGCAGGCCTGCAGTGCCATGGCAGCCATGCCCTTCGCCCACACCCCGCAGCATCATCTGCATGCTATGGGGCATGAGGGCAGAGTCTTGTCCCTGCTGCCCGACTATGTCCTTGGCTGCGCTGCTCTGTGCGGGCCAAACCCAGGGGCGACTCTCTTCCATGGGGGCTGCTGGTGAGGGGGCCATGGAGGGAGGTGGGGCTGGGGCGACGGCACGCATGCCCACAGAGAGGGCTCTGAGTGCTGCCTCTGGCACGCGTGCCATAGGTTCGCCACTACTGACATAAGTGGTTCCAAGCAAAGCTGCATTTTGCAATTGATTGATGATGATTTTATCATCGCCAGTGATGTTTGCATGGTGCTCCAGATGCTCTAGGATTTCACTCAAGGTGCCCATTACTATTGATACTGTCTTTGCTTTCTTTTGGCACAGTGATTCTGTTTGCAGATCTTTGTATTTTGTTACTTTCTATAGTTCTTTCTCTTCTATTCTGCTGTAATGTCACATCCATTATCCAGATTTTTTTTGTCTTTCTTATCAACAGTTGTTAAATCTGATTTAACAACTGATTTAAGTTATTGATCATGATTACCACTATTACTTGTATGTACACTAAGAGCTTATGTACCGGAAACAAATTCCTTGTGTGTCCAACCACACTTGGCCAATGAAGAATTCTATTCTATTCTATTCTATCTAGCGTGTTATGAGACAGGTATTTGTCTGTATGAATTCTAAAATCCCAGAGTACTTTAGCTTCTTCATTTTCTATTACTTTGTCTACTTTGTGATTCCGCCCATTCTTGCTTGCAGGAAAATGGTATTTCTTGCAGATATTCCAGTGCATCGTTGTTGCTAGTTTGTCATGCCCTTTTTTTGTAATTTGTGCTATTTTCTTGCGGTGACTAAATAGGTGGTCCACTGTTTCATCAGCTTCTCTGCAAAGGCAGTGTTTGATGTATTTTGCTGCTTTCTCAATCCTGGCTTTGTATGCATTTGTTCTTAAAGCTTGGGCTTGTGCAGCCAGAATTAGCCTGTCTGTCTCTAATTTCAGCTTTCCTGCTCTCAGCTATTGCCAGGTTTTGTTGTTATCTGCTTTGCCTGCTATTTTTTATGTACTGGCCATGTAATATTTTGCCTTGCCTGGTATCTCTTTTCTATTGTTCATTTAGCCTGTCTTGTAGGCCAGCTTGGTCTTTCCAGTACTCAATAAGCCTTTGTGGTATACTACCTTTGGTGCATCTTCTTCACTGTCCTTCAGATATTCTTCCAATGCCCTTTTTTCTTCCTCAGCTATCTATTGCACTTGCAATATTCCACACCCACCCATTTTCCTTGGTAAGTAGCTTCTGTAAACATTACCGTGTGGATTTAGGGCATGATTTATTGTCATTCTTTTTCTGGTCCAAGGTTTTTTACTTCTTTTTGAGTACAGTCCACTATTTCAGCTGTGAATCTAATGATTGAATTTCCCAGATATGAACTACCCTGAGGGTATTTCTGTAATATTCACTACATTCACCATTATATGAAATCTAGTAATTATTTCATCACTATTAACAATGTTTTCAAAATGCTTGCAGAAACTTGACAGTATATCTTTGACACTCCATTAGGATTGTGAGAGATAATTTGTTCAAAAAGAAAAAGTGACTTGGAACTCATATGAGTATGTATTTAACACCTGTTGGGAACACCTTAAACAAATTGGTCTTTTCCTAGAATTGCTTGTTGACTATGAAAACCACCCATGCAAGCCCCAGTAAAACTGCAGCTACTTTAAAGCATTTGTGAGAGGTGATATAGGAACATCCGTGCAAGCTTTAAATCACTCATTGACCTTCAAATCCAGACTCACATGCAGCTATATTTTTCTATTTCTTTATACTTTGCTCCTTTATTAAAAATAAATGGAGGTCCTTCTTAAAGCTCCAGAAACCTAAGAATGCTTTCTACTAAAATGGAGATAAACATTTTGGCTTTGGCAGATCTTTTGATTAAAAGCTTCTATATTTTCTATAATTCCAGGTTTTGCGATTTTTAAGTTCATTGCTCCAAGCTCTTGTTTATTCTTTAGTCACCGTCTTTGCCATTTTAGCAATTTTTACTGCACATTGTTCTCCCTTGAATATTCACTGCTCTGAGAGGAAAGTAATGTCATGCACATTTCTGGAAGTTCATCCAGGCATATATAAACATTGAGTTCCCAGTATGAGTCAGGACATTCAGAAGATGTAAAAAATATTGCTTTGTGTTGTATGGGTCAGACAAATGCCAACTTCTCCTACAGTGGGTTCCAGCTATGGGAACTTCTTGGCTTCACTCCACCAAGTGCTGTGGGCACCAGCTGTCACTAGGCTGTTCTGAAAATCTAATCAGCTGCCAGATTCTGTTGGAGGAGGGGAATTCTGCTTCTTTTCTTGAAAATTGAAGGACTTGACATACTATGTCATAGTATGTCAAGACATAGAATTCTAGCAAATTCTTCCTTTTATTTTGAGGAATTTAGCCACAGAATATTTTAGCTGAATAATTTGAATATTAGTGGGTTTTCTTCGTTGCTGTGCAGTGCTACAGATTTAACAGAAAAAATGTACTTCAGAGTGAGCTGGCGTATGCACATAGCATCAGTCTTAAAGAAGCGGTATCTTTTCCTGAGTGTGTGGCTACCTTGCTAAACTACAGCACAATTCTAGGAAAAGACATAATTGTTTACAGAGTTACAAACAGATATGTTTGCACCTCTGCCTTTTAGCCTTTGAACTCAAAACACTGCACAGTCATACTGGACATACAGAAGGAATTTTTTTTGTATCCTTACGTTATAAAGAATTTCCATATGAGATAGGCCTATATTTTTTTTCTTGCCTTACTGTCTTAAGTTGATTGTTTATTGTGGAATCTCCATGTCTTATACTCTGAATTTGCAGGGAAAGATCACAAGTGATCATCCAGTTTTATGTTTCTTGGATTTTTCCAATACTGTTTCTCTTGACTGATTTGCCTACTCCATTGTAACTCAGTGCGGTAGCTCACTGGAGTGCAAGAGCGTGCGTAGTTAAATGTGCTGTGACGTCTGCACATGTTACACCTCTGCTACATGAGATGTATTGATTGCCAATTTGCTCTGGGTCCAATTCGAGGTGCTGATTATAATTTTTAAAGCTTTACATAGCATGGCCTGAGATATTTGAGGGACCAACTCTTATCAATTATATCTACATTCACTCTGGCAAGAGATCATGTTGTGGGTTCCATTGGCCAGGGAGTGTCATCAGGCAGGGCCTAAAAAGAAAGCCTTTTCTGCGGAGCATCATCTCTGCCAAGGCGAGACTGGGCCCAACCCTGTTGGCCTATCAGAAAGCCTTTAAACATGTTTTTGTCAAGTAGTTTGAGGATTGCATTAGAGTATAGTTTGCTGGATGGCTGTACGACAGTTAAAGGAATGCATTTTCTGTCTGTTTTATTTCAATTTTTGTTTTTATTTTTCATTCCAGTTTTTAATTTTAATTCAAATTGGTTCTTTTGATTTTTTTAAAAAATATTTTGATTATTATGTAAGCTGCCCAGAGTATCTACGGTATATGGGATGGCTGGCTATACAAAGCGAATTAAATAAATGAATAAATATTGTTTTAATGCCACACAATTTATCTGGTGATCAAATACAAATAGCAAAGTATTTAAGTTACAAGATTATTATGAAGCTGTTCTGTGCAATTTATAGTCAGCTTCAAAAGTAATGATAAAAAATGTCCCACATATTGTATGCTGGTTGGTACATTTTTATATCAGAGTTATTACCTGTAAGAAATAATTTACTAGTTTGAATGGAACACTAAGGATTATATACATAAATTCTATGAATAACAGGAGAGTCTGCTACAAACTGTTGGCTTACATTTACTAGCTTTAGAAGTTATCTCTCTTAGCGTCAGCATTTTCTTTTTTGGCTTCTGATTCTCTTTCACAGTAGATATAAGTATACATTTATATTAAGCTTTTACTCTAAGTTTACAACATATTTTTTGTGAACATCAAATCCATATGTCAAAGGTTTTTTTAATCAGCATTAAAATTAATGCCTTTTCTCTAATCAAAGCCATTGATTTTACCAGCTCCATCAACTTTACCATCCATTCTTCTGTTATAGGCAATGTCCATTATTGTGCATATAAAAGTCTTGCTGTTGTTGTCATTTATCAAAACAAATGTTTTGATTTATTAAAAATTGTTCCATGTTTTCCAACTGTTTGTCTGTCCATCAATACCGAAGGAATACTTCTGGGTTTCAATTGTATTTTATTTTATTTTGGCTTTTGTACATGTCCACCAAGCATGATAAAATATCCCCTCCTGTTGCCTACATTTCCAAGATACATTTGAGGTTGGACAATTTTAGACCATTTTTCTGGTGGCAAATACCAGCAATACATCATTTTATAAGAAAATTCTTTTTAACATTATAACACAATGTGAATTTCAACCCTTTCATGCAGATATTCTCCCATTGTTCCATTTGTATATTATACGCAAAATTTTAGTTCATCTTATTGTACATTCTTTCCCTTGTTCATCTTCTATTTTAAATTTTAATAGCAGTTTATACATTTTAGCAATAATATGTTCATCTTTTGTACATAATTCTATTTCAAATTCCTTCTTTTCATGCTTAGTGCTCAAAGTCCTTTTATTTACTTTAATCTTTCTAATAATTGTATCTAGGAAAACCATTGACATATATATCCTTTTGATGTCAAATTCTCTTTTAATTTTATTTTAAAATCTTCTGAAGAGTTCTAATATATCCCTATAAGTTAACCATTATCCTTAGTTATCATGTCTTTTCTGTAATATGCTTCTTATGGTGAAAATCATAAACTTTTTTTCAGACATAACCTAAATATCTATGTGTTCCATTTTCTCAATATAGCATGTCCAATAAAATTATTTTTTGAACTCCGTATTAACTTTGGCTTTCTTATACCATAAATAAGTATGCCACCCAAATCTCAAATCAGGCCCTTCTAGTTCCAATAACCTTCTATTTGTCAATGTCACCCAATCTTTTATCCAAACTAGACAACTTGCGAAATATAATTTTAAATCAGCTAGACTTAAGTCTCTTCTTCCTTTAGCATCTTGTAATACCTTGCACTTAATATTGAATTTTTTTAAAAAAAAATCATAGTTCCGGAATTTTTTACTTGCAACATTAGTTTTTTTTAGCATACATTTATTTTTGCACAATTCTGTATATTTGGTTCACATTCAGTTTGAGGTAGGTCTTCCTAAATTCAGCTGTATTTTTAATAGTATCTAGTTTATTCCTCCTCAGGTTTGTTTAATCAAGCCTGAGCTACCGGTATCAAAAGCTGGCTTCACAAATGACTCTGGAGAGCTTAGTTCTTAAATGTAATTTCCAGGTTTCTAAATTGGATTAGTGTATTGCTGCCCATTGATGAGATTTTTGTGCCTAGCCTTTCCACCTACCATATTCATATTGTAGAGTGTATTGTATGTATATTGCTTCAGCACAAGTGCTGCTTCCAAACAAGGCTTCATTTGCTGGCTTTTCAAAGGAAGAGGCCTCTTGTGGAAGCTCCTGACGTCAGAACTAGCTTTAGGCTACAATTGAGTAGGCACTGACTTAGGGCACCAAAGCTTAGGGGGTGTCAGTACTGCCCCTCCTTCTGAATTGTTTTAAAATTGCAGATCTTTGCATAGGCAGGAGTTGGCACCTCAGCCAATATGACTTAAGGGTACATGAGCCAGACTCCCTGGCATATTTTGCCAAATAGTAGCTAAATCAGTAAGGCTTGCACTGCAGTTTCCTAGTCAAAAAAGCTGGCAATATAACAGTGATTGCCTATTGCCTTATTGAATCTGCAAAACATACTTTGCAGGACCGCAAAGTATACTTACGGGACCGCCTTCTGCCACATACTTCTCTACGACTGGTGAGAACGCACAGGGTCGGCCTCCTCCGGGTCCCGTCAGCGAAACAATGTCGTCTGGCGGGCCCTAGGGGGAGGGCTTTCTTTGTTGTGGCGCCCGCCCTCTGGAACCAACTGCCTCCTGAAGTCCACGTTTCTCCAACTCTCCCGGCCTTCCGGAAAAACCTAAAAACTCATCTTTGCCGGCAAGCCTGGGGATGATTGTAGTTGATTGTTGCATTGAATGTGTGTTTTTTTAAATTGGTTTTTAGATATCTTGTTTGGGTTTTTATATTGTAATTCTCTGTTATATATATGTTGTTAGCCACTCCGAGTCCCCGGAGAGGAGCAGCATACAAACCCAAATAAATGAAATGAAATGAAAATGAAAATAAGATAGTAAAAAAAGGGGGGGCAGGGTTTTGGAAACCTGAATCTTTGACTAAGTTATTAAGATCAACCGCACCCCATGAATTTGAATATATATTTAATATTTTGTCTAATTTGCTAAATATGATAACTGTAACTATAATAATGCCATACCATATCAAGTATATTAAAAGTATTAGTTAAATGAGTGTTTAAACCAAATGTGTTGAACCCATGCCCTTGGACAGCTAGTAATGTGGCCCCACAAGAACATAACCTTTTAATATTATTATGTGATTTATATACTTTATATATATTTATATATAAAATATATATTGTATATTCTATATGTTTCCTAAGACAGTTCTTCATTCAATGTGGCCCGGGCAAGCCAGAAAGTTGGATACCCATGGGTTAAGCTAAAACTTTTCTTTTCTGCACAGTTTATGAGGGTTGAAAAAAAGCTTAATAGTTTTCAGAGGCTTTGAGTGAGAAGGTATTGTTAAAAGTAACAAATCTCAATTAGTATTGTAATTCTTTGGAGTTTAACTGATATTGAGAAATCATTGGAAAAAGTGTGAAGGTACTGTACCTTTTTACCCAGCTTTTATCTCAGATTGGTTGAATTTTCCTATAAAGTGTATTGCTTATTTTAGAAATAAAATGATTATAATAGAAAGATTGCCAGGTTAAAGATACAGATTAATAAGAAGTCCTGTTTTGGAATCACTTCACGAGCAATATTGTTTTCAAGGCTCAGAGAGGAGATTGGGAAATGTAACTAAAATTTGCATAGGAAAACACTGAAACATTTTAAACATAATTAAGCCAATAGTTTCAGCAAAAGAAGATGATGTTTTAGACATTGCAAAGAAAGATTTAAAAAATTTATAAATTAAAACTTTAACTCCTAAAACACAGTCCTTGTTGTTGTTAGTTGCGAAGTCGTGTCCGACCCATCGCGACCCCATGGACAACGTTCCTCCAGGCCTTCCTGTCCTCTACCATCTTCTGGAGTCCATTTAAGCTCACGCCTACTGCTTCAGTGACTCCATCCAGCCACCTCATTCTCTGTCGTCCCGTTCTTCTATTGCCCTCAATCTTTTCCAGCATTAGGCTCTTCTCCAGTGAGTCCTTCCTTCTCATTAGGTGGCCACAGTCCCACAAAATACCAATTGTGAACTTTTATATTTATTCTTAATAGTTGAGTTTTGAAGAAAATAAGAAAACCTTTATGGCATTTTTCAAAAATGATTTTATCAAATAAAGGTTTGAGGACTAATCTTCGAATACTTCTAGAAATTTCGATTGAATTCCCTTTTAAACTTATTTTGCAGTATGTTTGTCCCTCTCTTTCTATTTAAACCATTTCATTCTGTTTCAGTGTGTGTTGGCGAAGATGTATTTATGACTGACAGTTATTAGGGTTTCATTTCAAAGAAACCTAGGTAATCAGAGATGCTGTATATCACTGTCGATCATTTTCCACAAAACATTTCTTATCTTGCTGTCTTGTTTGCATAAGGCTGATACAAAAGCTAATTCTTGTGGGCAATACTGTTGAGCCTCTTTTCTCCTCATAAAATAATTTATTTTAATTCATCATATGGTCATCTTGTTCAGTACTAGGAGCCCTATATATATTTAAAATACAGTATATAGATTTTTAAGAATTAATGGATGCTGAATGCATCAATATATTTATTTCTTGGCATTCTATTAAAATATGTAGTACTAGGACAGTTTTTTGAGAACTTAATATATGGTGATGCCACTATTTATATAAAATTTGCTAGATGTAAGTTGTAGATACGAATATACTTAATATAAAATATATATATTGCATTTCCCTTGCTTTATAGTGCTTTTATAAATAAAAAAAATAAAATGTATATAACTAAGCATCTTACAGAAGAAATTGGGCAGTTAGCCAAAAGTCTCCCGAAACTCTAGAACATTCAGAAAATGTCTAAACACATTAAAGAAAGACTTGAATTATGATGATGTTGATGATGGTTTGTCACAGTCAACCAGTAGTTTAGACTGGGTTTGGTATTTTGCCCACCTATCAAGTCCTTCCCAAGGACCTGGAATAGGCAGATGTTGTTTGATGATGTTTAAGGTATGCTCTCAGGATGTAAGTGGTTCCAAATAAAGCTGCCTTTTGCAATTGATTGATGGTGATTTTGTCAGTACCAGTAGTGTTCATGTGATGCTCCAGATGTTCTGGAATTATACCCGGGCACTTATTATTATCGATGCTATCTTTGATTTCTTTTGCCACAGTCATTTTATTTGAAGGTCTTTGTATTGTTGCTTTTCCGGTTCTTTTTCTTCAATTCTGTTTCTTCAGGTAGTATCACATCCATTATCCAGATGTGTTTGCCTTTCTTATCAAGAGTTGTCAAGTTCTGGGTGTTATGTGGCAGGTGCTTGTCTGTTTGAATTCTAAAGTCCCAGAGCACTTTAGCTTCTTCATTTCACTTTGTCTATTTTCTTCTGTAATTCTTGCTTTCAAGCAAATGGTATTTCTTGCAGATATTCCATTGTTGCTACTTTGTCATGACATTGTTTGTAATTAGTCTGTGCAATTTTCTTGCAGTGGCCTAATACGTCCACTGTTTCTTCACTGTTAGAACATACTTAAGTTGAAGATACCTTCATTGTTCTGAACTGGAAAGGCCTAATTCAATTTGAGGTTGGGAAAAATCCTTAAAATGGTAATTACATAACAGTTGATATGTAGCTTCCAATACAGATTCAGAGATGGGCAATCTCCTTCCCCTCTGATTTCTCCAGAAAAGGAGCAGCAAAATGACAAATTTGGTATAGTTTTCCCTATTTCTCTTTCTCCTGTACAAATTAATCTTTAATGTGCACATACTAGCCCCCCTTTTTAAGAAAAAAAAACCTCACCCCCAAAACCCCACCCCAGCAGTGATGCTACTACCATGTCATGCTGGTCCTTATAGATAAATAAGTAGGTACATTTCCAAGTCAGCATGAGGCACTTCCTTCCACTATATCAAATTATTTCTAATGTAATTTATCTGAAACTTGCTGTCTTCTCTCTTTTTCAGCTTCTGAGAGGAGTATATTTCCACTGTAAAAAATCCTAATTTTCTAATTTGGTGTCTTCCTCTTTATCTCCATCTTTTTTTCCTTTGCCTTATTGGTCCATTTCTTAGTTGTCCCACACACGTAACTTGGATACTTCCTGTTAGAAGGTTCCTAGTGCTACAGTCAAACCCATTGTTTGTTTTGAATACCTACAGTACTCCATCTGCTTTCCTGAAATTGATTTTTATGGCAATGAAAAAATGATAGATAGTGACATTCTAAAAGGAAGATGTTGTTCACATAGGTTATAGAACTGTATTTAAGGTACTGTGGTTACACAATAAATGAATTTTCAGAAAATGCATAATATTAGGTATACTGGATAATTGTTACTCTTTTTGTGTACCGTATTTTTCCGTCTATAAGAGGTACCCTTGTATAAGACACTCTGGCATGCGAGTTTCTTCACGCCGATCAGCTGTTCGGCAGAGCACCGAACAGTTGAGCTGGCAAATCCAGAGGTTCAGCCGGCCAACGATCTTACCCCCTTCCCACTCCTATTAGTGGCAAGCCCACAGGGGCTTGACACCTGCACCAGGTGGCATGGTAGTGGCATGTAAAGAACCTACACAGGCATGCCCTGGGCTTTGGAGGTTACCATTATTTTTCTATGTATAAGATGCTGCACCTGTATAAGATGCACCTGATTTTTGAACAGGATGTTTGCAGGAAAAAATAACGTCTGGAACCCTGGTCATTTGGCAGCTTTTTGCCAAACTGGAGTTTTTTGGAACACATCTTGAAATAACAAGTTCTTGAGGACCACATATGGGTAATACAGAAAATGATAATATATTGTACTTTGAGCAAACAAAAAATATATTGTACTTTGAGCAAACAAAAAATAACAAATATAAGAATCATTGTGCTATGCTAATTTGTTAAGTTGCCTGCAACTTCTAATATATTATTAGTATTATTAATAATAATAATAATAGTTGGAAGGGACCTTGGAGGTCATCTAGTACAACCCCCTGCTCAGGTAGGAAACCCTATACCATTTCAGACACATGGCTGTCCAATTTCTTTTTAAAGACTTCCAGTGTTGGAGCATTCACAGCTTCTGGAAGCAGGTTGTTCCACTGATTAATTTTTCTAACTGTCATGAAATTTCTCCTTAGTTCTAAGTTGCTTCTCTCTTTGGTTAGTTTCCATTCATTGCTTCTTATCCTGCCTTCAGGTGCTTTGAAGAATATGAGCCAGCAGTGTGCTGCAGCTGCCAAAAAAGCCAACACAGTGCTGGGCTGCATTAACAGAGGGATAGAATCAAGATCACGTGAAGTGTTAATACCACTTTACAATGCCTTGGTAAGGCCACACTTGGAATAGTGCATCCAGTTTTGGTCACCATGATGTAAAAAAGATGCTGAGATTCTAGAAAGAGTACAGAGAAGAGCAACAAAGATTATTAGGGGACTGGAGGCTAAAACATATAAGGAACGGTTGGTGGAATTGGGTATGTCGAGTTTAACGAAGAGAAGGACGAGGGGGGACATGATAGCAGTGTTCCAATATCTCAGGGGCTGCCACAAAGAAGAGGGAGTCAAGCTATTCTCCAGGGCGCCTGAAGGCAGGACGAGAAACAACGGATGGAAACTGATCAAGGAGAGAAGCAACTTAGAACTAAGGAGAAACTTCTTGACAGTTAGAACAATTAACCAATGGAACAACCTGCCTCCAGAAGCGGTGAATGCTCCAACACTGGAAGTTTTTAAGAAGAGACTGGACAGCCATTTGTCTGAAATGGTATAGGGTTTCCTGCCTGAGCAGGGGGTTGGACTTGATGATCTCCAAGGTCCCTTCCAACATCATCATCATCATTATTATTATTATTATATTTTAACACAAAAAATTAACTAATAAAGGAGACTATTTATAGCTTCAGCAAACAGCTGAACCAAAGACCACTCCCACCAACCACCAGAATATAAACTGATAGCAAACAGTACTCCTTACTAGCATTGATGATGTTACTGAGTTTGGGTAATAAAATGTCTACAAGAAAACAAGCAAGTTCAGGACCTGTCCTGTTGGCTATTTTATGTTGCTATTTTGCTAATGAGGATTCTTAATATTTAGTATTCTAGATACTCCAGATGCCCAAAGCCAATTGTTGCACAGCCTGTATATTTTTGAAAAACATTTGTGCTTCATGGATTGTTGTATATATTTATAGTTTATTATAATCTTAGATTAGCAATATCTTAAGAAAATATAGGCAGAATATGACAGTGCTGTAGAAGTTAGTTACATTAATTCAACCTTCCTAAGGATAACATAATACAAGTTGTTGAAAAAAGTCTTTTGCAACAGTATATGTCACATTTGGCTTTTGATCTTCTAGGCAGTGAAAATAAAATTTTAAGTAGATGTCAGAATAAACATGTTCAGTTGACTCAATCTCCTTAAATTCACAAGGCATCATCACTGTGGGGCTTAGATATTATTAAATCTTTCTTCTAAAACTGCTGAGGAGAAAGTATTGATACTGATTCTAGTAAAGGCCCAAGAATACATAGGATGACTAGGTACCACTTTGATTTTGTCTAAAAGGTCAATACCTTTTAAAAGTTTGACTGTTCATTTTATGGCTCTGTATCATCTGTCTTTGGCTTAATTCTCTCCTTGCCTCAGTACAGTATAGCAGAGGTCCCTAAACCTTTGGCCACCAGAGACCAGTTACATGGAGAGAGGTTTTTCCACGGACCAGAGGGGGCATGGTTTTGTGTGCTGTCTACTTCCCACAGATGGGGCTTTGCATTTTTGTGTGGCCCAGTTGCTGGCATGCCATAGCCCGCTACTGATCCACAGACCGGGCCTGGGTTGGGGGACCCCTGCAGTATAGTATATGCCAGAAGTTAGCAGTTGCTTCATTGAAAATTTCTAGTTTGCAATTTGGCTATAAAACTGCCCCACCACTTGGATTTGTGTCTTTTTAGTATTCATGGTTGTCACCTTAATCCTGATCCAGGCAAATGCCACTGTTGACCATGCTTTTGATTGTGTTCTAGGGAAACACTTTCTAATGTTTCAATGTTGCACTTAGGAAATCAGAAAACATGCAATAATGTTCTTGCAGTAAATATATTGATTTTGATGGTAGTTGTCTGTTTGATTTCTATGCAAAAATTGTTTTAGAACAGCTAGGTAGTTTGACTACTGTATTACATTTTTAATATACCGGTAACATTGTTTGATGAGTGCAATTTGCTGCTGTTGAAAAGCAGGAAGTATATAGAAGGAATTATAATTGGTTGTGTTTGTTGGTAATACTGTGTTTCCCTGAAAGTAAGCCCTACCCCCAAAATAAGACCTACCTTGATTTTTGGGGGTGTGCCTAATATAAGCCCTACCCCAAAAATAAGCCCTAGTTTTGGAGTGGGGCGCACGCCTAAAAAGCTGGGTGGGGAGGTGGAGCTGCCCCCCCACACCCTACACACACTTAGCATTGCACCCAGGCCCCCCATGAATTAACACCTGCCTTGTCTCGCTGGCCCACTTCTTCTGTGGTTGAAGGGAATGCCTCTGCAGGCTGAGAATGGAGCTCCAGCCTGCATTTCGCCATCAGAGGCCTTCCATAAAGGCCTCTGCAGCCAAGAACTGAGTTACTAATTGAATCCGTAGCTCAGTTCTCAGCTGCAGAAACTTGAAATGTAGGCCAGAGCTCCATTCTCAGCTGCAGAGGCATTTCCTTCGGCTGTAGGAGAAGTGGGCTGGCTGGCTGGGGCTGTTGGTGCTGCCACCGCAAGGTGAGACCATGGAAAAGATAGCCTCCCAAAATAAAACATGGTGTCTCTTTTGGAGGCAAAAAATAAAATAAAAATAAGACCGAGTCTTACTTTCAGGGAAACACGATCGTAAGGCTATTTGATTTGAAATTTCTGTGACATATAGTACCTTCATATTGCTTTGTAATAGAAGTCTACTCATCATAATTTTTACTTTTAAATTTATGAGGGTGTTAAATTATGTGAGAATATTTATTATAATTATGTCTTCTTCAAAGCTGAATGAATGTTTCCCATTTAGTAACTTATTCTCCTCAGCTATTTACTGATTTATTTATTCATTCATTTACTGGACTTTATACCACTTAAAATTAACCATTTCTGAAGTATCTAGCTTAGCATACATTTTGGAGAAGAAGTGTTCAGTGCTTAAACTTAAATGGATGATAGTCTGGACAGCTGTTTGAATGACTGAAAATAAACTTTAGAAGTTTGTCCAATTAGTCCACTGAAATCTTAATATAAGAAAGGTCATTGGATCATTGGATCTAGTCCCTTATCACTCCAGAGATGTAAATGAAAGCAACTGTTCCAAAGATTTGTGCAACCCTCAATTTAAACATCTCCAGCAATAACTTCAAATACATCATATCTCCAGGTAGTTGCTTTTACTGTTCATCTACTCGGTAGCTTTCCCTTATATTAAATTGGAATCTACTTTTGTATAACAGTTCTGTTGCTCCACATCCTGCCTCCTGGAATGAAAGAAGTCTTGATTGTTTTCTAAGTGCTTCATATATTTAGAGAATGTGGTATCATATACTTCATCATTCGTTCCTTCTTAGGGCTATTTAAATCTCTTCATAAGGATTAGTTTCTAGTTCCCTGATCAACTTTACCATCCTTCTCTGAATCTGTTTCAGATGACCAAAATTCAATTTAAAGCACGATCTCCAGAAACTGATACAGTTCTGAAGGTGGAGTTTGAGTCAAGGTGGAGTAGTGTGCTAGAGCCAGCTTATACTGACTTGCAAGAGCCAATTGTTAATGTTTTTGGAATTTTGTAGATCATTTGAGAGCAAAGCTAAACCACTATGGTGCACTGATCAATCATTCTGCAAGTAGTGACAGGGGAGTGGCAATGGAGCTGGAAGTGTTGGTGAAGCCTGCCAGTTTTTTTTCCCTACAAAGCCAGTTGTTGAATATTTACCACAACACCATTGGGAGTGACTAGTGTGGAATAAAGTGTAACTACAGGTAGTCCTTATTTAATGACTATCTCGTTTTAGCAACTATTTGCAGTTACAACAATGGTGAAAAAGTAACTTCGTAACCAATCTTCTCCAGCATGGTGGATGTAGAATCCACTGATTGGGTTATTTCAGCCTTCCTGCTCAGAGAGACTAAGTCAGAGCTTTAGTCACGCCTCCCTTTGGGTGTGTCTTCCCAGTTTTGACTTACTCTTAGCAGCACGCAGGTTTTATTGGCTCCATAGGATTTTTTTCTATTAGTTCAATTCGGTTTTTTTCTCTAAATTTATTCTAAGTTTCCAAATTTCTTGACTGTTTTGGGTTTTGGCTAATCTCATAAGGAGACTGTCCTGCCTCGAGCCTCTTGGGCTCTGGCAGGGGTCTTCTCCCTCCTTCGAGGCCTTTTGGGCCTCCCTCGAAGTAGGACCCTCGGGTAATCTCTCACCCATTTTCGTGCGCTCCCTGGAACGGCAGCCGCCTTTAATAGCCGGCGGATTACAATCCTAGGACCAGGCGCCACAAGGTTCCAACGTCGGATTCACCGCGGACTTTCCTGTCTTCAAACCGCAAGTTTAAGATGGGGGGGTGAAGCGGGGAGCCCTAGCCCACGTAGCTACTTTGTCCTCCTTTTTTTGCTCATCTCCTTCATTAGGAGATACAAGGAGTCGCGGCTGCCATTTTGACCACGTGGTTGTCAGGCGGTCGCCATTACAAGCTCCCACTGATGGCCGCCATTTTGGTTTCTACAGTCGTCAGGGCCTGCTAGGCCGCTCTTAAGAGCAACTGTCGCCTTGACCTGTGTTGACAGGTCCGAGCGGGGGAACTACTTGCTGGTTGTATTCAAGCGGTTCGTGAGGTTTATAGGCGGACGCCATTTTGACCTCCAGACCAATCTGCGCCAGCTAGGCCGGATCTCCAGTGATTATCCGGGGCTGCATTGGCAGGCCTAAAAGGAGACAAATCGCCATATATATTCAGGGGTTTTACTGTTTTTTTTTAATTTAAAAAAAATTAATTAAAAAATAGGAGGTTTGTTATAAATAAATACAATAATAGGAGAAATAATAAGGCACACAGTGGGCTCGATATTGCTACGGGTCCACGGCCCTGTTTTGGAGTGAGGGTTTTCTTTTGACCGCCTGTTGTCGATAGTAGTGGCCTTTAGCCACCAGGCCTAATCGGACAGGCCAGAGACCTGTCTGACTATTTCTGTCTTTGCACCTTTTGTTCAGTGTGAGGAATGGTTGCGCTCCATCTCTGACTATTTGATCTGCGTCCTTGGGTTCCCCTTTCGCTAAATATCCTCGATAGGCTCTATCTAGTTGCAATGGCAGACAGTTCCTCGCCCCAGGCAACACAAGTCTCTGGTGCACCCCCTGCGCAGTCAAAGATCTATTGAATTGGAAGAGGGGAGAAGAAAAAAGCCAAAACCAAGCATTTGTCTACTAAAGAGACTTCCAAGACAGCCGAGCGAGAGGCCTCGAGGAGGCACCAGGCACTGGAGAGGGAATTCTCCAAAGCACAGCGGCTCCTATCCAGTGGGGCCGAACCAGTTCCCCCCGCCCCACTGGATACTTCCATCCTGGAGCCTCCTTTTGCACCTGTGCAAGAAGCCACCTGGATTAGTTCTCCTCTGGTGGCAACCGAACAGGCAGGTCCCCCTCACTCCTCCCCCTCCTCCATACATCAGAGCCCCGAAATTGTTCATGCTCCAGCGGTGGTTGGGGCTACCCCCAGGGACCAAGGGGATATGTGGTCTCAGAGTCAATTCCAGGCGTTCATGCATCATGCCTTTGTTCAGTTTATGTCCTCCTCCAGGAGTTCGCAGGTTCCTTCCCAACAATTGCCTCCCCCTCCAAGTCCCTCTTCTCTGCCGGGACGTGCCACGGCGTCGGGTTCAGATATCTCTGAATCTCTGAGGGGGAGTCCGTGGATTTGGCCATAGCTAACACTCCCATGTCAGAGGATGAGGAGCAACACCTGAACAGGCATCTACCTCGGGTCTCTTTGACCCATCCCTCTTTAAATCCCTTCTTCTGAAGGCCTGCACTACTACTAACCTGACTTCAATTCAGGAGGAAAAGCCTTCTGCCTCCGCAGATCAGGAGTCCAATCCTTTATTTGCGGTGAAAGTTGTGGACCAAAAATAAATTCCTTGCCCATTTGTTTTTCGGGATGCGGTTGGGATCCAAAGGTCATCCCTGGCCACCACTCCAAGAGAAAGCAGTATGGAAAAGAAACTGTACAATGTGTCTCCTTCATTCGCTTCCATACTAGAGGTTCCAATTGTTGATTCCCCCTTAATTTCTTTGTTTTCTACTTCCGTCGTCACAGGCGACATGGCAGAGGCTCTGAAGGCAGAGGACAAGAAGTTCGAGTTCTCCTTTAGAAGAGCTCATCAGGCCTCGGGGCTGGCCATAAAAGCCACGACTTCTGCTTTATTCTTCGCCAGAGCGGCCATCATGTGGCTTTGCGATCTTCAGACCCTAGTTCCCCCTGATCAGGTCAGAGTACACCAGACACTTGTCAAACTGGTGGCAGCCTCACAGTACATGGCTGACGCCTCTCTCCATTCGGCCAAGTGCTCGGCCAGATCCATTGTCGCCACAGTGGCCTCTCGTAGACTACTGTGGTTGAAGCAGTGGAGAACGGATCTAAAGGCCACAGACCTGGCGGGTATTACGGAGACCTGGTTGGGACCAGAGGGAGGTATCCCTCTGGTGGAAATGTGCCCTCCAGGCTTCCTTGCATTTCACCAGCTGAGAACTCAGGGCAGGGGTGGGGGAGTGGCGGTTGTGATTAGGGAAGGTCTCAGGCCGAGGGAGGTCACTGTTCCTCAGACGGCAGGCTGTGAATCCCTCCTTGTGAGGTGGGACCTTGGGGGTCCGAGGGCTGTGTTGCTCACATACCTGGCTCCCTGCCATGTGTCAACCACCCTGCCCGAGCTCTTGGGCGTCATCGCGGCGGTGGCCGTTGAGGTCCCCAGGCTGGTAGTCATGGGTGTGCGGGTGAGGCGTCTGGGGAGGTTCGGGAGTTCACGGCTTCCATGACAGCCATGGACCTGACCCAGGTAATTCAAGGCCCCCCACACACGGGGGGAAACACGCTTGACCTGGTTTTTGTCTCTGGTCAGTGTCTGAGTGATCTGGATACGAGAAATATAGTTATTACACCTCTGTCATGGTCCGATCACTCTCTCCTACGCCTGGACTTTCAGATCGCTACACCCTGCTGCAGGGAGGCGGAACCAATTATTTGGTACCGCCGCAGGTGACTGATGGAACCCGAGAGGTTCCAGACGGAGCTTGGGCCAATACCGGAGGCTCTAACACACAACTCAGTCGGGGCGCTGGTGGCTGCCTGGGATAAGGCAGCTGTTGATGCCTTGGATAGGGTTGTGCCTTTGCAGCCTCTGAACCGGCATGGTTCTCGATCAGCTCCCTGGTTTAACGGGGAGCTGAGGGAGATGAAGCGCTGGAAAAGACGCCTAGAGAGCAGTTGGAGGGCGAGTTGCTCTGAGTCTGACCGAACACGAGTAAGAGACCATATTAGGACTTACCTAGTGGCAATAAGGGCAGAGAAGTGTTCTTACGTCACTGCCCTTATTGCGTCATCAGATAACTGCCCAGCCTCCCTGTTCAGGATGACCCGCTCTCTTCTTCACTGGGAGGCGAGGGGGGATCCCTTGGAGGGAAGAGCTTACTAACTTGTTAGAATTCTTTGAGGGTGTAAATAAATACATAGATAAAGGGGCCCCAGTTGATATTGTATATCTTGACTTTCAAAAGGCTTTTGACAAAGTTCCTCACCAAAGGCTCCTAAAAAAGCTCTCCAGCCACGGAATTAGAGGACAGGTCTTGTCCTGGATTGGTAACTGGCTAAATTGTAGGAAGCAAAGGGTGGCAATAAATGGACAATTCTCCGGATGGAAAGAAGTGAGAAGTGGTGTACCCCAAGGTTCAGTTTTGGGACCTTTACTTTTTAATTTATTCATCAATGATCTGGATGTAGAAGTTAATAGTGAGGTAGCCAAGTTTGCTGATGACACTAAATTGTTCCGGATTGTGAAAAGTGAAACTGATTGTCGGGAGCTCCAGAAGGATCTCTCGAAATTGTGTGAGTGGGCAACAAAGTGGCAAATGCATTTTAACCTAAACAAGTGCAAAGTTATGCACATCGGGGCAAAGAACCCCAATTATACTTACCAACTGATGGGGACCAAACTTTCTGTGACAACCCAAGAAAGGGATCTTGGGGTTTTGGTGGACAGCTCGATGAAGATGTCAACCCAATGCGCAGCAGCAGTAAAAAAAGCAAATTCCATGCTTGGCATGATTAGGAAGGGAATCGAAAATAAGTCAGCAAGTGTTGTATTGCCTCTGTACAAATCGATGGTGAGACCACACTTGGAGTACTGCGTACAGTTCTGGTCACCGCACCTCAAGAAGGATATAATGGAACTGGAAAAGGTGCAAAAAAGGGCAACAAGAATGATCAAGGAAATGGAGCGCCTCCCTTATGAAACCAGATTGCAACGCCTTGGTCTCTTCAGCCTTGAAAGACGGCGTTTAAGGGGTGACTTGATCGAAGTGTATAAAATCATGCATGGGATAGAAAAGGTGGATAGAGAAAAATTCTTTTCTCTATCACACAATACCAGGACAAGGGGGCACTCCCTAAAGCTCATACTAAGAAAGTGAGGACAAATAAAGGGAAATATTTCTTCACCCAGAGGGTCGTTGATTTATGGAATTCACTTCCTGAAGGGGTTGTGACAGCTGTCAGCCTTGACAGCTTCAAGGCAGGGCTAGATAGATTCATGGATGCAAAGTGTATCGATGGTTATTAAAACGGATGTCCATGTGCCGCCTCTATGTTGGTTGAGGCAGGCAGGATTCCCTTGGGTACCATTTGTTGGGGGTCAAGGGAAAGGGAGGGTTTTGCCTTCTCTTTCTGCTCAAGATCCCCATGTACAATTGGTGGGCCACTGTGTGACACAGAATGCTGGACTCGATGGGCTTTGGCCTTATGTTCTTATGTTCTTATGTTTAAGAGCTAGAGCCAGCTTATACTGACTTGCAAGAGGCTTTAACTTCGACGAAGGAGGTCCAGCAGGAGTGGCTGAGGCCGGTCTTGAGACTGTTACCTGGGCTGAGTTTGACTCCATGACACCTGATGACGTGGACATGTTGCTGGGAGGTCTTAGAGCAACCACATGTTTACTGGACCCGTGTCCCTCCTGGTTGGTACTGGCCTCCAGTGAGGTGACGCGAGGCTGGCTCCAGGCAATTATTAACGCTTCGCTGAGTGAGGGTGTCTTCCCCGCCGCCCTGAAACAGGCGGTGGTGCGACCCCTCCTCAAGAAGCCCGCCCTAGACCTGGCTGTTTTATCTAACTATCGTCCTGTCTCCAACCTTCGCTTTGTTGCGAAGGCTGTTGAGAGTGTGGTTGTTTGATAGTTCCCTCAGCACCTGGAGGAATTGTCGTATCTGGACCCACTCCAGTCGGGCTTCAGGCCGGGTTACAGCACGGAAACAGCTTTGGTTGCATTGGTGGATGATCTCTGGCGGGCCCGGGACAGGGGTTGCTCCTCTGTCCTGGTGCTATTGGACCTTCAGCGGCTTTTGATACCATCAACCATGGTATCATGCTGCGCCGGTTGGAGGGGTTAGGTATAGAGGGCACCGTGCTTCGGTGGTTCTCCTTCCTCTTTGGCCAGATGCAGTTTGTGTTGACAGGGGGTCAGAGGTCGACTCTGAGGCCCCTTGACTGTGGGGTACCTCAGGGGTCGGTCCTCTCGCCCTTGTTCAACATTTATGTGAAGCCGCTGGGTGAGATCATCCGAGGTTTTGGGGTGGAATTCCATCAGTACGCTGATGATACTCAGCTGTACATTTCCACCCCGAACCACCCAAATGAAGCTCTTGACGTGCTGACCCAGTGCCTGGAGGCCGTGCGTATCTGGATGGGGAAGAACGGTCTCAAGCTCAACCCCTCCAAGACTGAGTGGCTGTGGCTACTGTCGTCCCGGTATAATCAGCTGATTCCATCGCTGTCTATTGGGGGCGAGTCAGTGGCCCCCACGGGAAGGGCTCGCAACTTGGGAGTCCTCCTAGATTCACGGCTGTCCCTTGAGGACCATCTGACGGTCATGACTGGGAGGATGTTTTACCAGATTCGTCTGTAACGCCAGTTGCACCCCTTCCTAGATAGGGATGCGCTACGCACGGTCACCCATGCCTTCGTCACTTCCAGACTGGACTATTGTAATGCTCTCTACATGGGGCTCCCCTTGAAGTGCACATGGAGGCTTCAATTGGCGCAGAATGTGGCCGCGCGGGTGGTAGTGGGGGCATCCTGGCGGGTACGAATGGCCCCCATCCTGCGCGAGCTGCACTGGTTGCCGGTGGCTTTCCGGGGGCGCTTCAGGGTATTGGTTACCACCTTTAAAGCGCTCCATGGCATAGGACCCAGTTATTTACAAGACCGCCTTCTGCCAGTAAATACCTCCCATCGACCAGTTCGCTCCCACAGAGAGCAGTGTTGGCTGGTGGCGCCCAGGGGGAGAGCCTTTTCTGTGGGGGCACCGACAATGTGGAACGAGCTCCCCCCAGAACTCCGGATGTGTCATGATCTCCGCACCTTCAGAAGAGAATTGAAGACTCATCTCTTCAATCAAGCCGGCCTGGCCTAGACCTCCTCGGGTTTTATGTAAATCTCTATGTAAATTTTTTAAACAAGGTTGTTCAGGTTTTAGAATTGGGATTTTAACAGGTTTTAGTAACAGCCATGTATTAATTTAATTTATTTTTAAATATTTATTATTATTGTCTGTTTTAATTGGGCTGTAAACCGCCCTGAGTCCTACGGGAGAGGGGCGGTATAGAAATTTAAGAAATAAAATAAATGGCGCCTCTCCACAGCCAAGTACACTGGAAAAAATCTGTTTGGCCCTATTCTCGATCCATATGTGGTCGAGAGTAAGGACAAGCGCAAGGTTCTGGTACACCCCTCCAAGAAGTCTGACAGGCGGCCACAGCAGGAGTTCCGCAGGCAGACCTTTCGTCCCTCTGGCTCTTGGGAGTGGCGACAGCCCTTTCGGGCAGGACAGTCCTGGGATTGGCCCAGAGGCTCACAATCCTTTCCTCAGAGGCAGGATCGGCAACAGGACCACCCGAACACCGGAGCCAGGGGTCAGTCACAGGCCAAACGCCCCTTCAGAGGTTCTGGAGGCCGTCCTACAGATGCTCCAAGTGACGCCACAGGGGACTTTCCAATAGGGGGGTGCCTGGAACAGATTTACCAGGTCTGGGAGCAGACCACCATCGACTCTTGGGTCAGAGACACCATCAGATGGGGTCTGGCACTCGAGTTTCAGTCTCTTCCACATGATTGCTTCCTACAGTGCCCAGTATCACAGACCCCTCAAAAGCACGATTGGTCACCACCGCCATCAAGCACCTTCTAGAGATCAGGGCCATAGAGGCAGTCCCCGGGGATCAAATTGGAACAGGTTTTTACTCCATCCTGTTCGTGGTCCCCAAGGCATCAGGAGGATGGAGGGCGATACTAGACTTAAAGGGTCTGAACCGGTTCATAGTATACAGAAGGTTCAAGATGCAGACCCTAACGTCAATACTGGCCGGTATCAGGAAGGGAGACTTTCTCTCCTCCATAGATCTTACCAAGGCCTACCTCCACATCCCAATCTCCCGGGAGCACCGCAGGTTCCTGCGCTTCTGTTACGCACACCGGCATTACCAATACAGGGCTCTTCCGTTTGGCCTGCCTTCGGTCCCAAGGGTTTTCACGAAGGTCCTAGCGGTATTGGCAGCCCACCTTCGGATAATACCGGTGCGCGTACAGTGCTACCTGGATGACATCCTTGTACAGTCCAGGTCCCTCCAGTCAGCAAGGTCAGATCTGTCAACCACTATTCAGATCCTTCAGGATCACGGCTTTTCAGTAAATTTCAGGAAAAGCCACACAAACCCCACAAAACGGCTCCTCCATCTAGGAGCCCTGATAGACTCTGACCTTTGCAGGGTCTATCTCTCCCAGGAGCGACGGCTGAGCATCCGGAAATTAGTATCCCAGATTCAGGGAGCGAGGACAGTTCCTCTAGTCCAGCTGTCCCAGCTCCTGGGAAAGATGGTATCTTGCATGGGTATAGTCCCGTGGGCAAGACTGCACTCGAGGAGCCTCCAGTGGTTCCTTCTCCCTTTTCAGAAGCGGAACCTCAGCGCCTCCACCAGGAAGGTCCAGGTTCCACCCCACATACTCTCATCCCTCCAGTGGTGGACTTCTGTAGCCATGTCCAAGGGGATCATCTTCAAGGAGCCCCTCAGGCTCGTCCTGACCACAGATGCCAGTCTGTTCGGTTGGGGGGCTCACCTCCAGAACCAATTGGCACAGGGGCGATGGTCCAGGGCGGACCTCAAACAAAACATAAACTGGCTGGAACTCAGGGCGATTCATTTGGCTCTCCTTCACTTCTCCTCCCTAGTGTCGGGAAAACACGTGTTGATCCTGACGGACAATCTGGCAGCCAAGGCTCATGTCAACAAACAGGGAGGGACACATTCCTGGGCTCTCCTGTAGGAGGCCATGGAACTAGGTTTGTGGCCAGAGGCCAACTTGGGCTCAATCAGAGCAGAACACATTTCGGGGGAGGCAAACCGTCAGGCAGACTGCCCCAGCAGGGCGACTGTGGACACTCGGAGTGGCGCCTGGACCCGAGCCTGTTCGAGATGATCGCGAGCAGGTTCGGCAGGCCTCGCCTGGACCTGTTTGCCTCCCCGTCCAATGCCCAGCTCCCAAGATTCTTCACAAGATATCCGACAAGGGGGGCTGAGGGGACGGATGCCCTTCGGTGCAGCTGGCCGGAGGGTCTGCTTTACGCCTTCCCTCCCCTTCCACTGTTACAGGCCACCATTCGCAGGCTGATAGTGGAGCAGGTGGAAGTTATATTGGTTGCTCCATATTGGCCTCGATGCCCGTGGTTTGCAGACCTAGTGGATCTGTCCCTGTCTCCTCCGTGGAGGTTCCCTCCAGACCGAGTAGCTCTCAACCAGGGGGAGCTCAGCATCCAGACCCTCAGAAGCTTCAATTAGCCGCTTGGCACTTGAGCGGGAGAATCTAGCTAAGCAGGCCTATTCCTCGGGGGTGATCTCTATGATCCAGGCCTCTAGACGCCCCTCGACGAACCGGATCTATGACTCCACGTAGAGAAATTTCTGCCAGCGGTGCATCTCACATAAACTGGACCCTCTTTCAGTTACAGTCCCTAATATTTTAGATTATCTGCTGGAGGGCATTTCCAAGGGATTGTCCACTAACACCATCCGTAGGCAGGTTGCGGCCTTGTCCACAGTCCTCACCTGTGACAATCTGGGTCCGCTTTCACACCACCCAGCTATCTCCGCTTTTCTTAAAGGGGCGGCCAATTCTGGTCCTCCCACAGTACATAGATACCCATCTTGGGATTTACCTACTGTGTTGCATGCCTTAACCACTGCTCCTTTCGAGCCTCTCCAGTCTTGCTCTCTGCATTTTCTCTCCTTGAAGGTTGCCTTTTTAGTTGCAATCACTTCGGCCAGAAGGATTTCGGAATTGGCCGCCCTCTCAGTCAGAGATTATCTCTGTACCTTCCATGAGGACAGGGTGGTCCTTAGATTAGACCCCTCCTTTATTCCCAAGGTGAACACCGGGTTTCATAGGTCATTGGATTTAGTTTTGCCAAGTTTCTGTCCAAGTCCCTCTCACCGTCTAGAACGCCAGTGGCACAAACTAGATGTATGCAGGGCTCTGTGTCTTTACATCAAGCGTACTTCGACTTTTCGCAAGTCGGAGGCCTTGTTTGTCTCCTTTCAGCCCTCTGCCATGGGCAGGAAGGTCTCTTCTTCCACCATTGGCAGGTGGATCAGTGCTTGCATTGCTAGGGCCTACGCGTCCCAGTCACTTCCGGTCCCGGCTCGTATCACAGCTCACTCCACGCGCAGCGCAGCGACCTCTGCGGCCTGGTCTACCCAGGCTTCTGTGGAGGAGATTTGCAGGGCGGCATCTTGGTCGTCTCCATCATCCTTTATTACACACTATAAGATCGATAGGTTTGCCGCGGCGGACGCCGCATTTGGCAGACGGGTTCTTCAACAGGTTGTTTCCTCTAGGGAGACACCAGCCTAGACCTTCCCTCCCTTAGGGACATTGGGGGCTTTGGTATGTCCGAATCAGTGGATTCTACATCCACCATGCTGGAGAAGGGGTGTTGTCTTACCTGAACGCCTTTTCTCAGCATGGTGGTGTAGAATCCACACACCCCCGTGGATTGACGTCTAGGCTTGTGTATTGTCATTTTTTCTTTGTATTTTGGAGTCATTGCATCAGACTTTGTCAGGATCCTTCGCCTCGTCAAAACTGGGAAGACACACCCAAAGGGAGGCGTGACTAAAGCTCTGACTTTGGGTTATTTCAGCCTTCCTGCTCAGAGAGACTAAGTCAGAGCTTTAGTCACGCCTCCCTTTGGGTGTGTCTTCCCAGTTTTGACGAGGCGAAGGATCCTGACAAAGTCTGACGCAATGACTCCAAAAATACAAAAAAATGACAATACACAAGCCTAGACACCTGTCCAAGGGAGGATGTGGATTCTACACCACCATGCTGAGAAAAGGTGTTCAGGTAAGACAACGCCCCTTCTCATTTATAACCTTCACTGGTCTGTAAAGCAAAGGAAAGCTGATGACAGATCATAAGTATAGTTGTAGTTCCCCTTAATGACCATTTCACTTGACAACCGAATTGCCAGTCCCAATTGTGGTTGCTAAACAATAACTACCTGTTTTACTTTTGGTGATATTGTTATTGATGCAACTAAAAAGTACATTTGCCACTTTTGTACCAAATTATACTGCTAACTCACATTCATTATGTAACCAGGTTATATTCCTATATTCATATCACAAATACTGCTGCAAAATCAATTATCCCTTATCCTTATCAGAACTGAATTTGGTGAGGCGGGAACCATTACTTATCTTCCCTATTTTGAGATGTTTTGATTCTGTCTTTGCCAAGTGCAACCCTTGCAGTATTATATCTGATTTGATTTCTGTTTCCTAACTGCATTAACCTGCTTTTGTCTGTGTTAAATTTTATTCTGTTAGTTCAGCTTGTTTATCTAACTTGTCAAAATAATTTTGAATGCTGTTCCTCTCTTCTAGGATATTTGATTTCCTATCAAATTTTGTGTGATAAGTAAATTTTATAATACTTCTTACTTCCTCATCTAAAACTTTAATGAAAAATATAGGTCAGTTCAGGGCTCAGGATTGTGAATTCCCATTGAATTCCTAAATCTGCTTTGAAAAAGGGCCATTGATAAGCATTTTCAACTGTATTCAGCTTCTAGCTTTAGAACATTATTATGCTCATGGTAGAAAAACTTTCAGTAGAAGTAATTTAATAATTTAGCAGCTTACAACTATATCCAAAAATAACTTCCATCTAATTCACTTGTATTATTTCTGTAATTTGTTTTCCAGAAGGATCTATAATTATGAGTATTAGGGGAGAAAGGAAGACACATTTTAGCCAATAGATGAAAATTGAAAGCCACATTCTGGCCTTTACCTTTATTAAACCTGATTCAAGTTGTAAGAATGCATTAGAAACGCAATAACACATTTGAAATGCCACCCTGAGGAATTTGTATTGAACAAGTTCCAAGGGGCCAAATCTACAAAATAGTGCCAGCTAAAGTTTAGCTGTGAACTAAGCCAGAGATTTAGTTTGAAATATTAAAGCTGATTCTAATTTGGTCCTTGAATCAGTTTAAATCTTAAGTGGGGCATCTGTAGATACGTGATATTTCAAATATTACACTATGCATTTCTATTGCTAGCAGTGAAGAGTTAAAGGAAATATTATGTTCACTGTAAAATGAAAATGATATATAGATAGTCCTCAACTTATGAGCACAATTGAACCCAAAATTTCCATAGCTAAGCATGACTGAGTTTGCCCCTTTTTATCACCTTTCTTGCCACTGTTGTTAATTGAGTCACTGTAGTTGTTAAATTAGTAACACAGTTGTAAAGTGAATCTGGCTTCCCCATTGACTTTGTTTGTCAGAAGGTCGCAAAAGGTGACCACATGACAACCATCATAAATATGAGCCAGTTCCCAAGTGGCTGAATTTTGATCACATGACCATGGAGGTGTTGCTGTAAAAGCAATCATAAATCACTTTTTTCAGTGCCATTGTAACTTCAAACAGATATAAATGAATGGTTGTTAAGTCAAGGACTACCTGTAATGGAAAATGATATCCTTTGTCAGAATTCTTTGACATCTTATCATTGCATCTTGTGTTTCTTAGATTGTTAAATCAACATTTGGGTTTTTTGACATCATTTTATTGATATAAGGATGCAGTAAACTGGCATCAATATGCATTGAAGTAAAACTTAATTTGGAGTATTTGGTTTTGCAGTCCTTTTTTAAAATAGCATTTTGAAGTTATTTAACTTTTAACAGTATTATTTTGTACCTAAACTTGGTAGCTATTAATTTAGAACCGATCAGAAAGCAAATAACTGTCTTTGAAATATTTACTTCAATCAATATTAAGATCTGTAAAATCTATCATTTGTTGTTTTCATTTGCTTACAAACAATTCTGAAGTCATATTTATAAAACTAAAATAAACTATCAAAAACCTTTTATCTCTTCACCAATCACTGTGATAGCCATTATTTTTTTGCCTTTTAACTCAGTCACCCTGATTGGCCTGGAGCTGAAGGAACCTATTCCCTGAATTTTTACCTTCACAAAGAGTTCTTTTGGTCATCTGAAAATACAAATCACCAAGTAATTCAGGAAAAGCAAAATGTGTTTTTCAAGGTGGGGGTCATATCTTTCTATAGGGAACAGATACAAATGATACATACATTGAGAATAGGTGATGTGTCAGAAAGCAACAATAAAAGACATTGTTTAGATGTGAGAAAAGACAGATACCCTTAAAATATGGTGTATCTTCCCCTTTCCCATTTGTGCTTGTTTCTTTAATACTTGCAGCACTCAAGAGCACTATTGTTTAGTTTATGAATAGGTTAATTTATGTGTATTAAAAAAGAAGTGGATTTGGCTAAAAAAAATAGTTTCCTGAAATTTAAATGGAAGCATGGATCTCATTCTAAAATGCTAATATCACCTTTAATTAAAAGCCTAAAATTTGAATTAATAGTTTGAAATGAATGTGTATTCCTTAAGTGTATTGAAAAGTTACAGTGCATATGCATGGAGCAAACCACTTTTAAAGCACTAGAATTTATAGCCAGGAGTGTTCTTTCTGATTTAATTCAGAGTTCTGTTTGGATTCAGTACAATCATTCCAGATTAAATGCAGTCTTATTTCTATCCATGACATACGTTAGTTTTTGAGATGGCAAGTCTGTTATTTCATGAGTAGATTAAGTATTTATTTTTTTAAAAAAATTGTTTTAATAATGAAACCGTAAATTCAGATTAACTGGATACTGTTCTTTCATTATCAATGGGCTTTTAGCTATTAATATTTCTTCCCCATTCATTCCATATTTACCATTGTGAGTTAGGTTCTTCATTATTTATACTTCTACTTCATGCTGAAAAAATAATACTGATCTGTACTTCTTATGAGTGATGTTATATCTAGTTTGATATTAACTGAATCAATTTTTGAATTGGAAAACTTTTAATTGCTATAAAGTGCTGATTTAGTAAAGGAAGCTAAGACATTGTGTAATTAATTTTTCATGCATTTTCTTGAAAATTAAAAGCAGTTTAAATAAAATATTTGATTACATTATTTATAATATTTATTTTAGAATGTTAACAGCTGCAAAAATAAGTGTTGAATATCCATCTACTTTCCTTGTCATATCTTTTCATGATAGTGGAATTTTAACTTCGTTAATTTTAACTACATATTAGTAGGATTGAAATTAGTTTTTGAAATATTAATATTGTCTTATGATTATTCAGATTTTCAGTATTATATGCTACAATATTCTGTACATTTTTATATAAGAAAATGAAATAAGTATAAGTTATGATAATGAGATCTTTAAATTAACAAGTCTTAATATATTTTCGTTATATATTAAAATAGAGGAGAAATATTCATTTGCCATGCTAGTTCAATGAAAGGTTCCAGTAAATATTGTTGCTATCATAGAAGCAATTAGTTAACAGATGAAGCATATGTAAAGTTTTGAAGAGTTGACTATATTTTCATATGTATAATATTCCTTAATTAAACTAATGCCAGATTTGGTCGACCTGGAGTTGAATGCTACTGCCAACATGATAGTGGTGCTGCAGTAATCCAGCTTCAGTTTTTGATCAATGAGGTTTGTAAACTTGTATCTGATTCCTTTACCAAGGGGTTGTTTTTGTTTTTGGTAGATAGAGAATTCAGAAACTTGTTCTATTGTACTGGGTGGCTAGTTACTATCCATGGTACTTAAAAATGTAAGACAAATTTGCTGATTTGATTGATTAAAAAAAACCATTCAGTAAAGATTTTTTTAACTTAAAAGTTGGTCTCTGTTACTATATTTAAAAATTAGTTAATTGTGAATATCCTCATTTATCCAAATATATTTTTAACAGAATACTGAATAAGAATATTTAAAATCCTTAAGATTATGTGTTCTTTCGCCTCTTGGTAGTGATTGCTTGTGATTGTTCATGTTTTTATTTATACTGTTTTTTATTATTAAATATTAGTTTAATTATTACAGTGTGTATGATAAAATGCAAATTGAATAAATGACTCTGCTTAATCTAAACAATAATTGGATAATAAGTTGTAGGAATTCTGTTAGTGTATATACTTGGGTAAAATGGCAAATTATGTTTTATCATTCAGAGCCACTTTTAATTGTATACTGCCTCTTTATTTTATGCATACGAATAAAGGAGATCAGAAGAAGTTTGTTTTTCTGACATTCTTTTCAAAGCTACTATGAGGTTCTTATATTAAATTATTGACTCTGAATGACATAATCAGAAATAAATGAAATGGATCTTACCACTTTGTATTTACAAAACCAATAACTTGAAATATATTGATTTTATCCTTCAATTGCTATTGTGGAACTAGTCTTCCTAAAAGGAGAGTGTCCCTAAATCTCTACAGATTTTAACTGTATTTTTCTCTTTCAAGGGTGCCCTTGTGAGTGCCTTGGCTGATGATACCTTACATTTATGGAACTTGCGTCAGAAAAGACCAGCTATATTGCATTCCTTGAAATTTAACAGAGAAAGGTAAATAAATAATTTTATACATATGCACACACTCATACATCTATTGTTTTCATGTTATATGATCAACATTAGACACTTTTAGAAAGAACACTCTAGGATTCCTAAAAATCTTCCTCAGATTAGTACAGCCAAAAAAGACATCTTGCACTATAAAAAAAACCCCCAAGAATAATAGATGCATATAAGATTATTTTAAAAGGCTATATATCCTTAGTTTCATTAAGATGGTTAAAAAGCAATAAAATGAAATACAGGTAGTCTGCATTTAACAATATTAATTAAGACCAATTACTCCATTGTTAAGTAACATGATCATAAGGGGAAAGAAATGTGACTGCACCACTTATTGGTGGTAGCTCTGGCAGTCCCAGTTGTTAAGTGAGGAACTCAGATGTCCATGACTCCGAACTTCCTGCTGGCTTCTCCATTGACTTTGCTTGTGGGAGCCGGTAGGGAAGATCACAAATTGTGATCAAGTGACCACAGTGACATTGCAATGAATTTAAGTTCAAGATCCTGTCATTACTACTACTGCATTACTAAGCATTTCCCCCTCCCAATCTACAAATATTAGACTTTTCTTGCTGCCTTTTCAAAAGACAGTCGCCCCTTAGGTTGTAATTATTAAATTCTGATTATGTTCCTTGATTGTCTATAAGCTACTTATTCTGTATGTTTTTGTGACTTTCTTCCTCCCTGGTTCTAAAACTCAAAAACATTTTGTTGCTTTTATGTTTTAATCACATCAAATGATTGTGAGCAAAATGAGCCATATTAATTCCAGTATAAATCCATGGGGATACACCCCCCCTAAATCAATTACTGCATAAGGCAGACTTTTTTTTCAAGAGCCTTGGGTGAACAGCTCTGTCAAAAAACCTTTTGGTAGTCTAAGTAACCTGGTTCTATTAGACGATTCTTGAATATGTGCCTATTAAAACACCAAGAATGTAGAACTTATATTTACTGCCAGGAGTTCAATTCTTGGTAGACGGTTTGTACCCCACAGAAAAGAATCTCACCTATATATCTCTGATGAATCATAAATAAGATGAAACCAGTCAAATGCAGCCTCCTGGTGGTCATTATAAATAAAAATACTACACATGCCTAAAAATAGAAAAAAAATTCCACCCCCAACAGGAGGCATGGAAGTAATGTAAAATCTATCATGAGGCCATGGCATATGGAATATCTCTCTGGTTTGAATGCTGATGGAAAGGAAGGTGACTTATATATACAATTCTAAGATGAAAGAATTTTAAAAATAGTGATATTGATTTACAACTTTTAATGAAGAAAACTCATGGATTCTGAAAAGTATGACCACAGTAGTATTCTTTTCACCAGAAACAAATATTCAGATAATCAGTTTGTAATTTCATATATTAATCATGGATACCTTCTTAAATTGGCATTATATTTACCCCTTTTCCATTTTTTAATTGGAATAGAGGCAAGACATAAATACACTGAATAGTTTTGTTATTCAACATAAAAATGTTATTCAAAACCAATTTTCAGAATTAAAATAAAGATTCAAAAGATGCAGAAACTAACAATAGTGATAATACATCAGATTCAGAAAATGAGAGTGATAAGCAACATTTCATGTTGCAAAATGTGTTTTCTGATGTGGCTTACCTATCTCTTTTTCTCCTCAAAACTAGTACTTTCTCTCTCTCTTTGATAACAGTTGACAAAATATTATATATGAAGTCATGGGGAAGGTCTAGACCAGCAGTTCTCAACCTGTGGGTCGCGACCCTTTTGGGGGTCAAACAACTCTTTCATAGGGGTCGCCTAAGACCATTGGAAAACATATTTCCGATGGTCTTAGGAACTGAGACACCGCTCTCTCTGTTGCAGCCTCACTCTCTTCCATCTTCTTTTCCTTCCCACCCCCCTGCGAGCTTGCAATACCCCTCAGGGCCTCAAGTTGCCTTCCGGAGGACTCAGCTGTTCGGCGGCCGGACGTTGGAGCCGCTCAGCTGTTGGTCGGGACACCCGTGGAGCCGACTGGCACGTCCTCGACCCCTCCCCTGCCCGTTCATGTCGAGCATGCCGGGGCTTGACAGGGAAAGAAGGAGGAAGGGACTCCTCCTCCTCTCCTAAGGTTCAAAGCAGGATCAGCTTCCCAAGGGCAATCCCAATTCATGTGTTTCTGCCGTACCTCCTCGGCGCTCCCGGGAATGGGGCGGGCATAGGCTAGGCAAAGAAAAGCCACGGAGCCGTGAGCTAAGATTGCAGGCAGGCTGGGAAAGGGGGTAAAGAAGAGGAAGGGGATTGGGAGAGAGGAAACGCCAAGCTTGTCCTCGCCTCTCCCATGAACCTGCGCCACCTCACAGGAACACCTTGTTTCAGATTTACACCGCAAAAGTTTTTCTCGCGCAGAGGGGAGAGGAAAAACAATTGCAGAACATTCGGGAATCCCTTCCAAGGTGCCATGTACCTTGGTGCTTATTT
Organism: Bothrops alternatus; assembly: GCA_034064705.1. Classification (NCBI taxonomy): domain Eukaryota; kingdom Metazoa; phylum Chordata; class Lepidosauria; order Squamata; family Viperidae; genus Bothrops; species Bothrops alternatus. Next base: position 4,205,292 of record JARGCV010000023.1, read on the forward strand.
CCTAACACCTTCCCCAACCCCGTGTTTTCTGCTCCACCCCAAATTCGCCTACCTTCCACTCTCCCATCTATGGTCTTAATACAGCCCTCAGTCTGTCTCCCTTTCAACACCCCCTAAAGTTCTTCACTCAGGCAGGCTTCCAGAATTCGGCTGGCAGGATGCAGGATGCAGGTAACCCCTCCCCCCTGTCCTGCCGCCTCCCACGGCACCGCGCCTCCGTGTCTCAAGCCTCTGTGGCACAGAACTGCTGGCGTTACGCTTGGGCGGAAGATTTTTTCTTTTACAGATGGGGCGGGTGGGCCGACATTCACGGGCAGGCAGGAAGGACCCCGCCCACCGAGCTGCCGCCTCCCCATTGCCCTCCATGCCTGCTGGCTCCGTTGCCAGACCTCCCAGCTGACCGGCGCAGGTCCGGAGGTTGCCAGCTGAAGGGCGCAGGAGTTCGGCGCTCCGGCGCCTCCCCTTCAGCCTCCGCACTGGCCAAAACGTTCCCGGACGTTCCAGCTGACGGGCGCGGGTCCAGAGGTCGCCAGCTGATGGGCGCAGGAGGTCAGCGCTCCGCTGCCTCCCCTTCGCCCTCCGCACCGGCCAAAGCGTTGCCGGATGTTTCAGCTGACGGGCGCAGGTCCGGAGGTTGCCAGCTGACAGGCGTAGGAGGTCGGCGCCATGGTGGCCTCCCAGCCGCCTGCTTCTTTGGCTGGAGCAGTTGACAGGGCTTGCATGGCCTGCAAGGGCCGCTGACACGCTCCCCGCAGCCAGCAACCCTGGTAACTGCTCCAGCCGAAGAAGCAGGCGGCTGGGAGGCTGCCGCAGCACCGACCTCCTGCGCTCGTCAGCTGGCAACCTCCGGACCTGCGCCCGTCAGCTGGAACGTCCGGCAACACTTTTGCCGGTGAGAAAGGCGAAGGGGAGGCCGCCGCAGCACCGAACTCTGCGCCCATCAACTGGCGACCCTCAAATTTGCGCTTGTCAGCTGGGAGGTTTGGCAAGGGAGCCGGCTGGCGTGAAGAGTGATGGGGAGGCAGCGGCCCGGCAGGCGGAGTCCTGCCTGCCCGCGAATGTTGGGCCCACCCGCCCCATCTGTAAAAGAAAAAGTCTTCCACCCAAGCATAACTTTTAAGGATTTTAAGGATCTTTGAGAGGGAGAGAGAAATAGAGAGAGGGAGGGAAAGAGAACTAGAAAGAGGGAGAGAGAGAAAGGGGAAGAGAGAAGAGAGGGAGAGAGAGAGAAAGGGAGACAGAAAGAAAGGGAGAGAGAAAGAGGGAGAGAGAAAGAGACGGAGAGAGGGAAAGAGAAAGGGAGAGACAGAGAAAGAGAGGGAGAGAAAGAAAGGGAGAGAGATTAAATTACTAACATGGTTGTTCAGTGAATCTGGTTTCCCCACTATGCTTGTCACAAGGTTGCAAAAGGTGATCACATGACCCTGGAATAATTTTATGGTTGGGGGTTTACCACAACATGAGGAACTGTATTAAAGGGTCGCGGCATTAGAAAGGTTGAACAGTAAGAAGTTGCAGGGAGACACAAAATTCTGTGTTTTCAAGAAGTCAGACAAGGCCAGGTGTCAAGACACAATTTACAGGATATTCTATAAGTTGTTCCAGTAATTTCTAACAGAAGTTTATATATTAGATACTTCTAATTGGTCCCAATCATACTGACTGAAAAAAATTGGTTGTTCAGGGTAATACCCTGCTCCTGAAAGTGTTGAGGTATCTTTCCAAGCCATCTGGCAATGTAGATCTACTGTTTGCTCTTGTTTCTTGTAAAGATTCTCAGTCATCCAGGTCATGGTTGTCTCAAAGGTGCTTTTTCAAAAGGTAACTGGGCTTTGTTTATTCATTGAGGAAATGTTTGGCTTCTCATTCAAGAAGTTTCTTCAGTTCTGTTTGAGCTAATAGGTCAGTGGTGGCGAACCTATGGCATGGGTGCCAGAGGCGACACTCAGAGCCCTCTCTGTGGGCACGCGCACCATCACCTCAGTCCTAGGCCTTCAGCTGGGTTTTATAAAACCTTTTCGCTTTATGTCTCCGCCGCCATGTGCAAAAAAAAAAAAGGTTCAATCAGTCAATTTCAACTTCTCACAGGAAAAAAAAGGTCTTGCAAAGTTGGAGTTGATTGATTGAATTTTTTAGTCCCACCCAGTCTGCCATTACCACCGCAGCCACGCCCACCCATTGGACCATGCCCACCCAATGGGCCACACCCAGCCAATGGGCCACACCCACCTAGCACTCGATGATGCATAAGTGGGTTTTGGGTTGCAGTTTGGGCACTCAGTGTCTAAAAGGTTCGCCATCACTGTAATAGGTTATGCCTTTTTGATGGGGTCAGAATTGGACAGCTAGGAACAATGGAGATACCTTTATTAAGATCTAGTCTCTGATCCTGCCGCATCAAATTTGACAAAATTAATTACATTTCCCTATCTACATGGGACAGGATGTGTGCTATAATGATGGAGAGTTAAAAGTATCTTTTAGTACTCAAAGCTTTATCAGCTTCGAGACCTTTTTGTTTAGATAAAAATTAAAACAAAAACAATACGTACGACTTGTAAATGTTTAGTCAGGTTATGGCATGTCCTTCCCTTTCATGCTAATTACTTGTTCATTCTTCAATCTTAGGCTATTAGATCAGGCAGAGGAATGATCTATTTACTCTCTGTTTTGTCCTTCCACACTTTAATCCACATAGGAATGCTAACCGTAGTTAATGCTTATTTGGTGGCCCTAGTAAATAGTTTTATAAGCTTTTCCTGTTCTGGTTCTTGCTGCTTGACTTCAGTAAAATCAACAGGCAAGAAGCAATTGCTTCAATATGGGGAAAAAAACAGCTTTGATGCAGCCCTGTCAAACTAATGTTGAACTAAGAATTACCAGATTTGGGATTATTGTGATATACAGATGTATACTGGACACACTTTGTCTCTTGGTGCTAGTGATGATTCTACAATTCTACAGCTAGGGTAATCAAGGGATTAAGGTGACAGCTTACTTAGTGTCAGTGAGTTTGCTGGTGGTATACAGGCTTTTGTGAGCCAACATTATTTCTGTGATTGCTGTTAGGATTACATTGTTAGAATAGGGAGTAGTTGCTACAAGACAGTATCTGTTGTAGAGATAGTGATGAGGGATCCTGGCTTACAGGTAACCAGGTAGCATTGCCCACAATGCCTAATCTGATGTTGCATAATCTTAGTTTGTTCCTTAATGCCAATGTCATGTATATTTAGGATCAGACAGGAGAGAGTATACAAAGATTTTCTTGTGAATTAATTTAGTTGTTCTCCTTTTATTTGTAACATTTCCAGAATAAAAAAATATATTTCTCAGAGAATATTAACTATGCAAGGAACATTTAGTCAAAGCATACAAGCCAATCTTCAGTTTCCCTTCTCTTTTGTCTTCTGAGGAAATTATGGCTAATTTCTCTATGAAACCAGTATTAACTATCTCCATGCTGCCATAGTTTTGTTTCTGCTGCTGTTACATTGTATGTTTCTATCTTAAATTAGCTATTGTTATGTATATAGCAGCTACTAAATTCTCTGTACAGTTAATCAGGGCTTAAGGTACAGTTTAGCCAGTAATCTATAATTCCAATACAACCATTATTATCATCTTTTCTCTGGATATTGGTGCATGATAGCCAGAACCCTTGTCACATTATCTTTCTCTCACTCAGGAAGGTATGTCTCTTCAGCAGACTGATAACTGCTTAAATCTATCTTTGCCTCTAGTCATTTTTGTTTTTCTTTCCTTTGACTCCAACCACTTTTTGACAGCTGCATAGCCCGCTTCAGCTTCTCTTACCAAGAAATACACTGTGCTCATGAAAAACTTGCTTTTCCTCTAAGCTGTTTCCCAGACTTAAGTTATCACAAGTAAAGTTTATGTGTCTGGCTGATCATGTAACAGAATGGTAAACAGCATTGATCTTCTCCACTCAGTCATAGCTCTATTCTCTTAGGTAATCACTTTTTTTCTTGTTTTTCCCCAATGGTGCTGCTAATGTTATTTTGTCTTTACTGTCATTTCACTCCCTATAAATTATGGCTACAATACATAGTGCAGTTTGTGAACTTATGTTATTAAAATCAGTAGAGCTTGCTTTTAAACAAAGGCCCGATTGTGATAGATTAAAAATATTTTGAATATGATCATAGAATATTAAAGTATAAATCTCCACTTGAATATGAAAGTCAGTGATGAGCCTGAGCAAGTTATTGCCTTCAGTTTGGAGTCTAAAATATGTATATATAGTAATTGATCTTATATTATTAGAGTATCAATTGACAATATCTACCTATGCTTTTACTTTAGTGCGACTGATTAAATTGTAATTGAACTATTTAGGCTATGTAGCATAATGTTGTTATTGTTGTTTCTATATGTTCCTAATTGTAGTTTTAAATAGAAGTAGCTGGGATTGGTCTTGAAATAATTTGAATAAGAGCTCTAAACAGTGAATGTATTTATTTTATTTATCACATTTCTATATCTCCTATCTCAACTAAGTGATTCTGGGCAGCTTAAAAATAAAAAACATAAAAAGAGATATAGTTAAAAACAATATTAAAAAGAATTTTAAAAGTTAAAAATTTGAAAATTACAAAAGTTAAAAAAGGCAAAGGGAATACCCTCAAGCTGCCAACCACCTTGAAAATTGCATGCAGTTCTTAGATCCCCTTGCCAGTTGGCAGAACCAGTTCTTGACACTCTTCTGGAAGGCAGAAGAGTGGAGTCTCATTTTACCTCTAGGAGCAAGATATTCCGTAGGGCAGGGGCAACAGCAGAGAAGGCTCTCTTTCTAGACTCCGCCAGTCAAAATTCTTTAACCAACAGGGTCCACAGCATATCCTATCTGCTTGACCGGGTGAGACAGGTCAACAGATCCCCAGGTGGAGCAGGTAGCCCTATGTAGAACACATTGCAGTAGTCTGTATTAGAAATGATTAGGGCATGAGTGGCAGAAAGAAGGACCTCTCAGTCCAGAGGCACAACTGGTGCATAATATGAAGTTGAGCAAAGATCCTTCTAGTCATAACTGCATCATTGTTGTGAGCCGCCCTGAGTTCTCCGGAATAGGGCGGCATAGAAATTAAATAAATAATAATCCTGTTATTTGAGCAGGAGCAGTGAATCCAAGAAAATCCCCAGATTGCATACCACTCCATCTGGAGCAGTGCAACCCCATCCAGCACCAATGATGGTAAACCCAGATAAAGAAGAGGCCCTACCTACAGCCAATCCATCTTCCCAGTGTTCACTTAAAACCTGTTGTTCTACATCTAGACCTCTACAACCTCCAAATTCCACTTCATAAGGACATCCATAGCATCACTTCACCAGGGACGGAGATGTACTAATTGGTATCATCCACAAATTGACAATAGCAATAGCACTTATATACCACTTTGTAGTGCTTTACAGCCCTCTCTAAGTGGTTTACAGTCAGCATATTTCCCCCAACAATATGGGTCCCCATTTTACCAACCAAGGAAGGATGGAAGGCTGAGTCAATCTTAACAATTGAACTGGCAGTCAACAGAATTAACCTGCAATATTGCACCACTGTGACTCTTACCTCATCCTATGGTGACAGATGATCTTACCCAGAGGATTCATGTAGATGTTAAAAAGGAGCAGACAGAGCACTGAGCCCTGTGACACCCCACAAAGTACGGGTATGGGCTGGATCACTCACTTCCTAACAGTCCCAGTTGGGACCAGCTTCAAAGAAGGAGGTGAACCAGCACAAAATGTATGACTGTTTCACGTTGGGCCATAAATGACCTGAGATAGGCCCATAGCCACCATGTTGGCCATAAACTCCTGAGGTACTTCCAAAGACAACAGATTGAAGCGCCCCAAAACCATCTGCCTGGAGAACTACTGCCCAACTATCTACTAAGTCATACACACATAAACATCCAAATTCAGCTCTGTCCCCCTTGCTCTCACCTATGGAAGGCCACCCCTACCACACCAGTGGGTCCCCAGATTGAATTGCTCTCATGTAGGGTCCCCACATAATCAGTTCTTACAGGGCCTCAACCACCACCCTCAGATGGTCAGAGTGCCACTCTAGCTGGTCTTGTGATTCCAGCCACTGCTTTCTCTTGTTTGCTGTGGCTGCAAGATAGGTGCTAGCTGCTGGCCTGTTGCCTCAGGCTCCTATGGAGGTCCAGCTACTTTCCTGGGCCTGTTAAACCAATTGGCCATTGCCTGCTCCAGCCTGATCTGGCTGCTCCACTCCAGTCACTGGCCTAAGCCTCTGCTTGGGTAGCCCAATTAGGAACCCTTCAACCTCTTGCCTGGGAAAGTTCAGTCAGCTTCCTGGGTCTGCACATGGCATGCTGCCACTCACCATTCACCATTTCCTAATTGTTCTGCCCCCCCAGGGAGGCACCAGCTGCTTGGTTGCTGAGTGCTCTAGCCGCTCTGTCATTATGACACATCTTCCAAGTTAGTATATTCTGAATGGCATTTTTAAATAATGGCTTTTTCTTAAAAGCTACAACTAGTACAAAATAATGTGGCTAGATTGCACAATAGGCAAATTATAGTAAACTATTTCACCTATCCTGAAGTTATTGGACTGGCTATTAATTTACTACCTAGTCAAGGTGAAGAAATCTGCTATAGAATACCAATCTATATATAGCTTAGGATCTGGATATCAAATGGTATGCTTATTCCCTGTCAACAAAGACATGGCAAAGATGCCAGCTTGAGTTTGCCAGGACTGCTGCCTCTTCATTACACATTTACTTGAAGGAGTGTATTCCAAAACACCATAGTTATAGAATCTTCTCTGTTTTGGCACCAAGCTTCCATTATTAGTTTAAGACCTATCTGTTTGCTTTGTTTAATTGATACTACTTATATTGTTTAATAACTATCCTGTAGTCACAGTTTTAAGATTTAAATACCTTTGATTACTGATAATTTAATTTATAAACAATACATTATGTTGAAGCATTCTTTTAACTTGTGATCAGTTTTTTTAAAAATATAATTGAATATTGTGATTATTAAAAAGCAGTGTAAATGTGGAAAAATACACTAATGTGAAAGCCAGTGCCTGCAAAGTAGTATGTGGAACAATCTCTTTAGTATACACATTTGCATTGTACATGTGAATTTCATGTCCAAAATTACTTTACAACATAGTGATAGTGTCACTGCATCCATCATAAGGTGAACATAACCAGTTTTGTAACATTTGAATAGTTACAGATATTTGACAAACTGATAATGCATTAATGCATTTTTAATTTGACCTTTAATGTTTAAGATTTTATAATGAAGCTATTTTAGGCAACAAGTTTGTTTAATTGTTATGCATTATGCTAAGTTTTACAAAGCATGATAAAGGTTTCTCTTAAGTAGCTTTGACAGTTTTATCAGAGGAGACATATGGCCTACAAATACCAAAGGAAATCCTTTAGAAGCATCTGCAAATTGCCTCTCAAGTGACCTTGTTTTACTGTTAATACATTTTCATAAGTAATTATACAGATCATATTTAGACTTAATAATGTCATAATGTTTATTTTAATAAGAGCTATATTGTAGAGCTGCAGTTTTACTATTTTATTAGCCACAGACATTCCAATAAATACCATGCTAAAATAAAGCCTAAATTAATCTACTTAGTACTTGATTTTTGTTTACCATTAAAAAATTCAGTTATTGAAAAATCTCTTGTCATTACTGCATTTCCCATGTACAGTTTGTGTCTTTTGATGCTTATGTTCCCAAAAGATTATAAACTAACAGAAAAATTATTTAAAAATATTAATTTAAAATAATTTTTTAATTATTGAAATAATTAACTAAAACAAGGCAATATAATTGTAGTAATTAGAAATTCTGAAAGATATGAGTACTAGGATCCTTAATTTGAACCATGTATTTTATAGATAAAAATATTGACTTAAAATGCAAATCTCATAAAGAAGTATTTCTATGAAAGAAATGCTATTCAGTTTTTATGTTTGAATATAGTAGAAATAAATATTTTGGTAGATTGCATTTTTTTCTGTTAGATTTCATTTTAATGAGCAGAACATTTTAGTAACCAATTTTCAGATTTGAGATGTAGCAATTTGTCACAGACATTTGTGACAAATTTGAAGAAAAAGTCATACAGTGTTAGATTTTCCAAAATGTTTTGGAAATATACTTACATTTTGTTGATCATAGAAAACTTTTGTCACATTTCCATATTTAAAGTCATAGAAGTATACTAGTTAAGAAGTAAAATGTGTTCTATTTTGTGTGTATTTTTTAAATAGAGGCACATGTTTAGAAAATAACATTGATGACGTTGAAAAAATTATGCTTACCTTCCCTTTGGGGGAAAAAGCAGTTTAGATAATGTTGCATTAACTGTATGTGCTTTTGATAATTTTGTGTGTCTGTATTTTATTTTCAAACTATGTATTCATTTTATTGTACAGTCTGATTTTACAATTTTGAATTTACTATTTTTAATGTGTTCTCTTTCAGAATAACATTTTGCCATATACCTTTCCAGAGTAAATGGTTGTATGTGGGCACCGAAAGAGGAAATATACACATTGTCAATGTGGAGTCTTTCACTCTCTCAGGCTACGTCATCATGTGGAATAAAGCCATTGAATTGTGAGCATGATATGGGTGAAAAAAATATATATAGTCCATTTGGAATCTATTCTTTAAAATATATAAATAAATAAATTATACTTTTTTTTTACTGTGGCTTTGATGCTTTGACTATTGCTGTCCAGTAGGTATAGACATTACGTAACATAATAAATCTGTTCGAAGAAAATATTGTTGTAAAACAAGGACCATTCCAATATTATATTAAGTGGTTATATGCATAAACCTGCACTCTATTCCTTTACTCATTTATAATTTATTATAGACCCATGAATATAACTGTTCTCTTCCAGTAGTCCCAGTAGCATTTCATTTACCCTGTAAAAAAGGTCAATAAATGTTGAATGAGATAGGTTATAGGAAAGTGGGCTAAATGGAGACGTGGGATTTTGAATAATGTGGAGATCCATTTTCTGCATAATTCTTCTGCTCAATTTTCCAACATACTAACCTTCATTTACCCACCTCACCCTCACAGCAGGGATGCAGAAAAGTATCTGCTAATGAAAATGTTAGTAAATAACGAAAAAATTAGTTACATTTATTGAACAAGTATGTGTTGAATAATTTTTAAGATTATATTATCTTTCAATTAATAATTAAAAAATACAATTACAAACTAATTAACTAATGCAAACTTACAAAAGAAAACAATAAAAAGAAAATATAGAAAGTATAGAAAAGAAAGAAAACAAAAATGGGGAAGAAATGGCGAACTGAAGATGACTCTCTGTAGTCCCAGTGACTACAGCAAAATGTAGAGCTGGCAAGTAGACCTGCAGCAGGTTTCCATGTGCTGCTGGGTCTTGCAGTTGGCTGAGATTTTCATGTGCCAGTGGTTTCTGTAGGCTGTGCTGGGCTCCCAGAGATTTTCCCCCGCCCTCTGAGGTACTCCTGCATGCCTTACCTCAGAGTCTATCTGCTTAATGATCATGAGATTGCTTAACAATCACAAGAAGGAGTGCCAGATTTGTGGTCATTGAGCAAAGTAATTATGGGAAATCTAGCTTAATGATCACTTTGCTCCAGAGATTCTGTCCCAATTGTGATCATAAGTTGAGGACTATCTGTATTTGAAGGGACTAAAGATCAAGATTATTAAAAGGAAGGAATATGATTTGGTTTACTTTATCAAGATTAAAATAGATATGTTATCTCTAATAACTTTTAATAGAGTTTTGCTGATCAGGATTGAATGTCAAAACTTTAAGGATTTTTTATAGATAAGAAATGAGATATGGGGAAAAAGAAAGAAGGTGATAAGTTGCTAAAATGTTTTACATTTGTGATGAAGAGGGAAGTTATTTCTTCATATATTTCTTTAAATTTTATTTATTTGTATAAATCACTTTTATTTAGGGTACTAGATCTGAAGGCAGTCACATAAAATTGAAAATCTGTGGTTCAGGTAAACAACATAAGCACCCAGAGTTGTTTCAATATAAGATGGGCAGCAAATAAATTTAATAGATAAATAAATAAAAATAAAATAAATAAGGATTGACCAGATCAAAGGACTTAAAATATTCAACCAAGTGAAAATATAATAACTGAAAGCACTTGGGCAAATAAAAAAAATATTACTTAGAGCAGACCTGGGCATTTTATGGTCCCCAGGCCATATCAGGTCCTTTGGTTGTCCCTGTCTGACCCATGTGCGATCAATCAGAAATTAGAAATCAAATGTAAATAAGCGCATCTCAGAGGATGGGAGAAGAAGCTGAGTCAGGCCCGCTGCGCAGTTGCTGTGCACTTCTTCAGTTGGTTGGCAGCCGCAAGAGGATGAGGAGAGAAAGTACTTTTCGATGCCTATGCAGCCTGGAGCCGCCTGAAGAAGAGGCGCTGTCACTGCATGAGGGGACCTGGGCTGGGCTACCCACTGCCATCTCAGTGAAAGCACGGTCTTACAAGTGAACTGGTAGAGCACAGCTGGCAGCTAGCAAGTGGGAACGCAGTAGCAACAGCAACAGAGTGGTGGCCAGGCCAGATAAAATATCTTCACATTCAAATTCTGCCCACATACACTGTGGTCTCTAGCAGAAAGAATTAGTGCTCCATGACCACCCCGGGATGGAAATTGTTGCTTGCTCCTTCTTTAGGTCTCTAAGATATGGCTGGCACCTTGACTTGGGCTCATTAATGGAAAGTCAGTCTGCTTAATACCGGTAATGGTATTGAGGTTTACACTGTAAATGATGTAATATTCTATATATCTGTATTTTTGCTTTTTAAAAATATTGTTTAAATTTTTAGGTCATCCAAGTCTCATCCTGGACCTGTTGTCCATATTAGTGACAATCCAATGGATGAAGGCAAGGTATGTTAAAAAACACACTAAACTAAACCTAAATTATATTGAAGAAGACTGCTTTAGCACTAAAGTATGACAGATGCTTTATTGAATGTCCCAGTTTACATATTTACATATATCAAGCATTAGAATAATTTATTGTTTGCAATTATATCCCCAACGGCTATTTGCAAGCATGCCTACTGACTATTCATAATTGTACTTTTGACATGTAATGCTTCTAAAACAAGTAAATGGAAACTCTAATAAATGCTCAAATGTTTACTTTAGTATGCGTTTGTATTAATGTAATCAATTACCAAAACATCTGGTTGCTTTTTAAAACATTAAATTATTTTTATTACTTTAATATATGAAAAAAGAGCCAAACACAGCAAAAACATAAGAAAACAAAAACATGTTATAATGTATACAACTACAGTAGTTATGAAACACAGTACTAAACCTGAATCACATAGAATAATACTCAGTTTTAATAATAATCAGTATTTTCAATACTTCAGTAAATAGCAGACAGTTAGCACATACCATCTTATCTGTGTTTGCATTTTTCCATGCTAAAAGAATAATCTTGTTTGCTACATCCTAAACTTGGTAAATCCATAGATTTTCATAAAATGATGAATTCCAATTTTTTGCCAGGTTCAATGAACATCTTTAATTATATTGCTCTTTTCCAAACTATATTAACAAAATAATGAAATGAAATAATGAAAATTGGACAACAGTGGGTTAAATTCATGGTATGTACATAGGTGTCCCCCAACCATTGTCTACTTTGAGCATAATGAAATTGACAGCCAACCTTTATGAAATTTGTGGGCGAACCAATGAGAAAAGCTGTTGGGTGCCATCAAATCATTCACTCTCAATGACCACATAGATTAGATTTTCTTCATGATGTTCTAAAGAACATCTTTAAGATGTTTAACTATTGATTTAAAAATATAGGGTTTCCAGTTCTTTATTTCAAAGTTTGTAAATAACTAACACCCACCTTAACAAAATTATTTAACTATGTACTAAAACACTATTTAGAATATTCCATAGTATAGTTCAATAGCAATAGTTATTGTTAATAATCAGGAGTTTCTGATGTTGCTAATGCATTTGGATCATATTGTGAAATCAGCATGTTTTAATTGAATATACTCTCATTCTCTGTTTTAAATAATCCAGACTCCTCCTAAAATAATTTAAATAATGCATGCCAATGGTTGAAAGTCAGGAAAACTAATCCATTTCATCATATAATAACTGTAATTGAGATGAATAAAATCTATGAGTTTATGCTTCCCATTTTTTAATTTTAATTTTTTAATATTTTCAAGAACTTATCAGTTTACCTGAAATATTCTGAAGATACAACAATGGGAATCTTTTCTAAGCACACATATTATCTAGGAAGTAATACTTATTTTGACAACATTGGTCTTTCCATATAAGCTCATTGTGATTTTTAACTATGTCAATATTACTCAGGTAAAATGTCTCTATATACTGTACATATTCAGTTCATTATATTGCTACCCTTCAGAAGGGGAAGGGGTTGATCCATGTTTCTTTTTACCTTTGGACCAATAATTTAAACAGAGTGTTATCTGCTTATTAATTAAATAACAAAGCAGTCAAAAGATGAGTTCCTTAAGCTGAGACAAAATTGGGCTAGCAAATTCAATTTGAAGACATCAGCCAAAATTCTAACATAAATTTTTGTTTGATATTTTTAGGTAGATTATGTCTTTTGTATGGAAGATTGATGTCTAATTTTCTATTTTTGTCATTCATTAGTTTGTGTACAGTTTTATTAGCTGAAATGGAATATAATGCAGAATAGTTTTGTTAGCAGGATAAACCTTAAATATTAGAAAATCTTCTCTGATATCTGATTTTATATTTAAAAATTGATCTTGTATGTATTTATGACCAGCTCATGCTATACCTTTCAATCATTTTGATAAGCAGGAAAATCAGATTGAGAATTCAAATTCCAAAACAATATTGGCTAGTCTAAAGCAGGGCTTTTCAACCAGTGGTACGGGTACCACATGTGGTACATTGGCACCTGGCAGGTGGTACACGACCATCCTAGAAAAGTGGTAGTTGGGGAGGGGAATGAGCTGAACTGGTGGCAGCACCGCACAAGCCTGAGCAAGAGATGGCTGGGGCTGCAGGGCTCAGTGGAAGCGCCAGGATCAGCGCCAGGCTCCAGCTGGAGCTCGGTGCTGATCCTGGCGCTTCTGCTGAGCCCTGAAGAAGCACCAATCAGCTGGAAAACAGCACTGATCCTGGCACTTCTGCTGAGCCCAGAAGAAGCACCGATCAGCTGGAATGTTGCAGCATCTCCAGGGTCTTGTGATTTACATTCAGATGCTTGGCAACTGATTCATATTTATGACAGTCACAGTATCCCAGGGTCATGTGAAGTGACCAAAACCTTCTGTAACACCCAGCAGACGGGGGGGGAATAAAAACCAAACACCCCCCACCCCATCTCTGCTGCCAATCCTCAACAGAAATGCTCACAACAATGAAAACCTCGGACAGGAGGAAGAGCACGGCCAGGTGGGCAGGCAGGTGTCTTGCTTGGCTGTGCCTTGGGGGGGGCACTTTTTTCAGTGCCATTGTAACTTTGAACAGTCACTAAGCAGACTGTTGTAAGTCAAGGACTACCTGTACTTCATGACTTTTTTCCTTTTTTTTTTTTTGGTCATCAAGTTTTTGACACCTTGCTAGGTGACTGGTGGTACTTGGATATTGCCATATCCTAAAAGTGGTACAATGGGTGAAAAGGCTGAAAAGCCCTGGTCTAAAGCACAGATCTAAGCTTTTGTGTGCTTCATAAGTAATTTTCATCTGTTTTTTTCCCTCAGTCTTGGTCCTTTTTGAATGTTATTCTTAGAATAATATTCTTAGAATCATTAAAAGCTGCTTTATTCCTGAAATCCTGTTAGATGTGGGGAAAGGAACAGACTACATTAGACCAATCCATATTTATTTATTTATTTCAATGAAATATAATACATACTAAGGTCTATCAGTAGAAATACTGGAGCTGATTTGAGATACTAGCAAAAACCCATTCTATCTAAAACTAAAAGTCTTTAAGCAAGTCTACTTTTCTTCGGTCATATGCAATAACAGCCTTTGCAGCTAATCAGTAAGTGGAGATAAACTAGGGACAAAGCAGGGCCATTCTTTGGGGAACTACTAACTGCATCATCTTCAGATAATATAGCCTAATGAAATGCTCACTGCTAGGTAAGATTGAAGAGCCTAGGCAGCATTGTTATGAGATGACTGGAGGGAAATGCAGCTTTCTATTATATTTGGGTTTGTTTGTTTTTTTTTAAATGAATTGTTATATTTGTAAATCTTTTTCCGTGTCATGTTTCTTTGTTTACATTCATGGTATATTTTTATAAGGGGTTTTATTCAAGTATGCAGTGATTTAGCTGTAGACTGTATTGGTACATTTAAGGAGATAGTGTGCTTAATGATGTTTTGTTATCTTAAGTGGTTCTTAAATCTTCCAATAGTTACTCACTTTAGTAATAAGTAATTTAGTACTAGGTTATATACTTTGAATCAGGTACAAGGTAAGAAACTGCAGGGCTTACTTTCTAAAAGAAGAAAAAGAGACTAACCATTTTAGAAACTGAATGTAGAAAAGTGCAGAGGAATAATTTATTTTCCCAAATCAGTTTCTAGCATTTTTCAGCTCAGCTTCCACTTAGGGCAATAAACAATTATATATTTCACATAAATCAGTACAGTACATGGGTTCACTGTCTCTCTCTATATGTGTATATCTGTCTGCCTATCTGCCTATTTACCTACCTACTTACCTTCCATCTTTCCACATGAACTGAAAAGGCAGTTATACAAGTTGTGCTAAGTTCCAGCTTTTACCTCCCATAGTTTGCAGAAGGAGAAAATGTTACCTACCATAGGTTACAAAAGAGGCTAAATAACTGTATAGAAAAAAAAGTAATATAGTCCTGGCTTATTTTTTAAAAACTCTAGGAAGATAATGGTTCAGTTCATATTTTAAAAACTGACTTGGAAAAAACTGATCTTACCACTAAAATTACTGTGTCATGGGGAGATGAATTAGATCTAAAAAAAAACCAACGTAAGATAAAACAGACACTCTGATATGTTTTTTACTGAATCATTGTTATGTAGAGAGTTTCTTAAGTCATACAGTATATTCTTAAAATAGCCTTCAAACCCTGAAAGCCATTTTTGCATTCTCAATTAAGTTCAAGAAAATATAGAAGAAGAATTGACATATTTGCTAACATATCACTAACTCCTAAACCTTGAAGCATGCCCAAAAGATATCATGATTGATGGTATCAAAAATCACTAAGAGCCCAATAAGGGCTAGGATGTATACATTACTACCATCCCAGACCAATCAGAGGTTATCTAAAAATAACCTGATCTGAAAGCCAACTGGAAGGATTCAGGGTAATCTATTTACCCAGGGCCCTCTGCAGTTGCACTCTTTTCAACAGCTTTCCCACAAAAAGGCCAGATAAAAATTGTCCTGGGGAGGGACCACAGACTATTTAAGAGCTGGAGATATCACTCCCCTCTTCAAGGAAGCTTTTCACGCCATTTGAATCCAATTATATATTGTCTGCTGGGAGGCCTTAATCAACCAGGAAGGCGACTGCACTTTACACATAGAGGACTAGTCCATTTTTGAAACTAAGTTTAACTTCTTACAGGTTCAATTCTTGTGTGCTGTAAGAATTAATTTAGTTAATCTAATATTTGACAGATAAAGCAGCTTGAGTCAATAAACTATGAAGGGATGTGCTGAACTCCAAGATACAGACCAGACCAGGAAACTACTCCAAGGTGGCCTAAAACTACTTTAAGATGGACTGTTTTAACAGAATCCTGAGGCATAAATTACTCTTGAGCAAGATTAGATCTTCCTTTGAATGGGTTGCACTATTTTCTGTTTTCTCCAGACATATAATTTGCTTTCTTGGTTTACCAAGTTTGTGCTGTACAAATATCATGAGAGAAAGAATAGGTTGCTTATTTTTTAACTATAGTTCTTTATTTAGTTTCCTATGCTTTTTACAGGTATCTGTCAGAGCAGTTTTCAAACTTCTGTGGTTGCTATGGCAGTTTCTAGGATTCAGTGAAGGGGAGGAGGCTGGAATCACGCTGCATGTCTGCATTAAGAAAAAAAGCACCTGTGAAAGTGCATAATGCATATTTATTTTTTCATATAATCTGTAAGGTTACCCATCTCCCTAAAGTGACTCTAATGACATACAAAGGTTAAAACCACAATAACAATAGTTATTAAATGCCAATGCCACAAATACAGTCCAACTCATGCAGAATAATTTAACCACATTTAACCAGCAGAGTTTGCCTGTGCACATAGCCTAAACACTTGGAAGAACACCCAGAATCATGGCTATCCTAATCTCTGGGGCAATGCTGTTCTATAGGACCAGTATCACCACAGAAAAGACACAACTGGGATGCAGCAATATAAGATTGTTTACAATAATAGAAAGGACATGTGTATGATTAGAGAGGTGACCATTCAGAACGGCACAGATAAGCATCCTGTTCTTTATAAGCTCATCTGCAATTTACAAACTTCCTAGGATATCATTTATATGTATCAGAATATCCAATTATTGGATGTGCCAAACAAATGAGATCTCAGTTATCATTTGTCTACATTAATATATATTAATTTATCTGGCATGCAGATGTGCTTATAGTAGAGAATTGTATGGTAATTTGGTGAGCCATAGAGTTGCACTGATTATTATGTACTAGAATGACATTAATGTAACTTGTAATTTATTACAGCTGTTGATTGGTTTTGAATCAGGAACAGTGGCATTATGGGACCTCAAATCCAAGAAGGCAGAATACAGATACACACATGATGAGGTAAAAAAAAAAATAAGTCTGGCATGTTTTGAGTCATACTGTAATTTTGTTGACTATTTTGGAATTTTGCAGAAGAATTACTATTCAGTAAATGTTTACTCAGCATTATTGCTTATATTTATGGAAGAAATATATCTAGATACAGTCATCCCAGTAAAGCAGGAAAATATTCAGTTTATTGATTCATACGGGAATTTAAAGGTTACTCAAATGACTTTAGTATCGTGGTACCTAAAATTATATCTCATGTATAGAGGACAGATTAGATTATATGTTTTAACCCTCCCCTGGTATAGTTGGAATATGAGGTAATTGGGATAGCTCATATGGCCCCAACCCATAATTTGGGCTCTCAGAACCCTCCCTTACCCACCAAGTGGGAGGGTCAAAACTATCAGACCTATTTTTTTCCTGGTATATAGGATTTGGTGGCGGGCATTAATAAGGAAAATAGATATCTTAAACTTGCAGAGGTTTGAAAGTTCCCAGAAAACTTTTAAAAATTGAAAATTTAAAGAAAGGAGAAAGAAGTATCTAAGGAATTAGGGATTAATCAATTTAATATCTATACAGGCAAGAAACTAGTTACTAAGCTAGAATAAGTGACCTTTTAACAGCCTGCTTTGTCAGATAATTTTGTCTCTTTTATCACATAAAAACTAGTTATGTAGTAGTAATAGTTTATTGACTGATTAGTCTTGCAACCTTATCAGTAAAATAAAATAAAATACAATACATAGTCTAATTTCAGAGTGAAATAGATAGGGAGAAATACAATGATAAAATACATATCATATACATATGTGGTAACACAAGGAGTTAGTAATCAGATAGATGAATCTCCCTGACAGGGAATTCCAATCTGTTCAATGTATCATATTTGTAGGATCGCTGTCTGAGTTATAAATTTAGCTGTTCTGCATACAATATGTACATTTGAGCCCAAGAGGAAAAATACAATTATGGTTAGGATCGCAGTGGGCTGTTCTTTCCAATAAAGATGATAAGTATTTAAGCCTAGTGGGGACATATAATTGAGAATTTGACAATATATGAGAAATATTTTTAATGGCTGGAATACTGCATATACAGGTTCTCTCATAATATGGCAAGTGTTGGAAATGCTCATATTTGGCCATGAAGTCCAACAGTTCAGGGTTAACTAAAGCAAAGGAAAGCTGTGGATGTTATATGCCTTGATCTCAGTAAAGCATTTGACTAGGAGATTCAAAATAGCCTTGTGGACAGGATAGAAAAATATGGACTAGATGGTATTGCAGTTTGGGATATTTACAGCTGTTGAACAACTGCATCCAAAATATCCTCATTACTGGTTTTGATCATTGTGGGGGGAATGTTGAGTGGAATTCTTGAAATTTTTATTCTCATTCCAATGCTATTCAGCATCCTTGAATACATGGCTTGTGGTAGTGCATATGATCAAAATCTAGAAATATTGATGTAGCACTAGTTACATCCACTTCTCATTTAGTGAACATGTTCTGCTAAGCAAAATGGTCACTAAGTGAACATATGACAGAGAGACACAGAGAGACGTTGCAAAGATTATTGGTTGTTGTCATCTCATTCAGATAAAGTTCTTTTGTACGGCTACTCCAGCATTATTTTTCCTCCAGCATGCATTGTTGTCAGGTGCATGACATTTGGTGGTAATTGCATGTATTGGTCACAAAAGGATTTTTTTAATTACCATGGTACTTGCGAACGGTCACTAACTGAAGAATGGGTGTTCATGTAAGCAATCTGTATGATGTAGCAACTAAAAAAGGCACATTATTATCCAGATCGGTAGTACACTGTGAACTCTGTTGATTAAAACACATTTGGAGTATAGTTGTACCTTGGTCCTCATCAGTAATTCGTTCCGGAAGACATGCCGAATATTAAAACCGATGGATACCGAAGAAACCATGTGACTTACCATGTGACCTGCTATTTTGGCCAGAAGAAATAGTGAGTCATGAGGCAGCCAGCATCAGCAAGTTCTTTCTTGCATGTCGATTACCGCGAGAAAGACAAGTGCTGGGACAAAATTTCTGCTTCAAAACACGTCGAATACCCAATTCAACGAGTTTTGATACATCAAATGCCGAGGTATGACTATACTTTATTCCACTTTGGGCAGTACATTTTAAAAGGATACAGAGACCCTCCACTGAGTTCATAGGATATATACCAGAATGATGAGGGCTCTGGAAATCAAGCCTTATGAAAAATGGTAATTTGTTTAACTTACAAATAGAAAACTAAGAGGAAGTATGAAAACAGAAATATCTAAAGTCTGTCACATCGCGGAAGAGTGTATGGTTGTCTATTGAAACTGAAAGAAGAACAAGATTAATGTATGTCAATTAAAGGAGATTAAGGCTAAATATTAGTAAAATGTTCTTAATGATGTGCTATTAAACAGTTTCCCTAAAACATTATCTGACTACCTCTTATTTGATGTTTTCAAACTGGCTGGATGGCCCTATTAGAAATGGTTTAGTGAATTCTTTTACTGTTCGTCAATAACAATTTAATTCATCTTTAATTTCCCATCTATATAATAGTTTTCCAATTTTAAACATTTGCTTTTCTGCTATAGGTAGACAGGTGTTCACATCACCTACTTCAAATAAGCTTTAAATATTTTTCAGCTGTGGCATATTCCAGAATGTAGAATCTTAAGACTAACTTCATAGAATATATGTCCCCTAAAGCAAGAACCACTCACGGTTGTTTATTCTCATATAAGTATTTATAGGATTGTTGGCTAAAGCATTTTGAATATCATTAAAAAGGATTTTAAACTTTTTTAAAAAATGGAATTGTATGGAATATAATATAGTTCTTTTAACTTTGTGTGTGTGTGTGTGTGTGTGTGTGATATCACTTAAAAATCTGATTAGATCCAAACTTGGCATTCTGCGTATGAGAATCAGTTCCTTGATTAATGGATTTTACAAAATTTTCTTCTATTGTATTAGTTCAATTAGTAATATTTCATTTTGACTTTATCATATTTTGCTATTTCATTAGCTTATTTCTAATTTTGGACTGAATTTTGTATGCATATAATTAGATTGTCTAGCTCTTTTTCTTTCTTAATGTTTTATTTTTAAATTTCAGGTAAGTTAAATTAGCTAGGCAAACATTTGCTGGACACAATAATTAAGGTAGTGATGGCAGAAACTCTATTCCGTAATTCATTTTGCAAAGTGTATAGTAGATACACTGTGGGTAATAAAGGATAGGGAGGTCATGGAAGTTTTGTTAAAATATATTGGTTTGATAGTCTTATAAAATACCATCTTTTTCAGTGATACGCAAGTCTACTTTCAGAAGTATAACCTATTACATGTAAGATTTTCTGACCCTTGCCCTGACATACTTAGAAGGTTCTTTGTAAGGGCACTTAAACCTACACCTCTTCTACATAGCAAAGACCTCAGTTGGCTGTAGGTAATGACTTTTCCTATCATCAGGAAGGTACAGAACGTTTATGAGGAAAAAGTGAGGAAGAAAGGGAGGCACACCACATTTATAGATTCTTTATGAAATAAAAGTTGTCATTTTTATAATTAACTGCATAAGTCATATTTTAAATATTATGAAAAATTAGTGACTTTTTCTAAGGCTCATGCAAGACTAGTATATAACATATTTAGGTTGCAATTTAAGATATAAACTCTTCCCAGTGTTGATCATAGGGTGAAATTTTAGCAGTAATTAATAGCAATATATCATAAAAGGTAGTAATCATAAAAAATGGACATTTTACCCCTAAGTATTTGAAACCAATTTAAAAAAAAACGGAAATAGAAAACAGGCTCTAGGGATGGGCTTGGTCAATTTCAATTAGTAAAGTACTCCAGAGATCCTGTAGGCATGGAAAAAGGGAATCTTCTCTCATATAGCAAAAACCCTGATTTATTTCATATGACGACAGGTGAGAAAGTCTGATAAGGTTAAGGCAGTCTTTCAGGTAACTTGGCAGCAAATCATTTAATCCTTTAAAAGTTAAAACCAACTTTTTAAATTGGGTTCCAACAAAACTGGCAATTAGCAGAGGTCACAATTCAGTATCACACACAGATTAATCATTTAATCATTTAAATGACAACAGGCATAGATGATAGTTTGAAAAAAGATTTCAGGCTGCTGCAACCTCCCCCATCCCTATGAGAAACAAATAATTTTGGAAGCCCAATCCTTCAGAGATAGGGCTGCTCCAAGCTTACACCCCCCAAATGTTGATTTATTTATAGTATCCATAGTGTTGATTTCCCTCTCTGAATCACTTTTGTGTTTCCTGAATTAAACATATTTGTACCAATATGTATATATAATGTATGTAAACATATACATGGAACTGTATTGTATTCTTTTCAATTAAAAGAAGACTCTTTACTCTTAACATTTCCATAAGAACAGTTACACTCCCACTTGAAGCCCTATTAAATCCCACCTAAGTATTAAGCTGGTAAATTGTTCTCGTCTTGTTTAATCAGCATGATATTTAAACAGAAATTCCAATTTCTGGTATTTCATAGTAGATGCTGCCTTGGTAACCATGAACACTCCAAAGCAAGGAGCATATTGGCTATTTTAAGGGAGCATTCTGTAAAAGAGAGAAAATATTTTCCTTTTTTAGGACATCATATGGCGGGTCTTCAGTCCATTCAGGAGGCAGAAGCCTATTTGTGATGTGTGATGTCACTAATGTGGCCCTCTGCTGTACCCCAAGACTGGATGCCCTACATCCAAAGGTTAGTGAGTGTAATAGGTTAGGTATTTATAGCTTTATTAGAAAGGACATACCACACATATTTAATTTCCTTAGAAATTTTATCAAGTCCTATGATTGAAGAATCTTAAAAATGGACACGTGAAGTGTTAATACCACTTTACAATGCCTTGGTAAGACCACACTTGGAATACTGCATCCAGTTTTGGTCACCACGATGTAAAAAAAGATGTTGAGACTCTAGAAAGAGTATAGAGAAGAGTAGCAAAGATGATTAGGGGACTGGAGGCTAAAGCATATAAGGAACGGTTGCTGGAATTGGGTATGTCTAGTTTAATGAAGAGAAGGACAAGGGAGGATATGATAGCAGTGTTCCAATATCTCAGGGGGTGTCAAGCTATTTTCCAAGGCGCCTGAAGGCAGGACAAGAAGCAACGGGTGGAAACTAAGCAAGGAGAGAAGCAACGTAGAACTAAGGAGAAACTTCCTGACAGTTAGAACAATTAACCAGTGGAACAACCTGCCTCCAGAAGTAGTGAATGCTCCAACACTGGAGGTTTTTAAGAAGAGACTGGACAGCCATTTGTCCAAAATGGTATAGGGCAGGGGTTTTCAACCTTGGCAACTTTAAGACTTGTGGACTTCAACTCCCAGAATTCTGGGAGTTGAAGTCCACAAGTCTTAAAGTTGCCAAGGTTGAGAACCCCTGGTATAGGGTTTCCTGACTGAGCAGGGGGTTGGACTAGATGACCTCCAAGGTCCCTTCCAACTTTACTATTATTATTATGTATAAGTAACATAGAAAAGTATGATCCACAGGCACAGGTGCTATCTTAAATGAGATGTGAAAGAGTAAAAGAAACAAGCAAAACTATTAATATAAGATTGTCCTTCCTAATTGGATAATGGTGGCATTTATAATATGCAGAGTATTGTAGTGTACAATATAGGCATTTTGAGTAAACAAATGTTGTCTCAGAATGCTCAGTCCTTTTACCTGGTGTGCAGGCCCAATGAACCACATTAGAATAGTGAGGGGAATGGTTTATTTGCAAATAAAAACTTATCTGGAAGCAAGCTCTAAATCGGCACACCCCAGGTTGGAGTAGACTCTTTTATACAATTTTGAAGAGCATACATTTCCATGAGCCAAATATAGAAACACACAACCTTATAAACTAATCATTAAGAATAACATCATGCATATATCTTCAGTAGTCATAGTAACACTGTTCAACTAAAGATTACAACGTAGACTAAGACCTTTGTCTTATTAACACTCCCTTACTAAAAACATTCCTAAGCAACTTGGTACCAGGGTCTTATCACCTTTAATTGACATTATTTAGCACATAGAAAAAGTCATAGTAATACTTCAGTATGTGAGTAGCAAATATTTTATCAATACACAAATGAAATTGGATAAAGCTAAACGAATTGGGCTCCCTTAACACAACATATTTTGTTCCAAGATGTGGAATTGATCTTTTTTCTCCTTGCAACTTAGTGATTTATATAACAAAATGTATATACAGTCATGTGAAAAAGAAAGTATACCATCTCTTTGAGTTCCATGGTTTTATATGTATCAGGACATAGTAAAAATCAACTGATCCTAGCATTTCTTAAAAGTAGGTAAATATAAGCTTGGATGAACAATAACACATGATATATTATACCATGTCATCATCATTTTACAAAAAGAAAGCCAAACTGGAGAAGCCATGTATGAAAAATTAAGTATACCTTAATGATTCAGTAGTTTGTAGAACCACCTTTAGCAGCAATAACTTGAAGTAATCATTTTTGGTATGATTTTATCAGTTTCTCACATTGTTATGGAAGAATTTTGGCCCACTTCGCTGTTCCTGCCTTTTTCTCTGCCCTACATGTTCTCATCAAGTGCAAAAGGCAGCTCATCATCATCATCACTAACCAGTTGCAGCTGTGTGCTTTCCCCACCTGAAGCCTCAGGGCTGTCCTGCAACTGTGCTTCAGCCAAATCACTCTCAGCCAGCTGCTCAGAGCCATTGACCAACTCTCCTCCTGAAGTGCCTGAGACTGGTTCATCCGCCTCTGAACAACATCTGGAGAGGCATCTGGGGAAGCTCTGGAGGCGTCATCACAGTCATAAACATTAGCATTTAATATGCTAATTAAGGCCTGTAGATTCTGTTGTATCTGGCCCTTCTCAGCTCAGTAAACTCCACATAAATATTTCTTTAAGAGTTTTATTTAACACATTTCAAGAGATTCACTTCAAAGCAAGCTGCTGGCATTTTGTTGGCCGGAACGGCCAAATCTGATTTATTTACATTCAGATTAAACATGCTCTTCCCCCTTCCAATTAACTCACTCTTTATCTCTCATGTTGTCCAACATCTCATTAATCTTCCGTACATTCCAAAAACACCAGAAAACTGAGTTCAAACGAACTGCTCAAGGTATCAGGCTACTCCTTGATTAACGTTGCTCGTGACAAAGAATTAGTCCCTTCGTCACCTTCTAATATAGTTTCCGATACGTCACTTCCCCCATTACTTCCTTTTTCCACGTAACTGACACCTCCGCCTATCAAACCTTCGGAATCTCGGATCAAGCCATATATTGTCCTGTTCCAAATCTGACTCATCACTTTGAGAGTCTGACTCAGACTGCATACAAATCTCCTCACTGTCTGGCTCAGCTGCCGGGAGGGGAAAATACCCAGAGGGGCCTGGTTGTGCTTCGTCATCCTCTGATATGTCCCCAGCCGGTCTAGAGACACCCACAACAGATTCTGAGATGTACATCTTGGATTTTTTGCAATTTCAGCATTGCATGGTCTGACCTTGGTTAATTTATTGGGATGTCCACTGCTAGGAAGATCGGCAAGTGTCTTGAATATTTTCCACTTGTGAAGAATCTTCCTCACTGAAGAAGGATAGACTTTAAATTGTTTGGAAATGACCTTATAATCCTTCCCAGATTAATGGACAGTAACAATTGCTTCTCCAAGACCATTGCCGATGTCTTTCCTCTTTGGCATTGTGTTAACACACATCTCAATGCTGGAGACCAGCAAACTCCTAAAACATAGGCATTTATAGAGGTAGTCACACTTGCTGATAATCAATTAATCAAGGGCAGTTGTTAGCAGCACTTGGCTACAACTTAGTCTCTTCAGACCTATGGAAGTAGTAAGGGTGTACTTAGTTTTTCACACATGGCATCTCCATTTTGCCTTTCTTTTTGTAAAACAAATGGTGACATGATATAATATGTGTT
The DNA here is from genome assembly GCA_034064705.1 of Bothrops alternatus. Classification (NCBI taxonomy): domain Eukaryota; kingdom Metazoa; phylum Chordata; class Lepidosauria; order Squamata; family Viperidae; genus Bothrops; species Bothrops alternatus. The sequence goes on from JARGCV010000023.1 coordinate 4,230,215, forward strand.
GTTATTCATCTGATGTATTTACCTACTTTTAAGAACTGCTAAGGACCAGATGATTTTTATTATGTCCTGATAACGTAAAACCATAGAACTCAAAGAGGGTATTAGTAGGTTACAAAATCTGGGATTTCTTATTAAGAATTCTTAAGTGAGAAGACCACTTTAGGGATAGGATTTCCTAAGAAGACAGACTGCTTATAAATATCAATGTCCCGTGGTCAAATGTAATCTATTAGGAATATTGGATCTGTTAAAGCCTATCTCAGCTAAATTAGGTCCATATTAAAAATATTCTTAAAATGTACTGTGTAAAGAATCTGTGGCTTTAGAAAAAAGGTGTTTTTTTAAAAAAAAAACCAACTGCGTGTATATATTTTAAAGTCATAGTACAGACTTTGTGATGCTTCTTTCCTTATTTTTAACAATATTAGTTTTTTAGCTGTTCCAATTGCATCTTGTTCCATATACAGTGTTTTAAGAATTTTGTTGCTTCTAGCTGCTAATAAAATTGTTACCATTTTTCCTGTTAAACATTGGTAATGCTTCAAATCTTCAGTTTAAGGCTAGTAGTAAATACGCTACATATTTTATTTATTATGGTTTAATGCAATCATTTTAATATGTTTAGAAAGTAGATTTGTTCCAAACTTTATTAAAATAACATTCAAATATTATTCAGCTGCAGATTTTTTTTCTACAATGATTCTCACTGTAGTATGTATCAGGTTGCTTTTTGCTATATAAAATCAGCCTATTTTCCAATTATTCATAAAGGTTGATGAACTGTGTGTGTGTTTAACATGCTATGACTTTTTCTAATTAAGCTTTTTATGAGTTTTATGAACTAAGTGCTTCATAGATAATCACATAATGCAGTTATAATTGATACATCAAATTCTTATATTTATGATATAAGAAAGATTTTAAAAGTTGGTTTTCAAAATGAAAGTAAGTATGCATATAATGGTCTTAACAACTAATTAAAAATATCTTTCAGAAGCTAAGTGGGATGGGTCAGGGCAAATATATTACTGCAACAATAAAATTCTACCAGGCCATTGTAATTTTCTGACAACCTGCAAGTGTAAAACTGAGGTGGTAATATTTATATTGCTTATGCAATATAAAAGGCATCGAATATGCTGCAATCTATCAGGCTGTGATAAATAACCATTTGTAAATTAATATAAGTTTACTTTTCTAATTTCTACCAGTGCAAAGTATTTGCATTAGAACAGTTTAAATGATTAACTAAGATGACATTAAATGATATAACTGATATAGCTGCATAAATAATACATGTGTCCTTTAAATACAGAGACTTTTCCTTGAGAATTAATTTTGTATTAAAATATTGTTTTATGCCAAATTTAACTACTTGGAGGTATTTACGCATATTATGTACATGTGCATGCATATTGTGTTCAATTTATTGTTAGTTTCCTCCATGCTTAATTTTAGATATTATAATAGAAAAGCCATATTAGTCTGTAGTGAGAAAAATCTGACAGCACCTTTTCTGACTAACAGATTGTGTTCAAATACGTAAACATTTGTGAGCTGCGTTCACGTCATCAAATCCATCTAATGACATGAGCTGCAGCCACAGTAGGTTGTGTCTTTTAATAAAATATGTTCATCAGAAAAAAATGCTACCATAATCCTGTGACTACTTTGCCATGCTGTTTTAGTAACTGAATTTAATTAATTTTATATTTCTTAATATTTTAAATTATTATTGTTTTGCTCAGGCAATTCATTCTGTAGCTTGGCATCATGAAGGAAAGCAATTTACATGTAGCCATTCAGATGGCACCTTGACTACATGGAATGTAAGGAACCCTACTAAGCCATTGCAGACAATCACTCCCCATGGTAAGTTTACAGTGTATGTGTTCTGTATTTAATATGTTGGTACATTATATTATAGGTTGTATTTCTATGTATAGCTGGAAGTAAATCCTATTGAATTTGCCCCCAGATTGTGCCTACAGTGAATAAATGCGCCTAGATTTACAGAATATTTGTATATTCTTATATGTACAAAAATATTTTTCAGTGCCATATTATCCGATAAGAAATTAATATAAGTAATACCAACAATCACCATTTGCATATGGCTAGTCTTGCATTATATTTTGTTTACTGTTAAACCTAATTTAACTTTTTAAAAATTAAAAGCAAATATGATTCAGAATTAGGTTGTAGCTCATTACTACATATAAAAGTATTACAATATTTCATTGCATTTAAATACTAATACTGATTTTAATTTTGTTCTAATACATAATACCTTTATTTAAGTATAGTGTTAGTGTGAGGAAAAAGGATTATTTATTCTTTGCCATTTTCCAGGTATATATTATATTAAATTCTATTCAATTGAATAAGTGTCAATTACTGAAGGTTATTTTCCAGGTATAAACGCTCATTCTTTATAAAATACATAGGGATGACTCCACTTCTAAAAAATTATAACAGTACTGGACTAAATAGATTTTCCTGATCCTTCTTTCCAATGCATAGTCTCTTTAGCCAGTTGAACACAAAGAATTCTTTGAAAGATGGGAAGTACAGGTAGTTGTCGAGTTACAACTGTTCACTTAGCGATGGTTCAAAGTTACACCACCCCGAAAAGTACTTACAATCCAGTCCCAGGGTTACAAATGTTGCAGAACCACAGCAGTTGTTCACCCTTATGGCTGACCACAGAGATGCTACAACATGCCCCTTGCCTATCCCCGTCCATGGGGTCCTAACAGGCACTGGCCCTGGAATGCTAGCCCACCGGCTCCTCCCCATCTCATCACCGATCACAGAGCTGAGGGCCACATGGCAGAAAAGCGGCCATCTTCTCAAATGCTGGTGAAGCTGTTTTCATTATATTCTGTGTTTTTGCACAACCTTCTGTCCCCTTTGCAAAGGCTTTTTGCACAGATGACGGGCCTGCAGGAGTGCGAGATCGCACCCCCAAAGACTTCCGTGCTGCTTGTAAAAGGCTTTCGGCGTGGAGAATGGAGGCCTACAGGGGCGTGAGATCGTACCCGCAAAGGCTTCTGTCCCCCTTTGCAAAAGCTTTTGGCAAACGGAGGCCTGCAGGGGCACAAGATCACATCCTCAAAGGCTTCCATCCCCTTTGCCCCTGCAGGCCTCCGTTCTCCAAGCCAAAAGCTTTTGCAAAGGGGGACGGAAGAACACAAGATCTAAAGAAAACAGCTTCATCTGCATCTGAGAAGATGGCCACTTTTCTGCCATGTAGCCCTGAGCTCTGCCGATCTTTGAAAAGTAAGTGCGGAGAAGGTGGAGGAAGCAGCAATGGGGACCCTTGGGGTGGGAAGGGGAGCATGAGATATCTCAGTGGGTACAGGAATGCCTTGGGTGGTCTTTTCCTACACTAGACCCTCCCCTCCATGGTCTTTCCCATTCCTGAGGTGTCTCATGCTCACTTAACAACCCGTGCATTCAGTTAACGAATGCATTAGGGAGAGGAGGGATGGGGTTAATTGGTTTAAAGTGATTCAATTAACATTAATGACCATAATGGGCAGGCTCCATTACAAGCATAATTTATTCACTGTAGTAGTGATGCTCCATCTAAGTTTTAGGAACACTTAGCCACCACCTCCCACCTAATTTCAATTTCCCATCCACTCTAATAATAAGGAATTACCCTGAGAAGTTGAGAATAGGGATGATTGTTCTCAATAGGTCTTTTGCATGAGCCTTAACCCGTATGAGTAATGAATCTTGAACCATTTTCTACAATATGGAACATACTGCTTTTTTAATACATGGAAATATTGTTAACATTATAATGTAATTTCTAAGATTTTGATAACTTTCAAATCAATTTTAAATAAAAATAAGGTAATATTTTGTTTTAGGGAAGCAGGTTAAAGATGGAAAGAAGCCAGAACCCTGTAAACCTATTCTTAAAGTGGAATACAAAACAACCAGAATTGGGTAAGAATTGAGCACAATTATTTACTTCCCTACGACCGGTGAGAGCGCACAGGGTCGGTCTCCTCCGGGTCCCGTCAGCGAAACAATGTCAGCTGGCAGGCCCTAGGGGGAGGGCTTTCTCTGTTGTGGCGCCCACCCTCTGGAACCAACTGCCTCCTGAAGTCTGCGTTTCTCCCACGCTCCTGGCCTTCCGTAAAAACCTTAAAACTTACCTCTGCCGGCAGGCCTGGGGATGATTGTGGATTGAATGGTGCATATGAGTGGGTGTTTGTTTTTTAGATATTTTTATTTGGACTTGTATTGAAATTTGATGTTTTATATACATGTTGTTAGCCGCTCCGAGTCTCCGGAGAGGAGCGGCATACAAGACAGAATAAAATAAATAAATAAATAAATTTAATGATGATTGGATATTTACTGAGTCTAAAGATGGAGTGTATGATCCAGATTTGCCCTGGATAGAGCCCCTTTGATGGGATATTCCATCAGAAGGAAGAAAGAAAGCAACTTCAGTGGATTCCTTATTTTTTTTCTGCATATTCCTGCAACATCTCCCACATTGAGTGAAATGATCTTCGTCTCTCCAAATCTTGGAGGCCTCACAGGAAAAACAAATAGATAAAAGTTAGATCTCCCTTCCTGCATCTAAAAGGTTCCCTGAGCTGAAGCCTTCCTATAAATGGACACTTTTTTTTTTGCTCTGTCTGAATCCAGCCTACATTTTGCAAACTAGGATGTGTCAAATATTTAAAAATATTTAATAAGCATTCAAAATACAGAAATGATTGTATGTATTCATGAGTTCTTCAGTTTTATGCAGTAAAAAAATTCTCCAAATTTATATACTTAAACATATACTCACATCTATAAATATATCACCATCAAAATTGTTACATCTCTGGAAAGATTTCAAAGAACTTTATATTAAATCCCCAAATGTGATATTCCCAAATTTATTGATGCATGGGAGTTACAGAAAAAGGGCAAGTTCCATTTCATGAATGGAAATATATATTAATGGGATAATGGATAGAACCAATCATTTTAATAAGTTTAGTACATTTTAGATGGAGTCCCTCTTTGATAAAGGAGTGACTCTGCTCAATCCTTGACTAAGACATGAAGCCCAAGGAATCCCTACAGTTTATTTGAGTTTGGTGGAATGTACTGTGTTTGGGCACTAGGTTTTCCTTTTGTTTTGTTTTTTTATTATTGCTTTTACTGTTTTATTATTGCTTGTGAATCATCCAGGATTACATTACATAAGATATGTTTAAGGCAGCTGTACAAAACTTTAAACCAGTGGTTCTCAACCTTGGGGTCGCGCGACCATTTCGCGGGGGTCGCCGGGCACCACCGGCCGCCATTTTGTTTTTTTATTTTATTTTTTTAATTTTTTTTTATTTTTTTATTTTTTTTTAAATTTTTTATTTTTTTGGCGCGCACCGCGCACGCGCAGATCCGCCCGTCGCGCCAGAAAAAATAAAAATAAATAAATAAATAAAATCAAAAAAATAATAAAAAAACAAAATGGCGGACCGCGCCAGGCGGATGCGCGCATGCGTGGCACGTGCGATGGGCCGATCCGCGCATGTGCAGATCCGCCTGTCGCGGCCGCCATTTTGTTTTTTATTTATTTATTTTTAATTAAAAAAAATAAAAAACAAAATGGCGGCCCGCGACGGGCGGATGCACACATGCCCGTCGCGGCCGCCATTTTGTTTTGTGTTTTTTTTTTTAATTTTTTTTTAAAGTTTTTTTCCCGGTGCGCGCGCGCGCACCCGGGTCAGGGTCGCGGCGTGCATGGGCGGAGCAAGTGGGGTCTCAACCTGAGAAAGGTTGAGAACCACTGCTTTAAACGAATACATAAATACATACATTCTTCAACTGCTCAAATTATAGCTTGAAAGAGATTTCTTTTAAAAAAAAGTATCCATTAATTGTTCATAAATCAGTGCACTGTCAATTTTTTTCAGTTTTATTGTTTTTGTTTTAATACAGGTCCAGTCCACTCCATATGGCAAGCCCATATTGTATAACAAGCAGGCATAGCACATAGAGCTCTTAATATATTATTCCACTAAATCCAACAGTGTTCCATGTTTTTTAATATTATCTTTCATTGGCTTAACTATTTATTTGTCTTGATTTTCAGAGAGCCTTTTATCATCTTGTCAGGTGGCTTATCATATGACACTGTCGGAAGAAGACCCTGTTTAACTGTTATGCATGGAAAGAGCACTGCTGTTCTAGAAATGGATTACTCAATAGTAGATTTTCTAACCCTGTGTGAAACTCCATACCCCAATGGTGGGTTCTTTATTTTTCTTTCCTTTCTTCTATAATTCCAGAATTCCTTCATTGCATTCTTTATTAACAGCATTCTCCACTCAACATCCAGCAGTAATGATGGAACTAAATTCCAGAACATTCCAATCATGTTAGCTTGCAATTCTGAAAGTTCCAACATTTCTGAAAACAACTAAAAGATTGTGTAAAATAGCATTTCCAGATCAGATTTATTTTTATTTATTTATTAAATTTGTTTGCCACCCATCTCACTGCAAGGTGACTCTGGGTGGCTTACAACATCAGTTTTACAAACTTATAGGCCGTGAAATTATATAGATATTTATCCAAATTTCCCCTTATGAAAATATCTTCGCCCAACAGCCTGCTGTAGAATAATCTACTGCCATGATGATAAGGTTGAAAATATATAACAGTTGAATTTCAATTGTTTGCAACTGTTTGGCAATGAGTTTGGTTACTGAAGTTGGTAGAAAAGGAAGGGGAGGGGAAGGGAAGGGAGATACTTGAAGAGTGGATATGGCTGCACATTGCTGCACATTAAAAATGTGTTTTCCTGAGATTGCCCAGTTACCATCTAAATCAGAAAACATAGCAGCTTCTTAAAATGGCCAGGTACAGTGTGTGTACCCATGGCCCCTGAGAAGCACTTTGTTACCTTCAGATCCAAAGTGAGTCACATCTCTATGTTATTTCTAATTCTTCCATTGATAAACATTAATAGGAATGAAGAAATGTGTTTGGGGAATTGCTAAGAAGGCCTTACAGAGAAATGGAGAGATATTTGGAATGTGGCTTGGAAAATATGATCCAGGTTCTTAAAATTAGAAATAGAATAATCTGGTGAATTTCATACTAAATTCAAGGAAAACTAGGGAGTGATATGTTGGAATGAAAACTTTTGGAATACCCAGAATTTTCATGTGAACTCTTGTGAGCTTTTCTTAGTTGCACCAGTTCACCAATTCTGCACAGCTTCAGTGCTGCTTGCAATTTTCTATCAGAATTGCTTCTCTTAGTCCGTGTGATTATCAGGCAGACTAGCAGAAAGACCTAGCATTTGGCCAAGAGGAGAATGCAAGTCATATTGTGACTTGTATTCTTATATTCTTATAAGAATATTGTGACTTATATTCTTCTGCTTTTCCTTATCAGTGAAAGATTTTAATCTGTTCTGCCCAGGATCTGCAAAGCCATCAGTTTTCTTTGAGGTTTTGGGGAGTTCATTTTTTCCTGATTTTGTTAGATGTATATGTGGCTGGATTTTTATATTAATAGCGGTTATTTATGTTCATTTTGATTAGTTTCAAATGTTTTTAATTGCTTTATTAATGTTACACTATTTAGGGATTTTTACTGAAAATTAATAATAAAGTTTTGACAAAACTGATAAAAATACATGAGTAAATAAAATACTAAACATGAATTATTCTGGTATTTTCTGACATTTATTCACAATAATCTCTGTGTTAATGCTTTACTGGTATCTTATTATAGTCTTTGTGTGAAATCAACAGTGGCTAAATATTTACCAAATGTGAATTATTAATTGGTCTTCTTTGAATATTTGTATCTCTTCTTTAGATTTCCAAGAACCATACGCTGTGGTTGTTCTCCTAGAAAAAGATTTAGTAGTTATTGACCTTGCACAAAATGGGTAAGATATAAAAATACAATATGGAGATATCTATTTCTTGCTTATTTCCTTACTCATGTATAACAATATACTGTTTCTATAGTGGTTAATTTTTTATGAACTAGGTTTATTGGACTCCTTGAAGAAAAAGATTTTAATGAAGTTTTGGCATCATTAAATTTAGTGAACTCATTTCTATAGTAACTATACATGACATGCTATAGACATTTTAATTTTATCTAAATATACTTGGTTGAAAGTAAGCATGAATGCTGATGGGTATCAGCATTTGTAATTGCAAAGAAAATTGTAATTAAAACTTTCCTGTGTGATATGGATGAAGAATGTCCTAAAGAGGGACATTTTAATACATTCAGTTATTTAATACTTTTTTCTTCTTGTTTATCCAGAGATTTGGGTTAAACAAATTCAAATTTTATTGTTCACTTTCTGAACTTAAAATTTTCATTTATTTACACAAATGGAAACCAACTCATATTTTAAGTACCACTACGGAGTTTAAGATCAGTTTTGAGGATCTTTCTCTTTGTTGAGCCTTCTTAGAAGTCTCTAAGCTTATATTTTTAATGTATTTCTTAACTGAAATCTTAATAAAACCTTATGTTTCTGTGATGTACTTTTAATAGATCTCTTGTACTCCATTTTTCATACACATATTTTCTTGCAAACTGATACCCAAATTCTTGACACAAGATACAATATACATGCCTAGAAATACAACCAGTAAATGAACACATGTACATGTGAATCAAACAACTATAAATCAATATATAATACTAGTAATGGTATAGTGATTATGCTTCAAAGATGCTACTGTGCCAACATAATTGTATTCATTTCTTTTTCTCATTTAATATTTTTATCACTTAAAATAGTTTGAATAGTATCAAATTTAATATGTAAAAAATAACAATGCTTGTCTTTTTAACACCTCATTAAAGGTATCCTATATTTGAGAATCCATATCCCTTGAATATACATGAATCTCCAGTCACTTGTTGTGAATATTTTGCCGATTGCCCTGTAGACCTTATTCCAGCACTTTATTCAGTGGGTGCACGACAAAAGCGTCAAGGCTATAGTAAAAAGGTAAAAAAAAAAAAAGTGCTAATATCATATTCTGAAGTACTGTTCTTTATATATTGGTGGGCAATTGTTATTATGATTTAATTATTTTTTAATAGGAATGGCCTATCAATGGTGGAAATTGGGGCTTGGTCACACAGAGTTATCCAGAGATTATCATTACTGGGTAAGTAATAAAATAGTACCGGTAGGTACCAAACAGAACATTATTACATGTTGAAAATCTTGGTTATAATGTATGTGTTACAGTTATGGCTTAATAGATTCCATTGTTCATTCTAGTGTATTCAAAAAAATAGAGTTGAGAACAATACAGATAGGATTGACTTCTTGTGCAATTTGTGCAATTTAAAAAAAATCTTGTTTGATTTCATTAGAGCTTATTCTCTAGTAAGTGTTGAGATTGTACCCTTGGTTTGCCCTACTCTATAGAACAAAAAGGCTCCAAACTGTTAAATGATTAATGAAACCAAGGACAACTAATCCTTCTAGATTCTAAAATGGTATAAAAAGAGGGGATTCTTTTTGCATTTTAGTTAAATCTCAGCATTCAACAACTATATTCCATGGGGGTTAGAAAACAATTCTCCACACTTAAGTTGGAAGAAAAGAAAAAGCAAGTCTAATTTCTCTTCAGGCTACAAAGGATTTTAAAATTACAAAATAATTGTAATATTGCATCTAAGACTCTAAGCACAATAATTTGCTTATTATGTTGTTGAGCTAATAACATGTCAATGCTAAGAAACCAATAACTATATAAAGCTGTATAATTGTTATATAAATTTAGCATAACTAAGTAAATCTCACTACTCTTTACTTTCTAAACATACTTTTAAAAACATTTCATATTTTAATAGGCATGCAGATGGATCGGTCAAGTTTTGGGATGCCTCTGCAAGTGAGTCATTTGCCACTTTCAATAAGGCTCTTACTTCTCACCCCCACACACACACACAAAGCCATTTAACATGTAAAAGCTGTTATGAACAGCATAATATGAATGGCATAGTACTGACATTACTTGTCTCTTTTTTTATTTGTTTGAATATTAAAATATTGCTCAGTTTTGCTTGGCTCCAAATGAAATGAATATACTTTAAATTAGTGATGACAAAATTGTCTATTTTGAATAGGACTTAAAACTCAACAATTTTTGATTATGCATTCTATCTTAGTGCCACATCATAATTAACAATTCTTTTAATATATAAAATTAAGTAATTTTGCTGAAAATCCTTTATTTTTGTTAAAAGTTATGTTTGAGACTCAGACTAGAGATTATAAAGTGGAATATCTTCTGTCACAATAAATGCAGCTCAGACACAGCTCTTTCTGTGCATTGATATTTGATGTCAACCAAATTAATGAAACTTAAACACCCTGCAGTATAACCTCTCTTTCAGAATTGCATTGTTTGAATAATATTCCTATTTTTTCTTTCAGAATTGCTTTCCTTGAATAATAATCCTATTTCTAAATGGAGAAACAGTCTCCTCAAAATGATTTCATTTAAACATATAACCAAGTTTATTTCTTAATTTATTCCTAGTAACTTTGCAAGTACTATACAAATTAAAAACAGCTAAAGTATTTGAAAAATCTCGAAATAAAGAAGATAGGCCAAGCACTGACATAGTAGATGAAGATCCATATGCCATTCAGATCATCTCATGGTGTCCAGAAAGCAGGATGCTGTGCATAGCAGGAGTTTCTGCACATGTCATTGTTTACAGATTCAGCAAACAAGAAATAACAACAGAAGTTATTCCGGTAATGGCATTCACTTAAATTTATTTCTATTTAAGTGGCATTCACTTAACATATCTGTTGTTATCAAGATCCCTGTATTTCAACAGTGAAAATATAGTAACAATGCCTAATTTGCATAATTTTTGTTTAATCTGTTCTTCAGATTGAAGTTTATTAAAGAGACAATTATGTTTTGTGGTTACTTCCCTGGGACCAAGACCTGTTGAAATAAGTGGCCTTATTCATTACAAATACAAGTATAATTTAACAATTAAATCATGTCTGTGAAATGTTTCTTCTTTTACCTTACAGCTCAGTCACAGGAAATCATTAGGCCCTATCCATTTTTTCCTCTTGTGCTCTCTGGCATCTCTATGTACCTATGGGACAGAAAGTTTAGTACAGCTGGTCCTTGGTTAACAATCACTCATTCAGCCACTGTTCAAGGTTAGGATGGCGCTGAACAAATGGTACTTATGATCTGTCTGTAACATTCTGGCTGTCCCAGCACTGCTGTGGTCATGTGACTATGATCCAGCCACTTGGCAACCAGCTCAAACCTATGATGGTTGCAGCATCCCACAGTCACATGAAGGTCGTTTATGAATTTCCCTACCAGTTTACTACAGTCAGAGTCAATGGGAAAATCATTAGGGAAGTAGCTCCTTTAAGTCGTTCCCATTCCTGCTGGGTCCCCACACATCCTCCCCTCTCACTCCACACAGATGACCAAACTGGATATAGCATCCATCCGACCATCCTCCTGCCCTCTTCAGCACTCACCCCACTTTCAGCATGCTTGTGTCAGGCTGTAGCAGTCACCTGTGCCCCCTTCCATACTCTGGAACACTCACCCACTTCCCAGTTACACTTGTACTACAGCAGCCACTGACCCCCCAACTAGCTTGCTTGTGAGCCCTCTTGGACTTGCAGCTTCCTGCCACCTTTCCTATTGACTTTGCTTGCTGAAAATCACAAGGAGGTCCTCAGTTAAAGAATTGCAACCTTCGCTTAATGACAGCAACAGAGACTGCCAGAATTGCTGTCACTAGGCAACATGGTTGCATGATATTGCACTTTACGACAACATTGCTTAGCTATGCAAATTCTTGTCCTAATTATCATTAAAACTTCCTGTAGCTGCTTTCAATTGAGAAATGTTATTAGTTTTGTCAGTTCATTTTCATCATGTCCAAGAAAATGGTTTATTATTGAATGTTTGAACAGGTTTATGGACTTGATGGAAACTAGGATCTTAGTATAGAGAAGATATAGTATCAAAATCTGATTGGCTATCATTTATTCTAGATGGAAATGCTTATGGAGTCTCTTTGGTGTTGAATGACAAGAGTAGACAGTGAGTCTTTAACCAGAGTAGGATGCTGAGCTAGTTCTGGCTGTCTAGCAGTAATATTTGATTACTGTCTCAGGCTTGGGAACATAATATAGGAGTTCCAATGATATGGAGTGCTGAAATTAGCTTAATTGACAAAGATGAGCCAAAATCACCTCTGTTATTTCAGAGTCATCTGTTCTGGCTTATAAGCTTTTAGTAGCAGTTCAAAGTAGTGGTGTTAATGTTTAATGACATCACCTAGAAGCATTTGCCCTGTATGTAGCTCTCTAGTACTCAGATTTGAAAGCAGCATTCTTTTTTTAATATATTTTATTGATTTTTTTTACAATGACAATCTTTAGTGCTTAGTAAACAGCTTCTGGAGGCAGGTTGTTCAACTGGTTAATTATTCTAACTGTTAGGAAGTTTCTCCTTAGTTCTAGGTTGCTTCTCTCCTTGATTAGTTTCCTTCGGTTGCTTTTTGTCCTGCCTTCAGGTGCTTTGGAAAATAGCTTGACTCCCTCTTCTTTATGGCAGCCCCTGAGATATTGGAATACTGCTATCATGTCCCCCCTCGTCCTTCTCTTTGTTAAACTAGACATACCCAATTCCAGCAACCGTTCCTTATATGTTTTAGCCTCTAATCCCCTAATAATCTGTGTTGCTCTTCTCTGTACTCTTTCTAGAGTCTCAACATCTTTTTTACATCATGGTGACCAAAACTGGATGCAGTATTCCAAGTGTGGCCTTACCAAGGCATTGTAAAGTGGTATTAATACTTCACGTGGTCTTGATTCTATCCCTCTGTTAATGCAGCCTAGCACTGTGTTGGCTTTTTTGGCAGCTGAAAGCACACTGCTGGCTCATATTTAAGTGATTGTCCACTAGGACTCGGAGATCCCTCTCACATTGAGCAAGGTACCCCCTATACCAGGGCTAGGCAACCTTGACTCTTTTATGACTCGTGGACTTCAATTCCCAGAATTCCTGAGCCAGCATATACTATACCTATACTATACCTGTACATTTGGTTTTTCTTGCCTAAATATAGAACCTTACTTTTTTCACCATTGAATTTAATTTTGTTAGATAGCGCCCAGTGTTCAAGTCTGTCCAGATTCTTCTGTATCTTAAGTCTGTCTTCTGGAGTGTTGGCTATTCCTGCCAGCTTGATGTCGTCTGTAAATTTGATGAGTTCACCATCAAATTACTTATACCATCCCAATATTTTCATATTTCATATATTATAAAGATACTATACTACTTATATATCTTATAACATCCACATATAACATCTTTTCTGGTGGGCTTATGTTTCAAATATATTTGTAAAAGTCATTTTGTTGTCATTATATGTCTTGTTTTCAAAATTCTTATTTAAATTTAGTTTTCTCTCAATTCTTCTCGGACATACTTCTCTCAAAGTTAATTACCTTTAAATGTCCTAACTTTTCATTCACATACATCATCCCAATATTTTTACATTTCATATATTATAAAAAATACTATAGTACTTATGTCTTTTATCCCTCTTACTATATCTCCTTTATATCCAAAATTATCTATTCTTTTAACCATATTCAAATAAGTGTTAATTATGTAGTACTCCATCTGATAAGTCGAATCAGGTCTCTTGAATCTAACTCTTTTTGTAAATATTGTTGGGAGTAAGAAAGATAGGCTGTATATGATGTACACTTTTTGTCTCTCAGACTCTAATGATTCTCCTGGCAACTCTATAGTCCATTTTATTAAATCTTTTTTCTTATCCTCAAGTTTGTTTTGAAGTCCTGATAGATATATCTTTTCCATTTTCATTGTCGTGGCAAAATTTGGAGATTTTTTTGTGTTTGTTTTAAGTTGTGTTCTCTTGATTTGTAGCTTTCCTATTTAAGTTACTTTCTTTTCGTTGTGTTCTGTTATCTGGTTTGTTTGTTCATTCTTTATCATCATTTTATGAGAATTTTTTATTTGTGATTTTAAATTGAAGATGTGCTCATATATGTCATCAGAGTGGTTTTTAATCTCGTCATGGTTTGAAACCATTGTCATTTGAATCTGTTGTAGCATTGCATATATTTCCTCTTGAAAAGTATCTGTCTCATCTTGGAGTATTGCTCCTGCAGATCTCTGATGTTCCAGACTAGGTCCTTTAGAAGGGAATATTAGGTGTGGTTTCCTGTCCCTTTTAAATAGGTATGCAATATCCATTTTGTCTCCTCCCTCCAGGTAGTCTTTCATTGGTACCATAGTCTCTGTGTTTAGCCTTATCAAACCAGCCAATCTTAAAATCCAAACAACCAAATCTTATATAGTTGTTATCTTTATATATGTTTTTTTGTAATCCAACACATTTCCAATTATCAAGGCATCAGTGAAAGCAGTGTTTTATAACAATTCTTCTGTTCAGAGGTCTTTGAATTATCAACCAGTCAGAATTGAAGCTAAATGTTTCACCACCTTAAAGCCTTCCAGTAAATTCTCCCCTAGAAGATTAGCCAAGAGTCAAAGTTTTTCTTTCTCTGAAAACAATTCTTGAGCTTAGACAACAGTTAAAGGTTGTTGGATTTTTTTGCAGACACTTCTTAAGCTTATGGGTGGCCCAGTATTTTTTCTTTCTTTGTTCTCAGCAGTTTTCTATTTAGCTGAGGGTTAATAAAGTTCAAGGGAACAGATTATTCTTTATTTCTGGGTGTCTTGCCAATTTCTGAGTCAGTATTATACTATGGTTCTATGCTCTAGTTCTCAGTAGATGTCAGTAGTTATTCATTTTCCAACTTTTTCAAACAAAGAATTATTTTTCTTTTTTTAAAATTTCATCAGGACTCTTTAGGATATAAAATCTTAAGGGTTTTCTTCATTTTCAGATTTATCCAGACTATAGTAATATTAATTTCATTTCAGTATATTTCTTTCCCCCTTGGAAGTTAATTCGCCGTTTCTATCTATGGATGTGATCCCCTCCCTTCTCTTTTGGAGGATTTCTTACTTTGGGGATCTTTTCTAAGGAATCAGTTACAAAATAGAAGAGAGAAGATCAATAATCTCACCCAGTTCCAAGCATTCTGTTCACTGTTGTTCTGGTTTGTGCTCTTGAACTTCAGCTGCTAGCAGCTTGGGCTAGACGCTGGTGTGCAGCCAGCCTTTCTCCTGTCAGGTTAAAGGGCTTCCCCCGGATCGAACAGATCGACTGCCGTCATTCCGTCATCATCGGGGTGTCCCTCTTTGTTGTCTCTCCGAGGCGACATCAGACCCATTTGGCAGGCTGAAACCAGCTGTGGGACGCGGAGCCCCACAGTCCCTTGGCCATGTCGCTGCGAGGCAGAACCGGAAGTCCTGAAAGTAGCATTCTTTAATATCAGTCTTTATGGAAGTTAGAACCATAGTGACATCTTCCTAAAATATCTGATTTGTTTTTGTAATAGTTTGATGGATGCATTTCAGCTTCAGGATATTGCCAAAATCATTTATTTGCTTTTAAGAGAATGCGTCACTAATTTTATATTCTTCTTATATGCTGTTTCATTCTCATTTGCAGATGCTTGAAATACGGCTATTGTATGAAATAAATTATATAGAATCTCCTGATCCCGAGCAAATGCCACCATTGCCTACTCCAGGCACAGGTTCCAATCCTCAATCCATCATCCCCCAGTCTCATCCCTCCACTAGCAGTAGCTCATCTGATGGACTTCGTGATAATGTCCCATGTTTAAAGTAAGTATGATAGTGTATTCTAAATAATGGGTATGGCTTATCTGAGTGCTTAAGCTGATGGAAATACTTTATACTTCAGTGTATTTTATCACATATTATTTCATATTTACCTTGGACTGATGTTATATCATCTGGAACTGGAAGGGCTTTGATACCCAATTATTATGGATAGATCATGTCTTTACTTAGTTAAAGTTAGAGTCACCATGACCTCTATAGGATGGCAATACTATTTGAATGGCTCACCCCAGGCACCTAATGGATTCTGTTGATTTCTGAGAAAAGGTCTATAGGAACCTGGATCCTGTGATCAATTTGCACAATACTTGTTCACAAAATTTCTTAGACTCACGTAGTCTTGCATCTCCAAAGGCAGTGTTTGTGATAATAACTGGGATATTATTTTGCCCTGTTCTCTGGAATTCCTTTTGGACTGTTTGCTCTGAGGAAGTGGACAGGAGTAGGCAACTGTGGCTCTTTTATGACTTGTGGACTTCAACTCCCAGAATTCCTGAGCCAGCATGATTGGAGGCTATGAATTCTGGGAGTTGAAGTCCACAAGTCATAAAAAAGCGACGGTTGCCTACCCCTGGTCTAGGCTATCCATTGTTACATGTAGCTTGGCCCCCTGCCCATCCTGGCTATTGTGAGAGGTGGTTAAAGGAGCAACCATGTGGATCCATGAGCCTGTTAGTACCCCCTTAGCATTTGGGTCAGGTCCTAGCTACCTGGAAGAAGGCAATAAATACTACCCTTTGCTGAAGAGAATGACTCTCAGACATTCTCCATCCCCTAGTCTTGGATAAATATTGTCTGACTTCCAATATTCATGTTTTGAGGAATGTCACTGAGACTGGCTTTCTTCATTCTGGGCTCAGGCTTGCATACAGACTGAGGTGACACTCAATTCCTTTTGCTGTTTTAGATCTCTTGGCAGTTTTCAATATTATTGATTGTAGTATCTGACCAGGCGACCTCTGAGCCTGCCTTCTTTTGTTTATTAGTACAACTTAAGTCAGTATACACAATACTCCCTCCTATTTTTCATTTACAAGGTAGAGGATTGACACCTTTGTTTCTTAGTGGTTTTGTTCCTTCTTCTGTGGACAGTCTCAGTCTTTTGTAGTGGAGAAGAGGTCAGCTCAGTGGATCCTTACTTATGGAATGCCCTTGCAGTATTTTAAATTGCTGGGAGAAGTAATCCAGCAGTTCAGGGTATATAGGGAATGTTGATGATACCCAGTTATACATCGTTCCCCCATATTATCAGGGAGAAGTTATTGATGTTCTTTTCCAATGATTGGAGGCTGTGAAGATCTTGATGGAAGAGAACAAGTTCAAATTGGATTCAAGCAAGACAGGATTGCTGTTTGTAAATCACAATTCTCCTTTGGTGCTTGTTTTATCCCTGAATAGTCAGGCATTACCACTCCAGGAACAGGTTTTTGAAATGAGGGTTATTCTAGACTTGCAGATTCTGCCTATGTAAGCCAAGGTGGACAGCCTTTGCCCAACATTTGATAGTGTGCCAATTGTCCTTTCCTGGTTGTAGTAGGACCCTAGCAAAAATATCTCAATTTCTTATCACCATCCACATAGAATATTGCACTTCACTTTACATAGGTCTGCCTTTAAGGACTACCTAAAAATCATAGTTGCTCCAGAATGCACCAGCCCACATCCATAATATTGTAGTGATTTTGGGAGGTAGGGGAGGAACTGTAGCCAGGGCAATGGTCGGATAACTCACAGTAGGAATGTGGCTGTGGAAAATGTCTTGGGACCCTTACTAATTTCTTAGACTGTAAAGGGGATTGATAGAAATTTCGGTCTTGCAAGATTCTGTTAATGTAACCTTACAACCTTTTATTGTAATATAAACTTACAATAAAATACAGCTGCTTCTTGTCATGGACTACCTCACAAGATTGACAACTGTCTTCCAACATTGACAGCATATTACATTTGTATTGCAAATCATGATGGTCATGTAGGGAGGGTCTCCATGTTGTCCTTTATTTCCTGGATGTCAGGACAATTAAAGTTGGAAAGGGCTGCTTCCCCATGGTGAAAATGCTACAGAACGGTCTCTCCACTGAGATCAGACTGACATCCTACTTGGGAGCTTTCAGGGAATTATTAAAAATAGAATTCTTGTGAACAGTCTTTTGAAACATCTTTAGTAAGAACAGCTCTTGTTGTTTCTGTTTCTGTTATATTTTGTTTTTGCAATTTGCTTTGTGTGTTATTTTAATTCTTTTGATGTTTTATTATAACATCTGAGAGTGTAAGATTGTAATGGGATAAAAACTGAATAAATACAAAAATAAATAAAAGTTCAACAAGAGAACATTTTTATGAATGTTTTCTAAATGCGTGCTTGTGGATGTTTAAAAAATCTTCAAATCAATGAGCTATTCCTCAGTAAATTTTTACAGCTGCTCTAGCTTGCAGAAATATGTAAAACCAATAATGAAATACTGTAGATATCTTTGGGAAAAAAATTAAGACATTCCCAAGGCTAACTATTAATGCACTTTTCATTTATGTTGCAGAGTTAAAAATTCTGCCCTTAAACAGTCTCCAGGATACCAGACCGAGCTAGTTATCCAGTTAGTATGGGTGAGTGGTGAACCTCCTCAGCAAATAACAAGTCTTGCAATCAACTCTGCATATGGATTGTAAGTAAACTGGCTTTACATTTTATCTCACCCAAATACTACATTAGAAAATGAACTCAATATTTTATATCATTCTAATACTAAATGAACTCAGTAATTTGTCACCAGATGCTTTAAGATCATGTACAGCTGTATTAATCTATTGTTATATATTACAATAGTACCGTAGTCTTAGTCTAGAGATCCCTTAATTACAATAACAACCTATTGCATTTCTTTATAATTAGTGGGAGAAATAACTATTGATGTAAGATGTGTATGGCATTTTTTCAGAAAAGATTAATTGCTTTTAAAATAAGACACACCTTTGTAAATTTAATTAAACCCACATCTATATATGCCAATCATTTTCTTTCATGAACAATAAGATGTACATATATTTTCCTTACAGAACAAATGTTTAAAAATAGAAAATTTTTAAAAAGTATGAAAGTCATGGGATGAAGGGGAAAGTGTAACTGTACTGGGAGGGGAAAGACAAAGACAGAGGGAACAACTGAATGCTAATAAAATGAGGGGAACATGTGCAGAGAAAAAAAGGAAGAACCTGTTTAAGTACTAGAGAAAAGGTTAAAAATCACTAGATAAGCAATCCTCTTAGCTACTGGCTAATTTTCAAAGACATTCTTACATTTCAGCAGAGATGCCTACAGTTATTTGCATGTCTTTCCATTGCTATCTATTCAATATTCTCCTTTTTTAATTAGAGAATGTAAGAAGCCCCCTAAATTCACAAATAATTATTTGGGGTAAAGTGTCATTCTTGGTTATTATGAATAGTATTATATTTATTCATATTGTCGAAGTTGATTGGTGCTACATCTGTTCATTTATATGGATGATTAATTTTGTGAAATTGTCTACATTTCTAGAAAATTATGGCATATATATATATATATATATATATATATATATATATATATATATATATATATATATATATATATATATATATATATATATATATATATATATATATATATATATATATATATATATATATATATATATATATATATATATATATATATATATATATATATATATATATATATGGCTGTAATCAAAAATGTATTGGTTTGATATGTTGCTATGTTTTAGTCAAAAAGTAGAGTGTCTGAAAAACTGATTATGATGAAACTATATTTTGGAGCTCTAGCTAAAGGGAAGTGTTTGCAAAAGTTAAAACCTTTGTTGAGAGAGTAAGAGAAACAGAATGTAATAAGTACAGGAAACCTTGGGGGAAAGGCTGATATTCAGATACCTAACATAAGTCCATGTTACTATTATTAAAGTAATTTGTCAGTTACTTTTTTAGTCTAAATGTGCATATTGGAAAATTAAGAGAACAGTAGAAAACATTCATCTGAATCATGTTTTTTCCAATAACTCTTTTCCAGAGTAGTTTTTGGTAATTGTAATGGTATTGCAATGGTTGATTACATTCAAAAGACCATGCTTTTAAACCTTGGCACTATTGAATTGTATGGCTCTAATGATCCTTATCGGAGGGAACCTCGATCTCCACGCAAAAGTAGACAACCATCTGGAGGTAAGGGGCTGATAAAAATGTATACTTTGCTTTTTAGAAATGTGGATTACTAGCCTTTTCTTTGAAAATGACAAATGAAAGCTAGATAGTAGCTACATATATAGTAGGATTTTCTTTCAGAAAACCTCTCTTCCGGTTGTCATGGACAGATTTACTCATCCTAAGTTGTTCAGCCACTAACACCTTTTTCAATTAAATAGTATCAATTTATCACATTCTGCTCATTATTTTCAAATTCTCCCTCATGGATTTCTACATGCTAATTTCTGAACTAACTACTTCAATCATAACCTCCAATGCTTCTCCCATCTTTCTTTTTTATTCTTTTTTAATTACATACTTATAGTATATTAAATTTGATTGGCTAAAAAAAGTCAACAGTTTCTCTGTCATTAGTGTGAACTGTGTCTGAACAGACAATTCTGGAAGTGCTGAACACTACTTACTAGGACTGGGCGGCTATTGATATCTTCTTAAAGTAGCTCTCTTTACAGCTGTGTTTGTAAGTCTAAGATAGGCATGCGACAATTAGCAGAAGTCAGCATGGGTTTGCCACAAATAAATCTAACTTCGTTTCCTTCTTTGATAGAGTTGCTAACTTTGAGGACATAATGTACAGAGTCTTAGTGTGGTTAGACCTTGGCAAGCTTTCAACAGAGTACCACATGATATTTCTTTTATAAAAAAGTAAAATATGAGTTAAATGTTAGCTGGGCCCACAATTGATTGAATGGCTTCTCAAAATACTAGTCATTAACAGTTCCATTTCTGCTTGAGGGTAGTATCAAGTAAAGTGTCAGCACTGTCCTAGTCTCTGTGCTTTTCAACCGTTTTCTTAATGACTTGGATGATACTGTTTAGAGAATTTATCTAAAGTTATCAGGTTTATAGATAATAAACTGGGAGGAGTTACAAGTAGTTTAGATTAAAGAAGACTCAAAAATAAGACTCAAAAATCTAAACAATCTTGAGAGTAGGCTGAATGAAATTAATTGAATGGAATGGAATAAATAGAATGGAACTTAGTGGGCAGGAAAATTAAAATTCTAAATCTGGATAGGAAAAATGTATAGAATGATGAAGATCTTGCTTGGCAGTAATAGTTTAAAAAGGATCTGAGTGTTCTTGTTGATTACAAGTTAAATTCAACCAGCTGTGGGGCATTGCTGCTAAAAGGGCAAATGCTATTTTAGGATGCATTAACAAAATAGAGACCAGATCCTGGGAAGTAATTATTAACTCTAAGTTTGCCCTGGTCAGATCCCATTTGGAATACTGTGTCTTGTTATGGGCATCACAGTTTAAAAAGGATGACAAATGAGAGAAAATTCAGAAAAGGTGAAGTATCTGGAAATCAAGCCTTAAAGTCAACCCAGTAGAAAAGATGACTGAGAGAAGATATGTTAGCAACTTTCAAATGTCACATATAAACTGGAATGGATATATTTTCTGTTGCCCAGAGGACAGGACCAGAATTGATGTTTTTTCAAAGTTTTTATAGTAGCTCTATATTGTGATCAACTGAAGTAATTGAATAAAAGTGTATTTATAACTTTCTTCTAGACAAATAATAGCAATAATTTCTGTATTCATTTTTTAATTTTTTTAGCAGATTCTGTTTCTATTATATCTTACTCAAATCAAGTTTTGCAGTAGATTTTCCTGGCTTCCAATGCAAAATGTTGGTGTCTTGTCTTTTCTTTTTATTGCTTCACTAAGGCATGCTGGCTGTTGTTTCTTGCATGTGTGGCCACTCTAGCTTATATTCAGACTCTGTGAAAAACCTTCTCACCTCTAACATATGTAAGTTATCTAATGACAATGTAGTATATTTAGGTTCAGCTTAGTTATTCAGGTTTCCTGAGATTTGTTTTATGTTAGCACTTTTCCAACTGTTGTATGAACAAAAAATTGATTTTTGTATTTACAAGGTACATACATTGTTATGCTTTTAGTACAAGATAACAGAATACACATGGTTCCTCTGTATCCGATGCCTCTCTTTGTGCCACTTACGCTGATATGTTTGGTTTATAGCCAACAGTTGCCAAACCTCACCAGCACTATTCAGTTATTACAGGTACTTTCTAGTGTAGGCTTCAGAAAGAGGCTATGAGAAAGTGTCCTATCTGGTCTCTTTACAAGCCTGTAAATAAGGTGCATTTTCCAGAGTCAGTATTTCTATCATAAATTTTCCTGCCAAGTTCCATAGTTCATTCCTGTTTCCTTATACCAGATGAAACTTAACTGTCAGATGAAAAAGGAAAAATTTAATTGGCATTTGCTGTTGCTTTCAGTAATGCTTTTTTTTTCTTTTCATAACAAGGTCACTACAGGTAGTCCTCAATTACAACAGTTCAGACTAATTGAACAATGTTATGTTTTCACAAATATAACAGTTAATTGAACAATGTTATGTTTTCACAAATATACATGCAAATAATGCTGCAGCTTTAAGCTAAATCCAAAATAATCTCTTCCTACTGGATCCCTGTGAGTGAGGGATGGAAAACCTGTAAAATCTACCATTTAGTGATTATAGTTTTTCACCCTGCCATAATAGACTTCATAGTGTTTCCTCACAAGCTAGTATTTCTACCACACATCTAGGTCACATGGTTATTTTCTTTCATGTTGAGCTCAACATTGATTCTATTCCCTTTGTATTCTCTCAGATTGGCATGATAATGCTAGTCAATATATATCCTGCCAAGGATTTGGATTCTTCTCTTAAGCGTCATTAAATTTTTATCATCTCTTCTCTTCCCACCCTCTTTGGTGAAATAAGGAGATGTCAATAAAGCAAGAACCCAAATTTCTCTGAAACCATCAAGAATTCACTGAAAGTTGCTCTTGCTCAAGAATGATTATTCTTCAAAGCTTTCTGATTTGGCGAACAGCTTATCAAGGCTTTCTTCATGATGAGGGAGGAGCAATTGCATGTATTTGGCATAGTAACTTTGAATTTGTCAAATATTTTATATGTTCCACAATAATTACAACAGGATGTATACTGAAGTCCCTTTTATAAGATACCTCTGTACCACTATGACTTCAAATGAAATAGGACACATACATGCATTTTACCCATCATATTGAGCTAATACCAGTGCAGAATATTCTACTGCAGAATACAGTATGGAAGAGATTATCTCAGGATGTTTTTGTTTTCTTAAGTCTAGTTGCAATATACAGTATAGAGTAAAAATACAGTGCAAGTTATTATCTATAGCAGGGATGTTAAACTGCTGGCCCGTGGGCCAGATGCATCATCTGGAAGCCACGCCCACTCCATTTCCGGCAATGGCAAAACCGTCCCAATACGTTGTGTGATGTCACATGACCTCGCGGATTTGACATGTCTGATCTATAGCTACAGTGTATATGGTTTCCAGAAAAGTGGAATTATTTACCCCCAAATTTTTTACCTGAATTTTAAAAAGTGACAAAAATATTGGAAAGCAGATTTTCAGGTGGTAAAAATCACTCCCATTGGTAGTAATTGCAAAGTTATAAAATGAGTGCATATATTAGTTGCATCAAAAGAAAAGAAAAAAAATCCTTTCACCAAAAATGCTGTGATAAAGGTAGTAAACTTTCACTCAGTTCAAACATAGTAACTTCATCCAAGTTGTTTTTGTAGAAGTATGTCATAAACTGAACTAGATATTACATTACTGCTAACTAGTAATGGATATCAGTGGACATATTGGGGAAAGAATGTAACTTGTTTTATAATTGTAACTTGCTTTGTAATTGTTTTTAAATACTTTCAATGGTTCCATACAGCCCTTTAAAAAGTGACTAGAGTACTGTTCATTGTTTTATCTTGTGCTGACATGTCTGAATTATAAAATTCTGACTGCAAACAATATGCATCTCAACCATGAAACGGCTTCTGTTTATGTAACAATATTTTTTTATCTCCCAATTAGTTCTTGAATTCCCCAGGAATTTTTGAATCTACTATTCTGTCAGCTGCTTCATGCAAAGTCAAACAGATATGCCTCTCTGAAAAGGGGTGGTAGTGAAGGGATTCAGTGAAGGATTGCTGCCTTTCTTTATATTCTGGCTTTCTCCTCCCCATTGTATTACCAGTAAGAGGCATAAGAGCTAAAAGACATAAGGGCTTGTGAAAATTACCAGTTAATGGAGAAACACAATTGAAATAGTCAATGGGAATGTACTATAAAGAAAAAGAGTTTTTGCCTTCCAATATAAATATTGTTTCCAATATCTATTCTGACTTTCTGTAGGAATTTAAAGCAAGTTACATGGAGGTTCTCCTTTAATTTGTCTCCATGGCAACAACAGTAATACAGTTGGTTGAGCTGGGTTTCAACTGGATCATTTCAATCCAAATACATCAGTTTAACCAATACACTGCTACTTTTTGTCCTAGTTCTACCTCAGAATCTCTCATACTACAACCCCCCCACCCCCCCAATTTTAATCTATGGACTGCCAACATCTATTTCATTTTTTGTGCTGGGTTCAGTTTTACTCTGTCAAGGGTAAATTGAAGATGAGATATGAACAGTTTTTGTTTCCTGTGTTGGAGATAATATTCCCATTATTAAATTGCTTAATAGGATTTTCATCTTGTTTTATTCAGCAAAAACTATTTGACCCTAAGTGTGTAACCTATATTATGTACAACTCATTAAATTGTAATTTATACTGCTTTTTCGTGAATGCAGTATTTAGTGTAATTAAAAGGGTTATAATAGAAATGAAGCATAAACTATTTCAGTCTTTTTCAACCTACACACATTTGAAAGTCTCAAACTGAAAAAATGAAATTTATGCTTTCGTGATGAAAAAAGTGGAGAGCCTTGGACAAATTCCATTAGTGGAATTATTACTGGAATTATTTTTAATCAGAGTCTTTAATCACAATAACCACTGTGGTATCTTTTGTGATTCAAGAAGCATCATCGCAATATGAATGATTTATGTTTTAAGGGTTTTTCATATTTAAAATGTACAATTGAGTTTGCCCTGTGACAATACATAATAAAAGTGAAATATTATACTAATACAATATTTTGGCTTGAGGGTTCATTTGAAATTTTTAGAAGTATCATACATACCATTACAAAATGAGTGATAGTGAAGGATTGGTCATTCATGAAATGCTACAGTAATGGATTTTAAAACACTTCATAAAAACATTACTTCAAGGCTACCATAAAAATGATTAATGTGAGACCCTGAATAGATAGCATAGTTGATGCTTGGGCCTTCCAAACAGAAACTCTGTTGACTTAAGATTTTCTTCTATATGACCATCACCAGATGCTACTCTCATATGCCAAATCTTCTGACAGCACAATTAAATCCAGAAGAGACTTTCTATGTACAGTATGTGATATGCACAGATTTCTACCTGTCTATCTTGATGATTTTTGTTATTTCATTCTCTTATCCTTGATTTGTTCCACCTGCCTCCCTCACCTCCTCATTGCTCTTCATAGCCTTTTTCATTTTCTTTCCCTCACTCCATATGATCATCTACTTCATTCCCCTGGTATTTTGCTGCACACAAATTTTCCCCTCAATTACCAGTCTGGTCTGTACTTTCTGTGTGGGGGAGAGGCAACCAAAGACTACAAAACACGTTTTTTGGGGATGCACTGTTCACTTTAATATGCTAATCATCTGTCCTCTAACATGGAAAAGACTTTTACAAACCTGTTTGTAAAACTTTGACAAAAATATGCTATCCACACAGTATTAGTGACTAAAAAGAGAAAGGAAAGATAATGTCAGAGACAGAAAAGGGAGTGCTTGGGAGTCAGAGATTAAAAAGGTGTTTTTAAATTAAACCAGTAGTTCTCCAGAATGGAGAATTCTGGAGTTTTAAATTAAAAAGGTGGAAAGTGGTTATTCTGTTTGCAATTTGTACCATAGATTGTATTATGTTTCAGATTAATCATATGCCTTTTATATACTTATTATATTTATACACAGATCTCAATAAACAAAAATCTTGTGTATTTTATTTTCCAAATTAAATCTTGTTAAAAATCTGAAAAAGTCTATTGTGTGCTTTCTGTTTTACAGCAGGTCTTTGTGATATCAATGAGAGTACTACAGTACAAGAAGATCGTTGCAAGTCACCCACTTCAGGTAATTAATTAAATTTGCAAACAGTTTAAATAATACTTCAAATGCTATATTAGTGTGTGGGGGGTGTTCTTTGATTTTTGGGTTCCAGAAGGTACTTCACAACTTCACAATGAACTTCACAATGATTTTTCATATATACAGTTCAAGCAAGTATGTGGTCCTGTTAATATCTTTATCAGGTGAAACGTTTGTCCTTGGTTTAATATACAAATAAGCCGTATCCATTTTTATGTACTTATAATTTATGTATACTATTGGCAATAATAATTACAGTATATGAGGGAAGTGTTTTAATTACCTGGGACTATGTGTTTCAAATAAACTTAAATCCCTGAAATTTCATGGAGTATTTTTCTAACCATAGGCAAATATGAAATTTGTTCTGTCATTCTATTGGGAAGCATAATTTCTTTAATCAGAAACTAAAGTTTGCAATTGAGTGTGATAATTTACTTTGGTATGAGCTTCAATTTATAAGTGAATGATGTAAATTTTTATTTAGAAGACATCCAAGATTTTATCACATATATATTAATTCTAGTAGTAAGATGGAAAGATCAGAGCAAGATCTAGAATAAAAACAAAAAGCAGTGATGGTATCAAAATATTCATAATTGAGTCAGCATACAAAATGATTATTTATAATATGTTCCTTAAATACATGAGTGTAATGATCGTTTTATCAATTCAGATTTTAACGCATGGTTGCAATCATTTATTTCATTCTATTCCATCATTTTCATGTAGCCTGAATTATTACAGTGACAGCAATCTGAGATGCAAGGAGGAAAAGGAATATTATATAAAAAGATCCACTACTGGTGGGAAGGGCTTTAGTAGAAAATTTGGGGGGGGAAATAGATCACATTGCCATAGATGGTTTAATTTGGATTTTTATGATTTCTTTTAAAGGATTTAATTTATTTTGAGGGGAGTCCCTTACTTATTTGAGCTTAATTGTAATATTATATGATATTGGAGAACAAAGTTAGCTATCATTTGAAATAAATAAATAAAGCATGCTCCAAAATTCAACATAGATTCTTAGATAGTTTAAAATAGTATTTCCATAAGGTTTTGTTATTTTTAGAAGTAATTTTACAGGTAAGTAAAACATTATTTCTTACAAAGTTTTGATATATAGGAAAGCAACTATGCTTTAAATTTTGCTTAAATTCTCCTGAAGATAGTAAAGGCAAGTATCCTTGTATTTTCATTTTTTAACATGAGTCATCTCAGTTTAGATAGGATTGAGATTTCTGATGGTAAGCTATCATAGAGAATGTAATACAGATTTTTTTTCCTTATCACTAACATGCAAATCCTAACCTTTCAATTCAATTTTATCAACCAAATCTGTTACTCTTCATGGCTTCTATACGTTACACACATGAGATTTGCTTTGTGCAGATATTCTGAGAGGTTCTCTAAATGAGTTATTTTTAAAGCAGGAAACCATATAAATCACTCACTGTATCCAATTTTTTTCAGTTCCTCTTCTATAGGTTCATTCTGCTTTGAAATGGAGAGTGGCACTTTATAATTTACTATTCAAGAAAATTTTCACTGATGTATTTTCAATCTTAATTTTTTTTTCTTTTTGATTTAGATTGACTACATATATAATTTATCACTGAATTTAAAATATAAATTATATTGTCTGCATTGCACTGTGAACTTTTTTTGTTAAACGTAAACAGTCTTGTCAAATTTTAACTTTTCTTTACAGTATTGAGTAAATATGTATCATCTGCACTTGATTAACAGATGGAGTTTGATTACCTTTCATTAGGAAATGAATATTTTAACCAAAATAATGTTATGTGTCTGATTGAAAATGTAATGACGTGGTGACATAGGAAATACAAAATTGTCTGGGAAACTGAGGTCCTTATACCAATTTTGTGGGCATCAACAGAAGGAGATATAATTGTAGAGCTGAACAGTATATAGACATTTTTACCAGTACAAAAAAATTAAAAATGAAAGTTATCCATACTCATTGATTTTATATATTTTAGATTACCATTGCATTTGATACAGACTAGGACATTGTGTCTCTTCTTTATTTTTACAATCTGTTCCAATTCCTTTGCCTGTATGTATTTTTATTTGAACCTCTTTTCTTTATATTCCTTTCATTCTTGTCTTCACTCATGTAGGTTCTGGTTCCCCCAACAATTCTGGTGATGAACAAAAAATGAATAATTTTATAGAAAAGGGTATAGTATTTTTATTTCTAAGAGTACAGTATTATCATTTATTTCCCTAGCTTATCTTTTTAGTAAATTGACATTTTCTATCAAAATATTATTTGCAGTGAAAACCAAAAGCAGAAAGTTTTCCAAGATGATAGCCAGTGATATAGGTAGGAACTAGAAAAAAATATCCTTTGCTCCTTCCTGGCACTTTATTCTATGCAGCGCTTAATTCAGCTGTAAAACAAAGCAAGCTACAGTGCATTACTATTAAATTAATACTCTCCTAACCATTTATTTGCTTATTTTCTAAAATACTTTGCTTTGTTATTTAATCAAGGAGATGGGCTCTTAATTTTTTTCTAATTTTATGCACACATTCCTCTACCAAAAAAAATTTGGCTTCAGGTTTAAAATATTGAAGAAGTTCAATCGTGGAAGCATTACTGCATAAATTATTTGTAACTTGATCCTCTTGAATAAACCGAATTATGTTGAAATGAATCATTATAGATCTTTTCCAATTTTAAGAATAAAAGTATGACACATTTTTATTTCTGAATTACTGCTAACCAAGCTAATATAATTGACAATAAATTGAAAATTGTAACATTTGCAGTACATGTGAATGATGATTGAACCCTTCTATTGTAAGGATCTAACTATGGTGAATGATGAATTAACAAAAAGGAGAGATAGGAATAGTTTCTTGCTTGGATATGGTTATTTTGCTTTTTTATTTTTATTTTAAAGTATAAAGTTATTGGTTTTCTGCTTAAATTAAAACTCTGGTTCTTTGGCCATATATCTGGGAGTTTGTACTTTAATTCTGTGGCGCTCACTTGAGCATATATTATATTATTACACTATAAAGGCTTTTCTTGTTCGCTATATTTCAGTTTCTGTCATTTTTATTTCTATGATTATCTTAGAAGAGATATATATATATTTGCACAGAGCTTGGGCCATTCTAAATTTGTCTTTTCATAGCCAAATAAAAATAAAGACACCTGACAAATTAATGTTATCTCTTTTCTTTTAGAAATGTTCAAAGACTTTATATATATTTAGTTGCATATTTGATAAAACCAGGGGTCTTCAAACTTGGCCCCTTTATGACCTGTGGACCAACTCCCAGAATTCCTCAGCCAGGCACACTGCCTGAGGAATTCTGGGAGTTGAAGTCCACAATTCATAAAAGGGCCAAGTTTGAAGAGCCCTGGATAAAACTGTTGACTAATAACTTCCAGTTTTTGAGTGAGAGTGTTGAAATCATTCTTAGTTTATAGTTCTTCTGAAATTAGAATTCAGAAAGAAGTTCATGGTGACATGTATTATAGCAGATGGTTTGAAAAAATACACTTTTTAAAATCATATTAATGGTATTGAATGATAAGCATTCTCAGTGAAATTTGTTATATTTCATTTTGAAAAAGTCTATACTATATTATACTAATAACCAAACCAGCTAGATACATTCATGTTGTACTAGCAATGTAATGTATATTTTAAAATTGTATTTATGTTATTTTAGTAGCATCAATATTAGGTTCTTCTGGCTGGATCCTGTGCCATTCAGATAATGCTAGGAATGGAGAAAGATGGATGAATCAAACAGGAAATAGAGTAAATATAATAGTTCCAATGTAATATAATAGAAATAGTAATAGCACTTAGACTTATATACCGCTTCACAGTGCTTTACAGTCCTCTTAGCGATTTACAGAGTCAGCATATTGCCCCCAACAAACTGGATCCTCATTTTCCCGACCTTGGAAGGATGGGATCCTGTGTCAACATTGAGCCGGTGAAACTCGAACATCTAGCAGTGGGCAGAGTCAACCTGCAATAATCACTGTACCGCCACGACTCTTATGAAACAATAAAAGTACTTAGTTTTAAGGTGTTTGTTTTCCTATTAGTCTGTTGTCATCTACAATTAGACTCCTCAAAATAAAGACACTTATGATTACTTGCAGCAATTGCTTTGACTAAGTAGCAGAGAAAAATAAAAATTATTCATTCTATTAAATAACATCTCAATGGAAAAGTAGTTGTGGTCATGTAACTATTCCAGATAAATAGTTGCAAAACTAATATTTTTGGAGGGGACAAAAAAGAAGAAACTTTTTTTTCTTCAAAAAGAGATTTACATTTTTCCTGAAGAATTGGGGGGATTAAAATGGACTGAAGAATTGGGAAGAAAGGTAAATGCGTTTTCATTTTTTTAGAATTATGAAAAAAATGACAAATTTTCTAGGTATTATAAACTTTTATATCCCACCAATGATACCTAATACCAACGCAACTACAAGCTTTTCTGTACTGAATTATTCCAGTTGCTGTACTTAGGACACATAGTCTTCTTAAAATAAGAGTTAGGATTAGTTTCTTGAGAAGTGGGGAGGGATATTTTCCTTTGCCTATGACTATATGCTTCACTCTTTATCTGTTTTCCTGCTTGCCTGAATAGGTCTCAGAGTACTAAGATTGCAGTGAAAAGCAAGAAAATGATTGCTTGATTCAGGGAAAGTTAGAAGGTGCACTCTGTTCCACTATGTTTGCTCTTCAGATTCAAAATATATCATAGCAAATTTAATAGTTTGGAAAGAAAGCATTGCATTCTTTGTTGAAAGATAAAATGTTTACTTTTGGTGTATTAATCTTATTTTAATTCCATTAGTACTTTGTAAATTATAATTGGGTTTTTACTAACCTGTTATTTAATGGAGAAATATGGGGATAATGTAGCAACATTAATTTTATCAGTAAATCAAGATTTACATAGCATGTTTTATGTTTCATAGTACCACTTTATATTATTAAATGCTTTTTTTACTTTTTTTCTGCAATCAACATTAAACAAGATTTATTTCAAGATTAACAATTTCTAGAAAAGTTTAAATTCATATTCACAGGTCTATCAAAAAATGCTTCCTGCAACTACCAGCCTCATGAAGTTTTGTTTTTAGAGAAAGATACCTTTCATTTCCAGAGAATGGTTGGCAATTTCAAATACCCTAAGGAAGTTCATTAAGATTTGCAAATAAATATTAGTTTCTCAATGTTAGAGGAATTTGATTGTTTATATTTCCCCTTGCCATTCAAAACAAATGTACAGTAGAATTCTCCAAACTTCCTGTTAATAACAAGATGAGAAAGCAAATCTAAGCAAGAGTAATTTCTAGTTCAGTTTCTACCCTAATTGCAATAATCATCTTCAGCAAATAAAAACGTTCTTATCTGCAAATGTTTGTCAAAAATGATAAACTAGGTAACACGTGATTTTGTTTCTGTATAAAATGAGGAAAGTATTAGATTAAATCTATCATAAATATCTATAAGTGGGACAAGATGGAGAGATCAGTTTGACAAATCATGCTGTAGTGCCAAAATTAGCTCCAAACAGTGCAAGATTGTATTTAACACTAGTTGTGTAGAGTTGAGAAAAAAATAAAAGGAGCAGATAGTGCACTGAATAGTCTTGCATATAGAATTTTAGAGCAATAGATTTTAATAAAATATATATGTTTTCTGAGGTTTTCGCGGGTGTATATGTATGTATGTATGTGTATATATATATATGTACATGTATATGTATATAGATAATATATATATGTATATATATGTGTGTATGCACACACATATATATTATAATTGTAATTTTTTTAATTGACAGATGGAAATATATGATTATATAATTATCATTATTTCAGTATTTAGAATTTAGATGGGTGACCTATGTGTTATGCCATTGGTGACATTTTTTTTCTGCTTTGTGGATTGTGTAGAATTTGCCCAGATAAGCACTTTTAATATATATTTATTATAATTCAGTACCAACATTTTTTTAATATATAGGGCCTAATAAAGCCCTTGTCAAATAGTCCTTCCTTACAGTGGATAACAGTTTTAAAAAGGTAGTGATACTTTTGATTAAAATTAACCAGATTATTATACCATAGAGTGTATTTTAAGTGAAACACAAGTATAGCTGCTATTTTAAAGTGTGGATTGATCTAATCAGATAATAGTCAACTATCTTTGGTTTTATTTATTAGAGATTATTTGGCCATGTGTAAACTTTTTACTGGTTATTGTGCAGTATACTTGAATGGATGAGTAAAGGTACAGTTTTTTTAATAGGACAAAAATGAAGAAATGCTTTTATAGTAATTATAATTTCCAATCTTCAGGTTTCTTTTGCCCACAGAAATTTAGCCTTTTTTTCAATATTTTATTAATTTTTATAGTCACAAACTTAGCCTTTTTAAACTGTTCGTGTGGATTCAAGTTTGCATGAACCTGTGTTGCTGTCTTGTCTATCTTCAAGGTGGTGAAAATATTTCCATTGTGGATTTTAAAAACTCCCCTAAAAATAAAAAGAGATAATTGTATTAAATTCTGTCAAAATTGTATTTAATAAGGATTAAGCTGCCTAGATTCTTAATTTAATACCAAAGAACATGTTAAACTACTTTCAATCTTATTTGAAACTAACAACATATAAAGCAATATACACAAATATAATACAAATTGTGATTTTACATAACATAAAACAATTTTATTCCAGTTACCTTTAAGCCAAATTAAATATTCTAAAATAAAAAGCAGTAGCAAATAACAGCCTTAGAAAGCTCCACCCCAGGCCTTTTATTAGCATAATTTGTATTTTCTGAAGCAGGGGAAATTGATAGAGCTTCCTGGAAACAGTTCATTAATTCCAAGGATCCTTGATGAAAAGGAAATGTTTATAGTAGCTACAGTCCTAATTAAGTTACAAGGCTTTTTCATTTAGATTCTTTTAAAACTTTCTGACTCTAGATTTTAGCCACTATAGTGTATTTGTTTAATATTTTATTTTCCTGCAAAGCATGGCCTTGTTTTTATTTATTGATGTAAAACATGTTTTTTAAAAAAAGCTGTATCACAAGATGCCTTAAGAAACAGATTTTATTCTTAGCAGCTGCAAGCTTTAAGGGCTAAATCTTGTATTACATAACCAAATAATAGAAACCTCTTTATTCAGGTTATGTCCTCAATAATAAGGACAGAATGTCTCTTTGAAAACCTCTTTTCCTTTTTCCTATGCAAGCTAGGAGTAAGAATAGTAGGACACAGTTTCCTCATTAGAAAGAGAATGCTCACTCATCCCAATGACTGCTATGGTTGTCAGAAAGTATCATTTATAAATATGCTAGCAGTACATCCCTAATAGTCCTATGAAGCCCTATATTTACCCTTTGTGGTGTGTCAATTTTCCTATAATTCTGAAAATCTTCCTAATCTCCTGGCAATTTTCTATGATCTTTGCCATTTTAGAATTGCAATATTTGGGACAGAATATTGTCTTGTAAAAGATATTTAAATAACTTTGGCTCCATCTTGATTGGTACTAATTAAAATACGTATTTGGGGGAGGACAAATATAAATCAGAACACCTAATGTGCCACAATAAAGACATTTGAAAGCCTAATAATTTTAAATATCAGTATTTTTAATTTGCTTTAATTCCAGAAAAAGTAATTGTCATACTCTCATTGCACCTTTGTAATTAAACTTTTCATAAATGTATGTTTACATACACATACTTCCTTGCTTAGAACTAATATATGAATTCTGAATTTGAAAACTGACAATTTTAATTATTTCATATTCTCTGAAAATATGATCATTCTAGTTTTATTACAAAACTATACATTATTTTTCAGCAAAGATGTCTAGAAAATTAAGCTTACCAACTGAACTGAAACCTGAGTTAGGTAAGTATTTATTCAAAGCCTGTATTAATGGTGTTTATACTCTTTCAAAAGGCTATAAAAATACACACTTGTGTATTTTGAAATTTCACACATCTAAGTAGGGAAATTTTCCATTTATTTTTCATTGTTCAGTTCCAAGTTTTGATGCAGTGCATGTTTACAATTTCTTTGCCCTCAGTTTGGAACTACTTTTATGTTCCTCTTTAAAAGCCATGAAAAATATCACCCACAGAAGTATAATTTTGTTCATAGTTTATTTTTTAATTTTCATAACTTACACTATTACTTTAATAGAAAACAAAAATAATATCAGGAAATTATACATAACTTTCAGTTTGGAATAAATAACAGTAGTAAATAATTAGATGAAAAATGCAAATACAGATCTCTCTTTGATAAATTATTTTTAAATATGCTCCGGTATGTCTGGTATCTAAATAGATATATCCTTTGTCTAATCTGAAACTAAATAAATATTAAATTTGCTAATTGTTTAAATCAATTTTCATATAAGGTATCAACTGCCTTAAGGAGATTTAACATTGCTCTTTATTTTGTATGTCATAATTTTCTTGTTCATTGTTGTAAGGGTCTGAATAAATGTTTCTAAAGACAGTATTACCTTCAAAAACACTTTGTAATTGTAGAAGATGAAGAAATATATTGAAGGTTTAGGTATATTATGAAACTCGTGGTTAACTAGAGCCTGGCCTGACTGAAATTTAAATTAACATTTCTTTATTATGACATTTTATTATCTGGGATATATCAGTAGAGTGGGCTGAACTCAATTTAAAATCTGTTTGAATAACTTTATTCAATCATGTTGCTACTTTAAACTTCTTATGGAGAACTCTACTAATCTCTTGAAGTATTATTTTCCCCAGAAAAGGCTTCTACAAAATATTTTTATCCTGTAAAGCAAATAAAAATGTATAGAAACTTAGTCAAAAGAGGCTGAATTCACCAATTCACCTAATTCTCTATTTTCAGTTTTATATAAAACTCTCGATTTTTGTTCATGGTAAGATTTTATATTAATACTTTAGTAATTCTTCATCTCTTTCTTAATTCTTTGTTTTATTTAAAAAGTAAAAACAGTTTATAAAACGCTATTCTAAAAACATACTGACTGTATTGTAACAAAACATATAAAACATTTTGATCTTAAGAGAGACCTAGAAGTCTTATAATTCCAAAGATATAAGATCTGGGCAATGAGTATAATCAGAAATCTATTTCTGTTAACAGAACTTTTTCTGTTGGAAAAAGTGGAATTGGGATTGGGAGCAATTCAACTCCTATTCTTTAGAAAACCTCAAAAACTTTTCTGGAAATTTTAGAAAGTTTCAGAATAGATTTGTGGAATATATTGGAGTTTGTAGGTAAGTTATAGACAGCCACATTGTACAAGGAAAGGGTAGCATCTATTCATGAGGCATTGGACTATTTTTACTTGGGTCAATCTATATCCAAAATGTTTAGCATGCTCTTCCGCTTTTCCATTCATTATATTTTTTTTAAAAAAGTGAAACAGTACTTTTCAGCGTTTACTAGCATAGAGTGATGAGTGTATCCAAGAAAATCCTTAATTTTTCAAGGAATATTTTAGTTCCTTTTGAAACACACTAGAATTGTCCCATCAATTGCTTATGCAGTTATTTATAGCTGTACCCAATTTTCTGCTCTCTATATTAAAATTGCAATTTTGAAAAAATACTAAATTTATAATTTAGGTTAAGGCAGTAACAAATAGTATAATTAATTACTCACAAAAACCATCTGAAACAGCTTGATATTATTTCCCTATGCAGAGCTTTCTCAATTGACATATTCTCACCATAAGAGCCTCACATTATGTGTTATTATTGCATCTAATATATAATATAATGTACAATATAGCTTTACTAGGGTTTTATCCAGTACATTCTCTAAAATTATCAGACTCTGCTTCCTGCAGATTAAATTAGAAATTTATAAGATAGGCTCTAAATCTTAAAAATGACATTGAAAAGATTGTGAACAAATAACTTGCTACTTCCCTTCCAATACCTTCAAACAGATTTTTACATGAATTCTTTTTAATTATACTTCGGTACATTTACTATATTTTATCACTATCTTAATAATCTTTATTATTCGGTAAACATATCTTTTCCAATCTCATCATTTTTAAAATCATATTCAGTAGGTTACGTGGTTGGTTGTTGTTGATACATGTTTCAGTGTCTGGATTTTTATTTTCTTCTGGATAACTATACTTATTTTGTTTTTTTCTGTGCTGTTTCCAATAATTAAGCATTCATATAATTATTTCCTTTTTGTATCACTAATCAAAATTACTGAAATTAGGTTAAAAATACCTTCATAATGGCTGCTTAACAATAAAACTGGAATTAATAGTTTTATATTTGTGTGTATGTGTATGTCAGAGAGACAGATTTGAAAGAAGTTTTCCATTCAGGTGTGCTGCACCTACTTTTCATCAAAATGAAAATGGCTGTATATATTTGAAGTAGTACGTCATGTATAATGTAACATTTATTTTTGAGAAAACTATAATGATAGCTACTCTCCTGTTCAAAATATTACTGTGTAGTATGATTTAAGTATACCATACATGTCTAGGTTCGCTATAGTTCACAGGGAGCTATAGTCAATTAACTGTCTAATGAGTGTGCTTCTACATTTCCAAATATATTTTTATCAATCCTATGTACGTCAGGTATACAATTTAAAAATCTTAAGCATGCCCCTAAAAATGTAATGATGATATAAACCTAACATTACTGAATTGAGATTTTAGAGGTGGATATACTGTATGTATAATGTTCTGTAAAGTATGAAATAGAAACAATAATATTGTGTTGCAGCATGTTTAATTAATGCAAAATCTTTCAGATGTTAGAGACAATTCCTTCAGCCGATCCAGAAGTTCTAGTGTAACCAGCATTGATAAAGAATCCCGAGAAGCAATTTCAGCTCTCCACTTTTGTGAGACCTTCACCCGAAAAGCCGATACATCACCTTCACCATGCTTGTGGGTTGGGACTACTTTAGGCACCGTTTTAGTCATTGCACTGAATTTACCTCCAGGAGGAGAACAAAGACTGCTTCAACCAGTTATTGTTTCCCCCAGTGGTATGTATTTAACAAGAAACAATGAACTAGCAAGACAATGATTTTACTGTTACTGACAACTTACTGTGTACTATTAGTTCTTAGTTTTTTGTTCATTCTGCAATAATCTGCAGGGAAGTGTTTAAAAAAAACTTGAGACAGGAAATATAAGCTTTGACTGATTGTTTTTCATCAGCATGCATTTCATTAGAAAAGGGAAATTTGTCATAAATGCATTAATGTAATGTAATATTTTTTTTAAAAAAAGTTCCACTATCTTGGTTTTGGAATGTTCATATAAGACTTTAAAATAAAATAAAATCTTAAAAGGCAGGTCAACAAACCATAAAATCTTTAAAAATAAAAATGTGAAATAATCAGTGTAAAATTTTACCGTAAAACACATTAAGAAGAAAAATTACAAATTAGATAAGGAAGGACATTCCAAGAATGTCCTTGAGAGATTGTCACTACTGACAATGTTCATTGTCATTTCATACACATCAGCTGCAATACTACAGCACGACACCAATCCTTTGTTGGTCTATTAAGCCTCTGGCTACTTATCTCCCCCTAATCATATGCCCCGTTGGCTGATCTGCAGAGCAGTGTACAGCAGCAGCAGTGGCAGGGGCTGAAATAGAGGCCCAGGGCCTTCAACTGTCTCAGCCAGCTGCCACCGCCCCAGGCCTCTACTGTACTGTACTTTAGCCCCAGCACGGCCACTGAGAAATGCCACTTCAAGCCTGTTTAGATTTGGAGAGCCACTGGGAATCTGTTTTTCAAGCTTGTATCAAGGATATCCTTCAACCTCCTAAGAAATAAGGCTACATTGCATTTTTCAGATTTACCTTTAAGCATACATGAGCAGTATCAAAGTATAGTTTCCTTTAACAAGACCTGAAATGATTAGAAATTCATTTTTATGTATGAATAGCTATCCAGATTTGTAATGGTAATTTGCAGTTTAACAATTATTTTAAATTCTTCCAATTCATAAAGTTCCTATTTCAAGTGTTATGTCGGACATGCATGTAGTCTATTATGAATGGAATATATAATAATAAGAGCATTTTACAGATGAGGTATCTACTAAAACATACTTTGATTAGATAAAGAAAATACCCTTCAGCTATGCACAGCACTGACAAATATCACTATTTTCTTCCTCGTAGGAACTATTCTGAGGCTTAAAGGAGCAGTCTTAAGAATGGCTTTTCTGGACACAACAGGATCAATAGTTCCACCCGCACAGGAACCCTGGAGAGAACACAATGTTCCTGAAGACAAGGATGAAAAGGATAAATTGAAAAAACGTCGGCCTGTCTCAGTATCTCCATCCTCTTCTCAGGAAATGATTGAAAACCAATATGCAGTGATATGCTCCGAAAAGCAAGCAAAAGTTATATCACTGCCCTCACAGAACTGTACTTATAAGCAAAATATAACAGAGACTTCATTTGTCCTTCGCGGAGATATAGTGGCACTCAGTAACAGTATCTGTCTTGCTTGTTTCTGTGCCAATGGACATATAATGACTTTTAGGTAAGGTGTTAACTGCTAAAAGGAGAAAGTGTATCTGTTTCCTTGGAAATAAAATATGAAATAAAAATATGAAGGGACAATTAATATAGTTACATAGATATCTAAATCAGTCCCTAGATGGGACTGATTTCCTAAAATCTGTTTTACTTCAGATTCATTTTTTTTTTATGTTGCCTTAAAACTTAAAATCTTACTTTGTTTCCCTTTCTTGTGCCTGCAGACGAAGAGATGCCTTAGTCTTTCATTCTGGTTAATTTGATAATGAAATTGTAGTCCATTTGCTTGGATGATAACAGTTTTAATTTTTTAAAATAACATAATATTTTTGCATTTTTCCTTTTGCTGTGTTCATTTTGAGGAGAGGGTTCTTTGATTTTTGTCTGAATTACTTAAAGTTAAAAACTGTGCCTTGCCATGGCTTCTTATTTTTTTCTTATCTATTTTTAATAGTTCAATAACATACATAAGTCTTTAGTATAAATCTCAAAATACAACATCAGATATTTCCTCTCTTTTTCCCTTAATATCTACTATCTTGTATTAGGCTCATACAGTTGTTATTATCAACTAAGTAAAAACATCTTTGTTACATATTCTTATCTACGTTTTAAGCAAAGTATAGAATCTAGATATTTTTTTTCAGCAATTGGAGTTTATAACTGTTTCTCTGCTTTGCATTTCCACATGGTGTACAGAGTGAGACAAAACTTCAGCAAAAACCTAGTTGAGATCCCAGGCCTAAAATAATTCCTCAAGGCGTCCTGCTGGCCTGAAGCTCAGTGCTCACCCAAATAAGCATTCTGTGTTATCTGCTAACTAGATGTGTCCAGAAACTCACAAGCAAAAACATCGGAATAGTGCTTCTTTTCCATTGTTCCCCACTAAGAGTGTTATTTATGATTCAGGAAGCAATAGGTTATAATAATAATTGTTTTATTTCTATATACCCTTTTAAAAGCATTTAAATTGATAATCATCAACTCATTGGAGGATAGAAAATGCTATTGTTTAACTATACATTACATTAAAAACTATTTTAATTCGTTTGAAATATCTTGTTTTTATCCTGAAATCTGAAAGAAAGATTAAAATATTTTTCTCCACATTTCATATACCAAATAATTATTTTACCCATCTCTATAATGCTGCTTATCAAAAGCTTTGTTGTTCTTCCTCATGGGGAAGATGTTTTAATATTATGACTTCAGCAGTAATATGTATTTTAAAAGAACCTAGGGAAGAATGGCAGAGTTAGCATTAGGGTTATGTTGAACTTCTGCTTAATTTTTTTCATATCAGCGTATATTTGCAAACATATTTAAATTATATTTTATTGTGATTTAATATATTTATACATTTTGTAAGCTGCTAAATGACTAATGTCAGTCCTTCATAAATGTTTGGTTTATTTGTTCTAGTTTTCCGAATTAGAATGGTGTCTAATTGATTCCTTCTGCTGACAACTTTCTTTAGAATATGTAGCAGAAATTCTCTCTGTAGGAACTCTCAGGAGCAGGGACTAGATTGCAATATATTTTTCAGTATTGCTAATATAAGTTAGAGGAGCTTTGTATTTCCAAACAAGAATAAAATAATTTTCTTTGACATTGATGATAAAGTTGTTTGTGCTCTTCTATTGTTTCTCCTTAAAATTTCTGTTAATATATTTTATTTTGGGGTTCTATCCTTGAAGGAATTAAAGGGAGCAGGTTATGAATTAGAAGCATCACATGGAAGTTTTCTGCAGTGATCAGAATTTCCCTACCCCCAAAAAATACCCTAGGATTCTAGTATTTGGTTATTTAGATAATCAATACTAAATAACTGAGAATTTCCAGTACAATTATTAAAATGGAATTTGGGAGTATATGCATACTGATCTGCGAGAATGAATGTACTGTAAATATAAATATGTAATTCCTTGGACTTATATAAATATTTAAAAGAAAATGAGAACATAAAATGTATTATACTGTAAACTATAATTTATTAAAGGAGACTAGAATAAGATACACTGCTTTATTTTAACAAATTTTAATTCTGTTTCTTTCAAGTTTGCCAAGTTTAAGGCCGCTATTGGACGTATATTACTTACCACTTACCAACATGAGGATA
Source organism: Bothrops alternatus (assembly GCA_034064705.1). Taxonomy (NCBI): domain Eukaryota; kingdom Metazoa; phylum Chordata; class Lepidosauria; order Squamata; family Viperidae; genus Bothrops; species Bothrops alternatus. Next base: position 4,271,139 of record JARGCV010000023.1, read on the forward strand.
GCCAGAACATTTTGCTTCACCAACAATGGGCAGGCATTGTATCTTGTCTCACCTACAGAAATCCAGAGAATTACTTATAGCCAAGAAACATGTGAAAACCTGCAGGTAATTTTTAAATGTATTGTTATTGAAAAGCATTTATTGAAGAATGTGCTATTTATCTACAAACTATAGATGAAGAGTGTATGTTTTCTTTTCCATCCCAGCATACATCTCTTTAAGGCAGAAGTCCCCAACCTTTTGGGCGCCAGGGACCTGTTACGTGGAGAGAGGTTTTTCCGCAGACCGGAGGGGGCGTGGTTTTGTGTGCTGCCTGCATCCTGTGGATGGGGCTTGTTTGTGTGGAGTTGTTGCTGGCATGCCGCAGCCTGGTACTGGTCCATGGACTGGGGGTTGGGGACCCCTGCTTTAAGGTGCAGTTATTTTACATGCATCTTAAAGTTTCAGTTAATGTAATCAATGAATGGATCCAAGTGTAACATTATACTGGATATTTTTTTCCTTCAGAAGAAAGTAATCAAATCCTGTTACCTACACTCTGTAATAGTTGGGGCTGAGCACAAGTTGAAACTATTATTCTCAAACTATGGACTCTGAGCAGATTGAGGGGTTGCCAATTGGTGGCAGATTTGCCCATGCAAAGATGGTCTCTGAACATTTGGCCCAGCATGACCAAGTTCTTGCAAAGCTCCTACTTTGGGTGTGGAAACTTGATGGCCAAGGAATGTTGGCACATTCTTCAACCAGTTTAGTACAATGGAGTTGAAAGCTGCACTGCTCTTTTGTGAGGAATGACTGGTTGGCTAGTACATGTCAGTGAGGTGAGAAAGGAAGTATCTTCATCTTTTTCCACTTCGCAAAATGTAGATATATAAAGTATGCAATCTGACACATCTGAAGAAATGTACACCTTGGATATGGGCATGCTGGCATCTTACTGCAAAGCAAAGGTAACTTTTTAGCAGAGTAGAAGGCATGTGCAATGCTGTGCACATCTCCAAAATTAGAAATTGGGAAGCAGGAGGATAGGAAAATATATATAAAGCCTTATAACAGCGGTTCTCAACCTGTGGGTTGCGACCCCATTTGGGGTCGAATGACCATTTCACGGGGGTCGCCAAACACCGCAGTCCGCCATTTTTTTTTGGGTCGGCCATTTTTTGGGGGGTCAGCCATTTTTTCCCCTTTGCGATGCGGGCCCATTTTTTATTTTTTTTTTGTCGGCCATTTTTTCCCCTTTGCGATGCGGGCCACCGCGCATGCGCGATGCGGGCCCACCATTTTTTTTTAATTTTGGTCGGCCATTTTTTTTGGGTCGGCCATTTTTTTCCCCTTTGCGATGCGGGCCATCGCGCCGTGCATGCGCGATACGCCCCGCCACGCATGCGTGATGTGGGCTGTCGTGCCGCGCATGTGCGAGGCGCCGCACCACGTATGCGTGATGCGGGCCGGGGTCGAGCCCCGGAAAAGGTTGAGAACCGATGCCTTATAGCATTTGTTTGCTTATTTATTTATTAAATTTATTTGCCCTCTATCTCGTTTTTTACGACCACAATTGAGTCCAAAATTTCTGTTGTTTTTCTTGTTGTTAAGTGAATCACTGCAATTGTTAAATTAGTAACAAAGTTGTTAAGTGAATCTGGCTTCCCCATTGACTTTGCTTGTTGGAAGGCCACAAAAATGATCGCATGACCATGGGATAGTGCAAGCATCATAAATATGAACCTATTGCCAAGCATCTGAATGTTGATCATGTGATCAGAGGGATGCTGCAGTGGTCATAAGTGTGAAAAATAACAATAGCACTGAGGTTTATTTACCACTTCACAGTGCTTTACAGCCCTCTCTAAGTGGTTTACAGAGTCAGCATATTGCCCCCAACTATCTGGGTCTTCATTTTACTGACCTCAAAAGGATGGAAGGCTGAGTCAACTTTGAGCCGGTCAGGACTGAACTCCTAGCAGTCAGCAGTGAGTTAATCTGCAATGATGCATTCTAACCATTGTGCTACCATTGCTCTAAGTCACTTTTTTCATGCCGTTGTAACTTCGAATGGTCACTAAATGAACTGTTGTAAGTTGAAGACAACCTCAATGTACTAGGTGTTCAGGGCTGCATGCAATCCATGGGCCACAGGTTGGATATGCCTGCCTTATGGGATGGAGTGTAGTATTTCTAGGGTGAATGGGAAGGTGGGTTTGCTTAGGAAAAAAACAGAGGTGGTGAGGAAGTCTGATCTGCAGAGTCCTCAAAAGTCTGCCTTTTCCTTGATTCCTCCCTATTCATGATCATAGGAACAAATGGTGCATGAAGGACTTTGCTATCTTTGCAGGTATAAAATGCATCAAGATCACTTTGGTGGAAGCAATTAATATAAATTGCACAAGGGGCAGAGAATTGTGTGTGATGGTTCCTTGCAGCCAGTGAGCACTCTTCCTTCTTGGGCACCAAAGGGCCTTCTACTTGCATTGGAAGACTCACTTTGGATTTTATGTAATATTTTTGCATTTCACAGCCTCCAACTTCGTGGAGCAATACAAAGATTTGGGCACAGAACTTGTGTCCCTCCAAGTGATGCTCCTTGTAGCGATCTAGCTGTCGCTTTGTGTGCACAAGTCATTGCCTGTGACAATAATCACGCAAAGGCAGACCTTGCCAGCAAGGCTGGGCTAATATGCTGTCAGAACTTACTCCTTTTTCTACATGAATAAGCCAGGTTGTCAGGAAAAGCAGAACCAAGTTTTTCCACTGTCTTAAATTTGTACACAAACCACCAGGGTTGCACTGGGGAAAAAAAGCAGTCTCTTATTAAAAAAAACATTTGGCTCATATAATCAGAGCTGGATTATTGCAGAACCTGGTCCTACTCTTCCTGTACAAATCAGCAACAGGACCAAATTTTAGCATATTTAATATACTGTAAATGTAGAAACATGTGAAGATTGAGACCGTAAAATTGGGAGACATAGCAACAGGATACATAGCATTCCTTCTGCTTTTAATAAAATCCAAGAAGAATTGTCTGACAAGCTTTAAAATGTTTTTTTTTTATTTAAAGGAAATGTTGGGTGAGCTCTTCACACCTGTAGAAACACCAGAAGCACCAAACAGAGGGTTCTTCAAAGGTCTCTTTGGAGGTGGTGCACAATCACTTGACAGGGAAGAACTCTGTAAGTTGATTTTGTCATTTTTTAAAACAAACTTTCATATGAGCAGAATAGAAAATTAAACACAATTTATCAGTCCAATATAAACTAAAGTATGGAAAGAAATTGAAATAATAGAAACTACTGAAATGTACTGCTTATTTCCTCCTAAGTTGCTTCATTAATAAAAGAATGGATTTTTTTTGCAAAATTCTCATCTATTTAATGTAGAATTCATAGAGTTGCATTAATACTTAAAGGTGTCTGTAATTAAAAAATGAGATAGAGTCTGACAGAAAGCCGAAAAAAGGGCATTTCTAGTTTCCATGGGATGTAAAATGCACTAAAGTTCAACTATAGATGTAGGAGCAAGTATCCTGTAATCATTTCTCCTAGATTAGATACAAATAAATGAATTTATATTTTCCCCTACAGATTAATGTTTATTAATATATTTTCCATTTTATGCGATAACCAGAATTCAGAGTTTGTTACCTGTAAAAAATAACATTAAAAGAAACAAATGCAAGATTTTAAAATATTTCTGCAAGTATTTACCTGTTAGAAAGATACTGGATTTTTTTTTCTGAATATAAATGCAAAATATTTATTAGACTCCAGCAAGTGAAAGCAGTTCAAGAGACCGAAAAAATCAAAGTCTTACAAATAGAGATTTACAAAGCTTAGAAAAGATTATACTAGAATTGGAGGCATTCAAATCCATTAATTTACTTATATTTAAGAAAAGTACTAAAAATTACTATGTGAGTCAGAACTATCTACTTTTGTCATATATATTCAATAAGACTGACTTTTTAAAATCTTCCAACACACATAGTATTATTAAAATATAATAATAGTGATCTATCTTTTATTGGTAATAAAGTACTGTATATTCTACTACTTCATAGTCTCCTAGGAATATGAAAGCTGTATATTAATGTGGAAATAAGTAAAACAACAAAATGGCAAACCATTAGTGATTTTACTGAGTACTTTTCAGTTTCTGACTCACCGAGACAAAGACTAAGGTGATTGAAATAATACTCTTCATTGTTACAACTTCTCTTCTCCTCTCCCCTCCCCTCCTTTCCTTTTCTTTCCTTCTCTTTTGTTTTACATTTAGAAACAATGCAGCAACATAAGGTAAAACAGTGTTTTTCAAATTTAGCCACTTTAAGATGTGTGACTGTTGAAGTCCATACATCTTAAATTCATCAAGTGAAGAACATGATATAAAATATAAAGAACTGTTGAGGAGCCAAATCAATCTACACAACTAATAACCACATCACAGGATTTAACTAGCACTCCAATCCCCATGCCTGGAGCACATCCAGGGTCTTAAGAACTTTCTGAATCGTCAGCAGGTCAAAGCCAATCTAATTTGGGAGAGGGTGCTCCAAAGGGCAAACTGAGCAACAGAAAAGGCTTACTTTGTGGTTTACCACTTCATTATAAATTGGATAAGGAACATACAGTTCATAGGTGTATTAACTTCCTCTAAGTAATTTCAAATGACATTTTAAAAATAATGTATATGGTTAAATAGGAATAAGATATTGACTATATTGCTGTTAGAATTATTGAATAATTTTCATCATGTTATTTTCATTTGGTTTTATTATAAAGTATATTGTTTCATCTCTCCCAATAATTCTGCCTATGAGTAGTAAGTTCTCCTCTGAAAGGAATGCAAACATAATTTGTTTTTTCTTGATATGGTCAGTTGGTGAATCTGTTGCTGGAAAGGCATCGAGAAGCCTTGCCCAGCATATACCAGGTCCTGGTGGTATTGAAGGAGTCAAAGGAGCAGCATCAGGAATAGTTTGTGAGCTGGCACGAGCCAGAATAGCATTGGATGAAAGAGGGCAAAAATTGGGAGAGCTGGAAGAGCGAACAACAGCCATGTTAGCTAGTGCTGATTCTTTCTCAAAGCATGCACATGAGGTATGTCCTTGTCAGATATCAGTTGCCTTTTTTATAAGAAGGCCAATTCTTTTGAATGATTCTTTCCAGTTTGAATAGAGCAGCATGAAAGTTATTACTGTGGATATTCTGGGGAAGGAATGTGTATATTCCCATTATGTTAGCAGTTACGATCAGATGGCCTTTCCTGGTCATCTTCATTGAAATTAATTGGTTGTTATATTGTCATAGGCAGAGAATAAGAAAATGAACTCATGCAATTTATATTTGTGGGGTTCATTTTTCTATACTCTATTAACTATTATTTATTCACTCATTAATGTCATTAATAATGGATACTTTTTAATTTTTAAAATAAATGGTATTGCATATATTCTCAGATGCATTATTATATTCTGTCCCTTTGTTTTGCTTTTAGATGATGTTGAAATGCAAGGATAAAAAATGGTACCAGTTCTGACAACACATTCTCAAATGCATCTCTATAACTTTACCTTGAAGAAAAATCTTTTCATTAACTTCTGCAGGACCAGCAAAGCTGGAAGGGTCTCAGCCAATGGGTACAGATGTTTCCTAGCACAAATTATGCACTGGTTTACCTCAGTCGTACAGCTTTAACTGAGGATCATTGTATTTAAAACTGACACCCACATCGTGAGGGTGTGTTTGCGCAACTGCGCATGTATGTGTGTTATCTGGGCTGACTGGAAACTTGAAAACAGAATTGATGGCAAAGAGAACACATGGACAAAAATAGAAAATTTGGAATCAAAAGAGCAGGGGCAATGCAGGACCTATCCTGTGTTAATATTTCATATGCCAAAAGTTTTGTGCTATTGTTGTTGCTGCCAGTGTTTCATCCTCCTTCAGGGGGCTGCAATAAATCAGGGGTCCAAGAGATAGAATAAAGTTCATTTTATGGGACTATTAGTAACTGATCTACACCTTTCCTCCTTAAAAGCACATTCATAAAGCTGTCTGAAAATGACTTATTCTGCTACCATTTCTCTGATCTGATAAACTGGAAATACACAAGTTCCATCTTGAATCTACACATAGTTCACATGCAGTCACATAGTTTCTTCTTGGACCCCTGATCTAATAGTATTGTCTTTGCATCTTTATATTGTTGCTGCATTGGGACTTCATAATAAACCATGGCATGCTTTTGCTTCAGTTTTTGTTTAACTATATCTTTGTTCATACTCAACAAGATTACTTTTATTGCCTGTGACTTACTGGTCTGAAATAAGCCATCTTCATAACTCACTTTGAAGCTAGCTTGTTTCAATAAACTTTAGGTAAGATTTATCACAGATGACCATATAGGATTAAACTGCTGTTAATCAGATGTGAAAGTTTCCAATTTTGTAGAGCATATCAGAGAAGCAGAAGAAAGGAACATGTAAGCTGAAGGCTTGCTGTAGCTCATTTCTCTTATAATAATCCATGGTTTTTGTGATGTCCACATGCAGCCAGCATCAAGTGAAAAATAAGATAATAAGTTATTTTGCATCATAAAAACACAAGTGATTGACCTGCACATCATGCTAAAAGTTTTCATTTGTGTTATGGCTGTCTAATGTGAAAAGTAAAAATATCTCTTGCAATGATACATATTTGTCATCTTTCAACCAGTTATATATATATTTTTTATTTTCCTGCCAATATAGCTGGATCAATTTATAATTTTTTTACATGGTTACAAATTTAATTCATGCTGTACAACTTACTTTGTGTGTTTAACAGAATGTATTTGTGTAAGAATTTAAATATCAGGTATGTAGCTAGCTTACATGCCCAATCAGGTAAACTTGTCTTCAGTTCAGTGTTGAACTCTTAAGATACAACTTCACAATTTATCAATTGCATTGTACTAAAATATATTCAGGAAAAAACATTTAATTTGCAAATAGTTTCTAAGTCAAACCCATCAGCAAAGAAGTTGGCTCCTTAATCTGAGTGTGCTTACTTGGAAACAAGTCTTTTAATTTGAAAGGAATTTTCTTCCATGTAAGTGCCCTTTGATTCACTGCATACATTACACAATAAAGTTAAAGTCAGAGTGGATTGTTTTCAAAGCACTCAATATTTTACCACTTTAGGAACTGGTAGATTCTTATGTAGATTTGTATGAGAGGAGGGATTTAAGATGTGCCAAATTGAAGCAGTATATTTTTAGCTAATAAAGGCTGCACCAAAGCCATATTATAAAATATAATTTATTTTAAAATATTTAGAAAAATACATAATTAAAAAATGTTTGTCATGTTGGAAATCAGAAATAGTGACTAATTTGTGATCATTTGCAAACAGCCTTAATTAGTTTAGTCTTTATTTAAGCAAGTGCCAGTATATGGCCATTCAGAGGCTTGAGTTTTATTTTTCTAAACACTTGCCCAAACTCTGCAAATGTTGAATGAATTATTTGATATGCATGTCTGACATTTAAGCCAAAAGAAAATTTCCTGGTGTTGGTTAAGCGATGGTTTGGCTCAAAATATTATTTGGATATGCATTTATCTGTAATATGGTTCAGTTCAGGTTAAAAGTTACTGACTGGCATTGTTTAATGAAGTCTTTCAAATAAATTAGACCTACTTCTGAAAGAATATGATTTAAGACACCTTTCATTTAATAAAGCTAAGCCCTTACAGTCTGGTTACAACACTGGGTGGGTAGGAGTGCAAACTTCAGGAAAGTTGAAATCTGTTTCTCTCTTGGGGTTGCTAATGTATTTTGCTAGTGTATTTAAAGCATTGGATTATTACCTCTCTTCAGCGCAGTTTTGGGTAAGGATGCTATGAAGTTCACTTAATGTAGAAGAGAAGAGAGAAGAAAATTTCAATATTCCTGCAAATATGGGATACCTTGGACATTTGATTCAGCAAATGGTTTTTGCCACCAAGATTTGAGCCAGATCTAAAACTGCTTGCGTACTTATTTTACTTGTATGACATTTAATTATAGTACAATTGTGGGGTATTTAGGGGTGTAAAATAAATTACTTGAGTTTATAAGAATATGTTGAATAAGATCCATAAGCCAAATTTTTAAAAGATATGTGATATAGGCATAAAATGTTAACAACTTATTTATTATTGTAACTTCCCTATGCATTAGTAATTTCACTTGTCAGTTGCTAATTTTTGTTGTACAAATAGTATGATCTAGCTAAAATTGTTAAGTTTTGTTGATTTAAGCACATGCTAAAACAATGTCCTATTGGTTTCTTGGCTCTCACCTTGGCTTGATTGTGTCTTACAGTCAGAAGCATAAACCTCAGTACACTTAACTGAAACTTGATTTCCTTTAAGGAAAAATGTTTATAGCTACAAATAAGCATAATAGTAATTCTTTCAGTTGTAAAAGATGGAAAAGAGAATGCTATAATGAATCAAGAATTAATGATGTCAGCTTTCTTACATGCTCCACTCATTCAGAATTCTCATTACCTTATTCTGAGGTGATTTCTATTATGCATTTCTGAACAAGTATTTGATAGATGACAAGCTTCATGAAGGAGATGCCAACAAACACCTTCTAAAATGTGTTTATGCATTTTATACCATGAATGAAATAATTTAACTAGAAAATATTTTCAGAAAATAGATTTTGGCAAATACGCCATGTTACCGGTTCTGTTTATTTAATGCCATTTGTCAATTCTCCTAGAAGTAACATACAGTTGTATGACAGTTTGCTTTATACATAATTTATTTGCTATAGTATTGGGGACATAACCATTATCTTGTTCATTTGTATTTCATCTGGACAAATAGTCAGAATAAGGCTGCATACATTTTACAGATTTGGAATGAATATTAGAAATGTTTGGTGGTTGTGTCATATTGTGGTAGACATCCAGATGCTCTCTTTATTGCATGGCCAGTAATCATAAATTATGAGCTTTATACCCAAACTATATAAGGAGCACCAAGTTGTATACTCCTAGTATGCACATTCATTTTGGAGGTCTTCCACAACTCTATCAAATTGATTTGGGATATTTCTCATAGTGCTGCGCTGAGCCATCTTAGATTTTGAATATTGTTGTGAAGGAGGAGGAACTTTTTTAGACTTGATGAAATTTCCTGAAAGGTTAGTGGTGGTTTATTAGTGACAAATTCCTATTCGCCAATCCGTTTGTGCATTGTTTAAAACAAAAACAAAAAGTGCTTTCTTTCTAGAAAGAGTAAGTTGCTTATGTAGACATTCAAACATGACAAGTAATACAAATGATTGCATTAAAGAACCTTACTATAAATTTTGTTTTCCTCTGATTATATAAATCTGTTTCTTATTATTTTTAGTGGTGTTGAAATAACAGTTAATAGTATCTACAAACCTATTTAAAAGATACTGTGGACAGAATTAAAAAATGGTGGGGAATGTGTAAGAAATTAATGTGGAGATGTGTGTTACATTGTAAGGGCACATGAATACCTTGATAATAAGACCTAAAAAAATTAGCAAAATGGGAAAGCATGTTTTCATTCACAAAATATGTCCATATTTGCCCAGCACATTTTGTTTGGAAAAGCCAAAACAAAATGCAAACACATTCTTCATTATAGTTGCTGATTTTGTTGAACTGCTGTAGCTGCATTGGCTAGTGAGAGAAATATATTTCACATAACTATGTATACCTTTTCAAAGTCAGTGGAAGGAAATGTAGTGTTTTTTATGAGGAAAATGTGTAGTTCAGAACTTTTTAGAAATAGATATAGTGGTTAAAATAAAGAATAAAAAATGCGCCAGCATTGTTTCTTTACTTATCACAACTGTGCAATTATTAAACCACTGATACTCTTGTCAGGGGCTCATTCCACAACAGCCAGGACAGTTTGGTAGCATTGTGGTAGAAAAATAAGCATCTGTCAGATGTCCTCTGACATATATGTAGTCAAGGAAAACTGCTGCTACTTGTCTTTCATGTAATATTAACAAGTTTAATTTTAATAAACTGAAGACAAAATTCTTCAGTTAAAAACTGCCAAACTGTAACTCTTGAATGTTTATGTAAATATTATTTCAAGCAAGTCTGAAAGTGTGATTCCCTTGTGAGAGTGAAGTGACTTTCCTGATTTGTGTCAATAACCTTGGTATGATTTAATTTACATTTGTTGCTTGAGGTATTTTCTTCCTGTGACATCTCTATATTACAAAGCTATAGCCAAAGATAATTTTGATGCAGTGAATTCTTTCTTTTTTTGCTTTCTATAGCACTGATCTTATCTGAACTATAAACTTGAATTTCTTTTCCCTGCACTTTAAGCATTGCAAGCTTGAGTATTTCATCCTTTTCCATCTATAAATTTTAAATTCTATGTAGATAATACCATTTAGAAAATTAATTTCAGCAAACATCCTGTCCATACACAGAATTCTATATTTTCTCATGTATCAACAAGTTCCTTATGGACAGGAGCTTCCAAGCTGACGAAGGAAGGAGGTCTTCAGGACTAAAGACTGCACGTATGGACTTGTTTCCTTCATTGATGAATAGACACTCAAAAGTGCAGGAGGTAACTGTATATTGAAACTCCAAAGAATTAGGAAAAAGTAACTGTAAAATAATAATTTTAAAAGCTTTAAAACGCCAGCAACAACTGAAACACTTTCAGGTTTGTTTAATGGTCACCTCTAAGGCTGCAGTGTTGTCTAAAATAAAATGTGCTTTGGTTTTGTGTTAAAAAGAGAATTAAGCACAAGCTAAATTGGAGTCGTGATAATCTTTTTATATAAGGTCATAAGATATAGTTGGCTATCAAATCTGAGGATATTTCTTTTAATTAAAATTATGTTGTCAAAGAAAATATACAAAAGTTAATTCAGCCCATAGGGAAAATGTCATGTAGAGATGACAATAAGCATACCCATAAAAACCTCTGGCCTAAAGCAACATTATAACACTACCTAAGAAAATTGCTTTATGAGAAGGATGTTTAAACATATACATAAACCAAATGTAACATCATATCGAAAAGCAGCTTGTTGATGTATATCCATTACAAGGCTTTTTTTCCCATGAGTGTACTGAAACTGAATTCCATTCTATTTTATTTTAGTCAGCTATAGTCTTTTGTATTTTGAAATATTGTTTTCTCCGTATTTTGTATTTGTTGGTATTTATCTTCAAAATGTTTTTTTTAATGGATATTGCTGTAATTGGTGAACCATCCCATTTTGTTAGTGCCCTGATGCATAGAGATGGAAATATGACTCCACTAGTGGTGATGTGCCTAGTGACTGGAAAGTACTCATTGCTTGCCTTTGTTTATTGTGCAAATTCTCGACTGCGCTTGTTCCCATAGTCTAGATACTTGTCTGTACAGTATTGTGAATTTATTTTTCCTTGTGAATGTTAGTGATGTTACTACCAAAAATAAAGATCCTGTTAAATGAATTTTATGGTTGGGGGTGGTGGATGATAAAAAGCTAATGTCCAATACATGTGAATTACCTGCATTTAAAAACTGCTTAATGTACATTGAGATTCAAATCAGGAATGCATGAATATGTTTCCTATGTAAATTATGTTTGTTTGAAGTTCAGTTCAGTGTGCTTTTTAATTTTCAAACTAATTTGGTTATAGGAATCAAAATGCAACTAAATCTGTATTAGCATTTTTCATAAATACATTTAGAAATTAGTATTTCTAAATGTCAAGCAACTGTATGTTTCTTCTTGACCTTTACATTTTTACAGATTAGTAAGTCTGATTTTGGATAAAATCATGGCATCATCTATGGAGTTATTATTTGATATTACAAAGTGGAGAAACTGAATGTTAACTCCCTTTTTAAAACATGTGTAAATAAACTGTACTTGAGTTACTTAATCTTACATGCTGCTATTCATATTGGTTAGATCTAAGAAGAACTTTCTACTTTCTAGAATTGCTTCTGTTTCATTAAGCAAGCACCACTGAAGAAAAAAAGAGAAGAATATCAGTAAATGATTCTACCATTATTCTTTGGGAAAGCATGCTTGATATAGGACTTCTTGCTTAAATGTATTTTGCTCTATGTCCATTGTGTACTTCATTTTATTTTTTTATTGTCCTCTACCATTTTAGTCTTGCTGAGCCCCACTGTGTGTTCTGATGATGAAACTGGGAAATGCATTTTAGGATAGGGTTGCAGATTCATCCGTCTACAAACTTAGTTTCATATGAACGGTAAACCATACCATTACAAATGGAAATGTTAGATTGCATAATTTTACTTAATGTACTTGATTCTAAACTATGTCATAACATTAAAATTAAGTATGGGATATTTTTGTAAATAAAAATACCTGTGCAGTTGGTATTTTAAAAAGAGAAAAATGTATATTATACATGTTTCAGAAAATAATGTTCATATGTGTATATGAATGTGTCATGCTGAAGGGCTCTGACTGGGCAAAATAAACTATTCAAATCTCTCCTGAAACAAAACTAGCTTTTGTTTCATGCATCATTAATGTATCCTTAATATGATCAATTCTTGAAGATCTATCCTGCTTTCTTATGCTTTCAAGAAGTAGACAAAGTGACAGACTTTAATGTATCTTTAAAAAAAGGGGGTCCTGCATCTGAAAATAGTGCTAAGTTTAAGTTGCTGACTTCGTTGATCATGAACAAACACCTATAAAATGCCTCATAAGTGTTGCATGTATTTCTATAAGTTATCATTTGCTTTTTAGCTAAAACTCAGTAGAAAGAAGAATCATCAAAGGAAAATATTTCCATAGGTTAAAAGAAACATTACTTTATCCTTTGTGAAGTTACCTTCATTTCCATGTTTCTTACATTTTATTATTTGTGTTTATAAGATCTTGTAGGCCTTATCAAGTTGGCCTTGTACCTTTCCCTTATAAGATCCTGTAAAGTCAAATCTTCTACTCAGATATTTATTCATTTATATACATTTCCTTGTCTAGCCATTCAAAGGCTTTTTATAAAATAAGAAACCACATTAAGATTTGATATAATTAAATTATAAAAGATATACAAAACTCACATCTTAAAAATATAAGCCAACCTCTTATAATACATTTTAAAGATTACAAAGTTAAACTAGAATATCAAACTGCCAGCAACTATTTTAAAAACCCAAGAGTACTAAACGACATAACATTTAAGAGTACTAAGAATTTAATAATAACCTATTCCCAGTTGATCTCTGTGGAAAATATTCCATAACCCCAAAGGTTTTTTTTTTTTTTTTTTTTTTAAATTTTTTATTAATTGAACACATAAAACAGTGCACTGTGAAAAGTGCCCTCCACCAGACAAAATACAAACATTAACAAACATTAATCCCACCACCAGTATGGAAGATTCAATTTCTATTACATATATACTTCTCAACTCTGGGTTACATTATTCATACTTTATAGAGTGACTGAATTTTATTCTTTATTTTTGCATCGCCTATTAAGTTCAACATATAATTTTTTACCTTTTCCCACCGCTTCATCGTTGCCACCAATTTACCTTCATTATAATTGTGTAATCTAATTTCCATTATTTGATAGTGAATGTGATCTACCATGTACTTACACCAATTTTGTATATTCCATTTCTTCGCATCTTTCCACCCAAGCACTATAGTTGCTTGTGCGCTTTCTATTGCTGCAGTTTTAATTTCCTTGTATTCCTTTACCTCACTATTTTTTATTAATAGCGCCACTTCCTTAGTTATTCTCCAATTAATATTTAGCATCTTATTTACCTCAATTTGTATTTGCTTCCAAAATTTTTGAACTTCAGCGCATTCCCAAAACATATGCATAAATACTCCCTTTTCATTGCATCCATGCCAACAATTCCCTTTCTTCTCCCTATGGAAGTGCGCTAATTGTAATGGTGTATAATACCATTTATGTAAAATTTTTCTTCTCATCTCTCTTATCCTTGTATTTTTAATCTTCCTGATGTCTTCCACTATGCTTTCCATTTCCCATTCATTAATGTCTAATTCGTCCTGCCAATACCTTGTCAATCCTTTTACAACTTCCTCCTCTACTTGCAATAAGACCCTATATATGTTACTTGCTTGCGCTTTTGTGCACTTATTCTTTTCTTGTAATATCTTTTCTAAAATTGTTTCTTGTCTGAGGAGTGTTTCTTTATTCTCACGTCTACTTAAATATGTGCATATTGCGTTAACTTGTAACCATCTTTCTTGGCCCAGACATTGCTCTAGTTTACTTCTAATAATCTTTCCATCTTTTTCATATAATTGCTCAATTCTCATTATTCCTTTACTCCTTAATTCCCTTATTATTTTCGTGAGATTACCTTCCTTATTTGTATTTATTACCTGCAGCGTCGCTAGTTTAGAATTCGTCATTTTCAATTTACTTTGCCATTTCGTCCAACTCTCTATAACTGCCTTAGCGGGGTCTATTAAGCTTTTTATATCTATCCTATTCCATTTCCTAAATAATAGTTCTTCATCCTGTATGTCATTAATTTCTTTTTCTAATCTTACCCAGAATCTCTCTTCAAATAGTTGTAAATCCATTAATCTATCTATTTGATAAGCATCCCTATAATATTCCAAACACGGGTGTCCCCACCCCCCTTCGCTCTCCATAGCTACCAACCACCTTTTTTTAATTCTTGGTCTCTTATTACCTTCAATCCAAAGATTCAATTTATTATCCCACTCTTTTAATCTTGCTTTAGGGAGGGTCCCCGGCATTACTTGTAACATATATAACATTTTTGGAATTATCATCATTTTTAATGCCCTAATCTTTGCCATTCTTCTCAAATTTTTATTTTTCCATTTTGTGATCTGCTTTTGAATCTTTTTCCATACTAAATTATGATTAAACTCAGCCATTCTTTCTGGATTTTTTAGTAACCATATTCCTAAGTATTTCATCTTTTTACGTCCCAATTTTAAACCTGATACTTTGCGTATCTCAATCTGTTCTTTGGGTCCAGTATTTAAACAAATAATTTCTGATTTTTCCATATTTACTCTTAACCCTGATTGTTCTTTAAATTCTTGAAGTAAAATTGTCATTCTTTTTACCATCTCTATTGGTGTTTCTGTAACTATTATGGCATCGTCGGCAAAGAGATTTAATTTTAATTCTAAGTTTCCAATTCGGTATCCCTTCCACTGTTTATCTTTTCTAATTTTATTAGCTAGTGTTTCTATTGCCATTACGAAGAGCATCGGAGATAGGGGGCACCCCTGTTTAGTTCCATTATTTATTTCTATCTCATCTGTTCTATTCCCATTTACTCTAATATAAGCTGTATTTTTTTTATATATTTCTTGTATAATATGACTGAATCTATTTCCCATGTTGAAAGTTTTACATAGTCGAAATAAATAGTCATGATTTATTTTGTCAAAAGCTTTATAAACGTCTAACTTCAACAATCCTAATTTCCGTTTAGTTCTTGTAGCATGGTGTAGCACATTCACTATATTTCTAATTGGTTCATAAATTCTTCTTCCTTTTATAAACCCATATTGATCTTTCCCTATTATTCTGGGTAATATATTTCCTAATCTATTTGCTAGAATTTTCATAAAAATCTTATAATCTTGGTTTAGCAAACTGATTGGGCGGTAGGAACCAGGTTCTTTTAAATCTCGTTCTGGTTTTGGGATAGTTACAATTTCAGAATTTCTCCACGTTTGTGGAATATCCATGTTTAATAAAACATTATTATATAATTTCTCCAAATGTGCCATAACCCCAAAGGTAATCTCGGGAATACATATGTATGGAGACTATATTTAGATGACAGCATTTCCAGATACCAAACTGAAGAGACCACCATCGAAAACAGAACTGTAAGAATGAAGTAGCATGTAGTGCAAGGGAGAAATGACTGCTTAAACATAGTTCAACCTTATTAAAACTCTCATTAACAGCTATGATTTCTGAAGCAGTCCCATAAAGATCACATTCCATTAGTCCATACATGAGATTATTGGAGTGTATCACTACAACCAAGGTATCTGCCTAAAATCAGACTAATAATGTATCCCCGAAGACTTTAAATTATAAACCTGATCTCTCGGAAGTAAAATCCTCTCCAAAACAATTGGAATCTTCATTTATGAGAAATTACCTATCCACAAAAGTGTCCTACCTGGATTTAATGTCAAAAATGCTGTTTTTTCATGTCCCAACAAAATACTATGAATTTTAAGTCATCACCTTGAATTTTAGGTACTCATCTTTTTAAAAATACTGAATAGAACAGCGGTTCTCAACCCATGGGTCGTGACCTCATTTGGGGTCGAACGACCGTTTCGCGGGGGTCGCCGGACACCGCGGTCCGCCATTTTGTTTTGTTTGTTTTTTCATCGTGCGCGCAGCGCATGCACGGTTCGGGCCGTTGTGTGTGCACCGCGCATGCGCGGATCGGCCCGTCGCGGTCCGCCATTTTGGTTTCTTGTTTTTTGGGTCGCGCGCGCCGCGCATGCATAGTTTGGGCCGTCGTGGTCCGCCATTTTGGTTTTTTTTGTCACGCGCGCGCTGCACATGCACATATCGGCCCGTCGCGGTCCGCCATTTTGTTTTTTTTGTCATGCGCGCGCCGTGCATGCGCAGTTCGGGCTGCCGCGTGCGCCGCGCATGCGCGGTTCGGGCCGCCACGCACGCCGTGCATGCGCGGTTCGGGCCGCCGCACGCACCGCGCATGCGCGGTTCGGGCCATTGTGCGTGCCACGCATACGCGGATCGGCCCGTCGCGGTCCGCCTTTTGGGGGGTTTTTTTTGTCGCGCGCGCTGTGTATGCACAGTTCGGGCCGTTGCGGTCCGCCATTTTAGGTCTTTTTGTTGCGCGCGCCGCGCATGCACGGATCGGCCCATCGTGGTCCACCATTTTGTTTTTTTTGTCGCGTGCGCGCCGCACATGCGCGGTTCGGGCTGTCATGCATGTCAGCATGCACGGTTTGGGCTGTCGTGCGTGCTGCGCATGCGCGGTTCGGGCCGTCACACGTGCACACATGCGCAGTTCGGGCCGTCGTGTGCGCCACGCATGCTTGGTTCAGGCCGTCGTGCGCACCACGCATGCGCGCTTTGGGCTGCCGCGTGCGCTGCACATGCGTGGTTCGGGCCATCACGCGTGCCGCGCATGCGCGGTTTGTGCCGTCGCGTGTACTGCGCATGCGCGGTTTGGGCCGCCGTGCGTGTGCCACGCATGCGCGGTTCGGGCCGTCGCTGTCCGCCATTTTGTTTTTTTCTTCCATCGCGCGCCGTGCATGCGCAGATCGGCCCGTCGTGCGCGCATGTGCGGATCGGCCCGTCGCGCGTGCATGCGCGGATCGGTCCATCGTGCGCGCATGCGTGGATCGGCACACGCGCGGGTCGGGGTCACGCCGCGCATGGGCGGCGCAAGTGGGGTCTCAACCTGAAAAAGGTTGAGAACCACTGGAATAGAAGTTTTATATTCAAAAGTGTTTCACTTTGTGTGATTTATGTCTGTAGTTCTGTTAGTTTGAGGTATTGCTAAAACAAGAGTCTTAATCATTATGCAGTCAAAATGCCATATTTATTTCGAAGTAACTCCTACTTTGAGATTAGGGTTAAGTGCAAGTATGTTTCTGTTGCATTGTAGGCTTGCTATTAAGGGCATAGTAGTATAAAAGAATTTTCCCATAGAAGTGTCTCTAGTCTTAGAGACATCATTTGGACCTTGAACAGCAAAGCCTTCAGGGCAAATATGGGAGCTTAGAGTAACGCTATACTTAAAACATACAGTTTCCACTAAAATAACTATTGAATTCAATGACAGTGTCATTTCTGAGGATAATATAAAGGACTGAAAAAAGATTTCTCCTTTCAATATCTTCTTAAAAAGCATTTCTGCAGTTCCTGAATAAAAGGTTAGTAGAATCAATGTTAAAATGTATATCTGCCATATAAGGCTCCTATAAATTTATTTTAAAACTTTACCATCTATCTTGGAAGAGGTCAAAACTGTAGGCAATACCAAGAATAAAACAGTGAAACAAACTATTTTGTTGCTGTAATTTAACACCACTTTCCTCAAAGAAATACAAATATTTGAATCAAATAGTTAAATGTTTATATCCACTGGTGAAAATTTCAAATTATTACATGAGGGTTTTTTAAAATCTGAGTGGGTATGTTGAACAGCATGGGTGCCTCTGCATAGAAATCGAATAAATAATAATAATAATAATAATAATAATAATAATAATATTACCCAACAAGTAATATGGTAAAAATGTGATCGTGCAAGCTGAGGGATCAAGCTATTTCATATCTCCAAAAATGATAATATTTTAAGCCATTTTTTAATCTAGAACAGGCTAGGGATAGAGTGTCATGGAGAAAATCTGACTATGTGGTTACTAAGAGTTGAAAATGACTGGATGGCAACACTGTCAATTTTTAGACTATTTATCTCCAAATGACCCACTGTTGTCCATTTATCATTAAAGAGTAATAAAGAGTAAAAGAATTTGATGAAAATGTCCTATTTGGAAAGTATTATGCAGGCCAGAGTATAACTTTTCTTATATAGTTTTACCATAGAATGTATTTAGATTCAAAAATTGTTCCTAACAATAGATAAGGGAATATAGTTAGTACTCAACTTAGGGATCACAATTTTCAGTCATTATGGTCATCAGTCCATGCACCCACCTGACTACTCGATTTTACAACATTTTTGCAGCATTGTTACGCAAATGCTGCAGACATAAGTGCAAACCAATACTTCTAAATGAGAAATTTTTTTTGCATAGCAGGTCATGATCATACAACCGCAGCATGATGCAAGAGATCATAAAGGTGAGCCAACTGCCCAAAATGTAGTCACAAGATGGGGGGGGACTGGTGGCACATTTTACAACATCCTGAAGTGCTTTACAGGCCATAAAATACCTGTTCTGGACCTGTTATAATTTCAGAGGTTGTTAAGCAACTAGTCATAACTATAAAATATACCACCTGTACATTTTACTGTTTAGCTTTATCAACATGTCCTAAATTGTTAACGTTAATTGTTGATTTTTGATTATTTTTTTGTTTCTTAACCTCAGCAGGTGGCAGCACTTAGCTGACTGGCTAATTTAGAAAGCAATCAAGATTGACCCTACCTGATACTTTGACAGGAATTTATCTGGAAAGTCTAAGGCTGTAGGCCAAACCGGAAAATTGTTAAAAAGAATCTGGGAAGAAAACATTGCAGATTCACGTCCATATCATGCTATAATAAGGAGAGAGGCTATCCTTTCACATTCAAAAATCATTTTTAATTTATGAAATATTTAAAGTCTCAATTTTACACGAGTGTCATAGAATGGTTAAAAGAATGGCAAACAAATCTTTTAGGAGTCCAATCATTTGTTGATCCAATTATATTCCTAATGGATGGAGGGTGGAGTTACTGGTTCGCTAAGTCACATCATGAAAGTTGCATGTTGTTTTAAGCAACAAGTACATAGTGATAAAATTTGAGTTTCACGATTAAACTAAGATTGTCAAATGCTATAATCCTTGATTAAAAAAATCTTCCTTAGTACAGGTGAGAGGAGTAATGATTTGTATGTTCTGAATGCCCAAATTGGTAACATGAACTAATTCAGATTCTAAACAATCTGGAACCAAGCAAGGTGCCATATTATTCGTAATATGTCATTTTGTCCTTTTCAGAGGAAGTACAACAAGGGATTTGAATGCTATTGAGAGTTTAGTTCAGAATTACAAGCTCCAAGGCAGGGGTCTTCAAACTTGGCCCTTTTATGACCTGTGGACTTCAACTCCCAGAATTCCTGAGCCAGACATTTAAAAGCACCCAAATTAGCTGTTCTGTATCACCTTGGATTTCTATCTTTCATAATTTAGCTTTTCAAATGATCTTATCTTTATTTATCAAATTTATATAGCTTCCCATCTCATGAAAAGTGATTCTGGGTGGCATAAAATAGCCCACTGAAAATAATACACGTATAAAAACAGACATTTAAAAATGAAAAATCAGCATTAGAAATAAAAAAAAGTATGGACAAATCCCAAGTGGAGAGAATACATCCATCTCAATAGTGGAGCCATATTAAAATTATTCTTTTTATTAGTTTAATTAAAGATTTTTTTAAAAAAAATCATTTCATTTTTCTTTGTCCAGCTTTTTATTATATCAAACACTTTCAGAACACCAAAATAGGCAAATTTTGAGAAACATAAATCCTGTAGTTCAGTCTTTGGTCACAGGGGGGCAGCCCTATTTAACACTTTTTATTATCCAAGCCAATGTACATGCTATGTCACCAATATGTTACACTAAAACAGTATACGTATTTCTGTTTACTTAATTTTATCATATAGTAGATTATATATTTCTCATCAAATAATTCCAAATTATTGTGCAATTAATATGCATAAGTATGATTTGGCTTAGAATGCTACTTCTGGTTAGAATAATTCTAATTAATGTAGGAAAATCTCTTAAGTAAATAGTCACAAACCTAGGTATTGTGCCAGCTTCTTGTTGAGAGAGAAGATTAGTACTTGGATCCCTTTAGTATTTATGTGTCTGTGTTATTTAATATATCACTGAACTTGCCACAAGTATTTTACAAAGAATACGGTAAAAGCAAAAAAAGGATTACAAAGTCTTTTTAATTTTTTAAAAAACAACAGTAAAATATATGATAAACACTTCACATCTTAAGCATTGGCCTGAGGTGTAAACAGAAAAGGCAAGCATGCCAGACAAACTTTCTCTGGGAGGATATTCCACAGATGGATGCCATCATAGTTTATAAGGAACTTTAAAACTTCTTCTTGTGCCATTGTTGGTAGTTGTGTCTGGAGAATAACTTCTGAAGATTAACTTAACCAGACAGAAATATCAGTAAAAAGTGCTCTTTCATAAGATCAAACAAGTGCTTTGAATTGGATCAAAAGATGGACTAGAAATAAATATTAAAACTCTCTTAATTTAAAAAAAAAAGATTGAGATATTGACTCCAATGCAATTAACATTTGAATCTTACAAAATAGAGGTCACATCAATATTACTAATGATAATAAGATGGATTTAAGGAGTCCCAACAGCAAAGAATGGTTTATAAATCAGTAATATATGGTTATGATATATGGCTTATTACATATAAAAAGGTAGATATGTTTTTGCATCTATTTTTGTCACTTTATGGAAGTATGGTATCAAAGAATGTCATATCATCTTCCTTAATTTACCAAATCATGCCAAATAAACAATTTTACAGTGTGATATGCAAAAAAAATAATAATAAACGGTCTGAAGAATAAGAGTAGTTTTATTATTAAAAGATTTAATCTACATCAGTTTAATTTTGAGTTTTCTGGTTAAAAAAGTATCTGATGCAATGAATAAAGGCAATAATTTATCTAAATCGCTTTAGTGGGTTAAGGTACATTAGACAGCATATCCATTCTGCAAATGGATACAATAAGATCCCAACTATCATAATTATTTACTTTGAAATATTTTCTTCAAATAGGGTTTTTTAAATGTTCCTCTGAATCTCCCAGACTATTTACACCTTTGGCATTTCACAAGTCTTTAGCAGTTCATTAAACAACTGGTGTTAATTAGATTGTGTTGTCAGTTTTGTCAGACACTTTTCTAAACCCTAAGCATGTATTAGTTTAGAGAATTTAATTACTGATATTTTCTGGTAAAGGACACATATCTATTTTTAAAAAATCTAATGAAATTCCATATTTCTACTTTACTGTTACTGCAGTATCTTTTGGACTGCTGTGTCTGTGTCCTACACTATCAACTCAGTTAAGCCATGGCTTCGGTTTAAGCAGAATAAGAATTTTACACTGGATAACTATTTGGAAAAAAGGAGTGGCATTGTAGCCTAGAGGTGAAGACACTTGCCTCCCAAAGAGAAAATATTTGCTGTGTAGGTGTCAGGAAGAGCATCCAGCCAATAAACGCTCAGTCCAGTTACCATGAATCAACTTCCAGACAACTGGATGACTAAGAATCTTCATAGACATATTTCTGATGCGAAGTTCAGTTAAGAAGTATTGAGTTGACTAGCCAAAGCAATCCCAGAGCAGAGCCACATTCGGCAGAATAGACCTTCGTCCTTGATCCGTTTTTCAACGGACCAAGCTGTAGTTAGTTCCTACCTTGTATGAAGCCCAAGCTATAATGAGGTTGATTTGATTTTAGTTTAATAAGTTGTCTGAATTCAGCTGTTATGGTTTATAGTTCATGGCAAGGGTGAACAAGTTTATTCATCCAATGAACACTTCATTTTTTACTCTTTCTTACTTTTAGATTAAGATTGTCTTTTTGAGAATGATGGGTTTTACTTGTGGTAAATAAGCAGTCCTATTTACTTAGATAAGTAATGCAATTTCACATATAAAAATGCACTTTGTTTTCATTAAACAAATACAATAAAATGGATTTTGTATTGTAGGTTGTCTTACATGAAATCTATAAACCCATGTAAATTTACAGTAAAAATAGTGTAAAAATAACACAACATTCCAGACAATCAAAAATAGATGCTGAAGACACATCAATTGCTGTTCATTCAAAGCTTGGCTAATATGGAAAATTGTTTCTTGCTGCCTACTCTTCAGTGCAGAAGGCACCTGAAAACTGTTAAGTAGTGACGCTTTTCACTGCTATGATTATAAATGTGGTACAGGTAATCCTCGACTTATAACAGTTCACCTAGTAACCGTTCGAAGTTACAATGGCACTGAAAAAAGTGACTTATCACCATTTTTCACACTTATAACCGTGGCAGCATCCCCACGGTCACGTGATTTATATTCGGATGCTTTACAACTGACTCCCATTTCTTACAGTTGCATTGTCCTGGGGGTCATGTGATCTCCTTTTGCAAACTTCTGACAGACAAAGTCAATGAAGAACCAGATTTGCTTAACAACTGCAAATTCACTTAACAACTGCAGTGATTCACTTAACAAATATGGTAAGGAAAGTTGTAAAATGGAGCAAGACTCACTTAACAAATTTCTTACTTAGTCTGGGCTCAATTGTGGTTGTATGTTGAGGACTGCCTCTATTGTAGTTTGAATATCAGAACAAAATATTTCTTGGAATCAGCTAATTTATTTTTTTCTTAAAATTTGATAAAATCTATGTACTTCATATTTGTCTAGTAGTTTGCAACTCTCTAGAAAATATTTCTACTGCCTCACTAGGGAAGTATTAATTTATCTGTTGCTTAAACATCTGCTTGGATAAAAATCCTTAATCTGGTATAGAAAAGGAAATGGGAGACAATTAATTGTATTTATATTGTGTTTAGAACATAGAGTCATAGGGCTGGAAGGGACCTCAGAGATCTTCTACTCCAACTCCCTGCTCAAAGCAGGAGACATTATACCATCCCAGTCCAGTCTATTTTTGATTGTCCAGTCTATCTTTGAAACTCCAGGAGGCAAGCTATTCCATTGATTAATTGTTCCCACTGTCAGAAAATTGCTTCTAGATTGAATCTCTCTTTAACAAACTTTAACCCATTACTTCTTGTCCTGCCCTCTTGTGCTTTGGAGAATAAGTCAATCCCCCCTTGTATGTGATAGCTCTTCAAGTACTTATAAGACAGTTTCTTCAATAATTTTCTTCAATAGGCTAGACATACCTAGCTTCCTCAACTGTTCATCATACAATTTAGCCTCCAAACCCTTTATCACCTTTGTTGCTTTTCTATGTACACTTTCTAGGGTCTCGGCATCTTTTTTGTATCATGTGACCAGAACAGGTGTGGCCTCAGCAGTGTAGTATAAAGTGGCATTGTCATGTCCCATGATCTTGATGTTATCCCTCTGTTGATGCATCCCAGGACTGCATTGAATTTTTTTCAGTTACAGCACATTCTAGCTCAGACTTCAGTAGTAGTCCACTAACTGGGGCATCTAAATCTCTCTCACAATTATTGCTATTGGGCCAGGGCCCACCTATTGTGTGCCTATGCATTTAGTTTTCCCTGCCTAAGTGCAGGACCTTACTTTTCTCACCACTGAACTGCATCTTATTGGATAGGGCCCAATACTCAAATCTGTCAAGATCCTTCTGAATCTTGAGCCTATCTTCCAAAATGTTAGCAATTCCCACCAATTTGGCATCATATGCAACTTAATGAGTTCCCCTTTTATCCCCTTGTCTGGATCCTTTATGAAGATGTTGAAGACCACTGGACCCAAGACAGAATCTTGAAGTACCCCACTGCATGTAGATGTTTCATTAGTTGTGGTTGGTCAGCCAATTGCAAATCCATCTTGTGATGGTACTATCTATGCTACATTCTGCTATCTTTTCAAGAAGTAAGTTGTGGTCTACTTTGTCAAATGCCTTATTGAAATCAATTTCACAGTTACAAAGTTTAGTCAGATATTTTTTTTTATCATGCAGCAGGCACTCAAATTACATTTTCCACATTAGCACTGGAAATTTCAGTTGAATGTATAAAGAAACAGAGTCATCAAACTCCAATGGATAAATGTACACTAATATTTACAACAGACAGCAGGGTTTTTGCATTGTACTTTGAATAGGGCTATCAATTTTGAGCTGTGAACATCCAGGTAATTTACAAAATAGCAACAACAAAGAGAGATTTTTAACGACAAGGGTTGTCTGTAGTTTTGGAGCCCATATTTGATGGCCCAAATATTGAAGCCTTTGCTCTAGGATTCCTAACCTACCTTTGGCAAAAGTAGGAGGGAGAATAACTTTTCCACTAATAACTTGCATTGTTATGTGGAAATACCTGGTTTGCTCCATAGGGAACCAGCATTTTAATAATACTGATTTATTGTGTAACACACCATTACACCTTACTTTCTGGAATGTATTATCTGATATTGACAACAAATAGTACAAGACAATGCAGATGAGTTTGAGAAGCAATGCCATGTTACATATCTCTGCTAGAACTTCCTCAAAATTGTAGTAAAGATTGTTATTCTAGATTAGTTTTTTTTAAAAGTTCACAGGGAAGCGTACTGAAAATATTTCAGCCCAGCAGCATATTTTATTTTAAAAAATTAAATTTTTATACACATGGGCTCTGGTATGTCAAAGACCCCCCCCTTTTCTCCCTTGCGCTGATCTGGATGTCAGATTTTCATTTGCTATCAGTAGAAGTAGATCCATTCCATTGAAAAGCACATTCAGTCCCTTGAAACAGATATAAAAAGACAGGTAGATAAAAAATGAAATTAAAAACCAGCCTAAGAATATAAATGCTTCATGACACAAAGCTCACGGAAAGAAACTTCCACTCTGTGAAGCTGCTAGGGATCCAGTTAGTCTTGCATCTGACACCAGGCTTATAATTGGATTCATGCAGCATCAGAGCAAATGGGTCACTCACCTGGGCAGCTTTCACACGCTATGACAGGGGTCCTCTCAACCTTGGCAACTTTTAAGACCTGTGGACTTCAACTCCCAGCAAAGCTGGCTGAGGAATTCTGGGAATTGTAGTCCACAAGTCTTAAAGTTGCCAAGGTTGAGAGGACCCCTGCGCTATGATATAAGTTCATACGGTTTCATACTTCCCCGTTACCTATGGAAACATTGTTGTCCCGTTACCTTTTGGAAATACTAGAAATTCCAGAAACAAATGGAATTATATTAAATACAGCAGCTGCAGCCTTGAAACGAGAAAGGAGCTACATTTTACATCAAGCGGGTGGAGGCGCTGCGAGCTCAGAATTGGGAAGCGAAAACCAGGCGAGAAAGGATAATTCGTACTGAAAAGGAAAAAGCACCTATTTAAAAGCGAAGAACTATGGGGGAAGCCTCCTCTTGTTTTTCCGCCTCTGCTGGACCACGCGGAGTCCCTCCGGGGCATTTTTGATTCTTCCTCTCCAGCTAATTAAAGCGAAGCGTATACAAGGCACCTCCTCCCCATACCTACAAGCCTTGTTTTTACAAGCTCAAAGTTCAAAAAGGACCCGAGACAGGTTTCGGTGTTATTGATGGCGTCAAACCCTGCTGCTCTTCCAATTTTCCTCTGCCAAGGTCCGTTGCGAGCGCAGGTTTGGTGCTCTTCCAGCAATGTAGGGCAAGGGGATAAAACGGCACCAAGGTCACAGTTTCACGACGATCCCGGGTTTTGTCTATTCTGCGACCGGCAACACCAACCACTACAGCTTCCAGAAGCCGGCAGCTCTGACACGCCAGTGTCGCCTTCTCACCCCACTTCCTGTCCCCTCCTGTTGCTGGTCCCCACACACAACCATCCACTTTGTCTAAATGCGTTAGGCGGTCTGCCCTCCTTCCTCTTCCCACCGCGCGTATAGTTTGAAAAAGTTGTGGGAAATCCGGACTTCTCAGAGCTAAGAGAAGCAGAAGTGAGTTAAGCGGGACGGAGAAAATTACAGCGAAACGCGCCAACCAACCATGGCAAGGATGATCAAGACAGCCGCTTTCTTTTCCCGGTAATGAAGGAAATGAAAGAGACAATGCCCGCTAATGATAATGCCGGAATTAGGTGGTCTATAATTTTAATCTGCTAATCAAGCTACAAAAACTTTCCCCCCCCGTTTTGCTCTTCCAGAACCAACCGCATCCCTCTCCCACCACACCCAGCTTCACCAGTCAAGAAAATATGTACCTGAAACTGATGGCTTTTCTTGAACAAAAATAAAAACTATACATGAATGGAGTTTGAATAATATATCTGTAGAATAGTGTTTTCCAACTTACTTTCTTTGTGACACCAACAATGTTTTAATTCAACAGTCATTTGTGAAACTATTAAATCACAGGGATTATATCCAGGTACCCAAATCTTGTGTCATTCAACTCAAATTTGCCAGCAAAAACTGCTGCTGTGTAAAAGATGCCTCCTTAAGACCTTGGTTTGTTTAAATTTATTAGCTGCCCAACTCCTATAAACTGCAATGGAATCCCATTGGTTTATTTCTTTATTATAATTTATTAGCTTCCCAACAATTTTAAAATGTGGGGACTTCAACTCCGACCAATACTGGCTGGGAGATGCTGGGAGATGAAGTCCCCAAAGTTGTGAAACCTTGCTGCAGAGGTAGAGTTCTACAACAGTAGCAATTTCCTTCCCCCTTTCCTTGCTTTGTCCTGCAAGGGAGATTTATCAAGGCAAGATTATTATTATTTATTAGATTTCTATGCTGCCCTATTCCAAGAACTCATGAGAAGAAACCACCAGCCAGTAAAGCCCAAGCCTCTGCATACTGGGATAATTTCTTCTAAATGTTTCCATTTCTGGGGACATGTCAGAAATGGACAAAGGTTTTATCTCTTTTTGGCAGCTTCAAAGAAAGTCTGAGTTTTCACTTCTCTGCAGGGGATTGGCATCTTGTCTTTGGTCATCTGTACTGACCCATCATTTGCTTACTGATTTGGGGTAGGCATAATCCTCTAGCCCAGTGGTGGCGAACCTATGGCACAGGTGCCAGAGGCAGCACTCAGAGCCCTCTCTGTGGGCACGCGCGCCATCGCCCCAGTCCTAGGCCTTCAGCTGGGTTTTATAAAACCTTTTCACTTTAGGCCTCCGCTGCTGTGTACAAAAAACAAAGGTTCAATCAATCAGTCAATTTCAACTTCTCGCGGAAAAAGAAAAGATCTTGCAAAGTTGGAATTGATTGAACTTTTTAGTCTCACCAAGTCTGCTGTTACCACTGCAGTCACGCCCACCCAATGGGCCACACCCACCCAATGGGCCACAACCACTCAATAGGCACACCCACCCAATGGGCCACACCCACCCAATGGGCCACAACCACCCAATAGGCACAACCACCCAATGGGCCACACCCACCCGGCACCCGACGATGCATAAGTAGGTTCCGGGTTGCAGTTTGGGCACTCAGTCTCTAAAAGGTTCGCCATCACTGCTCTAGCCCTTTGTAATATGTAGAATCAATCTTAGCAACTTTCAGACTTGTGAACTTCAACTCCCAGAATTCCCCAGTCAGCATGGAAAATTCTGGGATTTGAAGTCCACAAGCATTAAATTTGCCAAGGTTGGACACGCTTGCTGTAGAGGCTTTTTCCTCACCACCAATTTCTAGCATCTTCTTGTGTTAGCCAACTTAACCTGTTCTGATAAATATATAATAGTCTTTCAATTGTTTGCCACAATAAAGACCAGGTCACACTAGTACACATTACAAAGCACTGGTGAGAAAATGGCCACAAAGAGGAGACCAGAGAACAGACTTGAAGTATCTAAGCCAATAGGTTTCCATTGTAGCTTATTGGAGTTGGGCAGCTAATAAATTATAATAAAGAAATAAACCAATGAGATTCCATTGCAGTTTAAAATAAAGGTCTGTTGCCAGAGTATTAAGGAGGCATCTTTTTACAAAGCAGCA
The DNA here is from genome assembly GCA_034064705.1 of Bothrops alternatus. Classification (NCBI taxonomy): domain Eukaryota; kingdom Metazoa; phylum Chordata; class Lepidosauria; order Squamata; family Viperidae; genus Bothrops; species Bothrops alternatus. Next base: position 4,299,563 of record JARGCV010000023.1, read on the forward strand.
GTTTTTGCTGGCAAATCTGAATTGAATGACACAAGATTTGGGTACCTGGATATAATCCCCATGATTTAATAGTTTTACAAATGACTGTTGAATTAGAACATTGTTGGTATCACAGAGAAAGCAAGTTGATGGGTGGTTTCCTCATGAGCAGTTAATGTACCACCTAATCCTCCCTGTATGAATAAAAGGGAAGAGCTACCATAAATTGTGGTGTTATCTTCTGTTCATTTGTCCTGCTAAGTAAAGGCCTTATGAAAAGGCTACTGATGTTTTCAGAATGGTGATGACCCCCTCACCACAATACCGTGCTTTTCAAATATATCTTGTTGCTATGGTTTGTCACAAGACATGCACGGGGAGGGGGGAATGATAAAATAAACCATCACCAGGGAGGGGTTTGCTGAGAATCCCGGAAGAAAAAGACGAAGTGAGGAAATTGCCAGCATCTGTGCAGAGACTGCGCCTCACATTCTGATGTTAGGCTGTGTGCAATCCAACTTGTTTAATGGAGCATGAATGAGCAATTGAAGGTGAGAAAGAGACGAGATAGGCACAGCTGCTGCTTTTTGTTGAATGCGCGCTTTCCTGTTCCTCGTGCTCCAAAATGGCAACTCTTCGGGGCTAAAGAGATTCCGGAATTCCTGACTGGAGCGGGGCAGGCTGTTGCTTGAGATAAAAGTCCCTCCAATCCTCTTTTCTAGCCGGCAGCAATCCTGTGGAAAGGAGAGGCTGCTATTTGCTCCGCGCTCTCCTCTACAAATAACGGCGGCACTTTCAGGCACCCCTTTTTTTTTTCCCCCAAATACGCGGAGCCGCCTCCCTCCCCTTCGCTCCGCGGCCGGCATAACGTGCGCGCGCTCTCTGGGGTGCGAGGCGAAAGGTGCAGTTCCAGCCTGCGGGGGGGGGGGAATAAAAAGGCGGGAGCCGGAAAACTTGGGTTTTTCTGGCCTTTCCCAGCTACCTAGCGAGAGGTTTTTCTGCCCCCCCCTCAAGACATGGGGAGAAACAAGGGACCTGGCTTGGAGAGTAAAGGTCAGGGGAATGAAATAGTGGCTCGTCGGATGAGGACGAGGGGTCTTTAGTTCTTCGTTTTTGCCCAGACTGACAAGCGAGCGCAGGCAGCGAGGAAGCCGTTGCAGCAACGGGCGAGCGTCTCCTCCCGCCTCACGTGAATAATACGAGGTTGGGTTAAAATGTAGGCGCGCAAGCACACGGACCACAGCGCACACCGTGCTGCGTGGAGGGGCAACCACGGGCGAGAAGGGCTGGAAAAGAAACGCCTAGCAGCCGCGGGAAAGACTCCAGAGACAGCAGGGGCCGCGACCGATTGCCGAGAGAGGCGGTCGCGTAGCTTACACTTGGCGATGGGACCGGCCGGGAAGCTCGGGGGGGGGATGGACGGAGGCCTTAGCCCCTTTTGAGAGCCGGGGACGCCCATGACTGAGGAGCAGAGGGACTCGCCGCAAGGTGTGCTTAGCGGCGCCTGAGACTCAGTGCTGCCATCGCGCCGGGATTGACTCTTCGTTCTCGTGCAGGGAGGGTGTTTCGCCGAACACGAGTTTCGGCGTTTCGCTCAGCTGATGCCTATCACGTCCAGATTTGGCTCCCGGGCTTTGGCTTTTCCGCCGGCGGCGGCGGGGCGGCGGGGCTTTCCAAAAGTTGTCGTTCGCGCCTCCTTCGGCCTCCCGGGTTGCTTTCCAACATGTGCGCCAACGTCGTTTACGAATGGCTGAAGACCCTGAAACTCACCCAGTACGCCGAGTCCTTTGTGGATAATGGCTACGACGACTTGGAGGTGTGCAAGCAAATCGGGGAGCCGGACCTGGATGCGATCGGGGTGTCGCTGCCACAGCACAGGCGGCGTCTCCACGAAGCCGTGCGGAGGCTGAAGGAGGAAGACGAGACCACCGCCGGCCTTTACTTCACCTTGGAGCCGCAGCCCCCTCGGCGGGGCTCGCCGGGACCCGACATCTACACCAGCCGCCTGGTGGAGCCGCGCGAAGCCAAGACGTGGAAGAAGGACCCAGCTCATCAGACGCCCCCGCCGGGTCACTCTCAGGGGAAAAAGGGGGCGCCGCGAAAAATGGAATTCAACTCCAAGGAGTTGATCACTTACCCCAAACTCAGACTGAAAATCATGATTAGGGATAAACTCATCCGGGATGGGGTCACTCTGAGCAAGCCCCCCTATTCCACCAAGGTAAGGAGCTATGCCTCAAATTCTGTTGGCGTTGCTGGTTTTTCTCGCCGCCGTTGCTACTGTAGTTCCTTCGCTCCCCTTCCTTAGAAGGGGAACACACTGCAAAGAGTGAACTTTTTTCCCCTCGCTTTTCTCGCGAAAAGAGTCGATTTGCTCTACGTTTGTTTGCAGTTAGGCAGTGGGGTTTGCTTTGGTGTCGGAGAAGTCGTTTTCTTCTATGTGGACTGATTGTGGATTCCAATTTCAGTACGACCCATTTCTCACGTGAAAATAGTTAAGCATGAATACAGGTGGACACCATAAGTCTCGCAATGGTTCGGTTTCATTTCCTTGCACTTACCTTGGAAGGCGAGGGGGATATGATGATGCCAGTAGTGTTTCTTCATACTTCAATTTGATTCTTGAGGGAGGAAAGGGTGTTTCCTAAAAGAGTCATCTGAATTGCTATAGCATAAGGTGGACACGTTTGTTTGTTTGTTTGTTTGTTTGTTACATATTTGTTGAGGTGTGTGAAAGAAACTGGCACACTCGACAAAGAAATATATTGAAGTAGGAGGAAAGGTGAATAATGCAGGTTTGTTTACAGTCCCTCTTAAACTGAGAGCGTGTACCCAGTTTCTGTACATGCTTATTCACAAGTTAAGTGGCACTGCAGTGAAAGTGATTGGCAAGAAAGCACATGATTCAAGATTGCAGGTAATCATTCAAGTTTGTTCTTTTATGGACAAAGCACCTGGGTTAAGTGATCTAAAAGAGGCACCTTATCTACTGACAATCAGTGTCAAGCTCTGAAGATTTTTAAGGAAGTGTCAAGTACCTGCAAGTTTTCTTTTTACTGAATTCAATAATTGCCTTGAGTTTTAGATGTTTTTAAAATCATGCTTTTGCACAAGGAACAGACAATTACAGAATGTTTAATACGCCCAAAAGCACCGCATGAGAACTTCAGATTAATTTATTTTCACTGTAGAATTGGTTTGTGTGAGTGACAGGTAAAATCATTATCACAATCCTCTTTATCTAATGTAAATCTATAATATTATAAGCTTCTCACAGATGGGCATTGCTTTCACAAAACATATTTCACAGTTGTCATGGATAATGGATAGGACTACGGTAGCTAGAATGCGGGGGAAAAAACAGTTCTAAATGCAAATAAATGAACGAATGGAAGTAAAAATCTGAAGGAAGAAACATAATGTCACTCTGTCAAATAGAGGTATGCTATGCTGTAAACTGATATGAAATGAAAAGGTGTTGAGGAAGAACTGTGTTCGTTGTGAAATGTATGTCAGAATAATTCAGAAATAATTGTAAAAAATATACACAGGCACACATATACAGAGCTCAGCCATGCAATCTATAGGAATACAGTAGGACTACAAATAAGAATATTGTTTACTACTGCATTAAAAATGAATAAAATATTTCCTTTCCCCTCAGTTTTCGACAGATTATAGCAACTCCCTGACAGGCCAAAGAGTAATAACAACCCATATTCAGTGTAGCAGATGTCTGATATGAATTGGCAAATATGATGTGTAAACTCTCATATCCACTGTAAATGAATAATTTTTGAAGCAGTTTGCCTGTGGTGTTAGTCATAGAACTTTTTTATGGATCTTGTTTTGCAACCTGAGCCAGAAATAGAAAAGCTGCTCCTCTACTGATACTTCAGTCTGAAATTATTTTGAGAGGCACAAACATAAAATATAAGCCTTGCTAATACCTTCCGATGCGACAACATAAATAAGTCTTCCATTTTAATTTTTGCAATGAATATTTCTTATATTGATTTCTTTTTATGAGGATAAAAACAGGCATATGAAAAATATTACAAAATCAGCAAGTATTGTTGCTTATATTTCCTTAAAATATGTTATATTTTCCTGTGGAGAATAGTTAAAAATTGCAGTTAGATGCTCTGTCCAACTTCGGCAAAGAGTCATTATAACGCTGATTCTGATGAATAATTGGTTTACAGGTAACACAGTATGTAACTGAACTTAAAATCGCTAAACGTCCTTTGTTATTTCATTAAGTTCCATAGTGATTCACATTTTTGTATTTAATATTTCCAATAACTGAAAAAAACATTCATTTATCACTTCCTTTTGTAGTCAACTATTTCCTTATTTAATTTTTATCCTGCCTTTATTACTTTATAAATAACTCGAGGTGACAAACATTCCTAATATTCCTTTCATCTTTAATGAAAAATATCCCAGAATCATGTAAGAATATAAAATCATCAATTAAAAACATTTTAAGTATTAGAAGAAAAAAACTCATATTACAAATTTCAGTATAATGGTTACAGTGGGACATTAACTAGTCATCAGCATGTCAACAAAGCATGTAAATCTTAACCATTCAGGTTAGTGCTTGGTACACTATTTCAGATGCCAACACATCTCAAATCACTACCAGATGTTCCATCCAGCATTAGGACAAGATGGGACTTCCACCCCCCCAGTTCTGCCACCAGGTATAACAGCACAGGCAGGCCAGATTTCCATGTCCTAAGGCTGACATGACTTACATGAGAAATAGCTGTTGTATAAATGTGGAACTGATAATTGATCTTCAGACTTAGCTAGGAATCCATTGATATGAAAAGACATTATTATTTACAATTTTTATTATTTACAATTTTTATACCGCCCCCCTCCCGAAGGACTCGGGGCGGTGTACAGCCCAATTAAAACAACAACACACAAAAATTAAAATTATTAAAAATAAATTAAACAATTTGGCCGAATATTTAAAAACCCAGCTAAAAACACAATCCCCTAAAAACAGTTATGGCTATTGTTGGAGCTGGAGCTATCATCCCAGGCCGGCTTGTCGGAATAAGTATGTTTTTAATTCTCGACGGAAGGAACGCAATTCCGTCATCGTACGGAGTTCGGGGGGGAGCTCGTTCCAAAGCGTTGGAGCTCCCACAGAGAAGGCCCTCCCCCTGGGGGTCGCCAGCCGACATTGTTTGGCCGACGGCACCCTGAGGAGACCCACTCTGTGGGAGCGTACCGGACGGCAGGAGGTATTTGCTGGCAGAAGGCGGTCCTGTAGATATCCGGGTCCGATGCCATGAGAAAAATGGCTGAGGACTTTAAATCCCTGGGTCTGTCTACCCCACCCCGCCCCCCACCCTTAGAGTATTAGTTTGCCAAATATACAGAGTATGTTTGGAAAGGAATTTAAATTTCGTGTGCATTGGACATAGATGCAGACTGATTTTGTGACTGTAATCAAAATCATTATTCCTGGTGCACTGATTCCAGTGAAATGCCTACATGGCAAGCAGAGTTGGCTTATCTAAAATAATTTTCTGATGACAGTTTAGATCTGTCCTTGTTCTTTGCTCTGTGAGTTCCCCTATTTGTTGTTGCTGCTGTTAAGAAAAAGGATGCTGTCTTACAAGATCCTGACCTCTGTAACTATTGGAGATCATTATCCTTTCCCCATCATTTTTGAATTCTTAGAATAGCTGCCAAATTGGTCACACTGAGTCGATAGTTCATGCCAGAAAAGGACATGGGGAACGTGACATTTAAGGTGCATCCATATATCTGCTCGGCTATGGGTTGGTTTTTTTTGTAATTTTTATTGATTTTCTAATTTTACATTTAAGTATTTAAAAAGCAATGTGGCGGCTGGGTTAATCAATAATTCAATAACATACAAAAGTCTTTAGTACAAATCTCAAACTACCACATCAAATATTTCCTCTCCTTTTCCCTTAATATCTGCTGTCTCATATTTAAACTAATACAATTCTTATTACATCCATTAAGTAAATATAGCATTGTTACATTTATCAATAAATTTTTAGCTTATACATATCCTAGTTAGTTTAACATTCAATCTTTATAAACAGTCAATGTCCTGTAGTTAGTTTTTCCCAATTTTTAGCTTCCCGTCAATATTTAAATTTAACACTTGATATTTATAATTTCCAAATTTTTGGTAACCAAAGTTTCCTTTATCACAATTCCTAACAAAGTCTATTATTCAAAATACACATCTTATCTATTTGTGTATATTCTATTTCCCACCATCTTACATCATCTAATTAATAATACAACATTTCTTATTTTCAACTAATTTCCAAATGTCTTAAATTTAATGACCAAAATTTCCCTATTTCAACATAAAATATTTCCTCTTTTTCTCTTGATGTCTACTATCTCATATTTAAACTAATACAGTTCTTATTATCTCAATTAAATAAAAACATATTTATTACATTTATCAATAAATTTGTAGCTTATTACGTATCTTTTATATTCAATCTTTATAAACAATCAATATCCTATTTATTTGTTTTCCCCAGTTTTTAATTTCCCATCAATATTCAAATTCAACTTTTAGTATTTATACTTCCAAGTTTTAAATGACCAAAGTTTTCTTTATCTCAATTTATAACAAAATCTGATATTCAAAGTACACATCTTGTCTATTTAAGTATATTCTATTTTAATTAGTAATATAAAATCCTTGCTGATAAATCAAAACCCCAATTTTCTTCAGCCTTATTCTAGCTTTCTTCCTTTGCCATCTCGCCCGCCATGTCAGTGCTTTTAGGTCATCAAATACATATCCCTCTGTTATTATATATATTATTGGAAATAAAAGAGACCATTCAGTTACCATTTTTTGGAAGGGCTAATAAATGATCTCTATTATTCCAGATCTCCATAATTGTCCTGGTATGTTTATCTTCCCTTCGGTCTGTTCTTCTTGTTGCTCCTCAAGTTTCTTCTGGTTTATATAGAAAGTCTTTTCCATTTTCAATGTTGTCAGTCCCTTTTCTGGACTTTCCATTGACTGTATTTGTTGGTCAGTTGAATCCTCTGTCATAGTATTTAATTGTTCCACTTCTTCTGTTATGTTTTGTATAGTTGATTCTTTAGTTGTAGTCAAAATTTGAGTTTGTATATCTAGGCTGACATCTTGTTCTTTTCTGTAGCATCTTATTTCATCACAAACTGAAAGAATAGTTTCATGTATTGCTTTCAACATAAAAAGAATCTGCTCCTGGTCTTCATTCATATTCTCTTGATGGTGTGTTAAGTTGAGGGCTTTAAAGTCAGAGAATGAAAATAATTTTATAACTGGTTATAGGACACAGCTGAGCATCTCATAGCTGGTATTTCAACCATAGCTGGTTGAAAAAGTTTTATCTGTAGTCTAGGCTTCCAGCCAAGTCTCCTTTAGACAATAATAAGTTGTAATATAAAACTTAACCACAAGATGTCACCAATGTCATTTAAGGTTTTTTAAGTCCAAAATTTTTATAATCTTTTTTCCAATTTTATTTCTTTTTTGTAAATAAAAACCAAGGTCTTCGATAAGGATCAGAAATCTTTTGGTCCCCAAATTCTAGAAGCATATCAGTTAGATTAAGGTTATTATTTCAGTATTTTAACTCCCCTGAATAGTCAGTCGCTGCTATTCTTAGAGGGTGGGATAAAAGTTCCCTTCCCTCTCTCCTCACAGGGGGTAAGATACTTTGGGCAGCTTTTGCAGGAGCTGGGGATCCCCTCCTTGCTGGTTACCCCTATGGGACGACTTTCGACTCTTTCCAGGGTCCCCCAGTGGTGCAAAATTGAACATGGAAGACGGAGCTCACCTTCCAGCGGCTGTGGCGGCCACGATGGCAAACCGAAAGTCCTGCTTGACTATGTTTTATTTTCATCCTGGAGCTGTCAATATAAAAAACATACTCTGTGGGATGTTAAAAATATAGTGATTGCCTATTTTCCCATGTTGAAATTTGAGTGTCAGCAACCCTGCAAAAAACTTACTGCTATCTGAATTTTGTTCACATGATCCTAGGGAATGCTGCAAAGGTCATGAGAGTCATATGGAGTTATGCAGCTGGAGAGCAGCTGCTGGATAAGCATTGAAGAGCTGGAGAAATCACTTTACAGAATTTGGTATTAAATCATAGTCTGCATACAGCTCTGGACTGGTCATCCAAATGTGTGGGAGAGGAAAAATGGGTGTATACGGTGAAGTCATATCCATTCTAGGTTACCTTCTAAAATAACCATTTATGAAGAACATTCAGTGAAGAGGAGTGAGGAATCAAAGCTTCACAGAAAAGAGTGACCACAGTGAAGAGAATTCTCCCTTACCAATCAGTCAACAGATGCATAAGAACCAAGTTCTTTTAATTACATGTACAATTATTTGCATTAAAATGAGGACAAGCTACTTGGTTTTGGGGCTTTGCCCTTTCTAGGGAAGGTAATTAACCAACCAATTAAAATTAAATTTTTAAACAAGGAAGGGGTTCTGACAAATAAGATTCTGGTTTCAGTTGCAGAGAAAACAGTACTGCAGAATCACTGACATTTGGCACTGAGTGCAGGGGCAGGATGGAAAGGGTGATCTACAGCAGACATAGCAGGTCAATTTTAGCCAAATAGATTGGTGCCCCTGAATTTTCCATCAATATACTATCCAGAGTATCTTGAATTTGTTAGTGTTGTAAGGTAGTCCAGGCAAGAAGGATAACCAAGAATATTAGTTCAAAGAATCGTGGTACAGTGGTATATGTATAATATGTAGTATTATAATCTAACTCTGCCGACTGCCAGCAATTCGATTCTGACCAGCTCAAGGTGACTCAGTCTTCCATTCTTCTGACGTTGATAAAATGAGCCTGATTGTTGGGGACAATATGTAAACTGTTTAGAGAGGGCTGTAAAGCACCATAGGGGTGGTATATAAGTCTAAATGCTATTGCTATTGATATCTTTATTGTAAGACCACATTAATACATTTTTTTTCAAGACTGAAAGTATTTCTCACCTTTCGTTCTTTTTCTTGTCTAAAAATTAGGGAAGTGCCCCTTTTGAAATGTTTTCTCCCTCAGGCCTCTTTCTGTGGGCTGAGTTATCTTTACACATTGGTTGTCCAGTCTGTGGTTCCAAGGTCATTACCACCAGTGCTTTTTTTCTAAAAAAAAAAAAAAAGGTGCCAGAACTCACACACATCATACAACCCGCCTTGCCTACCTTACAAGGTTCCATCCAAAAAAGGTGCCGGAACTCAGTTCTGGGCGTTCTATGAGAAAAAAAAAAGCCCTGATTACCACATACATAATAGAACTCTACTATTTCCAGTATGCTTTTGTTTTAATTGTGATCATATCATAGTACAACTTCAGCTATTCATGGACTAGTCTACTTAGGTCTTGCTTTCAATGTGCTGAGGTTATACTGTCAAATCACCAATCTTATTAGCATTATTTCTAAAGACTATTAAGATATTTCCCATTCCAATTTGAACTTGGTAATAAATTGGTTTTGATCTGCAAAATCAGTTAGGACTAGTTGATGTGAAGAAACATGCACACTGCAGATCATTTTTAGTGGCCCTACTTGCTATCCCACCATTAAATTCCATGGAAGATTTACCTTTGCAGCCCTTCCTAGAAATTTTTTTTCTCAGGATAGAGATGCTTATATTTTACTTGCAGAGCATATTTGTTTTGTTTCAGTTTGCACTAGTTGAATTTATAGAATAGAACAGAATAGAATCGAATACTTTATTTGGTCAAGTGTGATTAGACACACACAAGGAATTTGTCTCCGGTGCAGAAGCTCTCAATATACCTGCAAAGCAACAGAGTAATAATAATCATAATATGATACCCAAAAGAGGGGGTAGTAGAGAAGATGAGAAAGATAATAATAATACCACAGCCATACAACATGGGTAAATACGCTTAGACATAAAGCAATACTGTGAGGATTAAGTGTTCAGCTGAGTGACGACATGAGGGGAAAAAACTGTATCCATGTCTAGTTCCTTTGGCATGCAGTGCCCTATAGTGGCATCCTGAGGGAAGGAGTTTTTCGTGTCCAGGATGTGGGAGTCTATAGATATTTTGTCAGCCCTCCTTTGGGCCTGTGCAATATACAGGTCTTCATTGGAAAGCAGGCTGGTTGCAATTGTTCTTTCTGCTTTTTTTCCATTGGAGTCTGTACCTATCCTGTTTGGTTGCTATACCAAACCAAACAGCTATCGAAGTACAGATGACAGACTCAATAATTCCTCTGTAGAGCTGTGCATTGATATAACTATTTCTCCAAATATAAGGTAATATCAAAATAAAAGAATAAGGCTTGAGATAGAATTTCACCTTAGGGATGTAGAAAACATTTTGGTTTTAAATTATTTGAATCCAGTATGTCCTCTTTCCAACATGAAACTGTTAGTTCATATTTAAAGCAACATTTTTATGTGTTTGAAACAAGCTGTTTTGATCTGTTTGGAAGTGCTTTGAGCTTAAAACATATTGTTTCCGATAAGGGCAAAACAGTTCATTTAAAACTTGAAACAACTGTTTCAACCTTGAAATAAAGAACTTTAGATTAAAAAAAAGATTTAATTTTAAAACACTTTGTACACTAGTAGTTTGTACTATATCAGTGGTTCTCAACCTTCCTAATGCCGTGACCCTTTACTACAGTTCCTCATGTGGTGACCCCCAACCATAAAATTATTTTCGTTGCTACTTCATAACTGTAATTTTGCTATTGTTATGAATCGTAATGTAAATATCTGATATGCAGGATGTATTTTCATTGTTACAAATTGAACATAATTAAAGCATAGTGATTAATCACAAAAACAATATGTAATTATATATTGTGAAATATTTATTTCTAATTACAAATAAATGAAATTTTGTCTTGAAGCATGGTGTAGCATGGGTAACAGTCTTAATATAACAACAGTAAACTATATTGCTACATTTTGCGACAGTATGCGTAAAAAGCCAACCCACAGGTTGAGAACCGCTGGTTTAATGCTTCTAGCAGTAAACTAATGCAGGGGAGGGGGCTGGCTTTGCACGGCATCTAATCTCCTCCCTGCAAAAGAAAAAAAACCCGAAGCCTAAAATGATGGCCAATAACTTCAGCAAATAACACAAATAGAGTCAGCAGGATCCTGTCTTGGACAGAGACCAACTGGGTTAATGTGAAAGACAGTTTTTACGAGGGAATCCTCAAAGATAAAGAGATTCTGCCTTAGGTATAGGTCTCCAGGTGGGATAGATTTGGCTGGGGGTGTGTGTGGAGAGGGAATTTCAACAGAAGCCTCCAATCTTAAACCCTCAGACCTCTCCAAAGGGTTTTTTTCCTGAAACTCGTGAGATCTTTTTCTCATTTTACATTCTTTTCCTGATGGAAAGAAACTATTTTCTAGAAAAAGTAGGCTTGTTTTTTCTCTGCAGAAAAAGTAAGGTGGGGAGAGTCTGGACTGGAAAAAACGAGGGAAATCACACAGTCTGAATCTGGCAGAAGTCTGGGTATGCTGCCTTCTTTTGACAACCCCCCCTCCCCTTTTTTGCATATTGCAAATTCTATTAAAGCTGCCCAACAATGCGAGGAGCTGTCAATCAAAACCACCAGATCTGTACCTTCTGTCTGCTTCCTGTAGATGTGTAACTAAGGGCGATGGCGTAGAGGTGATCAGATTTTCTTTCTGCAAAGCTGTCCTAGGCCTCTAAATCTCTTTTTTTTCCCCTTCTTTCTTTGGAGCCTTTGAAAAGCATTTTGAGCAAATAAAGCAAGCCGCTCTCCAACTTTTCTCCCCCACCTTCTGTTACAGGGCATCAAATTCACCCGATCTTCTCCTCTTGAATATTCTCTCGCATTGCTAAACGGGCTCTTCATATGATTTACTTCTTTCTTTTTTTTAATATGCCATTTATTCGTTGATAATTAAAGGTAATAAATCCAGGAGGTTAAAAAGTTTGAGCAAACTATTAAACAGCCAAGCCTTTGCCTATTTAATAAGGGATTGAAAAACCCGGACACCCGACCCTCTGGGGCTTTTTCCTTGCCGGCTGCTTGAGCAGAAAAGCAGCCAAACCTCTTCGGTGGGTCTTTCCCTTCTTCCTAGGACCCCCCCCAATCAGCTCTCCCCTCCCCCGGCTCAGAAAAACCGAAGAAGCTCAGAAAGATACCCCGCCTGGAAAGGACTTTAAAAAAAATGCCCCAGCAACAACTATTGGCTTGAAGATCCCCCCGGCTATTATTTTTAAAAAGCCGAGAAGAGGGAAAGAAAAGGAAAAAAAGAGACTAGGATTTTTTTTTGCACTAAAAAAAGAGGGAGAGGGAAGGGGGGAAAAGGGGAATTCTCCCCAGCGGCTGGCTGGTCTGGCGGCGGTGCTGGTGGTGGAGCAAAGGGGAATCAGGACCCCGCACAAAGCTCTCCAGCCTTCCTGGGCTTCGGTCTGGGGGTCTGTTTCCTTTGCAAGTTGCAAAGGAAAGGAGGGGAGGGGAAAAAGTCGGGGTTTGGGAGGCCTCTTTCTTTTCAGCCCGGCTGGCTGGGCTTACTCGCTGGCTGGGGCTCGCTGACTCTTCCTCTCCTGCCCCCCGCCGCCTTTGCTTTCATAATGTCGCCACCTTTGATTTGAGTGCTTTTCAAAAATTGGGCTCGAGTCGTGCCAATCGGTTCCTAAGGCCATTGAAAATATGTATTTTCCAATGGTCTTAGGCAACCCCTGTGAAAGGGTCGTTCGACTCCCAAAGAGGTCGTGACCCACAGGTTGAGAACCACTGTACTATATGTTAAACTGATTTACAATTTTATCTAATGCAATTTTATCTCATCAATATTGAGGCCAGCAATAGTGAAAAATGTAGGTAGGATTTTAACATAACACTTTTTTAAGTCCTAGAAAGAGAGGCTTGGAGAACTGTTATTTTTAGTCCTGGCAAAAGACTGAGGAATGAACCTGAAGTACCCGAAAGAGCCATCATATAAAAAATGTCAAGAATATTTATTTATTCATTTATTTTGTATTCCACCTTTATTATTTTTACAAATAACTCAAGGTGGCAAACTTATCCAACAAACCTTGTTCTTCCTATTTTCCCCACAACAATCATCTTCTGAGGTAAATTGCACTGAGAGAGTGTGACTGACCCAATGTCACTCAACTGGCTTTCATGGCTAAGCTGGGACTAGAACTCATGGTCTCCCAGTTTCTAGCTTGGTGCATTAACCACTAGAAGAGGGGTAGGCAATCTTGGCTCTTTTATGACTCATGGACTTCTACTCCCAGAATTCCTGAGTCATGAATTCTGGGAGTTGAAGTCCATGAGTCATAAAAGAGCCGAGGTTGCTTACCCCTGCACTAAAACAAACTGGTTCCTCTCCCCTCCCCTTCTCCTTCTCTCCCCTCCCCCTCCCCTCCCCTCCTCTCCTCAGATTAAGACAAGCCATAATGGTTTATTTCACTGAATATTTGGAAGAACCTGGAAGGTACTGAAAGAGATGTTTGCTCCTGCTTGCTGGATTTATTTGAGGAGAGTTTATTTATCAGGGAAGCTGTGGATTGAGCTCTCACTGAGTAAAGGGTTGGACTCGGTAGCCTAAATAGCTCCTTCCCACTGTATGATCCTATGAATCAGCCAGGACGAGGGAGTACAAATATCATCCCTGGTTTTTGATTGCAACTATTGTTGTTGTTTTCATTATTGTTAATAATTAATTAGGCATTATGGCTTCAGGAATGAATCAATACAATTAAAGGATTGGTTTTTTTTCTTCTGGATGCCATATGCTAATAGGCATCTGTGCCAGGCATCTGTTTGTTTATATAATAATTTTCATAGTTGTGCTCTGCTTTGAGTAAAGTACAGAAGATTTCCAAACCCATATTAGACAAATAAGCTTTCTGTTTCAGAAATATTCAGGTAAGTAAGTAGAAATATTTGCTTCTAAAACCTATGTGAAATAGATAACAGTGATAGATATAGGCATGATTGACAAATGAATTTTATCAGTCAACCATCAAGGTATGGTGAATGCAGTTTCATTGTAGCTCAAAGCACACTGTTACACACTATGTAAAAAAAAAGCAGCAGTGATGGTAATTTATTCAGCTAATGAATAGTAATTGTATAGCCAATTAAGAATGGTTAAAATGGCTAAGAAATTATTAAAAATGAATAGAAGTTGGAGTTTTTTAATGCAAAAAAAGAAATTAGGATTTTACAACTATAGGATATGTCATGAGGAATTAGGCATTCTATTTATCTTACATATAGACTAATTAGTATCTGATAGTTTAGTGAAATTTAATTAGAGCTTCTAATTGAAATAAATGACCTGACCTGACCTTATCCATTCTTGAGAAACTTTATTCCATTTTTTCCCCCTGTGAGAATTGTACACTATATGAGCAAAAATAACATTACTGAAAGAGAGGCACGTGTTAAATGTGTCCATCTCAATAAATTTTTTAATAAAGTTTAGTATAGAAGATTTAACATATTTTTAAAAATCATAATAATAAAATTATGATTTGTGACACAGGAATATACTTTTTGCTTATGTTCAAACATTATTCATGAATGCTGGTATGTGGTTCTTCTCTAATACAAAGGGGAAATTGTACTAACTTTTAAGACATAAAAATGAACTCATACAGATGGATAAAATTATGTCTATGATTGTTGTTAAAGTAGCACACTCTATACAGTGTAATTTTCTACTGCCTTTTTGATGTGAATTTTATAATATTAATTGCAAAAACCTTTAACAGAGTGTCTAGATCAGTGGTTCTCAACCTATGGGTCGCGACCCCATTTGGGGTCGAACGACTGTTTCACGGGGGTCGCCGGACACCGCGGTCCGCCATTTTGGTGGTTTTTTTTAATTTTTTTTAAATTTTTTTTAATTTTTTTTATTTGTTTTATTTTTTTTCGGCGTGCGCGTGCCGTGCATGCGCGGATCAGCCCGTCGTGCGCATGCCACACATGCGCGGATCAGCCCGTTGCGGTCCACCATTTTGTTTTTTGTTTTTTGAATTTTTTTATTTTTTTATTTTATTATTTTTTTGGCGCGTGCGCCATGAGCATGCGCGGATCGGCCCGTCGCACATGTGCGTGCGCGTGCGCCCGGGTCGGGGTCGTGGTGCGCATGGGCGGGGCAAGTGGGGTCTCAACCTGAAAAAGGTTGAGAACCACTGGTCTAGATAATTCATTTGTCTTACATTTATAGGATAATAGGTATGTTCTTTTGTCTAGAAATAAAAGCTCTGATATGTAGCTAGCATCTGTCAACAATGCATTCAGTTATTTGACTCCAAACTATTTCTTGCGTAGTATTAAAATATACATGTTCCTTAAGATAAAATAGACTTCAGTACATTGCTCTGTATAATATCCCTGGGAGGTTTTCTTAGGGAATCTTTCACTGCAGCAGGCAGAAGTCCCATCATGTTTTAAGAGGGCCATTATTTTTAACATTTGATCATTTCACATCTGTTAATAAATTGATTTTTTTCTATACAGTAGCTATTCTGTCACTGAGAACTTTGCACATTTGTTAGTAATCACAGCTACCTTAGATTGTACATTGGATTCTACATTGATGTCATGTATCATCTTTTTACAATATTTAAAAGAGTAATCATTAAAAAAAAACCCAACCAATTTTATACCCAGTATTTAGATAGGCTAATGTAAGGATTTTCTTGTGAAGCTTTAAGAGTCTCAAATTTTGATGTATAGGGATTCATATATCTTCAGTCTATGGATTGTTTAATAGTTCTCCAAAGGAAATGCTTCAAAAAAGGAGGAGATTTATGAAACAGGACATACCATGAATCTGAAATAGCACTCTCTCATTCACTATTGTATCAATGTAGGGAAAGTATTCAAATTTAAATTGAAACTCCCTTTTCATATACTTTATTGAAGTATGTTGTATCCTTAAATTAATTATTTTTAAAATGAGGTAATGATGTCATTCAAACTTCTATGTTATCTATAGACTCTGCTAATTGGGATTGTAGGGACCTGCAATCCAACACACTGAAGGGCAGAAAGTTTGGGAAGTGGCTATTCAGAGACAAAAGACAATCATTCTTACAGTATTATTGCAACTAAGAATGTCCAATTTTTCTTCATCAAACTTAGAAAGATGGACAGTTCTTAGATAAAGTTAAATTGTGTCTGAAGTAGCATGGCACAAATATCTGCTAGTATAGCTTCCATAGTTTCTACTATGAAGGCATGCCAAATAACAGCAAAATACTTCATTCATGCTTATGGTTGAAAACATATATGGAATAATAAGTCATTTTGAAATATAATTCATTGTACAATCATTTTATGGAAGCAACCGAAATAACACTGGCAAGATATTTGGAGTGCAAGAGATATTCATAATGAAAAGAGCATCAAAATGCTCTTGTGATGGAAATGATTACTTCAGGGATCTTAACACTGCAAATAGAGATGAGAAGGGGCGTTGTCTTACCTGAACGCCTTTTCTCAGCATGGTGGTGTAGAATCCACTGATTGGGTTATTTCAGCCTTCCTGCTCAGAGAGACTAAGTCAGAGCTTTAGTCACGCCTCCCTTTGGGTGTGTCTTCCCAGTTTTGACGAGGCGAAGGATCCTGACAAAGTCTGATGCAATGACTCCAAAAATACAAAAAAATGACAATACACAAGCCTAGACACCTGTCCAAGGGAGGGTGTGGATTCTACACCACCATGCTGAAAAAAGGCGTTCAGGTAAGACAATGCCCCTTCTCCAGCATGGTGGATGTAGAATCCACTGATTGGGACATACCAAAGCCCCCCATGTCCCTTCGGGGGGGAAGGTCTAGGCTGGTGTCTCCCTAGAGGAAACGACCTGTTGAAGAACCCATCTGCCAAATGCGGCGTCCGCCGCGGCAAACCTGTCAATCTTATAATGTGTGATGAATGAAGACGGGGACGACCAAGATGCCGCCCTACAGGCGGCCGCAGCAGGACTCCCGCAGACAGTCCTCTACAGAGGCCTGGGTAGACCAGGCTGCAGAGGTTGCTGTGCTGCGCGTGGAGTGAGCCGTGATACGAGCTGGGACCGGAAGCGACTGGGAGGCATAAGCCCTAGCAATACAAGCCCTAATCCACCTGCCAATGGCGGAAGAGGACACCTTCCTGCCCATGGCAGATGGTTGAAAGGAGACAAACAAGGCCTCCAACTTGCGAAAGGACCCAGTACGCTTTATGTAGATGCACAGAGCCCTGCGCACATTCCAGCTTGTGCCACTGGCGTTCTAGCCTGTGAGAAGGACTTGGACAGAAACTTGGTAAAACTAGATCCAATGATCTATGAAAACCGGTGTTCACTTTGGGAATAAAGGAGGGGTCTAATCTAAGGACCACTCTGTCCTCATGGAAGGTACAGAGATCTTACCTAACTGAGAGGGCAGCCAACTCCGAAATCCTTCTGGCCGAAGTGATAGCAACCAAAAAGACCACCTTCAAGGAGAGAAAATGCAGAAAGCAAGATTGGAGAGGCTCGAAAGGAGCAGTGGTCAAGGCCTGCAACACAGTAGGTAAATCCCAAGATGGGTATCTATGTACTGTGGGAGGACTGGAATTGGCCGCCCCTTTAAGGAAAGTGGAGATTGCTGGGTGATGAGAAAGTGGACCCAGAGTATCACAGGTGAGGACCGTAGACAAGGCCGCAACCTGCCTACGGATGGTGTTAGTGGACAAGCCCTTGGAAATGCCATCCAGCAGATAATCCAAGATGTTAGGGACTATCACTGAGAGAGGGTCCAATTTACGTGAATTGCACCACTGGCAGAAATTTTTCCAAGTGGCGTCGTAAATCCGATTTGTTGAGGGGTGTCTAGAGGCCTGGATCATAGAGATCACCCCCGAGGAATAAGCTTGCCTAGCTAGACTCTCCCGCTCAAGTGCCAAGCGGCTAATTGGAGCCACTGAGGGTCCGGATGGAAGAGCTCCCCCTGGTTGAGGGTCACTTGGTCCGGGGGGAACCTCCACGGTGGGGACAGGGACAGATCCACTAGGTCTGCAAACCACGGGCGCCGAGGCCAATATGGAGCAACCAATATTACTTCTGCTCGCTCCAGTATCAGCCTGCGAATGGTGGCTTGTATCAGCGGGAGGGGAGGGAAAGCGTATAGCAGACCCTTGGGCCACCTGCACCGAAGGGCGTCCGTCCCCTCGGCGGGAACCTGGTGAAGAATCTGGGGAGTTGAGCATTGGATGGGGAAGCAAAGAGATCCAGGCATGGCCTGCCGAACCTGATCGCTATCAAATCGAACAGTGTCGTGTCCAGACGCCATTCTGAGTGGTCCACAGTCGCCCTGCTCAGGGAGTCTGCCTGTCGGTTTGCCTCCCCCAAAATGTGTTCCGCCCTGATTGAGCCCAGGTGTGCCTCTGCCCACAAACCTAGTTCCATGGCCTCCTGGAGAAGAGGCCAGGCATGTGTTCCCCCCCTGCTTGTTGACGTGAGCCTTGGCCGCCACGTTGTCTGTCAGGACTAGGACATGTTTGCCTGACACTAGGGAGGAGAAATGGTGGAGGGCCAGATGAATCGCCCTGAGTTTCAGCCAATTTATGCTTTGCTTGAGGTCCACCCTGGACCATCACCCCTGGGCCAAATGGGTCTGGAGGTGAGCCCCCCCAACCGAACAGACTGGCATCTGTGGTCAGGACGATCCTGAGGGGCTCCTTGAATATGGTCCCCCTGGACATGGCTGCGGAAGACCACCACTGGAGGGATGAGAGGATGTGGACCTTTCTGGAGGAGGCGCTGAGGTTCTGCTTCTGAAAAGGGAGGAGGAACCACTGGAGGCTCCTCGAGTGTAGTCTTGCCCACGGGACTATGCCCATGCAAGATACCATCTTTCCTAGGAGCTGGGACAACTGTACCAGAGGAACCGTCCTCGCACCCCAAATCTGGGATACTAATTTCTGGATGCTCAACTGTCGCTCCTGGGATAGATAGACCCTGTAAAGTTCGGAGTCTATCAGGGCCCCTAGATGGAGTAGACGTTTTGTGGGGGAAGTGTGGCTTTTCCTGAAATTTACTGAAAAGCCGTGATCCTGAAGGGTCTGAATGGTGGTCAACAGATCTGATCTTGCTGACTGAAGGGACCTGGACTGTACGCACACCGGTATCATCCGAAGGTGGGCTACCAATACCGCCAAGACCTTCATGAAGACCCTCGGGGCTGAAGACAGGCCAAACGGGAGGGCCCGGTATTGATAATGCCGGCATGCGTAACAGAATCGCAGGAACGTGCGGTGCTCCTGGGAGATTGGGATGTGGAGGTAAGCATCAGTGAGGTCTATGGAAGAGAAAAAATCTCGCTTCCTGATACTGGCCAGTATTGACTTTTGGGTCTGCATCTTGAACCGTCTGTATATTAAGAATCGGTTCAGACCCTTTAAGTTCAGTATCGCCCTCCATCCTCCTGATGCCTTGGGGACCACGAACAGGATGGAGTAAAAACCTGTTCCAACTTGACCCTTTGGTACTGGCTCTATGGCCCTGATGTCTAGGAGATGCTTGATGGCTGTGGATACGAGACGTGCTTTTGAGGGATTCCGTGATACTGGGCACTGTAGGAAGTGATCGTGAGGGAGCGCATAAAACTTGAGTGCCAGGCCACGTCTGACGGTGTTTCTGACCCAAGAGTCGGTGGTGGTCTGCTCCCAGACCTGGTAAAACTGCTCCAGGCGCTCTCCTATCGGAAAATCCCCGATGGCGTCACTTGGAGCGTCTGTAGGGACGACTCCCGGAACCTCTGAAGGGACGTTTAGACTGAGACTGACCCCTGGCTCCGGTGTTTGGGCGGTCCTGTTGACGATCCTGCCTCTGGGGGAAGGAGCGCGAACCTCTGGGCCAATCCCAGGACTGCCCTGCTCAAAAGGGCTGTCGCCACTCCCAAGAGCCCAAGGGACGGAAGGACTGTCTGCGGGAGTCCTGCTGCGGCCGCCTGTCGGACTTCTTGGAGGGATGCACCATGACCTTGCGCTTGTCCTTACCCTCGACCACGTGTGGGTCAAGGATAGGGCCAAACAGATCCTTACCGGTGGAGAGACACCATTTGGCCTTTAAATCTGCTCTCCACTGCTTTAACTATAGTAGCCTGCGAGAGGCCACTGTGGCGCCGATGGAACGGGCCGAGCACTTAGCCGAGTGGAGAGAGGTGTCTGCCATGTATTGTGAGGCCGCCACCAGCTTGACAAGTGTCTGGTGCAGTCTGACCTGATCAGGGGGAACCAATGTCTGAAGATCACGGAGCCACATGATGGCCGCTCTGGTGAAGAAAGAAGCTGAAGTCGCGGCCTTTATGGCCAGTCCCGAAGCCTGGTGAGCTCTTCTATAGGCAAACTCAAACTTCTTGTCCTCCGCTTTCATAACCTCTGCCATGTCACCTGAGACAGCGGACTTAGAAAATAAAGAAATTAGGGAGGGATCAACCGTAGGGACGGCTAACATGGAGGCAAATGATGGAGAGACGTTTTACAGCTTCTTCTCCATACTGCTTTCCTTGGGGGTAGTGGCCAGGGATGACCACTGGGCCTCAACCACATCCCAGAACATGAAGGGGCAAGGAATTTGCTTATGGCCCACGACCTTCACCTCAAATAAAGGATCTGCGGAGGTAGAAGGTTTTCCTCCTGAACTGAGGTCAGATTGGTAGTAGCACAGGCCTTCAATAGAAGGGATTTAAAGACGGATGGGTCAAAGAGACACGAGGCAGAAACCTGATCATGTGCCGCCTCTTCATCCTCTGACATGGGGGTGTCAGCTATGGCCAAATCCACGGACTCCCCCTCTCCTACCTGAGAGGAAGTTTCAGAGATATCTGAACCTGGTGCCGTGGTGCATCCCTGCAGAGAAGAAGGGCTTGCGGGGGGTGGCGGAGTTTGTGAGGGAACCTGCGGACTCCTTGAGGACATAAATTGAATAAAGGTGTGGTGCATGAATGCCTGGAATTGGCTTTGAGACCACATATCCCCTTGGTCCCTAGGGGCAGCCCCAACCACCGTTGGAGCATGAACCACTTGGGGATCCTGCTGTAAGGAGGGAGAGGAGTGAGAGGGACCTGCCTGTTCAGTTGCCCCCAGAGGAGAACTGATCCAGGTGGCTTCTTGCACAGGCGCCAAAGGCAACTCCGAGGTATCATTATCCAGTGGGGCAGGGGAACTGGTTCGGCCCTGCTGGATAGGAGCCACTGTGCCTTGGAGAATTCCCTCTCTAGTGCCTGGTGCCTCCTCGAGGCCTCTCGCTCAGCTGACTTAGAAGTCTCTTTGGTAGTCAGATGTTTAGTTTTGGCTTTTTTCTTTCCCCTTGCTTCCAATTCTGTAGATCTGCGCTTTGACTGTGCAGGGGGTGCACCAGAGACTTGTGTTGCCGGCGGCGAGGAACTGTCTGCCATTGCAACTAGATAGGGCCTGCAGTAGGATATCTAGCGAAAAGATGGGAACCAAGGACGCAGATCAGTAGTCAGAGATGGAACGCACCCGTTCCTCACACTGAACTAAAAATGACAAGGACAGGACAGCCAGACAGGTTGGTAAGCCTGTCCGAATAGGCCCGGTGGCTAAAGGCCATAGCTAATGGTAACAGGCGGTCAAAAGAAAACCCCTCACTCCAGGACAGGGCCGAGGACAAGCTGGGGCCCACAGGGTGATGTATTATTACCCCTAGTGTTGCCTCCTAAAGCAGTCTTATAATAACAATTATTATAATTAGACTTTTTTTTCCAAGAAAACAGACAAAAAGACAACCCCCTAAATCTACACAAATGTCTCCTTGTGGCCTGCCGCGCAGCCCTGGAGAAAGCCTGAAGGCCCAGCTGAGCCGGCACAACCCGGTCTGGAGGGCAAAATGGCGGGCGCCTATGGACCTCAGAGCCCCTGAAAAATGCTCCAATATACTTGTCCCCCGCTCGGACCTGGCAGCTCAGGTCAAGGCGACAGCTGCTCCGAAGAGCGGCCTAGCAGGCCCAAATTCAAAATGGCAGCCGTCAGCAGAGTCTGAAACGGCGACCGCCTGGCGACCACGCGGTCAAAATGGCGGCCGCGACTCCTCTTATCCCTAGCAAGGGAGACGGCTTTGAAAAGACAAGGGGGAATCAAACGCGGTGCGAGGCTGTGCTCCCCGCTCCCTCCCGTCCAGGAACTTGTGATTCGTGAAAACGGGAAAAGTCCGCGATGCATCCAACGCCGGAGCCCCATGCGCCTGAAGCTCGGACTGAGATCCGCTGGCTGTGGGTCCGCTCGCCTTGCAGAGGTGTCGTAGAGGCAGGTAAAATTCTACCCGAGAGTCCTGCGTGCGGAAGGCCTGAAGGCCCTGAGGGGAGGGGAGGAGCCCTGCCGGAGCCAAGAGGCTCGAGGCTCTAGGAAGGACAGAGTCCTTAATGAATCAGCCAAAACCAACCAGCAATGAATTTAGAGAATTTAGAAAATAATTTAGAGAAGGATAAACCAAATTAAATAATCAAATTAAATTGTTCTAATGGAGCCAAGAAAACTGCCTGCTGCTGAGCCTAAGACTAAGTCAAAACTTGGAAGACACACCCAAAGGGAGGCGTGGCTAAAGCTCTGACTTAGTCTCTCTGAGCAGGAAGGCTGAAATAACCCAATCAGTGGATTCTATATCCACCATGCTGGAGAATACACTTTACAGTATAATAGGGATTCTAAAATCCCATCTCTTTACTTTTAACTTTCAATTAATTAAAAAATAGGAGCTGCAAAAGGATACACATGTATTCTTTAATATACAAGATTTGTAATTAAAATAACATCAATTCTAAATTTATTATTACCTACCAAAGAATAAATAATATAGCTTTATAATGTGTGGCTCATAGATTTTAATTACTTGGCTATAACTAATAAGTCTAGTATCAAGAATACAACCTTATACAGTATTTTTGGAATGTAAATCATCAATTTTAATACATATGCAACAGGAAATCTTTATAATTACTGTGCACATTTTGAATAACTTTTATGGCTACTGCTCAAGAACCATTAAAAATCCAAAATGCTGCACTGCACAGGATATAAAGCTAGAATTATGATGCATTACAAGCTTTAATTGAAATCCATAAATTTCTACCCCAGCATTCAAAGTTATTTTGACACTGAGAATTAGTGTCATGCAGAAATGACTTTGAAAACATTTACTTTGTCTTCCAAAGTGATTAGGGCAGCAAGACCTAGATTCCACTTCAACACTTGATAAGCTGAAATTGTGCAGACAACACTAATAATTTAGTTTAAGCTTTATGTTTATCATGAGTGAGAATAGACAATCAGAAGCAATGCAGATATAACTCCAGTTCAGAGATTCATGACTGTACCCCTCTGAGTGTATTTTTAAAAAAAGGACATGAACAAGATTTTAAAAATACAAACTCAATGCAATTTCACTAAATTATTTAGTGACAGCTATTTTTTAATAGTTAAGCAATCATACTTTATGACAAAATATGACAGATAACTAGAAATGTGAAAATCAGTTTTTATCACTTGCTTTCATTAGTTTTTCCTGAAGTATAATTTTAACAGTGATATTTATTTTCACTGCTGGTCCATAAAACCCATTTTTTTTCAAGATCTGTTTGTATTCTTTTTTTTTTTTTTTTAATTATTTTTATTGAATTTTTATAAATTTTTAACACAGAAATACAATAACTCAACTGATAACAATTTTTACAGAAGAAAAAAAAAACACCAATCATATCAAACCACAATATAAAAATGAACAATCATGCATACCCAAAATATAAACACATCCTTCAACACATCCACTACTAATAACTCAAGTAAAAATAATCATCCCAAACTATCAACATCACTGCTCAGAACCCCCACCACCACATCCCACCAACCCTATCCTTCCCCTCCTCCTAACTATTTCCCATCAGATGTGGTGCCCAGAGGCCACCCGAGCAACCCATCAACAACAGCGATTACATATTCCTCCAAAAACCCCAAACACAGTTGAGAAAACATCATGTACAAAACTATAAACCCTCTTTAACCCACCCCCCCCAGGACTTCCCAGAGTGAATACAGGGTATAACAAAAGAAAGCCCCACTACATCAAACATAATAATTGTATAGTCCTAACAAGAATTATACACCTTAAAAGAAAAAGAAAAAAAGGAAGAGAAAGAAGAAAAACCAAAAGATAATTATAATAATAATTATACTCTTATTCGATTCAATTTACCATTGTATATCTTAATAAATATATTCATTTAAAAAATCCTCTCTTAAACCTTACTCCTAATATTTATGTTTAATTCAATCCCTTATCTTAAATTAACCTCAATTCCTTATTGAACAATCAACTCATCTTGTTAAGAATGCTATTTATCATTTACATCTAAACCACCAATCTAAGTCAGTACTAACAAATTTAATTTGTAGTAATATATCTTAATATATCTTAATATATCATTTAAACATCCTCTCTTACAATTTACTTATACTCTTAATCTTTAATTCAACCCATAATCTTAGATTAACCTTAATTCTCTCATTTAACTATAAATTTCATTTAATCAATCAGCTTCTGGGCTCTCTCGCTTAACAAATAAACCTCAATAGTAAAAACAACCTATTAATACCATTTCTAACTTACATTCCAATCTAATGTCAGGCCTAGATCATCAAAACAAATACATCCTTCATTAAATTAATTTAATTACATCAGCCATTAAACATCTCCATAATCTTAACCCTTAATCCAATCCATAATTTCAAATTACCCATTCTTTACTTCAAACGAACTCTAGGTCTTTTTTTTAACCAAATAAACCACCATACCAAGGCCCCCCTTCCAAATATTAAGTCTCTCATCTTTATTTCTTCGGCCCCATAAATAAGTTGCATCTTAAATTGACTCTTCCCTTGAATCAGGTCTTCTTGCTTCCCATCAAACAGAATCCATATCGTTTTATAGTCTAATTGCATCATAAAATAAGACAATGTCTCTTCTTTGCCAATATCCTCATCCTGCTGCTTGGCTGGAAAAAGTTGCTTTTCTTGAAACAGAACCATTCCATAAGTAAACTGCTCATCTAGCAAAATCCAATTATAATCAATATTCTCAAAACTGTCATCTTCTCCTTGTTCTTCTAATTTCTCTTGTGTTATATAACAATCAGCAGATAATTGTAAATCAGTTTCCTTTAAAGAAAAAGTTCCAATTGGTTGTTCTAAGTCTTCTCCACATTCAGCTTGTAGAATAAATTGATCAGCAGCCAAATATGAATCAACTTCATTAGGGAAAAAGAGTTTAACTAACTTAATTGGTAATTCCTCAATATCTGTAAAAGCCTCTTCCAATATTGCATTCATCTCTTTAAACTCTTGCTCAAAAATCCTAGGTGTATCCAGCCTTTTCTCATAAAATTCATCAGTAAAATCCAACATAGGTTTAGCATTTAACTGTAAATTCCCCTCCATATTAAACTCATATAATCACAGCCACCTCTCTGGCTGCGCTTAAAAAAACAGGAAGAGAAATGAAAGTAACAGATCCACTTTCACTTTCCAGGACTTTCCTTAACAATGAAAGTAGTGAAAGCTAAGCGCCATTTTGAAGCATCATGTTGATTGTATAAGTTAGAAATGCATAACCAAAAAAAAAAACCAATAAAATACTTGCAATCCATTTAAGGCTCCTGTATTCATTCAGCCTGCTAACAGTCTCTCCAGCACAAAATCTTAAAAAGGCAGAAGTGGTCGCGACGTCTTTCTCTGCCAAAGACAGAAGCGTCTCTGAGCAGGAGCGTTTCAAGTGCCTGGGGAGCACACCTTCTCTGCCCCTGAAAATTTATTCCAGGGGTCTTGGAAGGGCTCAACCCGGCTCTTGATGCTCTACTCCCCTTCTTAGCCCGAAGGGGAGTTTTTTCGCCGCAACAGACAGCAGATGAACGCTGTTGTTGTCGGCTGTACTCACTCAGAGACCGGAGCCTCACGCTAGAGGCTCCTTCGACGCCGGCGGAGCCACCGGAAGCCCCAAGATCTGTTTGTATTCTTGAGGGGAAAAAAGCTGTTATGAACCATATTTTTCTGAAGTAGAAGCAAACTTCAGTGTCCATGCTTTGCATAATAAAAGAGGAATCTCCTCTCTCCACCATAGAACTTCATCAAGTTGTTTTAAAAAGAGACTCACAATTCTATTTTTTTTCTTTGCTAGCCCAGAGCAGAGCAGGCTAGTAGATTTTATGAGCTTTTCTATGCTGACATTGATTTATAAAAGGGCTGGGAGGCAGATGCTTGATACTTAACATTAGTCTGTGAATAAATAGGCTTTGGTTGAAATGTTTGTTGCAAACTGAGTCTCTGTTTCTGTGCTAAAGAGCTTCATTTAAACAAAATCTGGCAGGCTTCTGCTTCATATACTATACCACTATCTTAATGTGGTAAAAATGCTAGCCTGGATGAAGACTAGAACAGATTTACTGTGCCATTTGAAGCTTTAAATTTCACAAGTAGAAACATGTCACCTGCTTCAGGCACAGAAAACTAATAAGCTGAACCAGGAATGACATTCTTCTTTCCCATCTTAAGGAAAGTATCAGAAGAAAAAGATACCCAATGGCAGAAAATGCTCAGGATAATAACTACCAGGTTTTTATTAAGATTTTCCAGTTATTTTACATACTCCCTCAATTATTTAATTACTTTATTCCTTCATTCTTTTTATGATTGGGACCAAAACCAGAAATATAACAGCAAAATGCTGGTAAATAAGACCAAAGTTCCATATTACAGAATTCCTCCAAATATAATTAGAGGAGAATTAAAAAAGAAAAGTTGTTGAAGAAAATGAGACGTTTTTATCAGGTAAAAACTATTGTTCTTATCACATTCTAATTTCAAATGTGAGTAATTCTTACTCATATTAGTTTAGTTGATTATTCAGTCAATTCCTCCACCATGAGATTTCTTTAATTAGGTTTGGTGATAGCGCTTTGTATATATAGGACTTGAAAGTAGAATACTATTCAAACAAAATTCTTCTTATACAATGGGATTTCTCCTAGCCTCCCACTCCTTCACTTTTCCAAATCTAAAAAAAGAAAATGTTGGTGGACGCCCAGAGGGTATATAAGAGTATTGATGCCCTTTCAACGGTAGATGGATATGTGAAAGTACACACAATATTATTAAATACAGTCAATTGTATTTTAGAGTCTATTCCAAATGTATTTTCCAACTTCAGGTAACATTCATTTACATTAAATGATGAAGCTGAAGTGGTTCTCTCCTTTATGAGATGATAATTAAGTAGGAAAACATTATAATGGTGAAGTCTAGAAACAGGTGACATGCCATTAATATAAAAAATGCAACTTTTTTTGGTCTTATTTAATATTTTATATATTTGTATAATTGGAGGTATTGTGAAACTATAAGATAGTCAGGATAATATAATAAAAAGATACTCTGGTCAAGCATTCTTTATTCTTTTCACATTTCTAAAACATTTTTTATTTACATTTTATTTTTATATAAATTTGCTCTGCATTTTCTTTGCCTCTTTTAATGTCAATTGTTTCTTTTTCTTTTGAATGCATTCTTTGCATCTTTTTTCCATATGTACATTAGAAAGCACTTATCTCTCAATTTTTTCAATTACCAATTTCTTACATGCCTTTTTTTCATCCATAGTTTTTTTTTCATTTTATCATTTTATCAAGCTTTCTTTTTCATACTTCACATTGGTATAAGACTGTACCCAACTGTGATGTTCTGTAACTTAAAGCTTTTTCCTTATGTTTTAAGCAACGTTTGCATTCTCTTTTCTTATAGCTCTTTCCATTTCATTCTGTTGGGAGAATTATTTATCTCCTCATATTTTTAAATGTCCTAAATTTAAATGGTAATGCAGCTGAGTTTGTTTACTGTACTGTATTTTATTATTTTTCTTGATTAAATAACAAGGAAGAACTTTCTAAAAGAGTTTTCTTAGAATATATCAATGGTCTAATTGTAGGCTACTGCAAAGCTCATGGAACTGAAATACAAAAATATGAAAACTTTTACGATTGTCACTAATACTGGCAATTCAGATAATCATATTATTCTATAGTTTCAAGTTTCAAGTTTAATCAAATTTATATGCCGCCCTTCTCCGAAGACCCAGGGCGTCTCACAACAACAATACAATAATATAATAAAAATTTAAAAATTAATTTCATTCACACCATATACAAACACAATCGGCTGACAGTCACTGATGGCAGGACACTCCTAGGGCCCAGGGGCAGAGCACAGCTCATACGCCCCAAGCCTGTACGCATCTATGCCAGGAGGGATGGGACGGGAGGAGGGAAACCAGCCATGCTGGGATGCATCCGACCACATAGGACCTCAGTGAGTTAGCGGTCAGCTGGTTGAAGAGAGATGGTTGCCATCTCCAGGGCATGGTGCGCGTGCCCACAGAGAGGGCTCTGAGTGCCGCCTCTGGCATGCATGCCATAGGTTCGCCACCACTGCTATAAAGTAATTATATGAGTTTACAGGATTTATCAAATATGGCATTAAAGTTCCAACCTATTGGTAGAGAAGGAGATCCCTATTGCATAACTGTGATAAACATAGTACAGTAATGTTTTAATAAATAGGATCCTCAAACTTCAACCAGTATATTTGCCAAATTATCAGAAATTGTATATTTATCCTAACCCTAACCCTAATTTTGCATCACTTAGTTGCAACTTTAGAAAAAAAAATTTTTAATTACCTACTGTAATTAAATTGAACAGCCCAAAAGTTCAAAAGCTTACGTCTTGCACATTCAGATAAGAATATATATCATATAATAATCATTTTTGCTCAGAGCATATAGACTCTGAAGCAGCAGTTTTAGATAGGTGATATAGTGAAATGGAAGTCTGGTTTAGCTAAAGAACTCTTTAGCTCCATGTGAAAAAAAATTCTGGCTTTTATATTGTAACACAGAAGGTAAGATATTCCATTCAAAACAAAATTATTTCAGAATAAAATTAATTTCTAGCAGATGTAGGAAAAAGCCAAACTATAGTATCTACGATTTATTCAACTCAGGGTTTTATTTGAAATGTGTATGATCATTTTAGTATGGAGACAGAAGAAAAAGGACAAGAAAGGAGTAAAGATAGTTTTACATACTTATATATTATAATGTCCATAAATTGAAATTGTCATCTGACTTCTCAGTTTAAAACACAATAGCACAAACAACTACATTAAAAAAAAACAGCTGAATATTTAATGGAAAGTTGAAAGCTTCTTGTGGTGTTTTTGCCTTGGGATCAGAATGAAATCAATGGTGTTTAAAACTTAACACAGTATGTTTTACATATGACTCTTTAAAAAGTTGATAATGCATTTGGAACACGTAGAATTAAAGAGTGATTGATTGTATCTACTTTGCATATTTACGCCCTTCTGTGCTCATTCTGAGCAACCATAAAATTGAATGGATTGTATTATGTTAAATAACCTGTAGAAATCATGTTTATGGCATTCTAGGCATATTTTGTGACTCGCTAGCTAAAACCAGGATTGTCTATTAAAAGCAATTTTTCTGATTCCAATCAGAAAAGAATTAACTGGTTTGTTCCCATTTTTGTTCAAGTCTCCAATTCAGGAAGAAAGTTTTAAAATCAATATGCCCATTTCATTAACTGACATCTGTGCTCAGAACTCCAGTTGCTAAGCTTAGGCCTGTCTCTCCGATATTGTTTTTCATGAATAGACAGATCTAAACATGGGAAGAAACCACAAACCTTACCCAGCATCATGTTCTAGGAAGAGTCATCCAAGAAGAATGAAACTGCAGGGAGGAGGATTATGACCACCATCTTGAGGTTTTCAGATTGCAAAACTTGGCCATTTTTTTCTTCCTTGGATGGCTCTTTCCAGAAGATGGTGCTGGATGAAGGACTACCAAAGAATCCATACTTACCAAGTTCAGCAAATGCTCCTAGCAGAAGTCATCAAAAAGGCCAACAAGATTTCTGTCAGTGCAAATTCTTGGTTTTAAACTCCAGGCAAAAAGGATTCAGAAAATTAATGATGTCTCAAGGTGTGCAGTCCTCTTTAGTTAGAAAAAAAAAAAAGAAATGTTGCTATTAAATTTTTAGGAGTTTGATCTTTTCTGTTCTTCAAGAGTAGTTATAATTAAAGTCTCATTTAAGCAAAATGAAACTACCCCTTTTTAAAAAAAAATTGATTATTTGACTAGTTGCTTTTTTTTACCATGCGTGTTTATTCCTTTCCGTTTGTTTTTACTACAAACCAAGTGCCCACATACTGAAAATAATCTACAGATAATGTAGACATCTATGAAGTACATGTGAAACTGAATACAAGTAATGTTATTTACAAGTCATTCAGGTATGTCACTGTGAGCCACTGAAGGTTCAAGTATGCCCAGCTTTAAATAAACTGTTAACTGTCTTGGGGACAACATTAAGAATGTGATAGCGTTAAAGAAAAAAGGTTAATCGGTATCAGTAACATAAGCAACAAAGTAGGCTTCTTGGTTATTTTCCATCTTGAATTGTTGTCTGATGTAAAATGAATACCAGTATAATTTTGTAGCATCTAGCACAGGGGTAGGCACCTTGGCTCTTTTATGACTCATGGACTTCAACTCCCAGAATTCCTGAGCCAGCATGACTAAGCATGGAAACCTCTCCTTTTCCCCTCAGCATGACTGGCTCAGGAATTCTGGGAGTTGAAGTCCACGAGTCATAAAAGAGCCAAGGTTGCCTAGCCCTGATTCTAGCATTTGAGTCAAAAGGGTTCAAAAATCAATAGAAACTTTCCTGATAAAGACAAGAAAGAGGGTAAAAACACTGAGACTTCTTCATTTCTTCCTTTCCTTTTATACCATTGAAATACAGAATGAAGCTAAACATTTGTCAGTCTGGCCCAGCTTTTCCTCCGTTAAACAGGTAGTTGAAAGCAGTTAGTTCCATGCTCTCTATTTTTGTTCTGAGAATTTCTCTGGAAATTCTTTGCTATTAACAGAACCCCAGATTCTCGTAGTGCTTAAGAATAGGAGATTTGAACATTTTATAATTTTGACATGGAAGATTATAGAAATAATTTTTGTTGTTGTACATCTTTTCAGTTATTTTGCAATCAGTTTAAATGCCCATACAGGTAGTCCTTGTTTAGCACCCGATTCATTTAGCAACCATTTGCAGTGAGAAGTTCCCTCAAAATATTGTCCATCAGGATTTAATTGTGGTAGGAGAAGCAAGGAAATTTGCAGATCATTGCAGTATATCATTCTAGCTAAGTCTCAGTTCAAAATATGTTTTATCTCAAATAGCGCTTGCATAGTAATTGGATTTTTCCTAAGTAAATGATTTTACTTATTTACCATTTCTTGAAATAAATTATTTTTTGCTAGATATTCTTTGATGGGTTAGTTTAACATCCTGTGGCAACTGAATTTAAAACAATTTATTTGAATTTGTAAATTGTATATATTTTTCACTTTACATTGTACTTTTTTAAGTTCATGTGATTTGGTTGGAGATAGAAATGATAAAGAATGTTGATTATGAAAATGGTGCAAACTCATTAGTATGATAATCCTGTGATTTGATTGCAGTTTACAGTTATAAGGGCATACATCACATAGCCAGCTGCTAACTCCTGTCTGATGTTTTTAATAAGGCACACATGATAACTGAGTTTTATTTCAGATGATGCTAATTGTGCACCAACTGAATTTTAGAAGACAAGAATATTTAATTGATTTTAGAAATTAACTTACTTCTTCAATTATCACTTTCCTGGGAAATTCATACATGTTTTATCCCCACCTATTTTTCCTGTTTACAGTCTAAAAATACACTGCATGTAGTTTTCATATTTAATAACTGATCACGTGAGTACTATTAGCAGTCTGTGTTTGGTAGGGGCAGATTTGAAGAAAACCTTTGAATGTATTATAAGGGTAAGAAATACATTGGGAGAATAAATACCATTTAGCTTCATGCCAGTGAGAGTTAGAGAATGTAATGGAAAGTGAAAATGATCTTGGAAGTGATGGGGGGGGGGGAAGATGCAGCATAAAGAACAATCAGATAAAAGGGAGCCCACACCTAAGTAACTGGCAGAGAAAGAAACTTAAAAAGAATTTGCCCTAAATAATCAGGCAGAAAAAAAGAGGTAGTGAGAGATTTGTACTTTCACACTAGCAAGATTCTGTTAATGTTGTCTTACAATGAAGTATAATTAGATCCTCTTGACATGTTTCCGGTCTAGTTTACGTGGGAGGCTGACAGAGCTAAATTGTATTAAGCCAAATGACACAGTTAGCTCTGCCTCCCTCCTTTTACATGAATACACATGTATAGGTATATTTTTTTTCTACACATATTTGCTACAAGCACATTATTCTATGCTACAGCCCCCTTTTCGTTCTGCCTTTTTCACTTAAAAGAAATGCTGTTTTATTCCCTAGATTTTAGTGATTTTAGGTCATTTTGCTTTCAAAATCTCTTACCCTTTCTTCTGAGCAAAGGAGATTCCCCCTATTTTGGTGCTCTTCTTCCTGGTACTGTTTGATGCCACTTTGTTTTTTTTTATAATTAGGAAATAGGCTGAAAACAACTACCAGGTATATTGTGCAATCACCTGAATCATTGATTAATGGGTTGCTTGGATTAGGGTTAGGGTTAGATTAGATTAGGTGTAATAATTTGTCAGATTGTTGTACTGCTGAATTTCAAAGGAACATTGGAATCTTCAATAAATTCACTTGCAGATATGGAGGTGGCTGCATGAGCTGTGAGTTATTCGGAAACTGCAAAGTGTTTGAATAAGACTTTTCACAGCATCCACTGGTGTGAAAAAAGCAGGTCTTGTCAAATCCTCCAATATCTTGCATCTGTAACCTGTATGTCATATGCTGTGCAGTCCCTAAAAGGCCAAAATGCATCCTCACATTTTGCATAGCTGGAGAGAAAGAAGCACTCCTTTGTAGATTGTTAAGAACAGGAGAGAATCAACATATGCTTATAATACTAATTTCCTTGAGTATGAACACATGAGTTGATTCTTAAATCCCACCCCATTACATTTCAAAGCCACACAGAGATTTGCAGAAGATCCTGAAGAAGAAATGAAGAAATAATAGTAACAGTGGAGAAGGATTTGCTGTTCAAGCTTTATACTAGAAGCAAATGAATGACAAAATCTCACAATATGATTTTACCACAAATCATAGAACAACAAGCTAAAGTGGGTACAGAATATAGCAGATTGTAGGCCTCAGTTTGTACCATTCTTACATCATAAACTGGATCAAATTGTGGAGCATCCAGGAACTCAAATATGATTTAGATGTCAGTATGTTTGTATGGTCTAGGACCTGGTTGACCTTTGAATTTGGAGCTGTAAGGACATCCATTTTTATAATTAGATCATACGGGGATCTTGGAAGATTTCAGATCTCATATACTCTAAAATCCTTTTTGATGTCTATATGTTGCTTGATTCCTCATTACAGAAATAAACTTAGAATATTTCTCAGGGCTGCGTCATTTTTGTTCTTGAGCATTGTCTTTAAAAGAACTTTTAAATAGTTTTGAGAAGGCTTTTTTACAGTAAGGATTGGATTAGTTGTCATGCTGGTACTTTCAGGCAGTAGTATTTCATTTTGCTCTGTCACAATTAAGTTCCTGATAGAAATTCCAAATGGTTATTTTAATAGCACTCCTACCATATTGTCCATATTTTTTAGTTATCTGGAAGAGACGCTTCTATTTTAGAATGGTTTCCTTAAGCATTGACTTTTCTGTGAAACTTTGGAGTCCTTGGCAGAGGAAAACAAAATGAGAATGCTTGATCAGAATTTTAGAGGACTCTAGACCAGGGGTTCTCAACCTTGGCAACTTTAAGACTTGTGGACTTCAACTCCCAGAATTCCTCAGCCAGCAAAGCTCCCAGGAATTCTGGGAGTTGAAGTCCACAAGTCTTAAAGTTGCCAAGGTTGAGAACCCCTGCTCTAGACTGTTGGTTAATCTCTAATATGGTTATTAGTTTTCCTACTAGCAAACATGGTATCAAATTATTTTGACTTGAATATTTGAACCATAAAGATATTTTAAAGAACACACATCCATTACCAAAATGATTTTTTTTTTCACCCATGGCACATTTTTAAAAACAGTTTTTCTGCTTACTGGCTAAACCTTGTGAAGCATATATTGAAAAAGACAAAGCCAACCATCCCTTTCCTGTAACAGTTAGCAGCAGATTGGGGAAGAAGAGATTATTTTTGTCAAGATCTTGGTGAAGAAAAAGGAATAGCTTACAACTCCATTCAAAATGATCCTTACTCGGAAAGGGAAAAAGATACTCAATAATGTAAATCTGCATTGCTATTAACATGAACTCCTAGGAATAAAAATGACAAATGCATGGAGAAGAGGTACTGGCAATGAGAAGCTGTAAAGAAAATTACACAATATGTTGAAAAACATATTTTTTTCAAACCAGAAAATACTCATTGCCAGTTCAAAGTCCTCCTATTTGGTTTGTCATTGGCTCTCAGTCTATTCCTGAAGATGAAGGTGGCCATTGTAGCCCATTCCAGAATACAGTTAAGAGAAGTCCACAGCAAAATAGAATCTGGGGAGTTCTGCTTTCTCCTGATCACCTGTTGCTGTCCCATCATCTTTTATAGGACCAATCCTCCCAATTATTTTACAGACATAGCCTAAAAGCTCTTTCTGTTTCTTTTAGCTTCCTTTGCAAATCAAAGTTTCTTTTGTGCTTTAAGCTTTCCAATTTTCTTTCTGAAAATATTAGCTTCTTGTTGGTACATCTCCTTAGGGATCACACCAGTCTTCCATTTCCAATACTTGTTCCTTTTTCTTCTTGGCCCTGTCAAAGGCTCCATATACATCCATAGTGCTTTCTTAAGCTGCTCCCCATTTTTTTTTCTTAATGGAATAGTGAGCAATTGCACTTCCTGTATTTTGTTTTTGAGAAGTTCCCAAGTCCCCTACCTAGAGCTTTCTGCTTTAATTAGGACAACTAAACTGTATGCCATCTATAATAGAAAAGGTACCAGTTTGGGTTGTTTACCAGAATGATCATATGATGCAGTCAGAGTCCTTCTCCAACATGATGCTTGTAGAATCCACTGGTGGGTAATTATAGCCTTCCTGCTCAGCTAGACTAAGTCAGAACTTTAGCCACGCCTCCTTCAGGGAGTGTCCTCCAGTTTTGACTTAGTCTACAGCTCAGCAGCAGCAAATTTTGGTGGCTCCTTAGCTAGTTTAGGCCTAGTCAGAGTAATTTGTACTTTAGTTGTTTTTATTTGTTTTCTTACGGCTCTAAATTTACATAAATTTACTACAAATTCGGATTTAATTGGTTGTTACAAATTGGTTACCACAAATTCGGTCAGAACGAGATTGGCTGCTGTTGGTAGAGGCATCGGAGGTTGCGGCCACTGTTGACCGCGTGTGAGAGTCACAGCCACCATTTTGAGCACAGGCGCGGCCGCCATTTGGGCAGGTGCAGAGGTCACTTCACAAGGCGTGGCTGCCATTTTGTTTTTGGGTGTGGCCAGACACATTCACGGAGGCCAGTCGAAGGGCCTAGTTGAATAAGAATGTGCGCCTGTTTTCCGTCACAGTGCCTGCTGAGTCAGGCCCTACCGGGGGGAACGAGAACAAGGATTAATCCTCTAAAACGTGAAATTCTATCACTTGTTTTCAGGGTGTCTTATCGCCAGTACTTCCATGGTATAGAACTTTAGCTGGTGTACCTTTTCTTACTGTGCATAGGGGAAATTCATGCCACCTGTTGTGATTAGTTGTGACCTTTAGTCACTTGGCCTTGCAGACAAATTTAGCAATTTGTCTGATTGTGACTGCCATTGCACCAGTCCAGAGCAAGGGTCGATTTCCCATCTCTGGCAGTAAGATCTGCATCCTTGGGCTTTCCCCCCACCGTCTGGGTACCTTTGCCGGATCATTCAGACAGCATGGCAGACAGTGCCTCGCCCCAGGCATACCAAGGCTTAGGTACCCCCCCCCACATTGACAAAGTGCAGATCTGTTGATTTGGAAGCAGGGGGCAAGAAGAAAGCCAAAACTAAGCACCTGTCTACAAGGGAGCCGTCGAAGGCAGCCGAGCGAGAGGCCACGAGGAGGCACCAGGCGCTGGAGAAGGAGTTCTCCAAGGCCCAGAGGCTCAGAGCCAGTGGGGCTGAAGTGGTTTCCCCCACCCCATTGGACACTCCCATTCCCTTTGAGCTGCAATTGGAATCTGGGCATGGCCCTAGACCATGGTCTCCTCTGGGGGAAACTGAGCAGGTTGGTTCCCCTTGTTCAACATCATCCTCACCTGTACACCAAGGTTCCGCAGCCACTCACGCTGAGGCAGGGGGCAGTTCCAGGGATCAGCATAGTCAGTGGTCACAACAATTCCACTCGTTCATGCAACAGGCCTTTGACCAATTTATGTCTTCCTCTAGGGGTCATCCCCCTCCTCAAGCCCCCTTGCCTCCATCTGCACCCCCTTCCCGTACGGAACGGACAGCAACCCAGGTTTCTGGTATCTCAGAGGCTTCTTCGCAGTTAGGAGAGGAGGGGTCTGTGGACCTGGAGATGACTGACATTCCAATGTCTGAGGATGAGGAGGCAGCGCCGGAACAGGCATCCACCTCAGGGTTATTCGACCCCTCTCTATTCTGCTCTCTCCTCCTTAAGGGCTGTGCCACGGTCAATTTTTCCTCTGCAAAGGAAGCCAAACCTGCCTCTTCTGAGGATGAAGATGAATCCAATCCCCTCTTCACCACTCAGGTGGCAGAGGACAAACAGATCCCTTGCCCAAAGGTTTTTCGTTCCACGGTACAGACACAGTGGGTGTCTTTAGCAACTGTTCCCTCCCCTAACAATGCGGAGAAAAAATTGTTTAATGTTTCCTCTTCCTTTGTGTCTCTCTTGGACGTACCGTTGGTGGACGATCCCTTAATCTCTCTCTTTTCCACTTCTGCCATTCCAGGAGACATGGCTGAGGCCTTGAAGGCGGAGGTTAAAAAAATTGAATTTTCCCTTTGTCGGGCGCACCAATCCTCAGCATGTTCAATTAGAGCCGCCACTTCGGTCTCATTCTTCGCAAGGGCCTCTATCATGTGGCTCCGAGAGCTCCAATCGAGTGTCCCACCCGAGCAGGTACGCACACACCAAACATTGACCAAATTACTGACTGCAGCGGAGTACATGGCTGACTCTTCCTTATATGCCACAAGGTACTCAGCCAGATCAATTGCGGCTACTATGGCCTCACGGAGGCTTCTCTGGCTAAAACAGTGGAGGACAGACTTAAAGTCTAAATGGCGCCTGTCCACCTCCAAATACACAGGTTCAAAATTGTTTGATTCTTGAGCCACACATTATTGAAGGCAAGGACAAGCGTAAAATTCTAGCTCACCCTTCCAAGAAGTCAGATAGGTGGCCACAGCAGGAGTTCCGCAGATAGGGTTTTCGCCCGAGCGGCTCCTGGGAGTGGAGGCAACCCTTTCGTGGCGGGCAGTCCTGGGATTGGTCCAGAGGCTCGCGATCCTTCCCTCCCAGGCAGGATTGCCACCAGGACCGCCCGAACACAGCCAGGGGCCAATTCCAATCCAAATGACCCTTTAGGGGTGTGGGGGGCCGCCCTTACAGACGGTCAAAGTGATGCCAGGGACAGTGCTTCCATTGGAGATCGCTTGACAAGGTTCAGCGACGTTTGACAAACAACAACCATCGATTCTTGGGTAAGGGACACCATAAGAAAGGGCCTAGCTCTAGAATTTTACTCTCCCCCTCCAAGTCGTTTCATAAAATGACCAGTTTCATGCAACCCATCCAAAACAAGGTTGCTAACATTGGCAATAGACCATCTAGTAGAAATCGAGGCAATAGAACCGGTACCACAAGAACAGAGAAAACGGGTTCTACTCCATCCTGTTCGTGGTTCCCAAGGCCTCGGGAGGTTGGAGAGCTATTCTCGACCTAAAAAGTCTAAATCACTTTGTAATTTACAAAAGGTTCAAAATGCAGTCCCTCAAATCCATATTGGCCAGCATCAGAAAAGGGGACTTGCTCTCATCCATCGATCTAACAGAGCATACCTACATATTCCAATTCTTCAGGAACATCGAAAATTTCTCAGATTCTGTTACGCGCACCGGCATTATCAATACAGGGCCCTTCCATTCGGCCTATCCTCGGCCCCTCGAGTATTCACAAAGGTACTGGCCATCTTGGGGGCCCACCTTCGCACGTTGCCGGTGCGTGTGCAATGTTACCTGGACGACGTTTTAATCCAGTCCAGCTCCCTCCAGTCGGCCCAAGCAGATTTACAGGTCACGCTACACACCCTTCAGGCTCATGGTTTCTCGGTGAACTACAAAAAGAGTCACATCATCCCCACAAAGCGATTACTTCATCTAGGAGCGATCATAGACTCCGACTCATGCATGGTTTATCTTTCCCAGGAGTGTCGGGTCAGCATCCGACAGCTTGTATACGCCATTCGGAGACAAAGATTGGTCCCCCTCGTGCAGCTGTCCCAGCTTCTGGGAAAGATGGTTTCGTGCATGGGGATCGTTCCCTGGGCCAGACTTCACTCCAGGAGTCTACAATGATTC
Organism: Bothrops alternatus; assembly: GCA_034064705.1. Lineage (NCBI taxonomy): Eukaryota > Metazoa > Chordata > Lepidosauria > Squamata > Viperidae > Bothrops > Bothrops alternatus. Next base: position 4,338,256 of record JARGCV010000023.1, read on the forward strand.
CTCCTTCCCTTCCAAAAACAGAACCTCAGTTCCTCCCCAAGAAAGGTCAGGGTCCCTCAACATACCCTCCTATCTCTCCTGTGGTGGGCCTCGTCAGCAATGTCCAAAGGGACACTCTTCAGAGAACCACCCAGAATCACAGTGAGTATGGACGCCAGCCCTGGGGGGCCCATCTTCAAACACATCTTACCCAGGGGAGGTGATCAAGACTCATGCAGGAGGCCTGAGCTCGGCCTGTGGGCAGAGTCAACCCTAGGTTCCATCAAAGCGGAACACATCTCAGGCGAAGCAAATCGCCAAGCGGATTCTCTCAGCAGTATCACAGTAGACCACTCAGAGTGGAGGCTGGATCCGTCTCTGTTCGAGGAGATCTTGGACAGGTTCGGCCACCCCCACCTGGATCTCTTCGTGTCTCCGACAAACGCCCAGCTTCCCTGGTTCTTTTCCAGGTTCCCAACAAGGGGAGCAGAGGGAACGGATGCTCTACGATGCAAATGGCCGCAAGGGCTGCTTTATGCCTTCCCTCCACTTCCGTTGCTGCAGGCAACAATCCGCAAGCTATTACTGGAAGGGGCGGAGATAATATTAATTGCTCCGCATTTGCCACGGTGCCCTAGGTTTGCAGACCTTGTAGACCTATCACTCTTGCCAGCATGGAGGATCCCCCCGCAACGAGTGTCTCTCAGTCAGGGGAACCTTCAACATCCGGACCCTCAGTGGCTCCAACTAGCCGCGTGGCACTTGAGCGGGAGGGTCTGATTAGACAATCCTATTCCGCGGGAGTTATTTCAATAATCCAGGCTTCTAGGCGCCCTTCCACTAATCGGATTTATGACACCACGTGGAGGAACTTCTCCACCTGGTGCAGCAAACATAACCTGACACCCCTTTCGGTCACTATTCCTAACATCCTGGAGTACCTCCTGGAGGGTATAAATAAGGGTCTGGCGCTCAACACCATCCGCAGACAGGTGGTGGCCTTGCAAACGGTCCTTTCCTGTGATAATCTTGCACCTTTGTCACAACACCCGGCCATAAGTGCCTTTTTTAAGGGGGCTGTTACAGTAAGGCCACCTGTAGTCCATCACTTCCCATCCTGGGACCTGCGCAAGGTCCTACAGGCATTGACTTCGCCGCCATTCGAGCCCCTGGGTTCTTGTTCGCTTCGTTACCTTTCCTTGAAGGTAGCCTTTCTGGTGGCTATTACTTTGGCTAGGAGAATTTCGGAGTTAGCCGCTCTCTCAGTTCGTAGGGACTTATTTACCTTTTCCGAGGACAAGGTCACCCTGCGTTTGGACCCTTCCTTTGTTCCAAAGGTTAACACTTGGTTTCACAGATCACAGGACCTGGTCCTTCCCAAGTTTTGTCCGCGTCCTTCCCATCGTCTGGAGAGACGATGGCATACATTGGACGTTCGCAGAGCCCTGCTCCATTATGTCAAAAGGACTTTGGTCTTCCGTAAATCGGAGGCGTTATTCGTTTCCTTTCAGCCATCGTCTATGGGTCAGAAGGTTTCTTCGTCGACCATTGGCAGGTGGATCAGGGCCTGTATCGCCAAAGCTTATGTTTCTCTATCGCTTCCGATACCCTCAAACATTACGGCTCACTCCACACGGAGTGCTGCCGCCTCCGCAGCCTGGCTCACTCAGGCCTCTGTGGAGGAGATTTGTAGGGCGGCGACCTGGTCTTCCCCTTCTTCCTTTGTCAAACATTATAAGATTCACAAATTTGCTGCAGCAGATGCCTCGTTTGGCAGAAGAGTGCTGCAGCAGGTCGTTTCTTCTCAGGAGACACTAGCCTAGACTCCCACCCGTAGGGACATGTTGGGCTTTGGTATGTCCCACCGGTGGATTCTACAAGCATCATGCTGGAGAAGGGGCGTTGTCTTACCTGAACACCTTTTCTCAGCATGATGATGTAGAATCCACACCCTCCTCTAGCAGTCTAGGCAGGTGTCTTTGTTTTTTCTGGAGCCATCGTGTCAGACTTCTTCATGGATGGTTCGCCTCGTCAAAACTGGAGGACACTCCCTGAAGGAGGCGTGGCTAAAGTTCTGACTTAGTCTAACTGAGCAGGAAGGCTATAATTACCCACGGGTGGATTCTACATCATCATGCTGAGAAAAGGCGTTCAGGTAAGACAACGCCCCTTTCACAATTGCAGTTGAAAGCTCTTGACATATTGGCATGCTGCCTTGATTTTGGGCAGGCTACCCATTTCCTCCTGCACCAGGGGTGGGACGCAGTGAAGCAATACATTTTCAGACTCAATCAGAGTTTCAACTGGGAACCTAAGCACCCTAGACCAAATAAAATCCAAAAACACTAGGGAACTCCTGGAAGCTTGGCATTCATCAAAGACATGTGGAAATAAAGTATATTTATACACCATTCAAAAGTGACAAAAACTTAAGAAGGAAAAGAAAAGAGCAGCCAACACTCTGGGATAAGCCGGGATAAACACCAGACAAACAATCAGGCAGAAAGCAATACCTTAATCAAGGAATTACCAAGGAGAAAATCATACCCCTATCGTGTCGCCCCCACCCTCTTCGCCTTTCGTAAAACATACTTTTGCCGGCAGGCCTGGGGCAGCTAACACCTTGCCCCTAGCCAGTGTATGTTTGTGTGTATGTTTGTGGAGTGATTGGTTTCCTTTTTAGCTTAAGGGTTTTTATATTTACGTGTTTTTATTGTAATTTCTATCATGCTGTGAGCCGCCCTGAGTTCTCCGGAATAGGGCGGCATAGAAATTAAATAAATAAATAAATAAATAAATAAACATAGGCCGGACAAGTTACTGTATATAAACAGGAAGCAAATACCAAACTCATTTGTGCTGATTGATGTTACTTAGTTGGATAATGAAATATCTGCAAGAAACATCCAAGCTCAGAAAACACCAAAGCTCCATAATATATTTCCTGATGCAATTTTTAAAAGTGTGTGTGCCTGCATGTGACAATTAAAAAAAAAAGTGTTATAAAGTGTTAAGAGCACTGGAAATACAAAATACAAAGGATTTGAATTTTAAATACTGCAATTTATAAGTGCAGGGCAGCAGAACTTACCAAAATAAAAATAAAGGTGTTTTGTAACATCTTCAGCTATTTAAATCCACTATTTAAAGATCAGAATATGTTTTTATAGTTGAGTGCTTTTCACTTGATGCTTATAGAGCAGACAAATTCCATCTACAGCTTTACAGTGTTCTTTTGTTTTTGTTTTTTTAAAAAATTCTCTACATTATAACCGCATTTAGCATCTGGTCTGTTCATCCATACATTCAGCATGAACTTTTAAAGGTATGTTATTTTAAAATGTATTTTATATCAGCAGCTATTCATTTTAGGCACTTCTTGAGCTATTTAATTGCTTGCACACTGATGAGAGAAAAGAAGAGCAGTTAATCCCAAAGGCACTGTCTGTGTGAAGAATTAGATAGCTTTGAGAGAGTAGCAGTGCATGTAAATATTTTGTTCGATTTTTGCTAGTTGGGAATTTAAGGTTGGGGTGCTTGCAGAATTTTAAGTGCCATTGATTAGCAAAGGACTATGAAGGCTTCCCTCATTTCAGACAATGAGGGAAAAAACAAATGGCCTCTGCTTTTTAATATGAAATCAAGAATGAGAGTTCCAAAGGCAGAATTTAGCCTTGTGCAATATTTTTGAACAGTGTTTATAATTCTCTTTCAGTTCCAGAGCAATAGACTAGGTCAGTGATGGTGAACCTTTTAGAGACCCAGTGCCCAAACTGCAACCCAAAACCACTTATTTATCACTGAGTGCTGGGTGGGCGTGGCCGCAGTGGTCATGGCAGACTGGGTGGGTGGGGCCAGGGTGGCGGAGGCCAGTCCCTCGCCATCTCCGGGGCATGGCACATGTGCCCACAGAGAGGGCTCTGAGTGCCGCCTCTGGCACATGTGGGTTTGCCACCAATGGACTAAGTTAATTGCAGTCCTATGTGGAAGAACAGTGTGATATATCATTTCTAAGGTCCAGTCTACCACGTGATTCTGGTCAATTCTTCTCCATGTTCTATTATAATGTTTGTGTTTCAATTGCAATACTTTGATCTTGGTCTTAAATATCCATACTTTGTGCTATTTTAGATGAAACAATACTTCATCATTAATGAGAGAAGGAGAAATATATGAGAAGTGGAGTATAAGACAGCATGAATTTCAAGGTACTGTGGCAGTGCATCTGAAGCCTCTTTTAGATAGAATCAGCTTGCTTCCACAGAGCTTGTAATATGAGAAAAAAACTTCATAGTAGTTTTTAATAGTGATGCATGCTAGTTTCAGCCCCATCTCAAAAAGGAACAGAGTGTAATTAGGACCATGTTTCCATTCCCTCAGGATGAATGTCTCCGAACTTTCCATTTAATTTCTTGGCATTGCTGAAGGATTTTATAATCTGCAAAGTGGGGAGTTATGGTATCTGCAAATGAGTAAATGAATGAAAGAAAGAATATAAAATGATGGAGGAGCAAAGAAGAGAAATGAACAATTTAATTGTTAACTATTTTCTCGTTGCAACTAATATATTTGTATTATTTATTTACATGAATCTTTATTTTTTATCACATTTTCTAGTGAACATTTTCAGCCATATTTCTAAAATGCAGCCATCTGTTTTAAAATAAATTCAATATTTGTTTAGCTCACCAGTGTTTCTTGTTATTTATTATTACTATAAATACTTTGTAATAATTAAAATATTTTTAGTTTCTTTATATCTAGGCTTACCTTTTGTTCTCTTATTACTTCTGTAGGCAGTTTCTGTCTTTCACTCACTGTCTTTCACTGTTAGAAATGGTCCTGATCTTTGTTATTTCATACTTGTACATTAATACAATATATCTATATACTACTAAAACCTTTACTGTGTTTATCTGTTTGTCTGTTTTTGCATTGTATTTCAACAACGTTTGAATCAAGGTACCTAAAATCTGCTAAGTTAAAGAATGTGTAAACAATCCAGGACCGATTACTCCCATGGAATTGAAATTTCCATGATGTTCACACCAATTTGATTCACAGACGTTGTGACTCTTGCAGCCTCCCCACAGTCATGTGATCATGATTTCTGGTGCTTCCTTCCAGTTTCTCATGAGTAAAGTTACTGGGGAAGCTAGTAGAAAGTCAGATGTCACCCCTGGTCCCACTGCTTTTTTTGCCCACTGTGGTATTCTATTTATTTCTTTAGGAAAATAGGTATTGATTTATTATTGACATTTGTTTGTCACTAGAATTATTTTTCTATTTATGATATATATTCTTCTTAGATGATCACAGAACCATCCAATGTTGTGGTTAAAAAAAAGTAGGATTAACCTGAAATGCAATGTTCATTCTGGTCACATTTTCTTAAAGGATGACCCAATAGGTCACAGGGTTGTCTGTTAGTATTTAAATTAATGATATGTGCAGCATCAGGTCCATTATTTGTCTTATGAACATAGGATATAGTTGCAATTTACCTTATATACCTTTTTTGTTCTGTTCTATTTTCATGATGAAACCAACCAAGACCTGACATATTTAGAGTGAGAAAGAAGTAGTAGAAAAGTAATAGTTTAAAAAAAATCCTACTATTCAGCCATTGTTCCCTGATTGTGGTGGCCTTAGCATATATTTCAAATTCGGTATTTGAAAAGCCAGAGCAGATCTCAAGCAAATGATTTATATCATTTCCATTGTTAATTAAAGTAACTGTTTTTTGCTAGTTTTCCCTGTATTCCAATTTTGAAGGAGACCATTTTAACTCTGGCAGCATTCCTGAAAAATATAAAATAGGATTTTGTTTTCCTGGAATCTGAAGATTAGTTTGTGTTTTTGATTAGACCCAAATTAGTTTTTTAATGGAAACAACCGTTTTCTCAGATACTAAATTTCATAATTGCTTTGAAATAAATTTGGGATACTTAGAATGCTATTTCTGATGGGTTTTTTTAGTTTTCTTTTCTACTGATATTTTTCAAATTAATGAATAAATGAAGAGCTTGGAAATCTGATGTTAAGATTCTGTCTTTCTGACCCTGGGGATTAAGCCATGCAATCACTTAATAGATGTATGCAATGCATTGACTGGGGATGGATTAAACTTTGATCAGAGTGTTCTTCAAAACACCCAGTTCTAATCAGCAGGGTGGCCACTGGTTCACCTGTTACTTTTTGCAAAATGAGATAGCTGGTAGAGAATCACATCATACCAGGGCCCATCTCTATAGTGCACATACTGAAACTCTTGCCCAGAATTTGGCATATTCAACAGTAAGATACAACTCTTGAGAGGTTAGTTTCTTTATTTCAAGACGAAGCCATATACATTAGACAAAAATCAAAAGACGGGGTTAAGCTTTAGGCAATTGACAGATACTTGGCAGGTATCTGATCTGGACTGACATAACAGTGTCAGCCACACCATCTTCATTCCTTACTGCAGCGGAGCATGTTGTCTGCATGATGCAAAATGCCACATGGAGGCAAAGCATACTCTCTTGCCTAGCCCTAATACTGAAAGATGGCTATTCCTGTTTATAACTGCAGAGGGACAAGAGCATGGTTTTGAGGGACAGGAGGAAGAACTGCTACTGGGGCAGTGGTTAGATAAAAAGAAGCCTGGCTCCAGGGCAAGATTGTAATGTGAGCAAAATATCTCAGATAAGCTACCCCCCAATTCACTCAAAGATAAAAAGAGGGAGAGGGAAGCTTATTCAGACTGGACAGTTTCTGTTAATATAGCTTTACTATCAAAGTGCCTACATGCCATTGACTTTCTAGTTTGATCTACACTGAAGGGTTGACTGGGGATACAGCCAGAGATACATTGTTTAAGGACAATATATTTGGTATGGGAGGAGAAGCCAGTAAAAGATCAAATTCAGGGGGCTGTGGAGCAACAATTCCCCAAGAAATTTCCCTACCACATCCATGTGGATAATTGAGTTAGGTGGTAGTTTGGAATATTAAACATCTTTCTCCTGGTCATGTAACCCCCATGGCCACATAACTCAACTGTGTTTCTCAATAAATAGACACAGCGAGAACAAACAAAAGAAGAAACATCCAACGAATTGGTTAGTTCAGTGGTTCTCAACCTTTTTCAGGTTGTGCCGCCCATGCGTGCTGCGACCCTGACCTGGGCGCGCGCGCGCAATGGGCCAATCCGCGCATGCGCGGCGCGTGCGTGACAAAACAAAACAAACAAACAAAAAAACAAAATGGCGGACCGTGACGGGCCGATCCGCACATGCGTGGCGTGCGCGCGATGAAACCCCCCCAAAAACCAAAATGGCGGACCGCGACGGGCCGATCCGCGCATGTGCGGCGCGCGCGATAAAAAAAAACAAAACAAAAAAACAAAACAAAATGGCGGACCGCAACGGGCCGATCCACGCATGCGCGGTGCGTGTGCGACGGCCCGAACCGCGCATGCGCGGCGCGCGCGACGAAAAAAAAATTAAAATAAAAAAAATTTGAAAAACACAACAAAATGGCGGACCGCGACGGGTCGATCCGCGCATGCGCGGCGTGCGCGCGATGAAAAAAAATAACAAAAAAATAATAAAAAAACAAAATGGCGGACCGCGGTGTCCGGCGACCCCCGCGAAATGGTCATTCGACCCCAAATGGGGTCGCGACCCATAGGTTGAGAACCACTGGGTTAGTTGCACAGAAGGCAATACAGGCACCTCTCTTGTAAATGGGTTAGAAAGAATTCCAGAAGCTTTGCTATGCCTGTTTTTCTATCTTCCAGTCTAGCCTGCATCAGTAGTACTAATCAGAATACTATTAGGTCAGATCCTACTTAGCTTCTTGAGATAAAACCAATATTGGCAGCATTTTCTGTCTTCTCATTTAATATGCAGCTGGAATTCTGGAAGTCATAATTGATTAGAAGCTGCCGAGAGTTTGGCATAAGATCATGTTGGTGATTGTTATCAAAATCATTAGTGCTGATTATCATTATCAATCTTTTAAAATGATTATTCATGACATTTTGTCCTAGAACAATTTGTCTTTTACATATAAATATATTGCTTAATGTAAATATTTTATGCCACTTTCCAGGACGCTCAAACCAACTTAGGAAATATGACTGGATTTTTTTTGTGTAGAATCATTCCAATTTTAAATAAGATTTTGTTACCAACAAAATCCTATTTTCCTTTATTAGAACCAGGACATTGAACAGTGCAATATCCCCTCCTAAAAGGGGCCTGAACATGTTCTGTGGTTGCTTTTGGTGAGAGGATATATCTTATTCCTAGATCTAGACTTGCCTGGATTTACAGAGCAGGCATGCTCATTCGCTCTGCCAAGCATTCACTCAACTTTAGCAGAACTTTATCTTCTCCAATTATTCCATTAGCATTTTCCATTCGTTTTCCTTTATTTGGGTCCCATACATTCTGCAGATTTTCAACCATGGTTTATCACAACAATACATACCCTCGTTTTCTTACTTTTTTGTCCCCAAGAGGTGCTGGCAAATGCAGCAGCTGCCTGTCCAACTAGCTGGCATGTTGTCACTCCTCTTTGGGCACTGGCAAGGATGGAAGCTGGATGCAGGGTGTCAGCTTTTTTCCTATTGCTCTTTGCCATCCTTGGGCTTCCTCAGTTGGTTCTACAAGAAACCCCTTCAGCTTTTTGGTTTTGCTCCCTACTGTTGGAGAGGGAGGAGGAGGTTTAGTAAATAAAAATGTCGAAGATACCTGTAAAACTTCCCAAAGAGAGAAAAATGAGACCACAGCATATGACACCTATCCACAAGAGATGTCCTTGCTAACTCAGCCATTTCTGTCCTGTGGGTCAAACAGATCAATTCATCCTACCAGAACAGAAGATCAAACAGAACAAAGAGAATGAAGGCTTCTCCCTTCAGGGCAGTTGCTAGTCTGGACAATGCCCAGTTACCTTGAAAACATGGCTTTCCCCTTAGGCAATGAATCTAGTGACTATCTAAGCAGAAGCATATTGTCCTGCTCAATATTAAAAGTAGTTTGTTTAATTTGCATTATGATGTATGAGGTTTTTATAAAGGCAACCAGAATGAATGTGTAAGAAGAAAGGAAGACAAGCATTTTTTCCAATTCTGTTTGATTTCTGTTTCAGTCTTTCCCTCTTTTGAGTCTAGAGATGAAGAAGCTAGGGGGCTGAAGAATTAAGAGCCTTGAATGGCTCCCAGTTCTTCTGAAAGTGATAATCTAAAACTGTAGATCTGTGAATCCTATACCACTGAATTTAAATCAAAGCTCCATCCAGTGTGACAGAACTTATTTCTGAGTAACCATAGGCTAAATTGGGCCACAGAGGTAAATTGGACAGTGGAGATCTAAAATATAGAGTGAAAGAGACATTTGGTCTTCCCCTCCACCCCTTTGTCTATCTTGATTTGCAATATCTACTTGCCTGCAGTCTGTGAGGTTTTTTTCAGTTGTACTTTTTGCATTTTTACAGCAGCTGCATGGCCTCTTTCAAAAAGGCCTGTAGGAGGAAGAGAGGCGAAAAATAGCACTTTTCTTTCCAGCTGTTTCTGTGGCTGCTGGAAGTTTCCCTCATCTAAATGGGTGAAAATAAATGGTTGAACATGGTACTTATATAACTTTCTGGTAGAATTTGTGTTAGAAGGAAAGATGTCTTCCTGTTCAGTCCAGCTCTAATTCCTTGGTTGGAGAAGGCTGCTCCCATAGTGGGAAGTGCATGTAGCGTAAAGATTTATAATATCTGAAAAAAACGAGTCTCAATTTGCACCTAAGTCATAGCATGGTTGAATTTGTGTGACATTCTAATTGGATCATACATTAGACCAGTGATGGCGAACCTTTTAGAGACCAAGTGCCGAAAAACTGGCCCTGCCCCCGCTCCACCCCCTGCCTCGTCCCCATCCTACCTGCCCGCAGGGCCACTCACCGCCTCCAGGGCTTGCCGCAGATCGCCCAGGCAGCCCAGCAGCACCATTGCAGCCATGCCCTCTGCCCGTGCCCTGCAGCATCAACTGTGAATGTTGGGGTGTGAGGGCAGAGTCTTGTCTACGCTGCCTGGCTGCCATGTCCTTGGCTGTGCTACTCCGCATGGGCCACACTCGAGGGCAACTCTCCTCCAGGGGGACTGCTTGTGAGGAGGGGGTCATCAGAGGAGGGAAGGCTGGGGCAATGGCATGTGTGCCCACAGAGAGAGCTCCGAGTGCTGCCTCTGGCACGCGTGCCATAGGTTCGCCACCACTGTAATAGACTGTAATTACTACAGAGCTAATTGTTTTTACCCATAGCTGTTTTTAGCTTGGTCATGGTCCATATGTTATATGAACCTGATGAGGTGACTTAACCTATAGTTTGCTTTGGCCATACAGCTGGGAAATAGAAGTTACAAAATAGAATTACATTGTTTTCAGTATCTCTATTCTTTTCTCCTTCTCTTCTCATTCCTCATTGTTAGGTTGAAATTTGAAAACTGATAAGGAAGGCCATACCCTTTGCCCCCTGCATGTTGGGTCCTAAACAATTGGGCTATAGTTTTGTAAGATTCTTCTTTGCAAAAATTAAGAAAATCTGAAAGTCTTCTAGCAGACTTTCCTCAAAAGGGCCTGGGATATTGACTAGCATATGCTTAAGTCTTTTATTCATTGTTTATTATAAACCCAAGGTTATATACTGTAGAAAGGATTCTTGCGTCTTAAATTTCCCTGTATGAGGTACAGGTAATTCTTGACTTAAACTTGGTCGCTTAGCGATTTCTCAAAGTTACAGTGCATTACTTATAATCTGGATTCCGATGGCCACTCCCCCATGTTCACTAATCGCATTTCGGATGCTCAGCAACTGGTCTGCATTTAGCAATAGCATTTAAGCTTATATACTGGCCGATAGTTCTTTTACAACAGTCTCTGGATGGTTTACAATTTAAGCATTATTTGCATATTGCCCCCAACAACCTGGACCTTCAATTTATTGATTGGAAGATGGAAGGCTGAGTCAATCTTGAACCCTGTCAAGATCGAACTCCAGGCTGTGGGCAGAGTTTGTCTGCAATACAGTATTGCACTTTAACTACTGTGCCACCAGGGCTCCTTTACGCAGTGTCCTGCGGCATATGACCATGATTTTACAAGGATTTTGACCAAAAACCAGCATTTACTTCCAGTTTCTGGCAAAAAAACCATCCATTCTGGACAATTGAGTTCCTTAACGAATGCAGTGGTTACTTAATGACTGTGGTGTTCATTTAATGACCACCAGAAAAAGGCAAGGTCCATACGCTCTACTTTTCGTTCGGTTTTTCCCTCTCTTTTTTATATTGCACAGGCTTACTTAATTTTTTTAAAAAACTGCGAATAAGAATAAAAATGCCATTACATGCCCATTTCAGTTAAAATCTATAAATTAAACACAGTTTGATTTCCCAAATAATGTCAGTGTCACAACAGATTTCTGGGATTAAGAGAGACTTTCGAAATATGTGCATATCAGGCAATCATCCTTCAATTTGGCTGCTTGCATTTTGTAGCTCTTTTCTTTTCCATACATATTTTATTTATGTGCTAGCGTCTTAATAAATTACTTCTGAAAGAACTATTTATTACTTTGTTTCTGTACAGGACCTTGTACATGAGCTCTCCATTTGGGTTTCCAGCTCAGATGCAATCAACATGATTAATATTATGATATGAGTATAAGTGAAAGTCAAGCATTTGAAGTTAGGACTTAAGGGAATTTGTTTTTAAAAGAGCTGTTTCATTGATTTATTCTTTACCAGTTTACCCAGCTGGCCTAAGTTTCTGAGTTTCATTCAGTGGTCAATCTACTACAGGCAATAAATCATTCCATTTTCACTTAATTCTTTTTATGCTTGTCAAACTTATTTCTATAGGGATATTTGTTATTGCAAGAACAGTGATGAAATGCATTTATTGACTCCACTCACAAGCCTCTAAGTATGTGCTTGTCTTCACTTACCAGCACAATAATGAGATATAGGAAAGTTATTTTTGAAATAATCCTTGCATCGGTTTTCTTTAACCAATTCTGAAATTTTCAATTCCAGAATATTGGCAAAGTCACCCAAGATCGTTTTTCATATGATGGCGTTTTATTTATTTTGTTTATATATGGGTGGTGTGATCAAATATTCTACAGTATATTATAGGGGAAAAAACACTCTTCCTTGTCATTATAGAGTTATTTTCCTTGTGAACTTACAGTATATGTTACTATATTATGTGTGGTTCTATTAGTGCACTGCTGCTAATATAATAATACTGACTTCATTCAATGTTTTGCATTTTCCCAATAGGAATTTGCCTTGCTATGTCTACCACACTTTTCATTTTTTGCAAAATGCTTTATTTCTATTTGAAATTTCTATTGATTACTAACATTGTTACCAACCTTGCTATAGAGCAAACAATATGAATAGTAATACTGAAATATTTTAACAATAGTTCTATGATCTTTTCCACTTAGCTCATTCAAATCATTTTTTTTGTTTTTATTTGTTTATTAGCTCAGAATAGTGTTCTTTACCTGAGCTTCAGTGTAACTATTTATCATAAGGATCACAATGATAGCATGTACATAGTGATTAAATCCCTAGGCTAGAAACCAGGTGATAATAAACCAACAGATTAGATAGGGTGGAAGCCGAATTTAATGTTTACATCTGTTGTGGGATATTATTATTATTATTATTATTATTATTATTATTATTATTATTATTATTATTATTATTAATAGAATTGGAAGGGACCTTGGAAGTCTTCTAGTCCCTGCTCAGGCAGGAAACCCTATATCATTTTAGACTAATGGTTTTCCAGTCTCTTCTCACCTTAGCCATGAAAGCCAGCTGGGTGATTTTGGCCAGTCACTTTCTCATAGCCCAACCCACTTCACAGGGCTGTTGTTGTGGGGAAAATAGGACGAGTAAGGAGTATTAAGTATATTTGCTACCTTGAGTTATTTGTAAAACTTATAAAGGCAAGGATACAAATAAATAAAATAAAATAATATAACCTACTCAACTGGGAGTGACCTGATTCAATGTAATTTGCTTATAGAATGTCAAAAATGTAAATATATGTAAACAATCAAGTATAATGTGAAAATAATTTTGCTAGATGTGTTGTGTTCATTTAAAAGAGAGTTCTTCTCCAGATTAGCATTAGCTTTATAAGGGGAAATTCTGAAATTAGGAAAAATAAAAAAAAGATCTGTTTGGAGGGCTATAAAGCAAAGGAAAACTGAAGCAAGTTGATAAGTACAATTGCAGTTTCACTTAGGAACCGCTTCATTTAACAATCAAGTAGCTGGTCCCGATTATAGCCCCTAATTGAGGACTACCTGTATCTCTTCCAGACACTTTTTAAAAATATTGTCCCTCTTTCTGCAAGAACTGGAATAGAAATAATTTTGGTTAGCACGAGGGCTTGTCTCATTTTTCCCCAACTGAAGTGTGTCACAGAAAGCTAGAAGGAAGTTTGTTTATTAGCTAAACAGCCTCTCCTAGCAGTTTTCCGCCATATCTTTTCTCCTAGAAGTTTCTGATATCGACAGCAACCCCTTGCAAGGTGAGAGAAGGAAGTTTTGAACATTGCTCTCTGACCTTGAAATTAAGAGTTTGGATTATCCTTCAACCCTGAAGTGTTGTCCTGCAATCCAGGAGACCAGAGATAATATTGCAGTCTTGGGTATTCACATTTGAAAATAAAATAACTATATGCTCTAGATATAGACATACCGTATTATAAAATCATTTCAAAATAAAATAATCACTAGCATAATCTACAGCGGCACATCTGTAGCACAGTTCTATGTGGAATTGCATACTCTATCTAAATGTTAATTTTTCTTGGGTTGCTTCGCTTGTTGAATATGTTATAATTAAGCATTAATTTACTTTTTATCTTTGAATATGCCTTTATCCTAGTAAGAGGACAGGCACTATGAAAAGCTTACACCCAGTTTTATCAAGCTTGAGTATATGCTGTATCTTTGCTAGAATGCTATCATTGATAATTCAGGATTCCCTAACCCAGCGGTTCTCAACCTTGGGGTCGCGACCCCATTTGGGGTCACACGACCATTTCGCGGGGGTCGCCGGACACTGCGGGCCGCCATTTTGTTTTTTTTATTTTTTTTTATTTTTATTTTTTTTATTTTTTTTGGCGCGCACGCGCCGCGCATGCGCAGATCCGCCCGTCGTGCCAAAAAAAACAAAAAAAAATAAAAAAATTAAAAAAAATTAAAAAAACACAAAATGGCGGCCACGACGGGCGGATCCGCGCATGCGCAGTGCGCACGACGGGCCGATCCGCGCATGCGTGGATCCACCCGTCGCGGCCGCCATTGGGGTCGCGGCGCACATGGGCGGGGCAAGTGGGGTCTCAACCTGAGAAAGGTTGAGAACCACTGCCCTAACCACTGGCTGTTCATATTTGATATACTGTACTGTACTTGGTAAAATGAAATAAAAATTCCAGTCCAGCTAATTTTTTTTCAGTTTTGATTAAGATCTATAGAACTAAGCAATGACTTGTACAAGTCAAAAAAGTTTTTGATTGAACTTCTTTTAATAACAGCTCTCATGTTACATAGCAAATTGCTTTTGAAACTAAAATGTTATAATATGTTCTCGTTCAAAGAAAGTACAGGGAAAAAAAACTTTCGGAGAAAACCCATTACATGGACATACTACCCAGAATAATACTTGGATTCCAACCTTTATTTTTGTTATTCTGTTTGGCATAATTGCTACAATGCATTATTTCAATACATTGTGTTTACTGAAAACCCACAGAACAGAAACAACTTTAAAATAGTTTTTAATTGTATGCTCCTTTGCCATATTCAGTTATGTTGATCCTTCTGATAGTATTAGTGATGAGTATTGATTCTTGCCTTTACATGATTCGAGAAACAAATGTGCATCTTATGCCCAGTCCAATATAGACAAGTTACAGATACCAATATTGCATAGATTGTTAAAGTATGGTTTGAGATCCAGACAGGCTTGTGTGTATATTTAGTTCTTCTGGATAAAAATAGATTGGATGTATCATCTATTTTTAACAGCTGTTTACTGAACAAATCAAAATCAGCTGTGCTTTCAAAATATGCTAATCTCTACAGACTACAGTAGTTATGTTCACATAGAACAGGGGTGTCCAATTCGTCATGTCACATCCCCATGGGCCGGCAGTTTGACACCCCTGACATAGAACAATAAACCACAAACAAGGGAATTACCATTTAACTTATTGTAACGTGAGCCTCGCCATGATATAATCTTTGGATCCAGTTTTCATGGAAGTGTTTGATATTCCTCTATCTATACATCAGAAGAAGACTAAATTAGATTGTTAATCTCCAATAAGCAAATTCTAGTGGTTTATTACTTTCTTATTATTACTTATTACTTTCTTTGGGGCTCACCTTTGCTACAGTAAAAATATTCTCGGCTCCTGCTTTACCAAATTTGAAATTATTGAAAAATTATTTCTGGTCTGCATTATCAATCAATGTACAGAGATTTCCGTTTTTAAGTGAATTCTACATCCTGGTGATGCATTATTTGCATTTTTTTTTTACCACAGAACTCCATAATTTAACTTAGTATTGGTATTCTGAGAAATTTTTAGCAGGAATGCTGTGAGATTACCTTGCTATGTGTTTGTGATGAAGCACTTATCTAAAGGCTCTTATCTGAACCAAATATGACAGTTGCAGAAGTTCAGAGAAGGGCATTAATTAGTGAAAATTGTGTCACTGTATGTCACACAAATTAAGGCTATGACAATGAATGCCATCCACATAAGGACATTGTAAATTCAAACTGATGATTTCAGATGAATAAGGAATTGTACCTCCGTAGCCTGTGCAGATTGACCAGAAATACCAATTCTTGTTCATGCTAAAATGGACTGCATCAGCACTCTGCTGTATGTAGAACCAATGTTGTGGAATGCAGATTTTGTAAAAAAAGAAAAAGAAATGTCATACTGAGTAAGTATGAAATTCAAGGTTCATTAGCTTGAAACCGGAGAACTGAATTATTATCTCCCTATTGCCTTAGGTTTAATGGAGAATGCTAAATGCTGACGGATGCTACAAAAATTTTCATTTGTTGTTGGTCTGAGATAGTTTGGAAAGCTACATTTTTGCTCTCAAGCTCAGACGCAACAATTTTAGGGGTCATCTTTCCTACTAGAAGTAACTAAACTATTCACAAAATGGCTCTTCCTATTATGGACCAAGATGGTCCATAATTATTTACATGGTTGTGCTTTTGAAATTTATTATTGTTCACAAATTTCTTTTAGGAATCTTCTCTAATACCAAACTTTCACTCTAAATATCATCCTCACATATTGATGATGAACATTTATGATTATATGCAGCAACCAATGCTGATGTGGTCTGCTGCCTGTCACACTAAAAGCTGGATTTTGTAGTACTGCGACTGCGAGATATCTTGATGCTGGTGGGTCCACGGCCCAACTATTTAGGCTGATCTACTTCCATGTTTGGCTGTCTGGGATTTTGTATTAAGCTGGGTGTAGAAGGGTGGCCAACTAAACTAACAAGTTACCAGAAAGATTTAAGGCATTTTATATATATATCCACCATCCTAAGAAACCCTAAAGACAAAATTGAGTTAGAAAATCAAGGAGTATATGAAATCCCATGTACTGCTTGCCCCACTACATACATTGGACAAACCAACAGAAGGATAAATGCACGCATTGAAGAACATAAAAACTCAGTCAAAAGAGAGGAACCAACTTCTTCCCTGGTCCAACACCTTAAAGCCACAGGACATGAAATTGATTTCAAAAAGACCAGAACAATTGCCAAAACTGAACATTTTAACAACAGAATAATCAGAGAAGCCATCGAGATAGAAAAACGCCCCCACAGCATGAACAAACGAGATGATACCTCCCACCTACCAGCCATTTGGAAACCCGCCCTTATTGACAAACGTATTCCTAACACAAAGATTGACACCAGAAACACACAGGATGCCACCTCCACACATCCACGCAAAAAGCAAACCCAAACCCACACCAATGATGAGGCAAGACCACAGACCAGGAGCCAGACCAGAGCTGCAACATTGGCCACTTTGAACCTCTCCAGCACAACAAAGCCCCCACCCAAACAGAACACTCCCCCAGCCAATCAGAACACAGCCAACCCCCCAGCCAATCAGAGCACAGCCAAGCCCCTAACCAATCAGAACATAGCCAAGCTCCCAGCCAATCAGTTCAAACCCCCACTGGCAGTTAAAAAGAAAAAACAGCTTAGACCACACATTGCTCCTAGAAGCAGAAGCCAAAAGCACCAGCCTAAAGATGATGAATGAGACTTCATCGAAACGTTGCCAAGACACTTCAAATTCTACGTGGGAGAAAACCCGAAGAACCAAAGACCTATATATATATATAGGTCTTTGGTTCTTCGGGTTTTCTCCCACGTAGAATTTGAAGTGTCTGGGCGACGTTTCGATGAAGTCTCATTCATCATCTTCAGGCTGCTGCTTTTGGCTTCTGCTTCTAGGAGCAATGTGTGGTCTGAGCTGTTTTTTCCTTTTAACTGCCAGTGGGGGTTTGAACTGATTGGCTGGGAACTTGGCTATGTTCTGATTGGTTAGGGGCTTGGCTGTGCTCTGATTGGCTGGGGGGTTGGTTGTGTTCTGATTGGCTGGGGGAGTGTTCTGGTTGGGTGGGGGCTTTGTAGTGCTGGAGGGGTTCAAAGTGGCCAATGATGCAGCTCTGGTCTGGCTCCTGGTCTGTGGTCGTGCCTCATCATCGGTTTGGGTTTGCTTTTTGCGTGGATGTGTGGAGGTGGCATCCTGTGTGGTTCTGGTGTCAATCTTTGTGTTAGGAATTCGTTTGTCAATAATGGCGGGTTTCCAAATGGCTGGTAGGCGGGAGGTATCATCTCGTTTGTTCATGCTGTGAGGGCGTTTTTCTATCTCGATGGCTTCTCTGATTATTCTGTTATTAAAGTGTTCAGTTTTGGCAATAGTTCTGGTCTTTTTGAAATCAATTTCATGTCCTGCGGCTTTAAGGTGTTGGACCAGGGAGGAAGTTGGTTCCTCTTTTTTGACTGAGTTTTTGTGTTCTTCAATGCGTGCACTTATTCTTCTGTTGGTTTGTCCAATGTATGTAGTGGGGCAAGCAGTACATAGAATTTCATATACTCCTTGATTTTCTAACTCAATTTTGTCTTTAGGGTTTCTTAGGATGGTGGATATTTTTCTGTTTGTGCAGAATGCTGTCCTGATGTTATGTTTATGCAGGATTTTGCTGATCTTGTCTGTGGTGCCTTTTATGTATGGGAGGAGGGCTTTGCCGTTTTCTTGTTCTCTGTCTTGGATTTTAGTGGGAGTTTCTTTTTGGATTAAGTTGGAAATCTTATTTCTTGGGAATCCGTTGGATGTTAGTACATTAGTGAGAGTGTGTAGTTCGGTTTTTAGGTGTTGTTCGTCAGCTAGGCATTTGGTTCTGGAGATGAGTGTCTTGGCTATGGAGTTGATCTGTGCTGGGTGGTGGTGTGAGAGTGCGTGCAGATAGCGGTTTGTGTGTGTTTTCTTCTGGTAGATGGTGTGTCCTAGGGAGCCATTGGATTTCTTGTAGACTAAGACATCCAGGAAGGGAAGTTGGTTATTAGCTTCTGTTTCCATGGTGAACTGTATTTTGGGGTGTAGGCTGTTGAGGTGTGTAAGGAAGTTGTCCAGTTTTTCTTTCCCATGTGGCCAGATTACGAAGGTGTCATCTACGTATCTGAGCCAGAGTTTGGGTTTGTGATCAGATTTTTCTAGAGCTTGGGTTTCAAAGTGTTCCATGTAGAGGTTTGCAATGACAGGTGAGAGAGGTGATCCCATGGGTGCTCCTTCTATTTGTTTGTATTTTTGTCCGTTATAGATGAAGTATGTGTTGCATAGACAGTGGTTGGTCAGATCTAGGATGTGTTTGGGGGGGTTATATTTGTTTTGGATAGCTGTTAAGGCTTCTTTGATTGGCACTTGGGTGAAGAGGGATATGACATCGAAGCTAACGAGTAGGTCATTGGGCTGTAAGTTTTGTTTCTTTATGATCTCTATGAACTGGAATGAGTTTGTTACGTGTGAGGTGATGGATTCTGCATAGGGCTGTAGTTGTTTGGCGAGAAATTTGGCTAGATTTTGTAGAGGTGAGCCTATGGAGCTGACTATGGGTCTAAGTGGGGTTCCTTCTTTGTGTATCTTGGGGAGACCATAGAGCTTAGGGCATATGGATGATTTCTCTCTGGGAATGATTCTTTGCTGGATCTCTTCGCTAATGGGGGAGGCTTTTATTTTGGATCTAGTGGTTTTTTCCAGGTAGGTGGTGGGATCTGGGAAATCCACCATCTGACCAGGACCTATGAAAAACTCAAAGTCCAAAGAGCTTCCATTTTATGTGACCTCGCATTCCTACGCAACTGCCGAGATCAAAATTTAATCCCCACATGCTTCCAATTGAAATTCCACTCCAACTCTGCAGTCACCAAACGCATCCTGAAAAAAACAGAATATATATATGAGGTTGAAATATAACTTATGTATCCTCATTGCTAGTTTCTTCTTTCCCAATTTTTATTTTTCTGCAACTCTGTGAAATCATTAAGCATAAAGTAGAAAGACTGCATAGTTGTCATGGAGTTGTCTTTGTACATTTAAGAGACAAAGGCTATGACCACTTTTAAAAGCAGTTTTACAACAGCATTCCCCTTTCACGTAGAGTGCTACAAGTCAGCTTATAATAGTATGTTTCCAAATAATGATGTTAATTACACAGATGGGCATTTAGAAAGTCAGCATTTTCTCAGCTATAAGGTTGATGACTTTCTTTAGCATTAATTAAAAGGGGTATTAATTCAAATAATTAAATTCTTTTCTAACAGTACATCTGTCTAATTAATGAATCTAATAATTAATCAGTGAGCTTTCCAGATGTCTAGTGAGATAAGGTCCCTTGAAGAACAACATAGTCACTGGTCTTTTCTTAAAAATAAATCTGTAATTAAGTTACCTTGTTATAATATAGCTGGATTGTAATATATTTTAATTTAATTTAATTTTAATTTAATATTCACATGGTTAGGGTTAGGGTTTTGTGAGCAAAATTTGTTATTATTATGGTTACTCTTTCCATTTTAGTGCCATGGTTGTAAATTGATAGTGTTATGATAAATTGTAAGTAAGTCAGATATGCTTTTTCATTCTTTTGGAAAAGAGTTTGCAAAAAAGTAATGTATCATATGAAAATTTCTGGTTTTTTTTTTAAATTTCCAATCCATAGAATAGAAGTGATCATTTTATTAGATCTATTAGTGTTAAAATTATTTCACATGCTAAGGTCATTTTAAAAAATTGTATAGGTTCCCTAATTAAAATAGATGGCAGAGATGGAACAGCAGTCATATCATTCTATGTTATGCTCATAATCTTCTGTGGTTTTAGGACTTTCTTGCTTCTTTATGGATAATTCAAACATCAGGAAGAATTATTCCTACACTTCTGTGTTTCCCATTTTCTCTTTCCACCAAACTGACTTCTCTTTTCCAAACTCATAATGCTGGGATTTCTTAAAATTATGGTTATAAAGAACAAAATAATTTAATTCCATGTATAGTAACTTCATATTCGGCTATCCTGGGAATGTTGAAAGTTGATCTAATAAACTTTCCCTCATTCCCCTATTACATTTCAGCCATATCAGTCAGATGCAGATAAGGAACTTCTCAGCAGAATATGCCTATGTTTCATCTTCTTAATATCCACCAGATGTGTTGGGATAGCAGTTCCTCGAATTCTCAGTGAAAGCCCATGTGGGGTTAGGAATTATGCAGGTTACAATCGCATCACATCTGGAGGGTGATGAAGTGGGGAAGATTGTCTTTGGTAATGAGAAAGTAATAGTACTCATACTGTTGAATTAATTTTCTTTTTTTTCCAAGAACTTACATAAAGATCTCTATTAGTTGTAAGTATGATTTACAATAGCCCATATATGTTTACAGATATTAAAGATGTTAAACATTTTAAATTCTGCAGCTGTTAAGCTCAAGTAAATTACTGGTTTGAATAGATGTACATAGTAAGTAATATTGATGCCATCTATTTGATATGAAGATTTCAATTGATTTGGATGATCTATTCAATTTGAGTTAGCTATTTGATTCAATAAATAGTAGGAACTATCAAATGATCTTAGTCAAACCAATTGATTCTGTTAGCCTTTTAAGCTAGTATGAATCTAGATACAGACTCCACAAGAATTTATTTTATTGATATAGATGAAAGTAACAGAATTTTAAAAGCTTGATTGTATTTTTTCTTTTTATATTTTATATTTCAGGGAATAAAGATAGAGTCAATTTTAATTTCTTTTTCTTGTTTCCTAGATTTAAAATATGTTTTTCTAATTGTCATGACATAGTTTTTCCAGTTATCTCCAAAATCATCTTTGTGGCTCCCTGTCTTTGATTAAAAAAAATTAAAAGTTACATATGAATACTATCAGCCTAGGAACTTGTTTCTAGTTACATGGTTGGAAATATGGCAGTGTTTGTCTTTCAAAAAGTATAAATTAGATAAATTAGAACTTTAAAATTTAAAAGGATTAAATTTGTGGTATGGAGACACTTAAGCAGGAGTTCTATTCTTCATGTCCTGTTTTTAGCTTTCAAAGTTATTAATGGAATTCTGGACTTAATAGATATTTAAATCAAATCACTAATGACTTAATGGATATTTGCCACAAGTCTTTTTTTTTCTTTTTACCTGTTTAATGTTATCTTAACTACAGTAATGAAAACACCTTACCATTTCAGGAAAAAATGAGTACAATTTTTTCAAATGGCTTTAAAATGACGCTAAATGCCTATCATTCCAAATAATTTCCTTTTACAGCAAATTAACAATCTTCTTTTCAAAATTCTATCTAACTTGCCTTAAGTTGAGACAAGTTGTATTGCATAAGTTACTAAAATTATTTTAAAATTATTAAAAATATTGGTGAAACTAAAAGATGATTAGGGGACTGGAGGCTAAAGCATATAAGGAAAGGCTGCTGGAATTGGGTATGTCTAGTTTAATGAAGAGAAGGATGAGGGAGGACATGATAGCAGTATTCCAATATCTCAGGGGCTGCCACAGAGAAGAGGGAGTCAAGCTATTTTCCAAGGCACCTGAAGGCAGGACGAGAAGCAACGGATGGAAACTGATCAAGGAGAGAAGCAACGGAGAAGTAAGGAGAAACTTCCTGACAGTTAGAACAATTAACCAGTGGAACAACCTGCCTCCAGAAGCTCCAACACTGGAAGTTTTTAAGAAGAGACTGGACAGCTATTTGTCTGAAATGGTATAGGGTTTCCTGCCTGAGCAGGGGATTGGACTAGATGACCTCCAAGGTCCCTTCCAACTTTATTATTATCATTATCATCATCATCATCATCATCATCATTATTATTATTACTTCCAAGTGAATATTGAGATTACTGAGTGAATAATGAATAAATAAATGAAATAAAGTAACCAATATCTTTAGAAGATCTTGAAATATCTTGAAATATTGAATATTGAAGAAAGAAGAGTTTTTTTCCATTCATAGGCTGATAGTCTTTTCGGTCCTTAGTTACTTAAATTTGCATGTAGAAGAAAATATTTTGTTACAATATTAAAACATGGAATGCATAACCATCCTTAATTTGCTTGAGATTATTTAATTTTCCTCAAAAATATACTCCAGAGCAGCACAAATTATGTGAAATTTTGTAGACTTCCAGACAAGACACTTTGGGTCCCATCGTTGTTTCCTGCTGCTGAATTGTATTAAAAATTGCTAGTTCATTGTCATTATCAATAGTATTTGATAGTGTCAGCCTTTCAACATAAACCAGACAGGAAACATGACTGGATGAACTAATTCTACTTTATTCTTAGGCTACATTAACAGAATCTTGCAAGTCTAAAAGTACAAGACTTGACACCACTATTAACTGCTTAATCCATTAGGTGGATCCTTCCTAAATTTCTTTATCTAATGCTAAGTCTTTGGAGGCTCCTGCCTCTCTTATCTGATTGTTTCTTAAGGCAGCATCTCTTCCCCTCATTCCCCAAAGTCATCCACTCATCTGTTAAAGCAGGGGGTCCCAATCCCCAGTCCGTGGACCAGCACTGGTCCACGGCATGCCAGAAACTGGGCTGTGCAAACAAGCAAAGCCCCTTCCGCGGGATGCCGGCAGCACCTGAAACCATGCGCCCTCCAGTCCACAGAAAAATCTCTCCCCATGGAACCAATCCCTGGTGCCCAAAAGGTTGGGGGCCACTCTGTTACAGATAAGAGACAGTTGTTTAAAAATGATTCTTAGTATTTATTATAAATCTATCGGTTATATACAGAGACTTGTGTTATTAAATGTAGGAAACAGCTTCCAAATTTCCATTTAGTTAAAAAAAACCCATTCTTTCATGATGATTCTGATATTGTAAGGTTAAATATCACAGTGAGTTATATGGGAAATGAATATGTAGTTTTAAAATTAATAGTCACTGAAGTTTATTGATACTTCATTTACTATAAGATGATTCATAAAAAAGTTACTTGCTTATAATTTAATTGCAAATTAACTATTATATCCTCTCAAAATTCTTCACTGACATTGATGATAAAATGAGATCCAGCACATAATTAATCAGTCTGATCATAATGATCTGTAAACCTATTGGATATGCTGCTTGAAGATTAAGAGTGTGATAATTTGGGTTATCTGGGAGAACTCAAATTGGAGAAGTTTGCTTTCTGTAGCTGGTAAGATCTGTTAAAATTAATCTGTTACTGTTATGTAATGAGATTGTCATTGAACTACAAATCTATACTGTTAGATAAATCAGTCATCTGTTAGATGAGAACAAACATTAAGCAAGAAGCCAGCAAAAGAGGTGAATGTTTTGGTCGCTACGATGTAAAAAAGATGTTGAGACTCTAGAAACAGTACAGAGAAGAAACATGATTAAGGGACTGGAGGCTAAAACATATGAAGAACGGTTGCAGGAATTGGGTATGTCTAATTTAATGAAAAGAAGGTCTAGGGGCGACATGATAGCAGCGTTCCAATATCTAAGGAGCTGCCACAAAGAAGAGGGGGTCAACTTATTCTTCAAAGTACTTGAAGGCAGGACAAGAAGCAATGAATGGGAACTAAGGAGAGAAGCAACCTAGAACTAAGGAGAAATTTCCTGACAGTTGGAACAATTAATCAGTGGAAGACTTGCAAGTTGTGGGTGCTCCAACAATGGAGGTTTTTGAGAAGAGATTGGACAATGACTTGTCTGAAATGGTATAGGGCAGGGCTTTTAAACCAGTGGTACGCGTACCACCGGTGGTACGCGTACCACCGGTGGTACGCGACCACCTGGCTGGTGGTACGCGGCGTCACCTTCCTCCCCCCGCGTCACTTTCCTCCCCCCTGCTCCTTCCCAGCTCATTTGTTTGTGGAAAACATGCTGCTTAGCGGCAGCCTGGACAAACCCTACCGAACGTGCCCTGCAGAGGGCGCACGAAGAGTGCAGGTGCAGAGCAAGGCCCCACCCTCCTCAGGAACTCATTGTGCAGCAACTGGATTGATTTCTTCTCATGCACGCAGGTCAGCAGGATCCGTATCGCCCTTCCCCTCCCTCTTCTTACTTCACAACAAACGCTAGCCTGATAGCCCCTTCCGAGCTGGGAAAAGCGCACGCCATTGCCTGTATCGCAGGCTTAAAGTCTGAAACAGCCAGGCTCTTGGCTGACTGATTGCCTTTGTCCCCTCCCTCAACTTTTCTACAAACCAGGAATCATGGTTTAGTGGGGGCCTGGAGCGGGGCTCGGGGTGCCCGTGCACTCCTTGGATCAGACAAGCGAGCGATCGACTTTAGCCTTTGGGGAACAAAAGCCGGTCGGGGCTAATTTCTTCCTGCCTGGGAAGGCTGGAGAAGCCAGGAGAAAGTCAATTATTAGAGGGGGGGAAAGTCACTTCTTCATTTAAGGCAGTTTTGGAAAAGTAACTTTTGCTGGAAAGGAAAGCAGGTTTTTCCCCCTTTTCTTGGATTGCCTTCTTTGCTTGGGCCTCTGTTGCTTGTATCACAGGCTTAAAGTCTGAAACAGCCAGGCTCTTGGCTAATGGATCGCCTTTCTCCCCCCCATCTTTTCGGGAGATGCGCCTTTGCAGCGGGTTTCCCCTTCCGTTAATTATTGGAGGTTTGAAAGGCAAGTTGCTCCCAGAGCGTAAAAGTAGAAGGCCCAAACGGCGAGAGTGATGCAGGTCTCTGACTCTCTGCTTCAGGGGAAAAAATGACTGGGAGAAATAGCCGGTTCATAATGTACATGCCTGAAAACAGGAGGTGAACCGGCCACATCCCCGCTCTGCCTCTGCACTCTCCTCTGCCTCTGCGCACGCACAGGCAGGGCCATGATGTGTTGCTGCCTGCCAAAAACCAGGCTGGGGTCTGGGCGGTGTAGCACAGGACGAAGGAATGAGGAAGGAAAGAAAGGAAGGGACAATGGGAGCTGCAGCGCTGCAGCCTTCCAGTCCTGTGAGCGTCTTTTGGCTGTTCTCCAGGCCTCGCATTCATCAGCTATTCGGCAGCAGAGAGACAGAGCCTTTCAGCTTCAGGCCGCTCCATTGGCCCTAGGCTCCCTGCTTTGGCTTCCCGCCCATCAGCTGTTTGGCGGCTAAGAGTAGGAGCCACTCAGCTGTTGGTTGGGACGCATCCACGCTGCCAGGTAGAACGGCGCTGGCCGCTGGTCTACTTTGCCGCCCCACATGTCGTCCTCGACCCCTCTCCCCACCAGTTCATGTTGAGCCCACGGGGGCTTCACAGGGAGAGAGGAAGGGAAGGAGGAAGGGACAAAGAGGGAGGTGAAGGAAAGGAAGGAAAGAAGGAAGGAAGGGACAATGGGAAAGGGACGGAAGGGACAAAGGGGGAGGTGAAGGAAAGAAGGAAGGAAGGGACAATGGGAAAGAGGCAGGAAAGGAGGAAGGGACAAAGGGGGAGGTGAAGGAAAGAAGGAAGGAAGGGACAATGGGAGAGAAGGGAGGGAAGGAGGAAGGGATAAAGAGGGAGGTGAAGGAAAGGAAGGAAAGAAGGAAGGAAGGGACAATGGGAAAGGGAGGGAAGGAGGAAGGGACAAAAGGAGGTGAAGGAAAGGAAGGAAAGAAGGAAGGAAGGAAGAGACAATGGGAAAGAGGCAGGGAAGGAGGAAGGGACAAAGGGGAGGTGACGGAAAGAAGGAAGGGACAATGGGAAAGAGGGAGGGAAGGAGGAAGGGATAAAGAGGGAGGTGAAGGAAAGGAAGGAAAGAAGGAAGGAACAATGGGAGGGAAGGCAAGCAGGCACCCGCCCCAGTCGCATCCCCCTCCACCAGAGACCCATGGATTACCCCCCACAGGCACCCTGCAACCTGAGTTATCAGCCCCCGACCATTGATCACATGACCCTGGGACACTGTGAACTTCGTAAGTATGAATCAGTTGCCAAGCATCCGAATGTAAATCACAAGACCCTGGGGATGCTGCAATAGTCATAAGTATGAAAAATGGTCATAATTCGCTTGTAACTTCAAACAGTCACAAAGTGAATTGTTGTAAGTCGAGGACTACTTGTACTTTCTCATTTTTTCCTTTTTTTTTAATACATTGCTGGGTGAGTGTTGGTACTCGGATATTGCCTTATCCGAAAAGTGGTACAATGGGTGAAAAGATTGAAAAACCCTGGTATAGGGTTTCCAGCCTGAGTAGGGGGTTGGACTAGAAGACCTCCAAGGTCCCTTACAACTCTGTTATCCTGTTAACTGCACACATGGATACACACACATGCAAATTTTCCTAGAGATTAGGTGAAAATAGCCAATTTTCTTCACTCTGATATCACAGAAAAAATTCTTTCTGCAGTTTGAAATTACCTTGTACTTTTTGTCTTCCTAAGTACAGTCCAGCAATCTTACCTTGCTTTCTTACTGTTAATTTAAACAGATTTTTTGGGGCATAAACGGGAAACTTGTTGCCCCAATATAGTTTGCAAGATAAAAAATAAAACAATCAGAAATGTTAAGGACTGCTGACTTATAAAATTGAACATTACTTTTCAAAAATATTGTCCTCTTCTCTCCAATATTTTTAAACTAATCTGTCGATAAAATGTGAAAGGTACTATGTTGTTTTTCAAAGTTCCATGAGATTAATAGTTGTTCAATTGTTTACTAGGCCAATAATTGTTTTAATTTTATATTGTAAGTTGCTACAGGAAAGGCAGCTGTAAATCATTGGGCATAGTATCTAAACCTGTTGAGTTGCACATTCACTATTTGGGTTTATACTTTAATAATTGAAACAGAAACCTGTGTATCAAGATGAAATTATAAATTAAAACAAAAATCCTCAGAAGAAAGCTGTCAAATTTGAAAATGCTTTTGTTTTCCTTTCTTGCCTTTTTTAAAAAAAAACATTTGCAGTACTTTCAACCTCAATGGCTCAGGAATGTCTCATAGATGAAATATAACAACTGAGGGTCCTTAGTCAATCTCTTACCTTTATACAACAGCAAAAAGACAAAATGACACCACTAGAAATATAACAAGTAGAATACAGTCACAATGTATACATTACAGAACAAAGCCACAAAAATAGGTAACTGCAGTTTTATAGGACTTTCTCAAAATAACTTCGCTGATAAACATATTGTAATTTGAAATATTTTTACATTATCATAGACTCAACTGTAATGTATTTTGTATTATATGAATCTATTTCTGCATTGTATTTATTTTAAATAAAGAATGGATCTGTTAAATTAATCATTGATAATATATAAACTTCTTGTAGATTTTAGGTTCACTTTAATTTGATTTTAGTAAAATTAGAGACAGATGTGAACAACAAATGTTTTGAAAACTTAAACTATTTAGAAAACATGTTTGATTTTTCTCATTTAAGAAAAATGCCATTATCATATGTGTAAAAAAATAGAAAGGAGTAACAGAGTACTTTGTAGGTCTATACCATCCTTACAGATATTATCAAATTAAAATAATAATTAAGATCAAATTATCAAATTATACTATCTACCTCCTATTCACTGACCTACATTCAGCATTACTGAAATAAAATTCTCTTCTTTTTCATTTACTTCTACTGGGTTCCCCATGTACTTTAACTTTGTTTTAAAGGAGTTTCATCTGGGGAAGAGATTTCCAGGGGCATAGGAGGAAAGGAAATTTTTCCATTGAGAAGTGTCATTCTGCCATTATGTCAGGCTTCCAAGAATTCTCTAGCATTTTTGGACTTGGCTTGGTCTAGTCCAGGGGTGTTAAACTGCTGGCCCGCGGGCCGGTTTCATCATACCGGAGCCGTGCCCACCCCATTGCCGGCAATGGTGAAAAAGCTCCGATACGTCACACGACGTCACGTGACATCGCAAGTTTGACATGCCTGGTCTAGTCCAAAAACTTCAGCAATCTTGAGCATAACAAAAAAGAAACAGAGAATTTGTACAACATCTTCCAACAAAATGGATATCGACCCAACTTCATCAAAAAGTCCCTGACCAATCAACCAAATATAACACAACCAAGACAAGTTGGGAAAAGGATATTCCCAATCAAGGAATAAACAAGCTAACAGTAAACAACAGTCCAGTCAAGGAACCATCAGGATCACTCCTACCAACCCTGGTAGGGCAACTCACTAAAATATAAAATGAGAGTAAACTCCATTCCATACTGGCACTAATGATGTTACAGAATTTGATAATGAAATATTTGCAAGAAAACAATCAAGTTCAGAGAGCACCAAGGACCCCATTACCAATAATTATGTTCAGATTTGTAGTGATGAAGAGTAAATCCTTTAAAATATATTTTAACATCTTATTAATTATATTTTGTTGTGAAAGTAAATGCTTCTTTATATTTTTGGAATTACTGCTACAAGTATCTGTATTAATTTTATAATTAGCTTAATCAAATTATGTTGTTACAATAGAGTAATATTGGAGCTTGGGAATCCTTTTGAATTTTCAATATTTCTGTATAAATATGATCTGAACCATGATCTGTTCTCCACACAGGTGTTAAAACTAAAGAAATGCCAATTAAACAGTTGAGTCAAAAACGTATTTATTTATTGAGGGAAATGATTTAAACCTATATATGTATGTGCGGCAACAGTATATGAACTTCTAGGAATATTTGAAGGCAAAATTAGAGTCATGTGCTGCAATCAATGGGATGATAATGAGATATGAGTATGGAAGGTCCTGCTTATTTACAGAATAGAATTCTGGATATTCGCTATCAAAGTCTGGTACTCATAACACACAGATATGTGGATGTGTGTCATGCTTCTGTTAGAAGCTACTGGTTTTTTTAGATGTGCAGAATCACAAATCTGTAGCATCTTTTATGGTCGCTTGCCCAAATTTATTGGCATTTGGAAACAATGTTCGGGACCAGCAAAGCTAGCAAGTCAACTTTTTCTAGTTTTATTTCCAATGCAATGCAGTAATCATCTCAGTTACAGCATTTGTAAGACATAGAGCAGGGGTGCTAAACTGCCAGCCCGCGGGCCGGTTTCATCATGCTGAAACTGTGCCCACTTCATTGCCAGCAATGGAAAAAAAGTCACCATACATTGCAACATGTCACATGACATTGCGAGTTTGACACCCCTGACATAGAGGAACAAAAAAAAAAATGTGGAATAGTAGTTGGTACACAGCAAATGAAAATTCTGTTGCAGTTATTTAATTTATAGTAAGTACAATCTAGGAGTGAGAAGTAATGATCTGTCACCAATACAACGTTAAAACCAGAAATGTTTGCTGTATATATTTTAAGGATAAAAATAAGAAATAACAATAAAGGATGTTTCTGCATTCGATATTAACCATTCATAATGGATACCTTGACCTATAATGACTGAACAATTGTAATTTCAGGCTCAGTTATGGCCATAAGTCAAGGACTACCTGTACCTCTGTTTCTAGTATTTCTGTTATTTCTGGATATTATATCCAATGAATTAATAGTTGTAATAAAATTGGAAAACTCATATTACGAATTCAAATTTTATTATTACAAGAAGCTTGAGAATCTTTGCTTTCGCTCAGAGTAGCACAATACTTTTATAGCATTTCCTTGCAGTGAATGGTTTTTCAAAAAGTTACTATAGTGGTATCTTGGTACTCAACTGCTTCATTGACTTTAGTACCCAACACATTTTGACACAAAAATTTTGTCCTGGTACTCATAGTTTATTTATTTACTTAATGCGCAAGCTAGAACTTGTCGATCTCTGCTGTCCTTATGGGAAAAAATCATTTGGTGCTCAAATCGTGTTTGGTACTCATTATGCCAGAACCAATTAATGATGAGTATCAAGATACCACCGTATATCTTATTAAAATTTTAGTTGTACTTGGATGGTCACAATAGATCTTTTATGGCTAATAGAAACTTTACTGCTGGTTTTGTTTAACTTTGTTTGTTTCGATCATGTTGAAAAATGGAGCATTTCCAGAAATAGCAAAAGAAAAAAAAATTAAGGTAAATATACTGAGAATGCTGCCATAACCCATAAGTAAAACAACAAAATAGGAAGACATTTTCATAAACGTAAAACTTTATACTCTTTTGAACAGAGTTATCACTTTAGATATTAAAAGGCTAGAATAATTCAAACATATTTTTGTAAAGATAGTGATTATATAAAACATTTTTTGATATATGCTACTGTCTTCTCATAAGCAATTTTTTTCTACAGGAAAGAATGTGTGTTTATATCCTTTTTCCTTTATCTATATATGACCATGTAAACATAACTTCAGTTTTTTTCAAGGACTACCAGCAACCAAATGACGAATATAGTTTTTTTAAAAAAAAAATCAAAATG
This sequence comes from Bothrops alternatus, assembly GCA_034064705.1. Classification (NCBI taxonomy): domain Eukaryota; kingdom Metazoa; phylum Chordata; class Lepidosauria; order Squamata; family Viperidae; genus Bothrops; species Bothrops alternatus. The sequence goes on from JARGCV010000023.1 coordinate 4,369,212, forward strand.
AGAAATGTAATCATTCAGCTGAATTGTGGTCTATTATACAACAAGAAGAGACTTGAACCCAACTACAGTTTTGTCTTGACACTGTGATAGCAATTTAGAACTGTCTTGCTGTATATGGTATATCCTTAGTCAAGAAATAGATAGCTAAGTATGTAATAAATAGAACCACTCCAAGATACAATTGCTTGTGGTAGAACACAAAATTGAGCACTGAGGAGCCATTTCAGCTGGCATTTCAATCTATCTTAAATTAAATATAAATAATATAAATAATATAAATAGATTTGAAAACATCAATTGAGATTACAGAATGTAGTGTGTGCTGAGTAGCTGATTTTTCTTCAGTACCTCATTGATGGTTGCTTAATGTACCATTCCCTGCTGTCATCCAATTGGTAGTATGAGAGGCATGGTGGCCTAGAGGTGGTACTCTCGCCTAACAATCAGGAGGCTGTGAGTTTGATTCTAGATAGCGGCAGATATTTCTCTGGATACAAAGAGAAAATATTTGCTGCAAAGTTGTCAGGAAGGGCATCCAGCCAGTAAATACTCAGCTCCATTCAGTTGTCCCAATTCCACCCTGATGCAAGGGATTACGTTGTTTTTTTTTAAATCGAATTGATAGTATACCTCAGTGTGGCAAAAATTACAAGGTACATCATGAAAGCAAAGCAAAATGCACTCACTATGTCTTCTGGAGTCTTTGGCTCACTCTGAGACTTTCACTGAATCATATTTATTTATTCATTCAATTTATATGGCTACCCATCTCAAACAAGTGATTTTGGATGTAGAGCAATCATACTGGGATAAGCTGACTAGATGACAGTGCTCATGATTTCAAGCCACAGTTAGAATACTAATAGAAGAGAATTTAGTAATTATTGTGAATTAAAACTTGACAGTAATCTGCAAATCTGCAGATAATGCAAATGACTTACATTGTACCTTTAATATATTATCTTGTCTGTTGTAATAATTATTGAAATTATAATTGCACTATAACCACATTAAATACTACTACTAATATTCATAAAGCTTTTATTACAAATTAAAGAGTCTGGTGGGAGAAATACTGTGGCAGATCTAGACCACATATTAAAGTACAGAGACATTATGCTGACAAGGGTAGGCACTGAATGACACGTTTTTCCTCACTGTAATATATGGCTGAAAGCTGGACACTCAGAAAAACTAAACAAAGGAAAAAAAGCATTGCAATTGAAAAGCACAATTAATTAAGTATTAAATGAAATAAAACTGGACTGTTCACTGGAAGCACTGATAGTGCGATGAAAGCTTACATATTTTGAAAACATGATGTAAAGGCAAAAATCATTAGAGAAGATGTTTGAAAAAATTGAAGCCAATTTAAAAAGACAACAACAGAAAGAAGTTTAGATGCTTTGTGATGATAGAATTGCGAGCTTAAATAAAAAAATAATTGCTGATCAATTGCCCTGACAAAATGCCTTTTTCTTAGTCTGCAAAATTATTTTTTGAAAAATTCAGTTTTAGATCCATTTTAACCTCAGGGGACAGGACAAAAGAAAAGAGCATGCCAGTGCTTGCTTATTCTATGATTAAATGAAATTGGGGAAAGATTTTTTTTGTGGGGAAGTATGTATGGAGATTATGACTGGGGCTGTCAGAAATGGGAGGAGAATGTTTTGGGTTTTTTTTTACTGATTTCTATGCACAAAAAAATATAACTGACACTTAGAGGTCTGGTTCTATTTTCACAAAGTGTACCAGAATCATTAATTCTTGAATACTGCACTCACTCTGTGGAAGATCATCCTTTAAATTTTCCCCATTAAAGCATCTCTGAATCCCAGCCAATGTGTAGCATAAGCCCGTACATGTTCTCTCAGAAGCCTATCTCTCAGAAAGCCTGGATAAATTTAAAGTGCTGAACTATACTGATTCTATAATTATGACAAAAATATCATAGGCATATAAGGGTAAATTTTGAATAAAGGAGTAATAATAACCAGATCATTTTTGACAATATTTTAAAAGAACTGGGAAAGTAAAAGACTTTTAATATATCCAGAAGAAATTGCCACACCTGAAATCCCAAATTAAAATGATATTCTAGCAGAGTTTCATTAGATTCCACTACATACAGTACTTCACCTAGGAAAGAGTGATGAAGATCTTAAGGCTTGAGCAAATATCTATGTGAAAAAGCACGTGCCCATAAATTATTTTTCTCAATTGCACATATTTTTTTGTATCTTCTTTGTGCTCCTAATTTGTTTGATCCTGAAAATAGGTTTACCTCAAAAGAAACAGAAATGTGCAAATACCCTAGTGATTTCCTTCTTTTATCTTTGCCGTTTTGGCAGTCTTTTAAATCATGCCTACTTTTTGCCTGAATTGTCACGAACTCCACTAGCTTTTTACTTTCTATTCTCATGCTTCTAGCTATAAATCTTGAACAGATAGGGAAATCTGTTGAATAAGGAAGGCCACAGAAAATACTGTAAACCACCCATTTCAAGAACCATGACAGGTATGGGCATGGTCATAGGAGAAGTAGAATTTCTCACATTACATTTTTCACTTTAGAGTCTATATTTTCTTCATCTAACAGTACATTTTTCTTCTAAACTTCATGACTTCAGAGTCCCAGAAACCTTTAGCTTTCTTAAAATTATCCCTCTTAATTGTCATGGTTCATTCAGGAATTATTTAATTTAGTTTAATTTATATGCTGATAGGGTGACTCTAGACATCTTACAAAACATAAAAAGATAAATAGAAAAGCAATTAAAATTTAAAACTGTACACATTAAAAGTTTAAAATTATGCAAAGAAACCAAAATTAAGGCTATGGATGGCACATACAGGATGAGGGATGAGGTCTTACTCCATTAGCAACTGCCAGCAGTGAGCTCCCCATTATGGCACCAAGCCAACTGGTAAAATGAAGCTTTAATACCTTTCCAAAAGGCCAAAAGGGTAGGAGCATTAGAGGGTTCCACAAGGTCGAGCCACAACAGGAAAGATTCGTCTCCTTGACCTCACCTGCCAATATTCTTTAGCAGATAGAGTCTGTAGCAAGCCTCTTCCATTGGCACAAGTGGGACGGGCTAGTCCCAGTGGAGTGAGATATCCTGACCTATGCCATATAGGGCTTTGAAGGTAATAATCAACACCCTGAATTGGACCGTAAGCAAACTGATAACCAATGCAGCTCACACAACAGCAATGTTATATGTGCCACCTTAGCCCCTCCTGCAAAACTACACTGTATTCTACATCAACTATAGCTTTCAAATAATCTTCAAGGGTATCCCCATGTAGAGCTCATTGCAATAATCCATCAGCTGGCTGAAGCAAAGCTGCAGCAGGACAGCCTTGAGGCTTCAGGTAGGGAAAGCATGCAGTTGCAGCCAGATAGTGATGATGAGGAGTAACTGCCTTCTGCACCTGATCCGAGAATACATGGGACAGATAAAAGGCAGGAGCAGCTAAGATCAGCCCAATTACTCATGAGGAGGCAGCCTTATGTTTTTTGATCGGCTGCACCAGAAGCTGGCTATTTAGCACAGCAAACAGGTGGAGACTATGCGGAGAACAATGTGTTCGTTTCCTAGCTGTGTGATTCCTGGTTGTTGTGATTCCTGCCTTGCTTTCGATTGACACTGTGTCTTGACTTTGAATCATGCCTTTTGAGCTCTGGACTTTTTGGGTGTCGTGAATCCTCTTGTGTTGTGGATTTAATTTTGCCTGGTGGATTTCTCTTGTTTGGGAAAGTTTCAAGTGCCTTGTTGGACTCATTGGTCATTGCTCTGTGGACTAGCATTGATCTGCTTTTGACTGGACTTAATTGGGATAGTTCTGGGGTTTTGGTGAAGGGAATTGCTGGAGAATATTAATGAACCCACTAAACCACTGTTACATGAGTCAGCAGGGACAGCATAGTCATCCACAAGCATGACTAATGCAATTTCTATCCTGTACCCCACCCTGACCAACAGGTGTCCAGATAATCTGTTTCATCCAGGATCCTCTGGAGCTGCAAAGTAACCACTGTTTTCACCACCTTCGTAGAAAAAGCAGGTGGGAAAGTGGATGAAAATTATCCAGACAGATTGGGTGCGATAATCGTTTTTTGAGGAGACGGTTGACCAAGGCTTCTTTAAATGGTGTAGGAACATCCCCTCAATGGCAATGCATTAATCACAGCTTGGAGTTATCTGCAAATCACTGTTCTGGAAGTTTTCGCCAGCCAAGAGGGACAGTGACCTTGAACTGGGCTGTTGGGTGACACTCTGCAAGTTCATTAAGACTGGAGAAATAGTGATGTTTCACTATTCTTATTGTCATAATATAGGCTTTAACAGCAGCTCCGACCCGTGTCCAATCATATTTGTTCTTAGTTTTTCTCCAGTGGTGCTGATACAGTTATTTTGTAAAGCACAGGAAGTTTGGGAACGACAAGCCAGGAGAAGGCACAAAGCTGCTTTCTGATTTTAGGTTGTGTCCAAAGCCTCCACAGGGCTGTGCAGCAGAACCACCCCAGGACATTTCCCCAGTTCCTTCTGCAACCCGAGTGGGTCCATTAGTTACAGAGGACAGACCATTTGAATACATTCTGTCTTCCTGCATGAAATGTTTCTACAAGAGGCGTGTCTGTAACAATGCAGTTCTGACCTTTATCTACCTAGAAGTAAACTGTAATGCTGAATTCATTATAACATTATAACATAAGCAAATGTAAATTCCTTCCCCAACTTCGGATCTTCTAACATTGGATAAGGTGCTAGCTGGCTAGCTACTGTGAGTTCCAGGACTGATCAATAGGGCATATTTATATATATTCTATAGATACAAACTAAGCAAGCAGAATTTGACAAATGCATTCAGGAAGTTGTATCTGCTTCCTCTATCTGTTCTCCAGTTCAGAGATTAATTATCTCTCTTTTGACAATAATGACACTACTATATAGATAAGATGGCAAAATGCCTTTTCTAAAATGTAGTCAGCTACTAAATTCCTTAAAAACTTAAAACAAGGATTCCAGGTCTTCTTTTTGGTATCTTCATTTTATCTTTTTCCTCCGGATAGGATTGTCAGATCCCATACTGTGGTGTCTTTCCTATATAAAAATCTGAACATATGCTAATTCCTCTTCTGTTCCCCTAGAACCTATATTTTTTGGCCACCCAAGAATCATAATTTGTTGCTTGATAATCCTGTTCCTCCCCTTTCTTTTCTGTCTCTTTCTCCCACCCCTTTCCCCCTCTCCAATCTGCACTCAATTTCAATCCCTTCCTGCCAGCCTCTTAGCTTATTTTATTTTCCCCTGTATTGAATGAAACCTCTTAATCTGCTCTTCTCTGGCTATTTCCCAACTGCCAGATTCATTTGTTTGTTTAGTCATGGGACAGGATGGCAAACAGTGTTTGCCTCCTGCAATATTTAAGTTCAATACATTTAAATCAGGCCTGCAAAACATATGGTCTGTGGGTTGCACAAAGCTGGTTGGCAGCCCACAATTATTTTTAATTTATCAATGTGATAATATTCCCCCTCTGCCTCTAGAGCCTAGGCAGATGTTGTGCTGTTCGTTTGGAGGACATTGCAGAGGTGGTTGTAGAAATTCCTAAGACAGAAGACAGTGAGCAACAAGAAAGTTCTGGAAACAATGAGATGCAGTAAGGAACGCATAGTGACTTCCTCTGACTCAGAATTTCTGCCTAAGCAGTGGCTAAGGATAGAAACCAGGATTCCAGTTTGACTTTAGACATGAAAAGTCTAAAGTGATTTTGGGCCAGTCACTCACTCCTTGCCCAACTCACCTCACTGGATTGTTGTTGAGGGGAAAATAATAGAAAGAAGGAGTATTAGATACATTTGCTGCCTTGAGTTGTTTATAAAAACATAAAGATGGGATTTTAAAAAACCCTAAAATCTAATAAATAAATCCAGTTCCAAAGTATTGCTGATGAAAATACTGTGGATATTTTATATTATACTTACACTAAAATAGTTCAGTTGGTAAGCTCAGGAGCTCCTGAATTTGATTAATTAATTTGAATTTATGTCATAGTTTCCTATCTTTCAGTTATTATTTATTTAGCATATGGTATATCATAGAGTCAGTCATAATTTTTCTATGTTCTGTCACGAGTGCATCTTACCTTCGTAAAGCTGGCGGTGCTATACGGCTCAGTACAGGAAACCAGCAAATTGGAAAGGTTTTGATACATCTGCTTATAATCCTCATGGTGTCATTGAGTCTGGTGTCTCACTTACTAGTATAGCAGCTGTTAAGCCATATAGGGGCACAGTATTCTGCTGGCAAGTAGCATGTTGATGACCTGTGGATGGCAGCTGAAGCTCCCCATTCAGTTCCACATAATTTCTGGAGTATGTTGTATCTTATCTTTTGGTATTTCCATGCTACCAACTTATCCACATCAAACAATGTGAATATCAGTAATGATTTTAAGTGTGGCTTATTTAGGAAACAGTTGAAACATCATCAAAAACCCTTTCCAGCTGATGTAATGACTTTATGCCCTCGCCTTCCTATAAACAGTTTCCTTTTTTTTCCTTCTCAAAAAGAAAACCATTTCTAATATTTCCTCTTGCTCTGAAACATGCATATCTTGCTGAAGAATTAATGAATATGTATGGAGAGTCACACCTCTACCCCAGACACAGATGTAGAAGTAATCCATATGAATAGCATAAAAAGCAATCAGGGTATTGTATAAAATCATTCATCAAACACAATTGCATTATGATATTTCTTCTTCAGACAGCCAAATTAAGGGTAAATTGAGAATCAGCAGAAATGGTATTGACAGGTCATCTTGTAAGTTCCTTCTAATCTTTGTGGGGAGGAAAACCTAATCACATTTGACCTTTCACAGCTGAAATGATTTTTTGAAGCCTTCATATTTTTTGGAAGATGGATATTCACTCTTTCTCTTTTAAAGAGAAAAAAAATTGCCTGCATACTTCCTATGCACAGTACAAATTTCTCCATGTCCTCATAAATACTTATTGCATTCATGCTGAGTATTAGAGCAGTGAATTGCAAAAAAATATTTATTGTAATGTGGGGTTTGTGTGAATATATAAATGTCCTTCAGAACAGTTCTGTTTTTAAGCCTTCTCTAAAGTTCAATGGTGAAGGAACTACCCAGATTTCTACTAGGAGGTTATTTCCCAGAGGGACATTTTGTCACTAATGAAAAATAGGAGTTTCTTGCCTCCCCTCAGATCTTAGGCCTTAATCACTCCTATCAGAGATCCACGCACTGGATGGATAGTATTGACTCAAAGGAGACAGACAAACCTGAACATACTTACAAAGTAAGTCAAAATCAGCACTTTTGCTATGCCTTGGGTAACCATTTGTAATCTGTTGGTTACAATTAGTAATGTAACATTGGTATTACTTGTGAATATTAATTCTAATACTCCCAACAAGCAGACAGCTACATTTTTTATTGCATTTTATACCTGCTGCTGTCATAAGATTCTTGGTAACCTACAGTAATTACAAGTCATTTAAATAAAATGTCCATGCATAAAATCAATATCAATAACTGAGATCAAGGCCTTCAGCAACCCAAACACCTGGACCCCATCATAAGGCTTCGGGGCCTGAAGTGCCAGTCCAGCACTGTTTACTGAATTGCCCCTTAAGAGCCTCTCCATCTCTTTCCCTACCATAGTTTGCTTATACTTTCTTCAAATTTGTCCATATTTGTGTCAGCTAACAAAACTATCTTTAAACTGAAGCCCAAGTCTCTTTCCCTTCCATTTCTCAAGTCCAATTTCACCGATCCAGATGAGCTGCATCTCCATGTGCTACTTTCTTGGACCTGCTCCTCCCTCATTTATCTTCCATAGGTCATCATTTTCATATTCTTCCCTTAAGGGCTTTCATCTGATGGATGTGTGTGTGTGATGGTGCTCCCTTTGGAATGGTGATCCTGATAATAATCTGAATGTGTTTAAGTAAAATAAATTCCTGAATGCTAAAGAAACATTTTCATGCATTGTGTTTTGACATGCAAGCAATTACATGAAATGTAATTTCAGTCTAAACTACACATAATCAGGCAGTTTACCTCTGAATACCGAATTTTGCTTTCAAGCATAGTTACTACAGAGGGCCCAATTCAAATGTGAATCTAACCACGGATGAAAGAGTTACCATATCATTACTCGCACTTATTTATAATAATACAAAATATCCCATTTTTAAGAGGTGTAATCCTAATTATTATCATCATCCACCTCTATTGCATTGTAAGTCTAATTTTGTTGGTAGTTTGTGAAGTTCATTACAAAGTAGATATACACCTGCTTGAAATCTAGAACAGAACTCCCTAACCTTTCTGGGTTGATGGCCTTAAGAGAAAGGGAGGAGCAGGGAAAAGTGCATGCGTGCACATGCGCAAACAGGTACGTGCAAAGCGGGGGCACTAGCTCCCACGAGCATGCACAAACAGATGCTAGTGCCCGTGCACATATGCAAATAGGCTGCTAGTGCCCGCACACATGTGCAAACAGGCCGCTAGCACCTGTGACGCTGGTGACGGAGCATACGCAAACAGGGCTACTAGCGCCCACATGGCAGTGCTACCACAGGTGGGGAGATGCACGCACATGTGCTCTCACTTGCCAGTCATTCCTGGGGCCTGGCGGCCAATAGGACACAACACAGTACCACGCTGTGGCCCATAGGTTGAAGACCCCTGATTTAGAAAATGGTTTTTTTTAATAAAATGGATATCATACTCAGAATTGACATATTTTAGGTTACATGATGTTATGTTAGTGGTAGTAGTACGAAATAGTACTATTTTGCCTACAATAAACGCAGTATATAGTAATAAATTAGAGCATGGAAAATTACTACAGTATCTAATCACAAATGAAATGTACACAAATGTACACAAATGTACACAAAAGAGGAAACTATACAAAGAAGAAGAGGACTATACAGTCCTCAGAAGAGGACTGGAAGAATGTAATTCATAGGACCAAGAGACAATCCCTTTTAAAAATAGAACTGCCCAAGTCCTGAATGAGCTTTGCAGACTTTCTGAAAAAGATTTTTGCCTAGTGTTCCACAGTTGGGAAGGACAGAAGCTCAGACTTCCAAAGAAACGAGGAATTCAATTACCATCTAAGAGAAGAAAAGGTATGCAACAGTGATGTGTAACTGAAAAACAGGTTAGCAATCCGTAGACTGGTCATTTCAAGGGAAGTGTCTCATTTCCCACATGTCAAGATATAGAACTTGACAGAGAGGCTGATCTGACTAATTAAACTATTAACCACGATCTCTTCTAGTTCATGTTGGAGCAGAAAGCTGCGCATATTTCCCAAGCTTCCATAGGGAAAAAGAGTTTGCTCCTATAGTGCTATTTTTATAAGAAAATAAGTCCTGTATTAAAGTACTTATACTTCCTTTCTGAAAAGTGGGAAGTCTTTTTAAATAAGCTAGGAACAAGGTATGTTTGTTATGCTATCTCAATAAAGTAAGAAGAAGAAGAAGAAAAGCAACAGTGGCAGCTTAAAAATATAAATAGCTTTTCTTTTCTTTCTGTTATATTCCTTCTCAAGGATTCATTTAAAAAAAGCTATAAACCATGATAATCTACCATTTAAAAAGCAAGAAATAAATTTCAGTTACCATATTTGTTTATTCTACCAATTGAATGAGGATCATTCAGACATTTTTTTATCAATTTTCTTAAAAGCAAGTTAAAAAATTTTTTAAAATACATAAATGTGAATATTTCAAGAGTTGATAACTTTAATTAACTTTAAAATCTGGTATGCATACCTCTTTCCAGGAATGCATAATCACATATTTTAATAATGCAGGAATAATGGTAATCCTTAACTTCCTCCAAAATAGCTCATATACCAGAGCAAAAACATCTAATGGAAAAGGAACTATCAGCAGATATGATTTAAATATATGCATTAATATATCTTTTAGATTTATTGCATCTCCAATATAGAAAAAACAATAACTAATGGTTCTGATAGATGAGACCAGTAAAAGCAGAACTTGAAGGCAAGAGGTTTCCTTAAAGAAGGTGTTTATTGGCTACAAAGTATTGGCACAATCAAAAGTGAAACCAAGTCTGGAGTTCCCTCCCAAGCGTTACAATGTTACAAAATTTACCTTCCCACCCCAGCACTATGTAATTATCCATGTTCCCCAATAGAATACTTTGGCGAGCTTTCTAACAGAAGGCTCAGCCCACCAAAAGTCAGGCAGCTATGACCTTGGTTCCCACGGGACAAATTATTGTTTAGTCTAATCTTAAAACCACTCTTCCCCCCCCCCAGTATTGTGGCAGCTGAAAATGAAGCAAAAATGGCTTCAGCCAAATTCATTGCAGGGTTGACACAAGTTTTATAAAATGATTCATTTGGAAGTTCATTAAACCTGAAAAAAATGTTTTTTAGTTCAGCTAATCTTGGAATAAAACCCAGGGGTATACTAAATGACAAAATCAATAGTCCTAGGATTTCAGAACCATTAAATATGTTTCTTACTATTAAAAATTAGATTAGCTGAACTAAAAAACATTTTGAGGGTAAGGACAAGCGAAAAATTCTAGCTCACCCTTCCAAGAAGTCTGATAGACGACCACAGCAGGAGTTCCGCAGACAAGGGTTTTGCCCGAGCGGCGCCTGGGAATGGAGGCAGCCCTTTCGTGGCGGGCAGTCCTGGGATTGGTCCAGAAGTTCGCGATCCTTCCCCCCCCAGGCATGATCGCAACCAGGACCGCCCGAAGACAGCCAGGGGCCAATTCCAATCAAAGCGACCCTTTAGGGGTGCTGGAGGTCGCCCGTACAGGTGGTCTAAGTGATGCCAGAGGCAGCATCCCCATTGGAGGTTGCCTGGCGCGGTTCAGCGACATGTGGCAAGTAACAACTACCGACTCTTGGGTGAGGGACATCATAAGAAAAGGACTAGCCATAGAATTTTACTCCCCTCCTCCAAGTCGCTTCATAAAATGCCCAGTCTCACGCAACCCAGCCAAAGCAAGACTGCTAACATTGGCAATAGACCACCTTATAGAAATCGAGGCAATAGAACCGGTGCCACAAGAACAGGAAAAGCAGGGGTTTTACTCCATCCTGTTCATTGTACCCAAGGCATCGGGGGGTTGGAGAGCCATTCTCGACCTAAAAGGTCTAAATCACTTTATAGTCTACAAAAGATTCAAGATGCAGTCACTCAGATCCATATTGGCCAGCATCAGGAAAGGGGACTTGCTCTCATCCATTGATTTAACAGAGGCATACTTACACATCCCAATTCTTCAGGAACACCAAAAATTTCTCTGCTTCTGTTACGCGCACCGGCACTACCAATACAGGGCCCTTCCATTCGGCCTATCTTCAGCCCCTCGAGTATTCACAAAGGTACTGGCCGTCTTGGCGGCCTACCTTCGCATGTTGCCGGTGTGCATCCAATGTTATTTGGACGACATTTTAATCCAGTCCAACTCCCTCCAGTCAGCCCAAGCAGATTTACAAGTCACGCTATGCACCCTTTAGGCTCACAGCTTTCCCGTGAACTACAAAAAAAGTCACATCATTCCCACAAGAAGATTACTCCATCTAGGAACGATCATAGACTCCGACTCATGCACGGTTTACCTTTCCCAGGAGCTCCGGGTAAGCATCCGACAGCTCGTAAAAGCCATTCGGAGACAAGGATTGGTCCCTCTCATGCAGCTGTCCCAGCTCCTGGGAAAGATGGTTTCGTGCATGGGGATTGTTCCCTGGGCCAGACTTCACTCCAGAAGTCTACAGTGGTTCCTTCTTCCTTTCTAAAGGCAGAACCTCAGCACGTCCTCAAGAAAGGTCAGGGTCCCTCAGCACACCCTGTTATCTCTCCTGTGGTGGACCTCGTCAGCAATGTCCAAAGGGACACTCTTCAGAGAACCATCCAGAATCACGGTGACCACGGACGCCAGCCAGTTCGGCTGGGGGGCTCATTTCCAAACACATCTCGCACAGGGCAGGTGGTCAAAACAGAACTTAAAACACAATATAAATTGGCTCGAGCTCAGGGCCATACACTTGACCCTCCTTTGCTTCTCTTCTCTTCTGGCGGATCGTCACGTCCTGGTGCTAACAGACAACGTGGCAGCCAAGGCCCACGTGAACAAACAGGGAGGGACCAGATCGGCGGCACTCATGCAGGAGGCCCGAGATCTGGGTCTGTGGGCAGAGACATTCCTAGGTTCCATCAAGGCGGAACATATCTCAGGGGAAGCGAATCGCCAAGCGGATTCACTCAGCAGAGTCACAGTGGATCACTCAGAGTGGAGGCTGGATCCGGCTGTGTTCGAGGAAATCTCGGACAGGTTTGGCCACCCTCACCTGGATCTCTTCGCGTCTCCGGAGAACGCCCAGCTTCCCCGGTTCTTTTCCAGGTTTCCAACAAGGGGAGCGGAGGGAACGGATGCTCTAAGGTGCAAATGGCTGCAAGGGCTGCTTTATGCCTCCCCTCCCCTCCCGTTGCTGCAGGCAACAATCCGCAAATTGATACTGGAAGGGGCGGAGATAATATTAATTGCTCCGCATTGGCCTCGGCGCTCGTGGTTTGCAGACCTTGTAGATTTATCGCTCTTGCCAGTGTGGAAGATCCCCCCACACCGAGTGTCTCTCAGTCAGGGGAACCTTCAACATCTGGACCCTCAGTGGCTCCAGCTAGCCACTTGGCACTTGAGCGGGAGGGTCTAATTAGACAATCCTATTCGGAAGGGGTTATTTCGGTTATCCAGTCTTCAAGACGTCCTTCCACTAATCGGATATATGACGCTACGTGTAGGAACCTCTCCATCTGGTGTAGCAAGCACAATCTAGCACCCCTTTCTGTCACTATCCCTAACATCCTGGAGTACCTCTTGGAGGGCATGAATAAAGGTCTGGCGCTCAACACCATCCGCAGACAGGTAGCAGCCCTGCAAACAGTCCTTTCCTGTGATAATCTTGCCCCCTTGTCACATCTAGCCGTGAGTGCCTTTTTTGAAGGGGGCTGTTATGGTAAGGCCACCTGTAGTCCATCGCTTCCCGTCCTGGGACCTGCCCAAGGTCCTGCAGGCATTGACTTCGCCGCCATTCGAACCTCTGGGTTCTTGTTCGCTTCGCTATCTTTCCCTGAAGGTAGCCTTTCTCGTGGCTATTACTTCAGCTAGGAGAATTTTGGAGTTAGCTGCTCTTTCAGTTCGCAAGGACTTATGTACTTTTTCCGAGGATAAGGTCATCCTACGTATGGATCCCTCCTTTGTGCCAAAGGTTACCTCTTGGTTCCACAGATCGCAGGACCTTGTCCTCCCCAATTTTTGTCCGTGTCCTTCCCATCGTCTGGAGACACGATGGCATACATTGGACGTTCGCAGGGCCCTGCTCCATTATGTCAAAAGGACTTTGGCTTTCCGTAAATCAGAGGCGCTATTTGTTTCTTTTCAGCCATCGTCTATGGGTCAGAAGGTTTCTTCATTGACCATTGGCAGGTGGATCAGGGCCTGTATCGCCAAAGCTTATGTCTCATTATCACTGCCGGTACCCTCAAACATTACGGCCCACTCCACACAGAGTGCTGCCTCTTCTGCAGCCTGGCTCACTCAGGCCTCCATGGAGGAGATTTGTAGGGCGGCGACCTGGTCTTCCCCCTCTTCCTTTGTCAAACATTATAAAATTGACAGATTTGCCACAGCAGATGCCTCGTTTGGCAGGAGAGTGCTGCAGCAAGTCGTTTCTTCTTAGGAGACACTAGCCTAGACTCCCACCCGTAGGGACATGTTGGGCTTTGGTATGTCCCACCGGTGGATTCTACATACAATCATGCTGGAGAAGGGGCATTGTCTTACCTGAACGCCTTTTCTCAGCATGATGATGTAGAATCCACACCCTCCTCTAACAATCTAGGCAGGTGTCTTTGTTTCTTTTTTTGTTCTGGAGCCATTGAGTCAGACTTCGTCATGGAAGCTTCGCCTCGTCAAAACTGGAGGATACTCCCTGAAGGAGGCGTGGCTAAAGTTCTGACTTAGTCTAGCTGAGCAGGAAGGCTATAATTACCCACCAGTGGATTCTACATCATCATGCTGAGAAAAGGTGTTCAGGTAAGACAACGCCCCTTCTCCCCAGAGTGCTTTAGATATAGCATTACCCTGAAGACTACTTGGAAAAATGCTAATTCATACAACCATAGGCTGAGCAGGTTTGGGAATGGTTGAAATTGGAGTTTTAAAATGCTTTGTGGAGAACAGCTGTATGCTGTGCAACAGAAACCTGACTTGTGACATTTTCTACAAATTTATTTAATACATGGATAACTTAGAAAATAGATTTCGTGTTAGAGCATGGCACAATTTGGATGCAAAAAAGAACATGTATGGACACTCATGTAGCACCTGTTTACAATTCCTTAAAGCAACTACGTGTCTACAGCTGCTCTCACGATTGCTGCAGCACAATCTCAGGAAAAGATTTCATGGTTTAAAGAGTTGTAGACAGGTGCCGTTTGTATGTTTCTTGCATGCTCCAAAGGATCTTCATGACTTAGAATCTGAAATGCTGCATTTTCCTTATTAAAAAAATATAGATGAGGACCTGCCACTAGCTTTTAGGATGAAAACAGGCATGAGAAATTTCATCCCAAAGGCTAAGTTTCCTGGTTGTTAAAATAATCTAGAAGATTTTTATAGTACAAATACTTTCTCAACCGTAACATTGAGTGGTGCTGCTAGAATCCATAAATATATGCATCAATAGGTACAGAAGTAGAGGCTGTGTTTTGTTGCATTGTGCCAGTGCAATGCTCCTGTCACAATTTGTTCTTCATGCCATTTGTTACGGCTGATATTCTGTGGCTCCGCCAGAGTGTCGACTTCAGTTCAGGCCCCTAGATTTCTAACAAGGGGATTATCTGTATTATTTAATGCCAACAAAAGTATACAGTTTTGCAGTTCAGATACATTCTTTGTGTGCAATGCTTTGATGTCAGGGAATTTTAAGTAATTAATGTCTTTTTACATGCTAATATATACATGAACAATGGCAAAGAAGTATGCTAGCTCTGAGCCCAAGTCCTTCCTTAGCATTTTTCTTTTTTAATGTGGAGCGGAGGAAGTGATGGCAGGTCTAATACAGTCCATTAAGCTTTTGTTGCTGGATTTCTTCCTGGCACAGATGACTGAAAAAAGTAGGGAGAAAGTAAAATAATTTATCTTTTCATTTTCGTTCACTTTTTCTCTTGTTCCTATGATTCATTTTCCAATTAGATTCTGTTCATTAAAAGGAAATGATATAATTTAGCAAATCTGTTCTCTTGATAAACAAAATCCATTGTAGTACAACAATAAAATGTTTTGCCCATTATAGACTTGACAGTATTATGTTCATTAACTATGTTTGCTATCTAAAAACATAATGGAGCTACTGGTAATGAAAAGAAGGAAGTCAAGAATGATGAGTATTGGTTTGGGAAAAGGATTGCGTTGACTAAGTTACCAATAAGGTGCTTTTGTTCATGCCACAAAGAGGTCATAAACAATCATCAATAGCAGTTGTTTGAAAAACCATTTACTTCCCATGTAGCCCTTAAATACTGGAGCATGAATCTTAATACATTTGTGAAAAGAAGAGTTATCTAGAGAAATCCAAGCCCGATTGCTTGACTTTCATTATAAAACATAGAGGAGCTTGAAAATTACTTGAAGACTTGAAGTGGAAATTTTTCCTTTTCTTTATAATTTAGGTAAATGTCCTACAACATATAAGGATGGGTACGAAGGAGACAAGTGGTTAAGAAATATGTAGTACAGTGTAAATAAATGCATAAATAAAAATAATTCAGAGCACGAGTGATTTTAGTACCAATAAGTATGCATAACAAGTATGCATCCTCAGTAACTTGGATTGATGTTTTATCATTTTATTCTTGACGCACTGTTTTATCCTTTGTATATTGGGCTTGGGATCAACGTTGTTGTGTGAAGAGCTGCATAGGGAAAACTCAAATGACAAAGTCTATCAACAATAGATTCCATCATCTGCTCATGTGATGCGGAAAAAAGAGCATATGAGCAATTTCTGCCAATTCCTCGTTCTGCAATCTTATATTAATGGGAAGAGAACATAGATACCAAGCTAATATAATTTTGTTAATGTAATTATATCCAACTTATCCAATAAAAAGAGCACTTAAGAATACTAACAGTAAAGCATAGAAAGAATGCAATATTACATTAAAAAAATGAAATGAAAACGAAATGAAAACTGGACAGTCTTAAATTTTGATGTCCTTGTGCCAATAGTTACTTGCTAAGTGGACACTTATGGCAGTTCCCTTGCAAGGACTGTTTGCTCTTCGACTCTTTGAATTTGAATATTTATTTACTTACTTATTTACTGATGGGATTTACATGGCTGCTTAGTTCATCTGATGTTTCTAGGTGGCTCACAACTTGTATAGTACAATCAAGTATAAGTTGTAATTTGCTTATGGCTTATATTAACCAGTGTTACCACACTGAAAGCAAAACCTTTGATAGTGCAGTTCTGTTGGAGCAAAAAGTAATCAAAACATTGCTACTATTAATTATTTATGGGCTTGGAATTAAGATTTTTCTTTTTTTAGTAGACCAAAAGACTGTAGCATATGTTTCAGCCAGGTTGTGCAGTCAACAGGTTGGCTGCTGTCTGATGGGGGCACCAAATTTGATGATGAATGTGCACTTGGGATTGCCAAGGTGAGAAGTCTTGGTTAATTAGGGTTTTTCCCACTCCAATTCAATTAGCAGACTACTGTATACTAGACATGTTCCCCATCTGTTTACTCTGTTAGTAGGCTGCACTAACACATACACTTTGGAAAGGCCTGGCTACATGTCAACAACAGAATTAAGAAAATTGTTTTTGCTATAAATTATGTTGAGTCTCCCCTTTTCTTATCAGAATAATGTATAAGAATTACTCAGACTTTTTTTTCATTCATTTCTTGTGCTATTACCGTGACAGCTGAAATATATAAATACTTGAAATTTCTGTTAATTGAAGCTTTTATAAATTTTATGCTATATCTTTGATATAATAGTCTACAGGTCAGAATCGGACTGTAAAGAAGTAAAAATTATGTTTGCACATTACATTCTGGTTCAAACATGGAATAGACTAGTGATACATGAAGGATTTCTTCTAACAGCTGTTTAATGTGCTTCTGTTTAGCCAATCCTTTTTTTTTTTCCACATTCATCCTTAACAATTTCTTTGATTTTATTCAACAGTTTTTCTGGTTTACTCTCAATGAAGTTCAGGACTTCAAAGCAATTAATGAACTTTTTCTTGAAAATAGTTTGCACATGCCTAAAACTGTTCATGATCTGTTCCAGTTAGATCCTGGCCATGTCTTTGCTGTTACAATTGAGCTCTTCCATGTACTTGTGCCAATACCCTACAGTCAACCTGATCTATGTCGTTATGTCAGCTTTGGATTTTCTTTTCCTGTATGGCATAGATGCTAAACATCCCAAAGACTTTAATCTAGCCACATCATAAGCATCATTAAAAGTTTAAAAGATCCTCAGCTATTCTTCAGTAACCTATTGAGTACCATCGCCCCTGAGGGACTCCATCCTATATCATAAATCACTTTATATTGTCTATCCATGTGTGGTTTTCTTAATTAAAAAATACGAGTGTATTTGCCTTATCCATACAGTATGAAATTATGCCATTGCCATTTTAAAAAAATGATAATCTGCCTCTAGCATCTTTCTATATTGTTGTTTTCCAGTGTAGGTGCCTGCTTGCTTTTGATGAGCACCCGCTATTACTTTCATACAATCCTGGTGTTTTTTGCTCAGCCTTCTCAGGACAGCCCCTCATGATGAGGCAGTCCAACAGGACTTGAGTAATAAGTTTATTTTTTTAGTAGTCACTTTCATTTTATTGTCCCTTTTTGTGTCTGGTGTTTATGTTTACATGGGTATGTAGACAGATAACATATATTATCACTTTCATCATCACTTTAACATTTCACTATCACTTTAACACTATATAAAGTTTAGCAAAAAAAGTTTCAGGTTTTTCAGTCTAAACTATTTTAGCATTTTATCATTCATCTATATTTAAATTAATACATCTAAACAATCTTTGAGTGATGTGGCTCTTCTGAGAACATCAGATTAATTTAAAATGAATGGCTCAATTTGGATCTTCATATAGTTTTTTTATGTTTCGAGTTATCTGCTATTCTTCACACTTTCCTAGTTACTATTTATTATTGATTCAAAAGGTTTTTTTATTTGTTTGATCTTCATAATGATTGCTTCATTTAATTATATCCATATTTCAGAATTACTCTTCACAAAAGCTATTCATTCAAGAATGTGATGGGCAATATATCTAGATATATCTTTTGAGAGAGAGAGAGAGAGAGAGAGAGAGAGAGAGAGAGAGAGAGAGAGAGAGAGAGAGAGAGAGAGAGAGAGAGAGAGAATATATCAATTATCCCAAATATTTGTGGTTGGGGAAGGAAATATATACAACAACTAGTAAATGATAATTAATATCCTCATTTGTTTTTTTAACCAGACCAGCTTCTTTGATTGAGATTATTAGATTATTATCATTTGTGCCAGTTCAGTTTATAATTATTGCAGTTTAGCTATGTCCCCATATCAATTAGGAGCAGGGTTTTTATCTAATGCTGAGACTCCTTGAGTAGATGCCATTTCTCCATGCTCTTCTCTTCTGAAAGGTTGGGAAACATGGGAAGAAGAAAGTCTCAGGAAATCTTGTTGTATGAGTAGATATCTGCTCATATCAAGGTGGGTCTAATCAGTGATTTCTTAGAAATATTTCAGACTTTTAACTTCAAAAATCAGGAATTGTTGCAAATAACATTTCTTAAGCCTCTTGATACTGGACATTTCTTATTGGCAGAATGACTATATAATGTCCTTTTGTAGAACAACTTTGTTTTTGATGACATCTTTTATTTGAAAGGTAATAGCCCAGTCTATTTCAAAGGTAAAGAACAAATTAGAGAAAGGAGGGGTTTGAATTTGGTCATCTTAAGGAAATCTTAAGCAAATTTAAGAATGTAAAAGGCAATGATTTAGGTCTCTTTAATTTTTCCTGGTACAGTCCATTGGACATATTTGCCAGTTAAGACAGCACCAGGGACCGGTGCCATGGAGAAAGGTTTTTCCGTGGACCAGAGGGAATGTGGTTTTGAATACTGCCTGCATCTTGAGGATGGAGTTTTGCTTGTTTGTACGGCCCGCTTGTTGGTATGCTGTGGACCGGAGGTTGGGAACCCCTGAATTAAGAGAAATAATTCACTGTACAATAGTACTTTTGGTTCCACAATAGCCACATTACTGATTTCATTAGATAGTCATAACATTTGGTCAGGTTAGGAGAGAATTGCTGTATAGAAAAGGATCCAGGGTATCAGCAACCCATGATAGGAAGAGAAAATGGAACAGAAGGTGAGAGTGGGCCAAAATACAAGATCCAGCATTCTGTACTAGATCTGACAAGTTGCTTATGAATTTCAGTCAGTGGTAATTCTGAGGGATGTGAGAGCTGAATGAGAAAGCTGCCAAGGCTTCTAGGGAGAGACAGTTTTCTGCTTTAGGATATGAAGTGTTTTTGATCTAGTTACTGGAGCTGGCCACACATATCTTTCAGTGGTTTTGCTACCAAGGTAACACAAGGAAAAATGTCTTAATTATGAATTAACAGCTTTATTGCCAAGTCTGACAACAGCTCAGCTGGCTCATAAGAAAGCTGTTTGTAACCATGCCAGTACCAACCAGCATAAAAAAGTGTCTTTTACTACCAAATCTAGGTTCTCTCTCCTGGCATTCCTTTGAGTTTTGGAACTGGAATCTCCAGAAGGACAATTGACCACTTATTCTCCACTAAGATGTATTTCTGCAGACCCAATTACTTCTAAAAATTACATAATTATGCTATATTGTAATGCTAGCATTATGTTGGGCAAATCTTCATCTTCTGTTCTTTTTTTGTGATGATGCTTAAAAGCCCGCCATAGAAACTACTAAGGCTTTCTAGCCCCATGAAAGACCTAAAATGCAGTATTCTACATTGTGCTCTTGTATTACTCCTTTTAGGGATTAGATTTCATTCAAAGGGAAAAGCACAAACTAATCCTGGCAGGTTGTACCTTTATTTACCCATGTACACAAAATTCAAAATAATTGTTCCCCGGATTATAAAAAAACTCAGTATTTCTCAGTTGGATCAAAGTTGTCCTAAACACTATTACTTCAGCTACCACCTCCTTAATTCTTTTTCTCTAGTTCTTCTAGCATTTTTTAAAAAATTTTTGAACTTCTGGAGGGTATTATTTTTACGCTTTGCTTTCAGTTTCTCTTATGACTTCATGGGAGGTATATAAAATTATGGCACAAATTCTGAAATGTTGATCCCTGACAGGCATTGAGAAGAACCCAAGACCACTAAGCCATAAAATAATTTTAAACCAACTCATGAGCTATTCTAAATAAATGAAACAAAAGAAATTGGAATACCAGTAACGTCATGTCCCTACATTCACAATCCCATGCTGTGTTTACTGAAATGCTCCAGGACTGCAATGCTTGGAAGTCAGAATATTACAATATATAAATTTATTTATTTATTTATTTTAATTAGATTTTTATGCCGCTCCTCTCCAAGGAGTGGCTAACAACATAAACAAAAACAACATCTCAACATTTCAAAAATCTAAAACCAAATCTACAAAGCATTTAAAAAGACCCCCCAAATACATTCATCATTCACACACAATCACAGTCATCCCCAGGCCTGCCGGCATAGATAAGTTTTTAGATTCTTCTGGAAGGCCGGGAGAGTGGGGGAAACGCGGACTTCAGGGGGCAGTTGATTCCAGAGGGTGGGCGCCACAACAGAGAAGGCCCTCCCCCTAGGACCCGCCAGGCGGCATTGTTTTGCTGATGGGACCCGGAGGGGGCCGACCCTGTGCGCTCTCAATGGTCGAAGGGAAGTATTTGGCAGAAGACGGTCCCGTAAGTATCCTGGTCCAATGCCATAAAGGGCTTTATAGGTAATAACCAACACTTTGAATTGCGCTCGGAGACCGATAGGCAACCAATGCAGCATGCGGAGGGTTGACGAAATGTGGGCACAACGTGGAAGGCCCACAATTGCTCGCGCAGCTGCATTTTGCACTAATTGTAGTCTCCGAACACTCTTCAAGGGTAGCCCCATGTAGAGAGCATTGCAGTAGTCGATCCTCGAGGTGACAAGGACATGTGTGACTGAGTTTGTTCTCTAAGAATGAAAGAAAGTAGAAATAGAAAATAATATCAAACTATTGTAAATGTACATTATAAAAAGTAGTATTTCAAATTATGGCTTTCCACCAGCCTAGTGGGATTTCCTTCTCCTCTCTTTGTAGCTTATATGTTGTTATAACTGAATAACTGGTAATCTGGACACTTTTAATAAGATGAATGGTACTATTGTTCAAATAAGAATACTTGTAAGTTAAATAATAAACTTTTACTATAAAATCATCTTGGTCTCTCAGATGTAGATGTGTACCTTCATAGCTATTCATGCAAAGTTAATAAATGTTGAAGAGGAACATAATAAATGAAGAATTATGAATTGTTATTTAGGGCTTTCCTCTGATTTTGGGAAGTAGGGAGGTCAGTTTAATGTTTGGCAAAGTAGCTATTACGGAATTCTGATAAGTTGTTGTTGAAGCTACATGGTGTTCAATTCTACATGGAATTACGCTTCTTTTAGCTGTGATAGTATGCATCTTATTAAATTGTGATGATTACCTGCTCTTCAGTTATAATACAAGCATACCAAGCTGAATCTCAAAGGTTGAGATTTGAAACTATATTAAAGGCTGCAAGGTATTTAAAAGTATGAGGTAGCTTTGACGGAAAAATGAATGCAGCCACAATTAACTTCTTTTCAATTTTTCATGAATTAAGATTCAATTAACAATCCTAATCTGCCTCTTACTAAGTCTACATTTTAAAGTTTGTATAGTTAACCACAAGAATAAACGACAAAAACAGTATGAATGTTATAAAAAAGTATGCCTGTATTTCCACCTGTGCCCAAAATAAGCTACACGTAATCCTACTCCACCACAACCAACCATTAGCCAAGAAAGGACATGTGCAATTTCAGACAACAGTAAAGTAGAAGTTGTGGACGAGAAGAAGGTCTGAATTGATACATTGCAGATACTATTGGACAGCCTTTAGTTAATTCTCAATAAATTTGTGTCACTCTTATTGTTACATTTTGATAGATAGTAAAGAACATAGAGTGAACAGTGAGTTTATGAATGTACTATCAGGTCAGAATTAGACTATGGTCATATTAGTTTTCATATTTATTTCAATAATATTTAATTGAATCAGTGGTACAAAATGCCCATCTACAATACAGTGGGAGGGATTTAGCAATTTACTTCATCCTTTTTTCTGCAGAGCAGGAGTGGGGGGTTCTTTGGGGCTACAAGAGCTGTCACAAACCGGGAGATAAAGCATTGATTGAATAATAATATTTTGCAGCTGCCTATCAATCAGAGAAAGGAGAACAGATTGGTAATTTATTGCTTAGGCAGAAGGCAAATAAAGAGTTAACTGATCACTTCCTTATAAAAAAAGCAAGAAGAAAGCTAAGGAAACTTAGGAGAGGTTTAGATAAGACAGAGGCAATGGGTTATCGGCCAGAATATAAACAAATAATAAAAAAATAAAAAAAATAAATAGGTGAAAATAAAACAAGATGAACCAGAATATACTGTATAAAAGGGAAAAAACATTTAAGAGACGAGATTCCCTCAGTATAAGAACTATAAGTATATCATTTTGGGATTGAGGCAGTGAGATTTTAAGGTATTTTTTTCCATATACTTTATTGAATTTTTTAAACACAAATCACTTAATAGTTGGTAAACAGTATGTTTGTTGGGTTTACATTTGTAAAGAAAAATCATTAACAATTGGTTTCTATAATCCATAATCCATGGCTTTCCTGGATTGCATTGAATGAAGAGGAATTGTCTTGGGCTTGTCTTGGGCTACATATAAAATATACAATATAGTGAATGTGTACGAATAGCAAACTCCATTTTTTCCTATATGTTTTATTATCTTGTAGGTCATATTACAAGCTGTTCACGGGCCATGGGTTAGATAAACCTGCATGAGAGCTAAGGAGATTCATTTGACAGGTTCTCTAGAGCAGTGGTGGCGAACCTATGGCATGGGTGCCAGAGGCGGCACTCAGAACCCTCTCTGTGGGCACGCGCGTCGTCACTCCAGTCCTAGGCCTTCAGCTGGGTTTTATAAAACCTTTTAGCTTTAGGCCTCCACTGCCATGTGCAAAAAAAAAAAAGGTTCAATCAATCAGTCAATTTCAACTTCTCGCGGGGAAAAAAAAGACCTTGCAAAGTTGGAATTGATTGATTGAACATTTTAATCCCACCCAGTCTGCTGTTACCACTGCAGCCACGCCCAGCCAGTGGGCGACACCCAGCCAATGGGCCACACCCACCCGGCACCCGACAATGCATAAGTGGATTTTGGGTTGCAGTTTGGGCACTCGGTCTCTAAAAGGTTCGCCATCACTGCTCTAGAGTGACCCTATTTGGTTCAATTATAGTGTAACTTTGGTTCCTTGTTTTAAGAAGTATAGTAGATGGCAAGCCCCATTTTCATTCTTCTTGGTGCATGGAAAAGCAATAATAAACTGTTTATTTAAAAATAAAATGGTGTTCAGTTTATTTTGAAGAATACGTTTTCCTGGCTGTAATAATATCGTTCAGAAGGCAGAAAAAAAGTGTGTTCAATTCAGGGCTTTTTTTCTCATAGAATGCCCAGAACGGAGTCCCAGCATCTTTTTGGGATGGAACCTTGTAGGGTGTGAGTTCCAGCACCTTTTTTTTTTTTTACAAAAAAAACAGTGGTCCATTTATAGCTTTTAAAGTCTAACTTTCCCTTTACAAAGAGTGTAAGCTCAGAACGATTTTATGCCACAGTGTCTTCACCTTTTCCAAGAAATATATTACCTAAAAGGAAAAGGGAAAGTGATTTGAAATATCTCTTCCTTCAGGGTTTTAAAGATTCCAGCAATCATTGTCAACAAACTGTCCTTTCTGCTTAATTTGTTGTTGGGTTCCAGTTAAAAGAACAGCATTTTGGGTACACAGCATATTTTTATGTCTTAGGCTACATTTCCCCCTCATTAATCTATTCAAGCTATTGTTTTCTGCGTATGCTCTTTAACTGATTGAAATTCTGTTGGTTTTTCTAATATTCCATATTCCATAAAACATTTCACAAAGATGCAGAAAATATAATGGCTGAAATATATTAAGATTTGTTTTATAATCAGATATATTTGATTTCTCTGCAGTTAAATGTATTGAATTGAAATTTATTTCAACAAGCAAAACAAGCACAAAACAATTCAACTTTTCACCAATATTTTTCACAGAAATTTATTCTTAATGATCTTACAAAATCAATATGGATTTTAGGTATGCTAATATAACAAATTTAAAAAGTATGTATTCATTTTTTCCTGTTTAATAAAAGAAAACAGCCGAGAACTAGAAATATTTTGTAAGACTAAATCAGTATGAGTAGGATCTATTGTAACTGTCAACATCAGAACATTTATATAATTTGTAAATTCAATTCTGGGATTCTTATTCCCCCCTAAAGCTATTGCAACCACTAAAACTAATTAATTTGCATTCCATTCTCACAGCAGGAATCTGTATTCAGTGATCAAAATGTATGTTAGCAAATACTCTGAAGAACAAAGCTGGGTTGAGGTTGTGGGGCTTTTGTTTTGCAAACATAAAATGGGAGCTTCGGTCCTTGCATATTATCAAGGCTAAAGTGTTATTGTACCGTAGTTGTAAATGATATTTTCTACATAAGCCATATACATGCATTTGGCACAGTTTGCTACTGCCAATGGAAAAGCAACAAATTAAATATAATTTTGATAAGTGAGTTGTGATGACCCTGAGTTTGTATCCATACCCTATTTGTACTCCTAATCAGGGGGATGTGGGCAAACAGTATATAAACTTGTAAGGTTAAGATCCTATAGCTTAGAGATCAAGACTTCTATAGAATAGTAGGAATAGCGATGTTTGTCATAAAACTAGGCTTTGGTTAGGCTTTATGCGTAATGTTGCAAATATTCTAAAACTGACCAGTTCTGTCCTTACCATTACAAGGTGATGCTGCATTGGTACATAGGTATGCCTGTGGCTACACACCTCTGTTTACTAAAAAGATTTGAATGATTAAACTTATGAAGGGCAATAGAGGTTAGAACAATTAACCAGTGGAACAACCTGCCTCCAGAAGCGGTGAATGCTCCAACACTGGAAGTTTTTAAGAAGAGACTGGACAGCTATTTGTTTGAAATGGTGTAGGGTCGGTCCCTTCCAACTTTTTTATTATTATTATTATTATTATTATTATTATTTGTATGAAATCAGCTTAAACCCACTTGATGGACTCCATATCACCTTAAGGTCCCCAGGCCCATTGGCAAACCATGTCTTTGGGGCCTTTTGAAAGAGTATCAAGGTGGGGGCCAATTTTATCTCCATGGGGATGATGTTCCACAGGGAGCGAGCCACCACAGAGAAAGCCCTTCTTGGTCTCATTAGATGACCTCCTTAAGGGAGGGAACCCATAACATATCCACTTCCCCGCTGTGGTGGATCAAGTGGATGTAATTGGGAAAATAAGGCGCCTTCAAATAATCTTTAGAATTACGACTATAAGAGGTATAAAGTAAGTTAATGCAATGAGTTTATTCAAAAATAGGTATGTTAAGACAAGATGCAATAAAAATGCAAGCAAGCTATTACTGCATATAAACAGGCAGCAAACACCATACTCACGTACATTTGGTAATGCCACCAATGAAAAATCTGCAAACAACCAAGTTTAAAAAGCTCCAAGAACTCCACAAAAAAGAAAGGATATTGTATTTATGTAGTTTAAGTAAAAAGTGATTAAACATAAATTACAGAAGTATATAGAAACTGTGTTTAGAATACAGCCCACTTCCAGTTATTTTTTTGGACATACTGTATTGATGTAGTTTTCTTGGCAGTCTAGGAAATAGGCTGTTTTTTAATGAGGTTTTTCTTTGGGTAATCCATATATCTGATATTGGTGTTTTTTCTTCCAATTTGATCCCTGACAGTAGTAACATTTGCATGCCCCTTATTAAGTACTAAACTTATATCCAGAAGAAAAAAAAAGGGAGGGATACTTTTAGTGGAATTAGATCCTTGAGTATTATGGTACTTATCTAAAGCTAATATGGTATTCAGCTAACTTTGCAGACATCCAGAAATATAGTTTATTCAGGATTATTACAATATCCGCTTCCTCATAATTCAGTTTAATGATAACAAAGATTGATTCTGGGCAGAGGACTTCCAGTCAAAAGCCATTACATTGTTATTCTGTCTTTCCTAATTAATACTTTGTGATAAGGAACAGGAGTGTTTCAGATCACCATTATGAAATATAAACTCTTTAAATTCTATGGTTGAAGCAGGACAATTACATAATAAAAGTATAGATCGAAAGCAGCCCCAGTAATGTGCTCTGCATTATCAGTATTGATGAAAAAAAGAGCAGTTACCACACACACACACACATACACACACACATACACAAGCACAAAACCTGTGTATTTCATTTGTGAGAGAGAAAGAATAGGGGAGAGATTCGCTATGCTTTTTTCTTAATACTTTTTTTTTTGTGGTTTGGGGATTGGATGATAATAAAATAAAGTAAAATGGAAAATATGCTGAGGCACAACCAAAGGAAAAGCATATGGGTATGCTGATAAGCATATGGCCACCATATGCAAAACAAAACAAAAAAAATTAAATTAATTCATGGTTAGACCCCTGAGGTTTGGCATACGCAAAAATAGTTCAATGAAATATGTCTATTGAGCTGGAAGTGGGAATAGGAATTCAGATGTAGCAGAGAAAACAAAAATGTAGAAGTACCAATAAGATATTTTTTGTATGCACAGGCACTCTAGAAGTCTAAAGTAATCCATACCACTGTTCTGCTTATGGCAATACTTTCTAATTGCATGCTTACTTGTGGAGTCCTCAGTGCCCTCTGACCTTGCAGATTTTTTTTTTTAACCTGGCTAGGTAACATCTTCAGTGCTATAAGGGAGTGAGGTTAGCTTTCTGTTAATATTCAGAAGCTTGCCCTTCTAACACTGAAAATGTTAGCTGGGTAATGAAATGTCTGCAAGCTAATTGAGCTCAAAGAGTACTACAACCCTGAGCCACATATATTCTCTTCTATTGTGTGCCTCCCTCACTGTGACTGTAGCTTTGGGTTACGTTTAATATAATTGAGAAAAGTTTATTTTTATCAGATCTGATTATTTCACTGCAAGCAAACAGTTCAAAAGAATAAATAACTAATCAGAAAGCATTGTCTTATATGCAAATTTGCTTCTTTACATCATTAGTGAATCAAACCCAGCTGGTTTCTTGATATCATTGTTGCTAATAGGGTTAAAAAGGGTTTTTATTCATAATAGAAATGTATGAATGTTGTAGCCCATCATGGAGCATAAAAATTAGAAGTATTCTTTAATAAAACTTTGAGGATGTTTTTAGTACTCTGATTGCTTTTTCTTCACACTGAGTATACACTGCAAAATCTTTGGCTTTGTGCCATACAAAATAAACACAATAAGTTTTAAGACATGAACTATGACCAGATTCTTCAAACTCATCCAGTTTTCTGTCAGAGATACATGGACCATGAATCTTATTGCTTTCTTCCTCTAATCTGTGCTCAAATTGGCTGTCAATAAAATGTTAAAGTGGCCCCTACAAACGGTGAATTAGGAATAGATCAAATTAATTCAGATAGAATCAAGTCAATCATATTCAATGTAACAAAATGTAACAAAAAAGTCCAAAAAGCAAGATCAAAAGTACCATTAAACAGTCATCACTAATTCAGATCTCCCTTCCTCCTCTGTTTGGCTCATTTCTAGAATTCACAAAGTCCTGGGTTTGGATCATGAATCAAGAGAGATGGAAAAATCTTTTCAAAAATAATTTGTATATGGCTCCCATTGCTTTTCCAAAGAGAGCAAAAGAGAGCTCAGAATAGGAACTATTGGTTTACTTGCCTAGATTATCAGGAGTTCTTACTTGATTGATGGATCAACAAATCCCAGGTAAGATTCAGGAAGACTAAGAGAAGAGACTAAAACATCATTATATATATTCACCCTGTCCTTCTCTGTCCATTGTGTAAGAAATATGGACTGTTTTAGCCTTTCTCTGCCTTCTGATATTCAGCCCAGCGTTCTCATGGAGCAGGACTGGACTGGTGAGTCTAGTTCAGACTGTCTCACATAAATTGGAACTATTTACATATCTGTGTTGAGGCATACTACTACTATTACTTTTACTATTACTACTACTAATGTTGGAAAGTACCTTGGAGGTCATCTAGTCCAATCCCCTGCTCAGGCAGGAAACCCTATACCATTTCAGACAAATGGCTGTCCAATCTCTTCTTAAAAACTTCCAGTGTTGGAGCACTCACAGCTTCTGGAGGCAGGTTGTTCCACTGACTAATTGTTCTAACTGTCAAGAAGTTTCTCCTTAGTTCTAGGTTGCTTCTCTCTCTTCTCTCTTCATGCTGGACTTATTGCCTGACTCACTGTCCTCAAATGGGGTCATTACAACTACATAGAGAAAAATGTCTTGATAGTCTTAATGAATGCAAAAGACAGATACTAAGATATTTTAAGGCAATTTACCAAATCCGGGCCCTATCTATAAACATTAAAATTGTTCAAAGGGGAAATTAACAACATACATGTTGCAAGCTGGACTTAGTGAATGTGCATATAAAGTTTTATTACTAAAACATTATTGTTTGTAACTTGTAGGAGAAAGAATAATTTTGTCCATTCTATATCATCTCCATTTTGTTTCCAAGGGAAGGTTGTAAATTATGCTGTCAAACATCATTTATTAGGAAGTCAGCTTAGCATGGAAAAGTGTGTCCAACTGTTAGTATGAAACAAATAAGCAAATGACACTTTGCCCCAGCCCGTGACTGAAAAGCAATTGGACTGTGTAAAGTTCATGTCACAATTTGTTTTGCCATTTGTTGGATGTAATTAATCTAATGTAGAAATTATATAATTTTTCCCTCCTTGTTTTTTTTTCCTGAATTGTGTGTGTGTATGTGTGTGTTTTTTTCCTGATTTAGGAAATTATTTGATAAAATATTATCAAAATGTTATTTTCATGCTAATATTATTTCAGCTATTGATTATGTAGTTAAAAGAATCTTATATGTTTTAAAAACCCATTCTTAAAATTCTTAAAAGTAATTTAGTCTTTTATAATTATTTCAATACATTTGTTTTCAGTATAATTCCTGATTATCACTCCTAGGTAAATGCTCTTCATAATATACTTGTGTTAATAAGCCACTGTATCTGCCCACTTAATATGTTTTACCTTTATTGTTATCATTTTACTGACTTTTTAAAAAAGTTCCATAAAAAGAATCAGAATCAGTTTGTCCTAATAGAGTTTTTTTTAAAAAAAGAGAATTTACAATTGGCCATAGATCAATGGTGGCGAACCTATGGCACGGGTGCCAGAGGTGGCACTCGGACCCCTCTCTGTGGGCACACGTGCAGTTGCCCCAGCCTCGCCTCCCCCCGTGACCCCATCCTTTCCAGCAGCCCCCCTGAAGGAGAGTCGCCCCTGAGCATGGCCCACGCGGAGCAGCGCAGCCAAGGACATGGCAGCCAGGCAGCATAGACAAGACTTTGCCCTCACACCCCATTGTGCACAGTTGATGCTGCAGGAAGTGGGCAGAGGATGTGGCCGTCATAGCACTGCTGAGCTGCCTGGGTGATCTGTGGTGGGCCCTGGAGGCGGTGAGTGGCTTTGCGGGCAGGGGGTGGAGCGGGGCGGGGCCAGTTTTTGGGCACTCGGTCTCTAAAAGATTCGCCATCACTGCCATAGATGGTGGATATAGAAATCTCATAGTACGCAAAATAAAGTGAAAATGAATGGTGGGAGGGAGGAAAAAATTGTGTGGACATGGATACTGAAAGAGGAACATGCACACTGGGGATGCAGGGTATATACTAGATGTGTATCGGCAGGGCTAACAATTCTGGGTTACAAAAATCCAGTTGACCACTAGATGACATTAAAGAGTTACAGAAAATGTTGAACCTAAATCTGGAAATCCAAGCATAGGACTTAAATGTCTGTCAGGAAAGAAGGGAAAGAGAGCAAGAGGTATAAAGTGAAGGGAGTAAAACTGTAACAGAATGGAATATTCAAGGAAGTGGATTGTTCAGAAGGGAACAACCCACAATACTCTCTATCCTGATGCCATCATTGAATATAGGTAATCCTTGGTCAATGATGGTAATCGGGAGCAGAATTTATGTCACTAAGCAATGCCATAAAGCATGATGTCATGTGACTGTGCTGCTTAGTGACAGCAGTTCCAGCACTTCCGGTTGCCATCATCAAACAAATCCCATGTTGTCTTTACGTGTCACGTGATCACCTGCTGATTTTCCCCATTTACTTTGCTTGTTGGAAGCTGGCAGTAAATGATGTAATTGGCAGCATATCAGAAATGATGATCTTGTAACTGCTACAGCAGTCGGAACTTTGAGGACGAGTTATATTTACCACTTGTTCTGCGCTATTGTAATTTTGGACAGTCATCAATCAGTGGTCATTAAGTGAGGACCACCTGCACTCTTTTTTTCTTATGAAGAAATCCTTTAATATAAACCTTTCTTTTTGTTGACATATTTAAAGCTTTTTTTCAGATTATTCTCAGTCAAAAAAAGTTCTGACGGGGCTTTTTGTTCAGAAAAAATATCTTGTGAACCCCAAATGCTGCTGTCTGAGTGGATGGATTTAATGAATTTGCTCTAATTAAATCTATGACAGAGTTTGTTTGTATCTCTGCTTGGTTTTTGGGCCCATTCAACAATGCAGATTTTATTTAGAAAATACATATTTATATATAATCAGGAAGTAAATATCACTTATACTCTTTGTGTTTATTGTGTGTTAATTACCATTCCAATAATCTACTAATGTTTTAGACTGGTCTCTTTTGAATACCAATGTTTAAAATAGGAATTACCCAGAATGAATTACTGCATTTTCTACATAGTAAGGTTTTTTGGGGGTTCATAAAAATGTACAGCTGTCTAATTGCTTCAGAATATCTTGACCCACCAAGCATTTTACAGCAGCAACAAAGGTAATGGAAAACTAGCCAAAAATATAAAAAAGGAAGAGCAAACGCAAAAACAAAAAGCAAACCAAAATAAATAATCCTGGTGCTTATGAATATGTAGTCAGGATTTGGGAGAACTGCTTAAAATTAGCAGTTTAGAATAAGCATTTTGGCGTGAAATTAAAATTTCAGTGGTTAAGCTATTATTGCTATAACTCTCATGCAACAGTAGTAGCATGTATTTTCCTTAGTATACAGTGCTTGTATATAAAACACATAATGTGTACAGACAAGCTGGGTTCATATTTTTCATGCTAAGATTAAATATGTGGTTAGGTTATGTGGGTTCATTTGACATGTGAACTAAACTCTTGTAGCTTGTAAATCACTTTCTGTGGCTTACCTATAAATTTACAAATGTATAGATAAATATTATGGCTGATCTAAAATACCATTGTTAAATTATATAAATTAATTATATAACCATGGTGTTATATAATTCCTGAATCCTGTTAAAAAATCCTTGAATTTTTGTTCATCAAGAAAAACAACTGTAAGTACAGGAAATGCAAGTTAAAAAGAAATCAGCAAAAAGGTGGATATTCATTCATTTATTTTTTTAAAAAAAGCATGTGTGTGTATGTATGTAGATAGATATATAGATATAGATATTAAAATTTTTCTATCTTACACATAATAATCCTTGGTGGCTCACAACAATGTTCCACAAAAACAAAAAAAGAATATAAATTCATAAAAATACTACTAAGGAAACACCCAATCCCATCAACTCTACATTTGGGGGCTCACTTCTATCCCAGTGCTTACATGAAGAGCCAGGTCTGTATGTCCTTCTGGAAAGCTAAGGGAAGAAGGGGTTCTGCCACACAGAACAGAGAAGAGATGAATTTATACTATATATAATCAGCCTGAAAGTTTGACATTTTGATGTAACCATAATTTATGCTGTCCTGACATTGCTTGTTCTAGTGAATGATTCTGGAAGCCTCTAACAGCTTCTATTCATAAGCCCTGTTTGCTGACACCTAAGATAGCTTAGAGAAAATATCAATTCTTTCTTTTGCTTATCAAGCTCATTAGAGAGATTTTCTTCAGTTTAATAAAAAGAAAGTCAGTCACGGTTTAAGTACATAAAATCAGTCTTATATATAAATATATTGTAATATAACGAGAAATATGTATGTATGTATTTATAGAACTTAGGTGGATGTCTGTCTCATATAATGATCTTAGGCAGCTGGCAATAATAAATAAAAATAGGAATAAAAGCAAACACCACGCACCAGACCAAACAGACTCCTGACTCACCCTATTGTAGCTCAACAACTGGGGGGAAAGCCAGATCTTCACAGCCCTTCAGAAAGATAAATGGGTTGGGATCCTTCAAATCTCAGGTGAGAGGCTGTTTTAAAGAGCTGGGACAGCCACCAAGAAGACATACCTCTTGGTCCCATCAGAAGACAACATTTAAGGAAGGGCACCTGGAATGCATCCACCATACCTACCCTACCTAGGAATGGACAGGAAGAGGTGATCCCACAAGTAACCTGGCCCTGGGCTTTAAAGGTGATAAGCAGCACCTTGAATTGTACCTGGAAAGCATTTGGAAGCCAGTGCAGCTCACACAGCAATGGAGTTACTTGGATGAACTGTGGAGCATCCAAAACTGTGCATGCTACTGCATTTCTGGACAAGTGTAGTTTCCGGATGGTCTTCAAGGGCAACTCCTTGTAGAGGGTGTTACAGTATTCCAAACAGGAGTTGACTAAGGCATGAATGACCATAAATAGAACCTCTCAGTCCTGGAATGGGCACAATTCATTCACAAGGTAAATATGCACAAAACTCTCTTCCAGCATGAGCTGCAAGTCCAGGACTGAAAAGTTATAAATGACTAAACTTGTTTATGCTTCATTTACTTATTTTTCCTTTTAAAAGAGGATTACAGAAAGGAAAATAGCTAGTATATTTTCACAATAAGGAAAAAAGATGTTGCAATGAAAATAAATCAAATTTTGAGCAAGTATCTCAGTGCATAAAATTTGTTTACAACTGTAGAGAAGAGAAAAACTGCACCTCTCTTCTGAATAAGCCATAACAATGGGGAATGAGAATTAGTAGATTTCATTATTATTGATTATTAGTAATTTAATAATTACTGATGTTTTTTTATTTATATTTATTTTGTTTTGTTTATATTGATTTTAAGTCTTTCTGTTTTTAGAAGGGAATAGTAAGTTTTGAAACAAAACTCTCAAATGAACAAGCAAGTGTGTATGTGTTTGTGAGGCTTTTAGCTTGTACCTTCTTCTAGTACTGGTATCTTTTTCTCATTTCTTTGCATTATAATGGAAATGTAGTGAGAGATATGAGGAAGCTGGTATACAATCTTTCACCCCTGACAAGGTGCGTTGTAAGCTGCACATAGCTGTCAGGATAAAGACAAGTCTGGTGCACCAGGATAATTGGGTACTTGAAGAAGATTCATAAGGCAATATGCTGCACAGCAATGTGTTATGCCCTGAGGCAACAGGATAAAGAAAAGAGGGTATCAGATTGGGTTGGAAATCTTATCTTGATAAATAATAATCTAGTTATGTGATGCAGTGATGCGATTGTGTTTGTTTGTAAAGTACATTGCCATTTTTTTGGGGAGGCGCGCACAGAATTATGTTTAAGGGTTCCAAAGCTGTCTTGTACTACACTTAAATATCAAATTACGTTTTGCTAGCAATAGAATTAAGATATCCCATTGGAAAGCTTCAGGTCCACTAGATGCCTTTTAAGATGAAACATCTAAGCAAACTCTTGAAAGGATACTGAGTGACAGCTTTTTATTAAGAAATGCCACTTGCTGACTTCATTAATATAGCATGTTGGTTCACCTAAAACTAAGTGAGTTTTTCATTTTTTTGAAGAATCACCTTTTATTGGGTACTATGATTCCACACTGTTGATTGGTATGTGAACTATGTCAGAATTCCCTTTCCTGTTAATTAGTTTCCTGCTCAATTATTGAAGATACTATACTGTATTTGTTACAAAAAGTAGTTTCAAACTCACATATTGAATTGTATTACTAGCTTGCAAGTGAGCATCTTACATGATAAAAGGAAAAGTGGGAAGTTGCAAAAATGGGTGTTTAGTAGGCTACTGATGAAGAGCATGTTTTAATTCTGCCACACTGAAATAATGTTTTACTTATCATGTTGATTGGTATTTCTTACTTCTACCCCAGAGCATTTAAGTAGCCTTCCCCATCCCTGGATAGCAAAATAAAGTATTAAAAAGTTAAAACTAATCAAAACAATAGGTAAGATAATTAATCCAACTTAAATATTCTAGCTGAAGAAGAAAGGCTTGATTCCTTTTCTGAAGGTGAAGAAAAATATACAACTTATAAGCAAATGCATTGTTAATTGGAACCAGACAGGAAAAAGGACATTTCTTTCAGACACCACTCATATGGCCATACAATTTCATACTGAGACATGCAGTCTGTCATACAGTGTTATGTTGTTTATGACTTTCATTCTTAAAATTAGCATGCTGCATTATGCCACCAAAACAGTGGTAAGCAATAGCAGATCTTTCAACAAATTTAAAGTGGGCTCATGGCTTCCTTGTTAGCAACTGACCTTTTCTATTGGTTCAATTTCCAAATACTACGCTCACAGAAATTGGAGAAATTATTTGAAAAATAAGTGATAGAAGTAGACCATTGTTTAAAACATGTTTTAAATTTTATTGTTTGTATTTAATTTTAACTGTATTTTTGTCTTTTTGTTATTCTGACTTTGTCCACCTTATAGAAAAACTTTAAACTCAAAAAATTATGAACCTTTTTCTCTAAACGCTTACGCTCCCAGTGATATGCTTTCATAGTACAGTCTTCTCTGGTCTGATGCCCCACAACCATATTACGTGATAACTATTTGGAGAACATTGAAATGGACAATTGATGCTAGCAAGAGCCCATTTATTCTTATTCAAAAAAAGGTGGTATGGCCAAGTAAATATCTTAACATTGCCAGTTCACATTAATAAATAAAATGGAACATGTATCAGTATGGGGTGATCCTCAAGAGATTAATAAAGTTGATATGCTTCGTAAATTGCTGGAATGCTTTCTAAAATGTTTAAATGGTGAAATGGCCTGTATTCTATCTTTACCTTTTATAAAGAAACAAACAAGTGTACAGCTTATGTACAAAAATGAATCATATATACATTACCCATTTAATGCAAACCTCTAGGTCATATTGTATCTCAGTCATATTTTTCAAACCCTGATCTGCCGTATAAAGCCTTTAAGCTCATTATTTGATGGAACACTAGAGAGTTGAGTAGTAAATAGAATGGAGATGAAGAAAGAAGAGTAAAGAAAGCATAAAAGTAAAAGTGGATAGGAAAAGGAGCAAAACTGCACAGGGTGGAATGAATGAATAAATGAACGAACGAACGAATAGATGATAGATGTATGTAGATGTGTGAGGGAGAAAGAGACACAATGTTAATGACTGTGAATTGAGATATATGAATGTGTGGATGTGTGATTGAGTTTTTGGATCAATTTTATCAATCCTGTCAATCTCCAACAGTTGGAAACTGAAAAAAGATCTGTTCCCAGCTGTCAGCCAGACTGTAAAGATTCCAAATATATTTTGTCTAAAGTTTTGTTGAGGTCCAAGTACACAACATTTGCCATTTTCTTCTGATCAACTAAATTGCTAGCTTTATCAAAGAAGATAAGGTCAGCCTAGCATTGTTTATTTGCAACCAATCCATACTATCCATACTAGCTCCAGTTAATTGCTACATGCCTAGCCAGTACTCAAAAACATGCTAGAGATGTTGATAGGCCTCTAGTTTCCTGAGTCTTTCTCTTTTTGAAAATAGGAATAACACTAGCTTTCCTTCAGGTTTCTGAGACCTTGTGATTCCTACAGCAGTTCTCAAAGGAGTTCATTTATTTATTTAAATTACATTTATAGCTCATTGCAATCAGTTCAACTTTTGAATAATTGAGAATAGATATATGATCTCCTTCACTACCTTCTTTTATATCTTGGGATGTAATCCACTTGGACTTGAATTCATTGGCTAAGTCTTTTAATTTAAGAGTGTCAGCATTAAACACTTTTTAAATATGTATGATTATTGTAACATATATTTCAAGCCAAAAATCATGCAACTGTATTAAGAAGGCTACTAAGAAATCTCATGTCTGTACACTAGCCTGGAAGCTTTAAAAAAAACATCCTGGAAGAAGAACATTTGTTATGGATAAAACTATATGAACATGCCACATAATCATCAGGAATTGAGCTCAATAGATGTAGCAGAAATTATTATTAATTATTAATTATTTTCTACATCCTTTTCCACATTTATTCATTTTTATTCCAAATGTTCTTCCATTTCCACCAATAAACTTTTTATTCTAAATTTACCCTAAATTCACTTATATCTATTTTTTTTTCCAAGAACAGTACATTTCTCTCTATCATGCAAAGACCTTGCTCTCTGGAAAAGGCTTTTAAGCTAGGAAAGAATGAGGAGTGGATGGTTATCAGCAAGGTGGATGGACTCAGTTATAGTGACAATGATTCTACTGTTGCAAGATCTAAAAAACCACTTTAGGTATATATCTGTATGGTCACTAGAAGTTGAAAATGATTTCATAATTAAAGAAATCAAAATGGTTAAGGACAACTATTTTAAAGTATTATGGAAAAAAAGATATACCTGAAAAAAACCTAGACAATGCAAACTAAAAATCCACTGACATAATTAAATAAAAATTAGAAATACCACTTCTTTTTGTGGTATCAATAGTAATAATACAAATTATTACAATTCAATTTTAAACAACAAATTGATAAATATTAATATCTAACATGCTAGCATGTTTTGTTATTAGTGTACAAATGTATCTTAAGTAAGGATACCAGGGTAGAAAAATATGGAGATGTAAAGTGAATACTGTTATTGCAAAGGCTTTACTCCTATAGCCTCTATTCCTTAACCTTTTTTTAATGTTGCCCATAATGCTATTTTCCCATAAGACAATAACATGATGGGTATGTATGTATTACAATTTTTTGTAAGCTAGCATGATGTATTTTAGAGTAATTTTTAATTTGTGAGACCATAGTATAGTAATATATAGTATATGCTACAAAATTATTTCAAAATATAGCTGTTAGAGTTAACAGAGAATTGCCTAATTAACACATTATTGATTTTATTTGGAAAAATCTGTTACTGCAATTAATCAACATTAAATACTTGGCATGTATAATTATGATTGTTAATTTAATTCTAGATTTTTATTTGGTCTCTTTTGTTTATAAATGGTAAAAGTAGGGAAAGCGTCTTTATTTGGTGTTCAAGAGCTCACCCAAATGAAAATTATCAAAGTCAGTAGTAAAATCAGAAGAATGAGGAATGAAGATAATGTATCTATTATCTCTTGAAGTACAAAACTAATTACGATATTAAATGTTAGATACAATTAACACATTTCTTAAACAATATAAGTAGCAAGCCAACAGATTAGATAGGGTGGAGGCTAAATTTAATTTTTACATCTATTGTAGGTTTGTCTTAAATAA
Organism: Bothrops alternatus; assembly: GCA_034064705.1. Lineage (NCBI taxonomy): Eukaryota > Metazoa > Chordata > Lepidosauria > Squamata > Viperidae > Bothrops > Bothrops alternatus. The sequence goes on from JARGCV010000023.1 coordinate 4,407,236, forward strand.
AACCAATATCCTGTTTGGATTGGGAGTGATAAGTCTATTGTTCCATTTACTTTTTGTGTAAAGGCCTGTTTTTGTCACAACATCCTAGTAGCTTAATATGCCTCATATTCTCCTCATATATTCCTAATGCCTCTTGAGTTCTTCTTCTGCTCTTAGTTCCATTTCTGTTGGTTTTGTGTCTGTTGTTTTGATGGAGCTATTGGATCAATAGGCTCTATAAGGCAGTGGCCCCCAACCTTTCGGGCACTGGGGACTGGTTCCTTGGACAGAGGTTTTTCTGTGGACCAGAGGGAGTGTGGTTTTGTGTGCTTCCTGCATCCTGCGGATAGGGCTTCACTTGTTTGCGTGGCCTGGTTGCTGGCATACCCCTGCTATAAGGTATTAAGTTACTGTATCTACAGCTTTCCTAGTGAGAGTGAACCCAAGTATTACTTTTGCAATATGCTCCCCAAGATTTTGTTTTTTGTTTTTAACCTTGCCAACCTGAAACTATGTTAGCTGATTCAACATGTCTTATGAATATTTTAGCCGTAATCTAGTTTTGTTGAAGACAAGCTCTCATTCTGTGTGAACTCCTATCCTGTATCCTATCACAAGTGTTTGAATATTATAGGCTTTTCTTTGGACTTTCAATCCCATGGACGAACTCATCCTTTGCATTAGATTTGGTATCTATCTCATCCATGCTTGAAACAGATTAATCTTTAATGTCGGTCTATCTGTGTATCTATCCATCTCTCATCTCTCTCTATCTATATCTATATATCTATTTTCACCTATATCAGACATGTCAAACACAAGGCTCGGGGGTGGGATGCGGCCCGTGAAGTGGTTTCACGTGGCCCGCAAAGCCATCCTGGAAACAATGAGGGAACGGCCCCCGCTGCCTTGGCCCTAGCCCAGGCAGGCCAGGATCCAAAGTACAATTTTGCGGTGGCCATCTATGCTGAAACGCATTCAGTCTTAGCTCCACAAGGCCATCTAGAAACAGCGAGGAACCAGTCCCTGCCGTGTCGGCCCCGCCCCCTGGGTGCATGCTGGGGAGGTGTCACCCTTTGTGAGGAATGAAGAAATGGACCATGCCTTGGCGCTTGCCCCGGTCCCACCCCCTTCTGCCAGAGACCCTCAGATCTGTCCCATTCCTGCCCAGGCCCCCACAGGCCTCCTTGACGCGAACGATGTAGAGCTGGCCATGCCCACCCAGTAGGCCACACCTACTCCATCCACGCCCACCCAGTAGGCCGCACCCACCCTGGCCACACCCACCCGGCCCTCCAAGGACAACCGCTATGCTGATGCGGCCCTCAATGAAATTGAGTTTGACACCCCTGACCTATATCATCTATAGTTATATCTGTCTACATACGCTCACACAGATGTCATGCCTTCCTGTTCATGCTCAGTTATCTGTACCATAACCTTATTCTACTCTATAACTCTGCAAGCATAATTTTTTTGTCTGGATTTCATGATTGGAAATGAATAGGGAGTCTTTCACAGCCTACAGGCTCCATTGTGACTTTGAGCTGACCCTGGTTTTTTTCCTGATCAGTGTATCTCTGTGTTAGATGCAGTTGTAACATTTCAGTCTATAATGCACTTTTAATGAACACAGAAGTGGAAGGACAAAAATATTGGCAGTCATACTCAGGAGCAGCTTGTACATTTATGACGTGGCTGAATTTATGACTGCTAATATAAATTGTGACCTGCATCAGATTAGATGAGGATTATCCTTGCTTCTGTAAGTATTGGATATTTGCCCAGTGGCGGACATGGCTAAATAATAGAGAATAATGATGAATAATAGGCAACAGCTGCAAAAAAACCCCAGTATAATTATCAGATACTCGTTGAATATTATTAAATGAAGGATAAGGTCACCTCAAAGGTTTGCTGATCAGTAAGACCCCAGTCAAGGTTTCTATTATTTTGTTGAAGTAATTGCAACTATCAAAATTGTGTCTTATTTATTCTTAACATCTTTAAGAAGCCTGGCTGAGAAGGAGCCATACTGAAGAATATTTCTTCACACATACATAGAAGTGTTGATCTCGTTCTTTTCGTTTAGCCCTAGGAGCTGAGTTTTGCAAAAGCTATATACCAAAGTGGGCACATGCTTTTGAACAGATTGTTTAGATAAGTCCTTCGATATACTAGGGCAGATTGAATAGTTCCTCTTGCAGACTTTTTATCCCTTTCTCTACAAAGAAAAAAGATCAAGACCCATTGTTGTAAAGTAATAGAAGACAGATTAGAAAAATACGACACAAGATGGTTCATTTTATTTTATCACTAGGTAAAAGAGTATTTAAAAGTGCAATAAAATGATACACTTCTACTTGGAAGCAATATTATTGGATATGATTGTGATTAATGTGGCTTCCTAGTGGTAAATTGAAACAGCTGATTAAATTATGCTACAGCTAATAGATTCACTGAGAGAACAGTCCAACAAGTTGTGAGCACAGAACAGCCCTAAGGCATAAATAAAAGTTATGTAATTGATGGATGTGATAAATCAGTATGGAAGCAAGTGGCTTGTTAATTTGTTTGTGTGGGATCTTTTCCAACTTGTTAGTAAAATACCTGACTTTCTCCTCCATAAAGATGTTTTAATTGCAACTATTTTATTCCCCATTGCATCCTTTTGTGAGCCTGCTTTGGAATAAATAAGATATAGTAAGAAAGTCATGTGTAATTTTTAAAAGGCAGATATTTGTTTTATTGTTTTATTTCATAATAGAGTGAAACAGTGAAAACATAGCAATATTAACTTATGAAAAACAATGGAGAACTTGGAGATAGGAAAGGAATATTAAATTTCATTACTTTAATCAAAGCTTGAACCTGGAAGACTGTTTGAGTATATTATTTTGGGGGGGCTATGTAGTTTCTATTATTTAATATTGTAGGATATATATATTTTATGTGGTTACTTTATTCTAATTTATTCCACCCTCCCTTGAGCATTTTAACAGAAAAATAAACTATATTTTAAGAGAGAAATAACCCATCAAAGATCTATGCAAATGCATTCAATCTCCATGGAAGCAAGGAGCTAATTAAAAGCTTGATTTTCTGTTATTTTAAATGCCTTGATAGCAGATATTTCTTTTTAGGGTTCCATGTTTCAGTAGCTGATATTATTTTAAAATTAGCTAAAAAGTTCCTGCATTAAGCTCTGTGGTCTCATGGGGCCCTCTGCTTCATAAGCTGCACTGATTGCCAGTTTGCTTCCGGGTCCAGTTCAAAATACTTGTTACGACTTTTAAAGTCATACATTGCACAGGACCAGGTTAACTCTTTCCAGCTGCATCTACATGTGTCATTAGGTCCAACTGGAGAAGCAAAGCATGTTTGTGGGTCCCTTCAGCAGGGACGTTTTATTGGCCAAGTTCTCCTGTGGCCCCCTGACAACGTAGCCTTACAATAATGTAAAATTAGCTCATTTGGTTGTGATTCCTATCTAGTATACTCCAAGGGCCTGACATCAATCTTGCAAGTATAAAGTACAATTTTTCCCTCCCTTCTCCTTTACAGCCCAAGAAACTAACAAGGGTCTGTACTGAGCCTCTTGTCCTGTCCACTATCTAGCTGCAGGCTTTTATGCTGTCTCTTATCAGACCGTTCCCTTGGCAACATCTCTTTGCCCCATCTCCTAAGGCCTTTGCATGTATCCTGATACCCCAGCCCTGTCAAACATGATTCACTCTGAGGTGAGGCAATCCCTAACCCCAGAAGGCCCTTAAAACAAGCTGTCAACTAGTTTGGGAATTCCATCATAAAGCGGAGCCTGTGATATGGCTACTTGGTAATTAACTGAATGCACTCTTTGTATGCTTTTCTGTTATTTTTTTATTTTGTGTTTTATCTTTTTAATTTAAATTGTTTTCAATGTTTTTAATGTATTTTGATTGTTTTATGACATATGCTACCTAGAGTCAACTGGTGAGATGGGTGGCTATAAAAGTATGATACGTGAATGCATACATTTTCATTTTCTCCTTTTTTCCTGCATCCTTGTGGTGGGTTCATAGGATACTCTTCTTCTTATTGTCCATGACATCTGTGAGGGAAGGTTTTTTATTTTAAAGTCAAGATGGCAGCCATTAAAGCCCCATCCTTTTGTATGTACGTCTGTTGCATGCATGCAGAAAGGGGCAGAGCCTTCTATCACATTGTTATGACTGCTGTATGACTGGGAATACTGATGCTAGTTGTAATGTACTGAGCTTAATCTGGGAACAGGTGCAGGGAGCTGCACTGAAACCATTAGCAGACCACGTGGCCTGCTGGCCAGACTTGCTGTCTGTAAGGGCTGACTAGTATGCATTTGAGCGGGAGAATACATTGCATTCATTGACTGACACCGCCCCAAGTGGAATGTATAAATACAGGCGGAACCATCTTGGTTTGAGTTCTGTTTTGTCTTCAGTAAAGAAGTACCTGTTTACTACTCTTGCCTCTTCAATGCTGAACCCAGGAGAAACAGAACACTAGTAATCAAAACCTAGCTGAATGGCAGTTGACATTTTTAATCGAGCTCAATTCAGTTTTGCCATCTAAGAACATCTCTCTTTAAGCATTTTTTCCCCCTAGGCCAGGAATATGAGATGTATGTCTAGGATCATTGCAGGGAGAAGAAGAAAAACAGGGCCTGTAGCTCAAGTTAAAAAGTACTAATAATTAAGATGTTTTCCATAAAAATACTTATCTCATTTTGGGGGATGGATGCCATATTTAGCTTTTCACTATCAATTTTTCACTTAGGAACAGAAAACTGGATGTAATCCTGGCCTCTCTGAATGTCCACATATTATTGAACAACTCTGTTCCGCTCAATATAGTGATCAAGATCTATGGGAGTTGTAGTCCTGTAATATTTGGACGGTTATTCCCTATCCTAGTCTAACTGCAGCATTTATTTTGATGAATATTATTGTTGCTTGTAGGCAGTCCTTGTTTAATGGGCCTGCTCACAACAGGCCCAGAAGATGTATTTTATGGTCTATGAATCCTAATCCATCCAATACTTTGCCTAAAATTCATTGTTCTCTCTTGACCAGGTTTTTTGTTATTGTTGTTCAGTCTCTAAGTCATATCCAACTCTTTGTGACTCCATGGATCATAGCATGCCAGGTCCCCGTCCTCCACTGTCTCCCTGAGCTGCCCAAACTCACGTCCACTGCGTCAATGATGCTATCTAACCATCTCATCTTCTCTTCTCATTTTGCTTTTGATCTTTCCCAACATGAGGGTGTTTTTCAGTGACAACCAGGTTTTACTTTTGACCAATTTGCTGAGTACTTGACTTATGATTGTTTATCTTGGAGCTTTATGAATATCAAGAATTCCTTCTTGGTGGTACCAAATAAGATTTACTAACACTTCTCAAGAAGCTCGTACACGGTTGTTTGAAATAGGCTTTAATGAAATCATAATTTTGGATTCAAGTACATATTCCAAATCGCACTTCATGTTTTGCTATTTTTAATGCACAGTGTTGCTTTAGCTTAAACTTTACACATAATTATGCATGTTAGGGAAGCCTGCTTTGAACTTAGCTGCGATTCGGCAATAATTTTTGAAGGGCTTTTATATTCACTGCACTTAAGTCCAAATTCAGAAAACCACCTGACCTACGTAAATCAAAGTGAGAAGAAAAAAAAATATGACAAGCAATGTGATTGGATCTGGAAAAGAAAAAGAATGATGGCAGATCAGATTGACAAGGACTGGAAACCACCTTTGTGTCTTTAAATCTGGTACTTGTGGAAAGGTCAGCTGGAACGACCATTCAGGAGATAAAAAAAAAAATTCTGCTCTTGTGGCAGGTGTTTGCCTTGAAAGAAAGAAAAACAAACCTATAAGGTTTATTCAGGGAAAGCTTCAAGACAGCTTGGGCTGCTCTTACAGAGACAGTTTTGCCCCAGCCTTGGAATTGTCTGACAGAGATATCCAGATAACTTTTCTGAATGGCTTCACCCACCTTGTTGAACTAGCCATTTTAGTTAAGCAGATGCTGTGCAGCACTTCTAGGATTCTCACCAAGCATGTTTAGCTTTCAGTTTGACAGATCTGAAATGGACATGAAGGTTTTGGTCTTCCCTGTCTCTGGAGTCTTGTCTGATTCCCTCCTGATTATCATCAGTCTTTCAAAATAATTAAAAACTTGTTCCTTACCTTGTAAGGAAAAAAAAAGTCAAATCAATATTTCTATCATTAAAATATTGGGTGAATTTGAGTAATTGTTTTATAGCCTTTGCATTACAAGTAGGAAATATGCCAAGATTAATTTGGTGTTAATCAGTCAAAAGAAAGAAGGGGTAGAAAGAGTTAGAGAATAAGAGTAAAAAGAGAATGGAGCTGCAATCGTAACATACCACAAAAGATATTCCTTTGAGGAATCTTGTGAAATTGCTTGGGTTTGATGCTGCACAATGCAGCTGCCACATTACTGATTGAAGTTTAATTACATCCTGCGAATTGTTTTAATTTGCGCCTGTATATGAATGATTTTAGAACATTCTGAAGAAAGACCAGGAAAGAATTTGATAATATTACTAAAATCAAAGGTAAAAGGATCCATGTATTACCATGATTTAATGGCACAGTAATCCCTCTAATGTCAAAGTAGTTCAAAAATATGTATTCATATCACTATTACAGGAGAATAACATTTTATAAACAAAATATTAATGTCATGTTAAGTCAAGTATCGTACATTTTACTGTTAGAATGTAAGCTGTATTTATTAAAAATATATCCACCATTAATTTTCTTTGAAATGAAAATTACACATATAAAAATCACATGAAGAATAAAATAGAACTAGCTAAGGAACAATAGGAGTAACACCAATGTGTCAAGCATTTTAAGTATTTTTTTACCACAATTAACCAGTGAAAAAGCCTGGAGGAGCCTAGTATAACCCTTTCCTAACAAATTTTATTAAAAGGTATATGTTTTTTTTAATGAGCTACAGTGAAGAAATTTGATTTCTTATCAGTTAGATGTATGTCCTTTGCTAAAAAAACAAAAGTATTCTTGAGAGAATTCCAGTTGATTTAAGAGAGTCCCTCAGGGATTTAGAGCTCAGTACATGTAGGCAATAAGGGCCCAGCTATCCTTTTATATTGGCTGTCTTTGTACTTTACAGGCAGTCCTCAGCTTATGACCACAGTAGAGCCCAACATTTCTGTTGCTAAGTGAGACATTTGTTAAGTGAGTTTTGCCCCATTTTACAGTTGTTAAGTGAACCTGGCTTCCCCATTGACTTTGAAGGTGATCACATGATCCCGGGACCCTGCAACCGTCATAAATGTGAGTAGTTGTCAAGCATCTCAATTTTGATCACACGACCATTGGGATCTTGTAACGGTTGTTAAGTGTGAAAAAATGATCATAAATTACTTTTTTCAGTGCCATTGCAACTTTGAACAGTCACTAAACAAACTGTTGTAAGTTGAGGACTACCTGTACATGCTTCTGGCGGATACCATGCCAGTCAAATGCTGAAATTCCGGTGTCTAATCTGAGCCTCTCCTTTCTTTTTGTATCCAGAATTTGTCATTGGATACTCTACCTCACTTTGATGTTGCCTGGAAAAGAGGTTTATTGTAAGTTTAGGCCAGAACAATGGCTAATTTGGGGCATCTCCAGCACTTCTTGTTCAAATGTGGTTGAAACGGGATGGGGACACTAAACATTTCCCACATAGACAGTGGTAGCTCTTAATCCAATTAGAATATCACAGATTGATTCTTGTTTTTATTTGATGTCTCCTCCCAATTTTACAATGACTGCTCTTAATTTCATTAGTTTAGTCACCTAAGGATACAGTAATATGAAAAATGTATATAAGAAGTTATTATTGACTTCAGTAATAACAAGCAGTTCTGATTGGAATTAACATGATATACAATCCTTTTTCTATATGAATAGAATCTGATAGTGTCTGGATTCATATATCACACCAGTAACCTGTTGAAGAAGCATTAATGACCTTCCTTATACTATATGTAATACTGAGCCATTATGAGTAGTTCCCATATCATTTTAAGGAAAAATCAAATTATCTGTGGTTAGCAGGTTGGTTATACTGCAGATATTTAAAAAAACCTAAATAAATTCATGTGAACAGGTCATAGGATCATTTTTCCAATGTTACAGTATGATAGAACACTAAAATACTATACATATCTATTCAAAACCAGAAGAAAATCCCTTAATTAATTCATTTCTAGATTCAAAATTTTCAGGTGTCCCTTGTTTCAAAACATGAAAAAAAAAGCAAGGACATTGAAGATCCACAAATCTAATTGCTAAAATAGTAAAACTGGAGTCATATATCTTGCTAATTATAATGAAGTTTGTTTGGTTTTAATTTAATGTGAAATTTATTTAATAAACTGTAATTAAATAAATGCAACCCCAAAAATATCTTTAGTAAAAAGGTAAGTATACTTAATTAACATTGCTATACTGAATTCATCGCTATATAGTAATTAAACAATACAATAGCCAAGAAGAAGAATAAGTATTAACCATTTTTCAGTATCTCAAACTTGTATTTACCGTATATTATTCTATGAAATTTAGGGCTAAAGTAAACAAATATATAAACATATAAATAAATACAATCTAATCCAATATAGGTTTTTTTTAAAAAAATGAATTTGATTGATAGGTTCCTTGATTCAGAGTTGGATCAACTCTGAATTATAGAAATAGAAATTTGATAAAATAAATAAATAAATAAATAAATAAGATAAGATAAGATAACCTTTATTGTCATTTTTTTACTGTGGGCACAATGGCATACATCAAAAATGAAATTTAGTTGCCCACTCTCAAAGTGAAATACATACATGACACACACCTAAACATACTATGAACAACATATGCATAGACCCACATCCCTACATATACGTAGCAAATAAATATTAAATACTGTCCATCTTGAATATATAACGGGAGGAGGAAGCTTGAGAGTTCGCAAGGTTAATGCTGTATGGAATGAAACTCTGGCTGAATCTGAATGTTCTGCTATGGATACCACGAAGCCTCTTCCCAGAAGGTAACAAGGAAAACAGGTCATGAAGAGGATATGTAGTGTCTCAGATAATCTTATGGACCCTGCTCCAGCAACGCTTCCGTGGTATGTCCTGGATGGGAGGGAGGGAACTGCTAATGATCTTTTCGGCCATTTTCACCACTCTCTGCACCGCCTTCCTGTCTGAAGCAGTGATGCTTCCAAACCAGACTATGATGCTGTATGACAGGATGCTCTTGATTGTCCCCCTGTAGAAAGTGGTCAGGACAGGGGAAGGAAGATGTGCTTTTCTCATGCGATGTAGAAAATGCAGGCGCGGCTGTGCCCGCTTCACCAGTTTCTCACTGCTGAGCGACCAAGGCAGCCTACTCATTAGCTGCATACCTAGGAATTTGACGCTGGTAACCATCTCCACAGGTGAATCATTAATGCACAGAGAAGTGTGGCTGTGCCTGCCTTTTCTGAAATCAACAATGATCTCTTTGGTTTTTCCGTTATTTAAAACTAGGCTGTCTCCTTACACCAGTTCACCAACCCCTCAACCTCCTTGAGGTAAGCTTCCACCTTGTCATCCTGAATAAGGCCCACTATTGTTGTGTCATCTGTGGACTTCACAATATAGTTGGTGGCAAACCTGGCACAACAGTCATGAGTCAACAGGGTGAACAGCAGCGGACTTAAGACGCAGCCCTGAGGAGAACCTGTGCTCAAGAAAATGGTATTAGAGATATTTGTTCCAACTCGCACATGTTGGGGCCTGTTGGTAAGAAAATCAAGAATCTAGTTGCACAAAGGAGTGTTTAAGCCTAAAAGGCCCAGTTTGTCTACTAGATGCTGGGGAATGATTGTGTTAAATCAGTGTTTCTCAACCTTGACAATTTTAAGGCATGTGGACTTCAACTCCCAGAATTCCACAGCCAGCAATGCTGGCTGTGGAATTCTGGGAGTTGAAGTCCACATGCCTTAAAATTGTCAAGGTTGAGAAACACTGTGTTAAATGCTGAACTGAAGTCAACAAACAGCAAACACACATGAGTATTTCTTTCCTCTAAGTACTTTAGGCTCAGATGGAAAATGGAAGAAATAGCATCCTCCATAAAGCAATTTGGTTGGTAGGCAAACTGAAGCAGGTCAAATGCTGGCGGGAGGCTAGATACAATAGTGTCCTTCATCAGCTTCTCTAAGCATTTCATGATGGTGGATGTCAGTGCAACCAGACAGTAATCATTGAGGCCTGTAATTGTGGACTTTGAATGTTCACCTTTTTCCCCATTGATCATTTTTTAAATTGAATATTTCCAGCCTCTAAACTGAGAATTACTTGGTTTATGAAATAATATAGGCAGATATATTGATTTTTTTCACATTATGCCAATGCATGAATCATGGTAGATTCCACCAAAGTCATATATTTTAAGCAATTTTATTGTATGTGCTCTAACTGTTGTGGGGTTTTGCACTTATTTCTCAGAAGGGCACAGGCCAAAACAAGTGAAACTGGAATTAAACACGTTTAATTGTATTTCCTTTTTACTCTTTTAAAGGAAATTGTTAATTGTTTCCTGTATTTGTTATTTCAAGATCCTGGCAAAAGTTTCTAATCTGAAATTCAGTAATGTTGGAGCATGATGGTGTTTCTTTTAAAGCTTCCTCTTTGGCATTCAAAAATGACTTGTATTTGGCATGAAAAATAATTTTGATAAGTTAACTTAAAATTGATCCAACTTCCTTGTACCATTTTATACTACATGTTTCAAATAGCATAATTAAATCCCATTTCTTTCTTTTATTGCTTATTAGAAAGGCAGAACATATGGTTCTTTCTCCTACCTTTTTTTTTACATATTTGGAGTAATATGTTTGCGCTGTCTTCTCCCACAGCAACAATTTTTAAAAATCAAATATTGACTTTCACTTTATAAACTATTTTCTTAGTTTCTTTATAGTCTTTTAAATTTAAATATTTCAAGTATGTTAGCATCTTTTATGATCTTAGTATGACTCAGATTTACTCAAGAATAATTATGAGCTTAAAATACTAATTTCATTCTATAAAACAGGAGAACTGATCCGTGGCCCGTTGAGAACCAGGCTGCATAAGCAGCAGGCGAGCTTACGAAACTCCATTTGTACAAGCAGTGGACACATGTTCAAAAGCATCCCCTCTTTTCCTCACCCCTGCCCCGCTGTCGCTGCCAGTCTGCAGAATTGGAAAGATTGGGGACCACTGCTATAATAAAGATGATTATTTAAAAAATTCCTTATATTTTTCTGCCCTTTGCATTCCTGTTCTCCATCCTGATTCCACGTTATAACCGAGAGGCCATTATCTCTAATGACTAGCTTTGGGATGTAAAAAGCACTGCAATAGAATGAGAGCAAGAAAGGTAAGAGAAATATAAGGAGAACATATAAAGAAAAGACAGAAGGAGGATATCATACAGCACCTCTTCAGATGCTGAAAGGATGTCACAATGAAGAAGCTACAGAGTATAAAACATTTTCGATTGAGTGTTAGGGAGAAAAAATCCTAACAATCCTAAATATTGGAGCAGTTCAACTGTGAAACAAATTACCAAGCAAGGACATAGGGCCCCTTGACTAGATGTGTTCAATTCAAGCTACATGTTGAGGAAGTTTTAATTTGAGTTTCTGGAATAAATACAGGCAATCTTTCACTTATGACCACAATTGAGCTTTGAATTTTGATAGTAAGTTGTTGCATTACATGACCAGACTAACTTTTATAACCATTTTTATGACAAACTGGCTAAAAATACAGAATAGAAATACAATATAAAAGAAATAAGAAATAAATAAAAGCAAGAACTGGTGGAAAATTCTGGCTAATCCCGCCCACACTCTTAAACAATCTAGTCTTTAAGGGTTTCTTAAATGGCATCAGGTTGGTAATTAGGCGGGATCTGATTTCAAAGGATAGGTGCTGCAACAGAGAAGGCGTGCTTCCCGTACTGGGTATGTCAGAATGAGCTTGGGAGACAGGAGGAAGAGCCATAAATTAGATGAGAGTCAAGTAAGAGGCAGCTCAGCCCACAAAAGGAATGAGTTGAGTGGCAAATGTCTCAGCAGTGTTCCAATATCTCAGGGGCTGCCACAAAGAAGAGGGAGTGAAGCTATTTTCCAAGGCGCCTGAAGGCAGGACAAGAAGCAACTGATGGAAACTAATTAAGGAGAGAAGCAACCTAGAACTAAGGAGAAACTTCCTGACAGAACAATTAACCAGTGGAACAACCTGCCTCCAGAAGTAGTGCATGCTCCTACACTGGAAGTTTTTAAGAAGTGACTGGATGGCCATTTATCTGAAATGGTATAGGGCAGGGGTTCTCAACCTTGGCAACTTTAAGACTTGTGGACTTCAACTCCCAGAATTCCTCAGCCAACAAAGCTGGCTGAGGAATTCTGGAAGTTGAAGTCCACAAGTCTTAAAGTTGCCAAGGTTGAGAACCCCTGGTATAGGGTTTCCTGCCTGAGCAGGGGGTTGGACCAGATGACCTCCAAGTTCCCTTCCAACTTTATTATTATTACTATTATTATTATTATTATTATTATTATTATTATTATTATTATTATTATTATTATTATTATTATTATTCCCTCTCTAGCTTCTTTGGCTGTAGAAGCAAGACGGGAGAAATGTACTTTGAGATTTGAAAGATTTTGTTAATGTAATCATACAATAAAGTTAGCGCCAGTATTTCTTGTCTGGCTGATACTTCCTGGATCCCAACAGGTGACATTTTTTAATTGAAGGTACCCGGAGCATGGCAATTCTTTGACATTTTCCACAGAAAGCTAGTATACAAGTAATATATCACATATTTATGGAAGACTCACAGATTTTTAAATAACAGGCAGCAAGTGTTTGTCTCTGCAGCAGGACTGATTGGGGGCAACCCACTCAAGCATGTATTTTAAATAGATTGTAAATCTATTAAATAAATAAAGTAAAATATTTTAATAGATTTGAGAGTGCTCTGGGAGATTTTTCTGGCTAAGAAGGAAGGGTTCTTTTGCTGAAGGGTTGGTCATCCTGTGAAATACACGAAATGTCTTTTAACATCTGAAGCTGGCATATTAGTTAAGGCCTTCCTAGAACAAAGAGAATACAGTTACATATTTTAATAACTTTGCAGGGTTCTGCATATGAAAACTGCCTTGAAATTGGTATCAAATACTGCAAGAATGCGACCAATAGGCAGCATCAATAGGTTTCTCCAGTTTTATAAAATATTCATTTGTTCCTACTAAATTTTAAATATCAATTTAGGGAGCTGGTGCTACTCTATAAAGTCTCTCACATCTTGAAACGACAACAGGTTAACTGACGTATGTAGTATCCATATCCCAAGATCTGGAGGTTGTATTCCAGGTGGCTCCCATGCTGAAGGGCAGGGAGAGGCTACCCCAAAATCTCGCTTTTTGCTGGTAATCTCCCAACTCTGTGGAATGTCTTACCCAGTGACATAATGTATACCTGGTATTATAATTATTAATATCTTTTTGGTGCCAGACAAAAAACATTTCTATTCCTGTAGGAGCTAAAACAAATTAATTACCAGGGCTGCTGTTTTAGTGCGTGTTTATTGCAAGCAAAGGCAAGATTTAAAAAAAAAAACTTGGATTGCAATTCATTGTTCAGTAAAGATTCACACTGTAATATGTAAAGCCTATCAAAGCAGAGAAAGGGCATCTTTTTAAAAACAAGTTAAAACCACAACTCATTTTCCTTTGCTTTCCATTATGGTTCTGAACAAACAGGGCAAAGGTGGGAATAGTAGCAATTATTGTAAGATTATATAGTGTCCACACTGTAAAAGTCAATTAAATGCTAAGAATGATAGTATATTGGCCAAACTTCTCTGATAGGAAACATGTGCAATGCCATTGTGGAAGATGTTGATGCTTTTCCATTCATTCTTTGGAGATGGCAGGGAATAATAAAAAAAAAGGTGTGGGATCAGTGCAGAACTTTAATTTTCATTCATGTGTATGAATACTTTGTCTTTCAAGCTCTAAAAATATTCAGTAGAGTAATGTATTATAAATATGAATGGACAAAGTAGAAAATAATGTTATGGCATGGCGTGATTTTAGAATTACTAGAATAAGCTAATAATTCAGCAAGAATAAGATCATGCTGAATTAGTTCATTACTATACTTACATTATTTTTCATTTAAACACCAATAGTTAGGCTTTTGACAACCATGAAAGTCATTATTCTCTTCATTACCACTACCTAAGTATCATATTGAGGAGAATTTGTTAAAGCAGATAGTTTCAAATAATTGTGATCAGGCAAGTGAAGAAAATAAGGTAATGATCAGGACTGAAATATTCATAGACATATAGATGATCCTAGATTTTATCAGCTAGTGGGACAGGATTCAGACTTAAAATTCAGCTTGGAGAAAGGAGCTTACCTTATTGAAAAAATACCTTTGAAAAATAATTACATAATAAATGGGTTGCTGGTGAGTGGAGGTTTTGGAATGCAAAAGGACACTCTCCTTGCTATCATTTACTGACAGATGAAAGCTTTGCTGAAGAGCACAAACAGAATTGTGATACTTTGGTTTAAAGCTCTGTTTAAAATAAAAATGTCTATTGGAATAACAAAAGGTAACTATAAGCCATCCCTGTTCAATCCTCATGATAGTTATTGTTTTCTTAGTATATTTAAATTACATTGTATATGCTTGCAAAGCTGATCATATTAATTAGTTCTATGGCACATGTGACAGGCTCAAACACCTCACCAATATTTAATTAAAGAAAAAAAGAATATACTATAAGAAATTGCTAAGTGTTACTGAAATTGAAGTCATCATTTGCCTTAGATTAATAGTTTCAAGCTGATTTTTAAAGCCAAAACTAGATATAAATTCAATTACTTTTAAGTTGACAAACAATGATCAATATTCAACTATTGCTTTGTTAATTAGGAACTGATGTTTAATTTTTAAAGATTGTCCACTGATGTACTTCCTATTTTATTTTATTTGGTCTTCAGTAACTGCTGGAACAGCATCATATAAAATTATAATCTATTTTGACGATGAGATTTTGGGGGGGAAAATACAATGTCAGTTATGTGTATGTGTGTATATGCAAGTTATCTGATGCTTGAAACCTAAGAGAGTCTAAGTGTCTTCCAGAATCTACCATACAAGCATAGAATGGTACAAAATCACTGTTAGAATTAATTAAATAATACAATCTGTAATCTAATTCAATAAATTACAATGATTAAACAGAAATGACTCCAATTTGGAGAGCTGTGGATTGTATTATTTAATTATATTCTACAGATGCATACACTTCACGTTATTGTAGATATCTTGAGCGACTTAGACCAGCTTTTCCTAACTGAGTCTTCTCTAGAAGTATAACATCAACTCTTCTCTTTCCACATAGCATCATTGACACAAATAGAGAATTATGGGAAATGAATACAACAAATCTGGACAATATGTCACTCATCCTTTCCTTTTTGTACAAGGACCCTATTACTTTTTCACAACATGTCATTGGAGTTACACACTTGTTTTACGAGCAACTCCAAATCAATCTCAAATGCACAGAATTGCCTATATGAGTAATTTCTTAACACTGTCTTACCAGGGCATGGTCACATTTATTGGTATGAACTTGACAAGAGTGAAAGTTGTTATGTTGTATATTAGCAGATACCAGTAAAATCAGTAGAGATGTCTTTGTGGAATCTCTATGGTACATGTGCTCAGTTCTTCTCTTACCTTGTTTTAGTGATTGATCCTCCTTTCATTTGAGCTACAGTTATTGCACACTTTTGCCTTCAGAAAGGGGATAGAGAGCTTTAGGCTTTCATTGACACTAGAATCTAATGCTAATGAAAGTCTAGTGACTTTCAATCTCTTTTATTGTCAGAGGTGTTGCCAGGACGGCTAACATTAATAAAACAAAACTGCTAAAATAAGGACATAGTATAAATCTATTATCTCCTCTTGAATGCTTGATTATGAACAGAAAGAAGCATTAATGAAAAGTTTAATGGGTTGAGTCAAAGTTTATTGATAGATACGCTGCTTAATGAATTAAAATCTTCTTTTAAGCCTCCCAGTTAATAGTAATAAAGCATATCAGAATCAAATATACCAGAATAATCTTCAAACGCTTACGTAAAAATGAAACTTTGGGGGGAAAAATAACTTCTTTGCACCCTAAAACAAGTGCAAAAATATGGATTCCATTGCTTTTGTGGCCTCTGAAGCCTACCAGAAGGAATGGGATGTAATTTATGCCTTTTTGGAAATTGAATATTTGTAAAGGAGGAGAATGTGAGGACACAATAGCTAGCAGCAAAAGTCCTGAGAGGTTTAAGGAAAACTTTCCCTCTAAAAATCTCTAAATTCCCTCCCCAATCAATCCAGATCTTATCTAGTTTTGGAATGCTACTCAGAGATCGATATAACCCCAATTGTGCACACCAGCCATACAGAAAATTATGTAAGTAAACTACTGTATTATTATTTTTTAAAATCTACTCAGTTCTCAGGGTTCTTGGACGAATATCTCAAAAACAAAATTGTATTTGCAATTTTGTCTGTTACAGCTAACTTTCAAGTCAACCTACCACTTAAGGTTGTGAGGAGAATGACAGGCACTCTATAACTCTCATTAAATCAAGTTTGTCAATCAATCAATAGTAGAACATTCCTCTGTTTGGAAAGTATGATTTTCTTTCAACCACCATAACTTAATCCAGCCTTTCCTTATTAGGAAGCCACTTAACCTAATTGTTATTTTTCCTGCTGGCTTCCATTTCTACTTTAATAAAGCTTATTTTGTCTTTGCTTTGAGCTTTTGATATACTGAGCATAAATATATTTTCTTCATTGTCACAGATGTCAGATACTATGCCTTTAAAAAAAATCTAGAAACATGTCCACATACAGGTCGTCCTCGACTTACAAGAGTTTGCTTAGTGACTGCTCAAAGTTACAATGGCACTGAAAAAAGTGACTTATGATTTATTCACACTTATGACCATTGCAGCATCCCCATGGTCACGTGAACAGAAATTGGATGTTTGGCAATTGACTCACATTTATGATGGCTGCAGTATCCTGGGTTGCATGTGAGCCCCTTTTGCAACCTTCTGACAAGCAAAGTCAATCGGGAAACCAGATTCACTCAACAACCGGGTTTACTAATTTAACAACTGCAGTAATTCACTTAACAAATGTGGCAAGAAAAGTCGTAAATTGAGGCAACCCTCCCTTGACAAATTTCTCACTTAGCAACATAAATTTTGGGCTCACTTGTGGTTGTAAGTTGAGGACTACCTGTACACCACAGATTATTCCTTTTAATTCCCAGCTGCCTATTAAAAAATGAGGTGGTGGGAAAAAATGAGAGGAACGATAAAAGAACCACTTTTACCCATCAGAAAGCCTGCCCTGTGACCCAGAGGAGCTGCAGCACATTTTCAGAAAGATTTCTACACAATGTTCAATATTTTTATCTTGCGCAGAAGTAAGCTCATCATCCATGTTCTCCTTACTGTAATTTTTTTCCAGTTTGATTTAGCTGGGCAGCACTTAATTAAACTCCATTTCCTCTCTTTACGCTTCAGGTATTATTATGTAGCTCTCTTGAAGAGGTAATTTGTGTGCCGTGTATTGAAACTGTGAATGTAATAATTTCAACCACATGCCATTGGATTTTAGCTGTAAGGAAATGTAGCGACATGTTTTATGGACAGATTTCCCCTCCTCGCCCCCTGCCCCAAACTGCAAAGCACCTTGTTTAGCTAGTGAAGAGCAGAGACAATTAGTAAAAATACTGTTTTACACAGCAAGATTATTCCAGCTACCTACTGTAGCTACTTTTAAAATAAATATATTCTGTTAAAAATAGTTGTTCCCGAGCAAATTATGTTTTGGTCTATCTTGAAATACATCAAGATTGATGCTCAGGCAAGATCAAGTGGATAGAATTTACTTGAAATTCTTTAATTGCATGTTTCTCATACTATTAATAGTGGATGAATTTAAAGTATATCATGGTCTTTAGACTTAAGACTCATTAGATCCCTCTAGTCTATGCCATCTGATTAAATCACGAGAATATCAAATATATGTAACTAGTAAACACTGACAACTCCACCCATTCATTTTTCCTTCATATATTTATTTCCTTCATATATTCACTTTGTGATTCAATTCTCATACTTTCTCCCTCAGGGTACTTCTTTCATACTGGTCATTAGATCCATCATTCTCACACATCATAAGTATGTCATTTTAATTGCATTTGACTCTTTATTTCCTGGACAAACCCAAGTGCACAGAAGCATAATTTTCCACCTAGCCATTTAATGTTGAAGTTGAATTTTGCATGAAGATGTGATGATCCTCTGAAATTGTGGAGTAATGCTGAAACAAGTCACAGGTTTTGTGTGCATTAGATGCTTAATGTCTTTGGTGACTTCAGCCAAGACTGATGGGTTGATTGGCAAAACAGCTTTCTCATCTCCGTTACCAAAACTGTTTATTTGCAGATCAATCAATATACTATTAGGTTGATTTAATTTATTAAACTATTTCTGTGTTTCTTTTCAGACAATAAATAAATTGTAAGTTCATTATATGAAATAATTTTAAATGGTCACAAACTGGAAAAGAATATTGAATATATAAAAAACAGGAGATAATTATTTCTAGCATTTATAACAAATCAAAATAAATGAATATCACTGTACATCAAATGTGTGAAGCCATGTACGGTAATACCTCTGGATTACTTATATAGAGTGTCCCAATGAAAGACATTCCACTTTGAGAGAGAATTCCCATTTAGATCATGAGGACAGAAACTGTTAAGAAAACATTGCCCAGGGTGCAAGCTATCTTACTGTCTGAGAAGTAACAGTAAGCTCGTTATATCATCAGCCCCCTCCATCAGAACATGAAAAAAATTAGATATTAAATTCTATGTGTGACATTTATGCAAGGTTTACATTTGAAAGCAGAGGTATTGCTCAGAATTACTGTGCTGTCACCATAATCTTTTATTAATAGGCCTAAATAATCAAAGCTCAAAGTGATTAGCTTCCATGGTTGTTTGTTACTAGTTTCCAACCTGTTTTAGATAAAATACATTCATATAAGATAGATATAAGTATCTAGCCAATCTTGGCTAATCCCAAAATATTGCATAGGTTAGACCTGATTAATATTTGCTTAGGTGACCACCAGAAATGTAGCAACTAGGTGCAGATTAGACTTAAAAAAAATTCATTTCTAGGTTGGTGCCTGGAAAACTATATATAGTTACCAGCCTTGACTTAACTTGAAAAACTCTATACCTGTAGTATATTCAGATATGCTATCTGTTCTTCCTGGACATTATTATGATTATTTTTTCACTGAAAATATCAACATGAAGCAATAGCTGTGGATTTCATGACCAAGAAAGAGGATTTACTGCAGACTTATCACAATGTGTGATTGTTCGGACTGGGTTGATGCTTTGCATATTAATCCATGATGAAGGTACTCTTTTTCTTTTGTTATTGTGAAATTACATATAATCCACACAGAAATTAACCTAGTTCTTTTTAAAACACATGGTGTGAGGCCATGTGTGAAATTCTATACTTACGGAATGTATGTTCATTCGTAGACATATATGCAAAATTAGCTATTGAACTAGAGAGAGAGAAACATCACTTCTGGGTTTTCATAATTCCCCTTTGATTGTATTAGCTAGAACACACACACACACACACACACACACACATACATACACATACATACATATACACTCTACATTCTGTGAGCATTTGGATAGTACATCCTGAACAGCTAGAGTAGGGGTGTCAAACTCAATTTCATTGAGGGCCGCATCAGCATTGCGGTTGCCCTGGGGGGGTGGGGGGGATGGCCAGGGTGGATGCAGCTTACTGGGTGGGCATGGCCAGCTCTACATCTTTCGCATCAAGGGTGTCTGTGGGGGCCTGGGCAGGAGTGGGACAGATCTGAGGGTCTCTGGCAGAAGGGGGTGAGATTGGGACAAGCATCAAGGCATGGTTCATTTCTTCATTCCTCACAAAGGATGACACCTCCGCAGCATGCACCCAGGGGGCGGGGCCAACACGGCAGGGGCTGATTCCTCGCTGTTTCTAGACAGCTTTGTGGAGCTAAGACTGAATGCGTTTCAGCATAGATGGCCACCACAAAATTGTACATTGGCTCCCGGCTGGCCTGGACCAGAGCCAAGGCAGCAGGGGCTGTTCCCTCAAGGCAGCTGAGGCTGTTTCCAGGATGGCTTCGCGGGCCACATGAAACCCCTTTGCGGGCCGCACCCGGCCCCCGGGCCTTGTGCTTGACATGTCTGAGCTAGAGGGAAAGCATGCTTTATTTTAATAGCACAACTGCTATGTATTTTACCTTATACCATTTAATTGATTAACATGAATTGTGGAGTCCTTGATGTACTCTGAGTTTGGTTGTTTCCTTGCAGATGTTTTCTTATCTTACTAGGTAGCATCGTTAGTACTAGTGAATGTAAGGTTAAGTTAGAAAATGAAACCGTGTGCAAGCAACAGCCAAACTCAAAGTGCATCAAGGACTCTACAATTCAGCCCGGGGCTGTGTATATTCTTGTCTATTGGTGAGTAAGATGAAAATATCAAGTCCTTCAAAATAAAATCAGGTTTTTTTCCTCCACATCTTCACCTTTTTTGTCTTGCCACTAAATTCTCAATAGTTGTTTCTTTCCTCCTACTAATTTGGACAGATTTCTAGGACCAATGCAGAAAAAGCTATCTGGACAAAGGCAAAAGTTGAAGCAAAACAATGATTTTAATCCAACAAAATGACACAAAGGAAATGTAAATTGTAAAGCTTTCAGGATGCTCAAAGGGGAAAAAAACAGCGAGGCAAGTGAAAAACTCCATCAAACCTACTGATTCTCTCATAGAAAAGAAAGATTTGGGGCCGAGCATTTTGTGAAGATATATTCTGGCCACTGAAACCTTACATTTTAATTGGAAAACCAACACTGGATTATAAGTAATTCTTTTATATTCTTCTGCTTGTCTGATTTGTAAAATAACAGTCAATATCTAAGATTGGTATATTTCCCAGTTCCATTAAGTAATCCTAAGAAGGAAGAAAAATGCTTTATTAAAAATACACATGTAGACTTTGGGTGAGAGCAAGTTTAGTATAGTGGTTAATTGGCTACCAAATGAGTTCTAATCCTGCCTTAGATACAATGTTGCTTGGGTAATTTGGGGCCAGTTACTTTATTTTAGCTGTAGGACAGGGGTCTGCAACCTTAACAACTTTAAGACTTGTGGACTTCAGCTCCCAGAATTCCTCAGCCAGCATAGCTTAAAGTTGTTAAGGTTGCAGACCACTGCTTTAGGAAATAGGAATGGCGAACCACTTCAGAAACTGTTGTTTGTCCTTGTCCAGGTAGTTGGCAATAATTAAGACTGATTCCAATTCCCACTTCTTTCTAAGTGCCTCATCATGGAAGGAAGGTGTTTCTGAGAGGAATGAGCAAAGAACATAGAAGCATCTGCCAAGAGTATGTAATCCCAGCAGGGTTACTCAAGGTTTGAAGGTCATCCCAGCTAATGAATTAAAGCAAGCAGACATTTATATAATGGCACTACCGGTAGTGAAACAGAAAGAAGCTGATAGTGGATGAAAACTTTAGGGACAATGTCCAAGGCATCATTTCATAGAATAAGGCAAAGGTAAGGCGTTCCTATATTTTACCAAGAAAACCCCATGGATAGACTGGCTTTTCATTGAAGTAATTAAGCAACATATCCTTCCCTGAAATATATATATTATTTATTATTATTATTATTATTTATTAAATTTCTATGCCGCCCTATTCCGAGAACTCATATGTCCCGCGTAAAATTGGAAATGTCTTGGCGACGTTTCGACGAAGTTCCATTCGTCATCTTCTGGCTGGTGTTTTCGGCTTCGTGCTTCTAGAAACATTGTTCCTAGAAGCACGAAGCCGAAAACACCAGTCTGAAGATGACGAATGGGACTTGGTCGAAATGTCGCCAAGACACTTCCAATTTTACGCGGGAGAAAACCCGAATAACCAAAGACCTACATACAAACACCCGCGAAAACCTCAGAAAACAAATATATATACATACATACATACATACATACACACACACACACACACACACACTTACACTTTACTCACAGCCAGTCATAGTAGAATTATTTGTGCTTGCATAGAGAATTTGAAAATGCCCTTGTAGCAAATATATTGAACATTGTGAGGCTGATTTTGAAACAGAATTGTGTACAAATAATGAACATGTGATGGCTAATTTATTGACACTAGAAACAAAAGAAGTCTTAGGAATATGTGATAAAGTGGGCTTTAGAACTTTTGGTTATAAGTATCCCAAAGATGCTTTTTCAGGAGGCAACTGGACTTTCTTGTTTTTCTTTGAAGACGTTTCGCTTCTCATCCAAGAAGCTTCTTCAGCTCTGACTGGATGGTGGAGCATGGAGAAGCAAAATGTCTTCAAAGAAAAACAAAACATTATTTCTATTGAAAAAACTGGAAATAATGTTAAAGAAACAGTGGAGGAAAATAATTATTGTATTGAATTATCCTGTGTGGAATTGTCCACAGTGAGTTGTCCCATAGCATGTTAGCCAAGGCCAGCTGTCTTGCAGCGAATTGGCTGTGGCAAGTTGTCCTAGACCAGGGGTCTTCAAACTTGGCCCTTTTATGACTTGTGGACTTCAACTCCCAGAATTCCTCAGGCAGGCACATTGGCTGAGGAATTCTGGGAGTTGAAGTCCACAAGTCATAAAAGGGCCAAGTTTGAAGACCCCTGCCCTAGACCATGGTAGTAGAGGCTCTGCAGTTGCATAGAAGTGGTTCCAACATTATTAATTCTGTCTTCCGGGATAAGCTTACGAAAGATATTAATTTGCAACCCTGGAGAACAGCTATCCATCAGGGACTAGAAGAACTTCAAGATTCCTTCCAACTCTGTTATTCTGTTAATGTAGCACAGAAAGAATGGAGCTAGATAGGTGACATTTGGTATGAGGCCCCATGTTCTTATTTTAGAACATAAAGATCCTTTTCCTAACAAGCAATATAAAACTGTCAAACTTATAAAAAATGTGATGTTTGAAAAAAAAAATCTGATCCATTCCATAAAACTGCTGCATTTGTTTGTGTGACAAAATATGATGGTAACCCACATATTGAAAAGGAAAACAGTTGTGGGGCTATAGTATAGCACGCTGCAAGCACAAAATAAAACAAATCCTATATTGCAGCTTTGCCTTCATCCAGGAAGAAAATCCTTTAAGCATCCTGCACAGAGAGATAAGCATAGTCAGCAACCTATCTTGTTTTTGCTTGAATCTCTGATGTTTCCACAGCTTCTGTTTTGCTTCAGTCATTATTTCTCCTATGTTTTTGTGTCTCAGGCTCAGTGTCACAGGGACATGCTTTAATTTTTTTAGGTGTAGAAAGTCTATGTGTTCATTATGGCACTACCCTTTCTAAGTTGGGGGGGAATAGTAGACAGGAATTATCATTTTAGAGCAGTCAGGCATGAAGTAATTCATAACATTCTCTGCACTGCACATGCACAAGTTACCAACTCTTCAATTTCTAATCTGCAATCACTGAGTATTGTTGCACCACTTTTCAGCTAAAATTGCCTTTTGAAATGTCATGCAATTAAAATGCAAACAAAAGCACAATTAAAATACCGATATGTATGACATTCTTTTTCCTTCTGGGATTGATAGCCCTCTTAAGTCCCAAACCTTTTTCTCCAGAGAGAAGTTGATATTTGGTTTTTACCTTATTCAGTCCAACCTTCCAGAAATGATAATTATGCACCTCAGCAATAATGCAATTGATGCCCAGCTTACAGACAATTCCCTAACCTACAGTAGTTACTTATCAGCAATAACACACCATGTAACAGAGACACAAACATAGGAACCAGATCAATATGCCAGTTGTGTTGTTTCTATGTAGCAACAGTACTGGAAGCTTTAATAATTGTTTCCTGTGATAAATGCTACGATCTGCCAGAAATACCTTCTGCATTCTATGTAGAAAAAGCAAAACAATTCCAGTCCTTTAAAAAAAAAAAGAAAGAAGAAGAATCGAGACAAGTCTGTATCACAAATGGAATTAAATAAAGAATAGCAGGGATCTATCTATTCCATACCAGGTTACTTATGGGACCGTCTGCTGCCCCATGAAACCCAGCGACCGGTTAGGGCCCACAGAGTCGGCTTTCTCCAGGTCCCGTCAGCCAGACAGTGTCGCCTGGCGGGGCCTAGGGGAAGAGCCTTCTCTGTTGCGGCCCCGGCCCTCTGGAATCAACTCCCCCCGGAGATCCGTATTGCCCCCACCCTCTCCGCCTTTCGCAAATTATTGAAGACCCATCTTTGCCGGCAGGCCTGGGGCAGTTAACTCCTTGCCCCAGCCAGTGTATGTATGTTTGCATGTCTGTTTCTGGATGATTGGTTGTTTTTAATTAATGGTTTTTATAATGTATTTTAATATTAGATTTCCTTATGTTAGTATTCATGTTGTGAGCCGCCCTGAGTTCTTGGAATAGGGCGGCATAGAAATCTAATAAATAATAATAATAATAATAATAATAATAATAATAATAATAATAATATGAGGACATCTTACATTAAAGATGACCATCTCTGAAGAAATTTATAATATAATATCAAATTGTTGAACTAGTTCATTGATTATATTGACTTGGATATGGAATAAAATACTGTGTACATGGCTACTGATTTAGTACAACAAGATACGATAAACACACCAACTACAGGTAGTCCTCGACTTATAACCACAATTGAGCCGAAAATTTATGTTGGTAAGTGAGATAGTTGTTCAGTGAGTTTTACTCCATTTTGTGACCTTTCTTGCCACAGTTGTTAAGTGTATGACTGCAGTTGTGAAGTTATAGCCCGGTTGTTAAGTGAATCTGGCTTCCCCATTGACTTTGCTTGTCAGAGGCTTGCAAAAGATAATCATATAACCCTGGAATACAGCAACCATCATAAATATGACTCGGTTGCCAAGCGTCTGGATTTTAATAATGTTATACGGGGATGTTGCAGTGATTTAAGTGTGAAAAACAGCCATAAGTCACTTTTTTTCAATGCCTTTGTAACTTTGAATGGTCACTAAATGAACTGCTACAATTTGAGGACTACTTGTACATAATAATCACAACATGGCTTCTTTATAAATGATTCATTGCTGAATTCCAGTTTTATAAAAAAAAGTAAGCTGATTACTGATCCAACATTTTTTTTACTTGCTTATTTTGTTGAGTCATTGTTGACTCCTGGTAGCTGCTTAGGCTATCCTTGCAGGTTTTTTTTTTTTTGGTAAACTTTTAGAAGTGATTAATCCTTGATTTATTTAGTGACTACTTGGAGTTACAACAGCATTGAAAAAAGTGACTTATTAGTGGTCCTCACATGTACGACCATCGCAGCACCGTCACGGTCATGTGATTAAAATTTGGGGTTGCCCATCTCTCCTGGAAGGTGACTCTGGGAGGCGCCCTGTGTTTATGATGGCTGCAGTGTCCTGAGGAAGTGGGATCCCTATATGCAAACTTCCCAGTCAGCTTCCGGCAAACATAGCCAATGGGGGAAGCCAGATTCACTTAATGACTATGTGATTCACTTAACAACTACAGTGATTTGCTTAGCAAATGTTGTAAGCCGCCCTGAGTTTTCGGAATAGGGCGGCATAGAAATCGAAACAAACAAACAAACAAATAAATAAATAAACTCTGTCACAAAAGGTTGTAAAATTGGTTGTGACTCACTTAACAACCGCCTTATTTAGCAACAAAAATTCTGGTCCCAGAGATTTCCGAGTTAGACATCATGGTGTGACAGGCGCAGGAAAATGGGCTCCGTTTTCCACATCTGATTTTGCTCTGCTGGGTATCCTAAAAAGGGTCTAAAGTCACCCTTTTTGAATTTCATTTTTAATTGGAGGAGTTCCTTTAGTAGTCAAAAAAATCAATCTTGGTGTGTTGCTTAAATTACCATGATGATGTCCATTTTATGAAAACATTTTTTTTCTCACAGTTATTTCTCACAAACAAGTGAAAGAATGAATGCTAATGAGCAGATCAGACCTTCTAGCACAGCGGTTCTTAACCTGTGGGTCGTGACCGTTTCACAGGTGTCGCCTAAGACCATTGGAACACACATATTTCCGATGGTCTTAGGAACCGAGACACCGCTCCACATCCGTCTCCGCATGGCCTCCTCTGCCATTTGCAGAGAGAGAGAGAGAGAGAGGGGGGGGGCACTTTCGCTTCCATTCTCTCTCTCTCTCAGGCGGACTTACCTCCTGCAGGGCTCCTGATAGGCCCTGCGCCTGGGTGTCCCAACCCCTGGGAGAAGCGTGGCCAGGACCTCGTGGCCTTGGAGCCGCCCGGGGAAGCCCCGGGATCCCTGCTGGGAGCAGCCCGCTGGAGGCTCCACTGAGCGGGCCAGCCCTCCAAGGGAGACCAGCCCCTGTGATCCCCAGCCAGCCCGACCATTGGACCCGCTGGCCAGGAAGGCACGCCGGAGTCCAGGCTGCCGGGAAAGAAGAAGGAGGTTCAGCAAAGGTAGGAGAGGAGAGCCGCCTCCTGGGGCCCAGCGCTGGCGGCGGCTTTCTTGCCATCCTCTTCCTCCTCCCCTTCTTCCTCCTACTGCCCCCCAAGGTGGCTTGGATGGGCACCGGGGCAAAAGGGGTGCCTGGGAGGGAGCAGCCGGGCTGGCAGAGGGGCTGGCAGGGGCCAAGCGGCACCAGCCCCCACCGCGGCTTTGTCGGATGGGCAGAGGGCAAAGCCGGGCAGCGTGGAGTCCCAGCAGGGGTGGCAGCGGCAGTTTTCTTGCCCTTCTCCTCTCCTTCTTCCTCCTGCTGCCCCCAAGGCGGCTCATGCGGGCACCAGGAGGAAGAAGGGTGCCTGAGGGGGAGTTGGCGGGCTGCGCAGCACCAGCCCCCACCATGGCTCCATCGATGGACGGAGGACGAGGCCAGGCAGCGCAGAGTCCTGGCGGGGGCGGCAGCCGGGCCAGGGGCGGTGGGGACCCCCGATAATGCAGCAATGGCCGCCGAAGCTGCTGCCTCCCGTCCTGCTCCTCCTCCCTGCCCATTCAATTGAGGATGCAGTGGAGGCCGGGCTGGGGGTGGCGGGGACCCCTGACGATGCTGCCGTAAGAGTGGAAAGAGAGAGAAATAGAGGAAAAGAGAGAGGACAGAGAGAGAGGACAGAGAGAAAGAGAAAGGGAGGAAACAGAGAAAGAGAGAGAAAGAGAAAGAGAGACAGGAAAGATAAACGGGGAGAGGAAAGAGAAAAAGAGGAAAGAGGGAAAGAGAGGAAAGAGGGATAGAGAGGAAAGAGAGAAAGAGAAGAGAGAGGAAAGAGAAAGACAGGAAAGAGAGGAAAGAGAAAGAGGAAAGAGAGAAGAGGGAGAGGAAAGAGAAAGAGAGAAAGGAAAGAGAGAGAGAAAGAGGGAGAGGAATGGCACTTCTCCAACCAGGCTGGGTGGAGCCAGTGGAGCGGCCTTCTTGCCCCCCCGCCAGCTGGATGGGAGGTTGGGGGTCACCGCAACATGAGGAACTGTATTAAAGGGTCGCAACATTAGGAAGGTTGAGAACCACTGTTCTAGCACATCAATACTGTCATTATAACATGGAAGCCGTTACTTTTTACTCAACCTAGACATTAACTTATTAAATAAAAAAAGCATTTCTTCAGTTCTGGTTCTAACTTAAATGAAAGAAAGTATGCAAAGTCACTACAGACCCCCTTTCCCATTACATGTTATTTTTCCTGTGCTCACAACTGCCGTACAGAGATTAGAAGCCTCCAACCAATCATACTTATTCACCGAGCCTCAGAATGGGCCTATGCATGCTGTTGATTGCATTTCTATTTCTTCAGGGGGTGGTGTGCGCCATGTCAGGTTTTCATTTGGTGGGTGTGTATTAGCCACACTCCATGTGTTCCATGGTTACCAGGCTAAGTCACTTGCTATTGGAAGAGAAGAATGGGAGAAGAAAGCCCAATATAGTATTGAATGATTTGCTGCCAATAGTACAGCCTAATGATGCCTTTCAAATGCCAATTCTGGGTACCTTGCTTGCTTCCCCTCTCCGTTTGCTTTTGCACTGTTGCAGATAGTATAGCTGTGATCTGTCACCGCTTTGAAATGATCTCACACTATTCTGCCTCTATTGTCTGGCCATTTTATAATTGATCCAGGCATGGAGCTTGGACTCAGAATGCTTTTGCTCATCAGTACTGAAATAACACACAGTCCTGGAATAATGCACTATCAGCAGGAACACCTGCTAGCAATGGCTTCTCTGCCTCCTCTGCTATGCTTTTGGTATAAGCACTAGAGCTTACTTGCCAGGGACAGCTTGTGTAGCTTAGAAAAAGATCCCTCCTCTGTCATCAACCCCATGTCATCAGTAATAGATACTGGAGTCTGAGATGGTCTTTGCCATCCTGCTTCCCTAAATTGTCCTTTTTTCCTTGTACCATAGCTACAATCACCACAGCTGTAACAGACACAGGAAGAGTAGGACTGCTTCTAGCGTTCTTTTCCTCTTTGTCAAAAAGTGTTTTTTTTTAATCAGTATACTGCAAATATTAAGAACCATTTTGGGAGTAGTGGAAGTCAGAACTCGGCTTCTGCTTCTTCTTCTTTTTTTTTGACCCAAATGATATTGTCATTTTCTGGGTTCCTCATGAAGATAAGGTGGTGTATATGAACAAACTACATTCTGATTATAAATTACATCACAGACCGAAATAATGAAGTTGTTTGTCAATTATCTCCTAACTCTAATCCAAATCTAAATCAGTGGGATGACAAGACTATAAACGTGACCCTTATGAAAGAAATAGAAATATGATGATGATAATGGTGATGATGATGATGGAGAAGAGGAGGAGAAGGCAGTAAAGGAAGGAATGGGTTTATTTTTCCAATGATAATTATATTTTAGAAGAGAAATAATTAGTGAAATATATGGGGAAGAGAGAAGATGGGAAAGAGAAAGAAAAAGTGAACAAAGATGGATGTAAGGGACGGGGACGGGGTCAGCTACCAAATAAATTTTACACAGCTACTCACTCTTGAGATTGGGATTACCAGAGATAATTACTATGATTTAAGAATACGCCAGTCAGTTTGCTGAAACCAAAATCATGGTATTTTATTCAAATAATTAATTCCCCTCCCCTATTATTGCTACTCCTTGCAGATTTTCAATGTGCTGAGAAGCAGACTGGGAGTAGAGCCTTATGAGGACCCAAATTCATGAGCGAGAATGCTCAGGTCCAACTGCTGTATCCCAGAAAAATGAAAATGTGTTCCATATTGTTCCTAGCTATATAAAGATAAAACACATGTGTTTGCTACTAACATGCATGGTCAAAAACAATATGCATGAAATTACAGCACAACTCTTCTCCTTCCTGACTTCTGATGCAGGTGTGTAAGTCACAGGGTTTGCATCATAAAGTCATGATGCATGTTTTGTTAGACACTCCCCCGTATCTGTGAGTCTAGGGCAGGGGTGTCAAACTGCCGGCCCGCGGGCCAGACACATCATCTGGAAGCCGCACCCACCCCATTGCCGGCAATGGCAAAACCAGCCCGATACGTTCCGCGACATCATGTGACGTCACCAGTTTGACATGTCTGGTCTAGGGGTTTAGCAATATCTGATGCAAGACCTCAATTGTTTAAGCAGTTCAACAGTTGTGTAACTTTACAACTGGCCATCATACTTATGATCTCTGTAGCATCCCTGCAGTCATGTGATTGAGATTCAGACGCTTCATAGCCAGAATGAATTTATAAACTGCTTATGTCAATGATGCTCTGAGCAATTACAAAAGCAACAGCTGATGGAAAGTAGGCAGATGTGAAAATGCTAAAGCATAAAAGATGTCCGATTATATCAGAATTTCCACTTAATTGTTTTTCAGCTCACTTTATTTTCTTCCAAGGGAACTTTACTAGGTGTTTTTTTTTTTAGACAAACTTATAATCTCAGCATTGAATGAACGGTAGCCTAAAAAAGCCTTGCAACTTTTGGTTGTGAAACTGCAGCATACATTTATTAATATTAGCAATAATTTATAACTATTAGGGGTGTATTTATGATAGTCACAAAGCTGCACTTTAACCTCATATGAATTCTGTAGTAGTAAGGGAAAATTGAGTTTCACAAAATATGATCTCTGCAGTAACTTTATGTCCCCAGATTGCTATTTATGTATTTAATTTCTATAGCCACCCATCTCAGACAAGTGACCATATAACAGCTAAAAAACAAATGAACAAACTTCAACTAAAGTTTCATACAGAGAAGCCTATTTGAGATTACAAAATTGATTTCGAATAAATTGAGGGTTCCGTTGGTAATACTAAACTGTACTAAACTAAAGCATTACTAAAAATAAAACCACAATTGGGTTTGGTAAGTCAATCTCTAAATTTGTCCTAAGTTATTAAGACATTACATGACCATGATTTTGCAATTTTACTGCCAGCTTTTCCATTAACTCTGCTTGTGTTTGTGAAGCTGGCTATGAAGCATTTGGATCACACGATTGCAAGGATGTTTCAGTGATCACAAGCATGAGGGCCGGTTGTAAAGTTACTTCTTCAGCAGTGTTGTAACGTCAAATGGTCAGTAAATAGGACAGTTATTAAATGAGGACTACCTGTGTAGGTTTCAAATTTTCAGTAATAAATTTCCTTGAGCAGTACAGTGCTAGTGGGCCTTAATATTTATGATGGTCAGAGTTTAAAAATAATTTCACTCTCCATAAAATAACTAACTTTAGAAATAATTAATTTAATACTGTGAACAGCACATATCTATACAAACAATTTTATTATGCAGAAAAATTATCAATATTGTAGAGTCACTACAGTTTATCACACCTTGTAGCACAGTTATTTTGATTTTTGTGATTGGGGTACAGGAAAAATTATGTCATAGCATAGAGAAACTTTGTGTTTATTAACACCTCTTTTTATCAAACTTACTTAAATATAAGTTGCTGTGTCCTTTATCTGCACATATTTGAACATAACTAATGAATGTGGCTGAAAAACAGGACTATTTACAGTATGAAATTGCAGAAATGGCTCATTGAAGTATTTCTGTATGTGTGCAAGTAAGTAAGGACTGTGTTGTTTAATCAATTAGTAATTAAATCATACATCCTATAATTAGTGAGGAAGCAAGTATTATCAGCAATTTGTTTTGAAAATAGCAACTGGCTAGAGGAAGTCCTTCTTAAAGGGTAAAAAACAGGACATTTCTAAGATATAATATTAAAAAACAAAAATATGTTTGTTTCCCTTTAGAATTATTTTATTAGCAGATTTTATCTTTCTGTTAGATTAGGTGAAAATCATAGTCAAAATGCCTTTATCAGCATTTTGAATATCATTTAGAATAGAGTTCCCCAATCTTTCTGGCTTGGCGACCTAGAAGGAAAGCGAAAAGCAGGGAAATGTGCCCGCGTGTGTGGCCCACACACGCGTGCACAGCGGCAGTGCTAACACAAGTAGGATGCCACCCCCATGGTGGGGTGCTGGTGCACATGCGCAAATGGGACTGCTAGTGCCCATGTGGCGGCGCTACTGTGAGTGGGGGGGCTCACCAGCTATTCCTGCAGCCTGGTGGCCAAGAGACCATGGCCCAGTACCGGATCATGGACCATAGGTTGGGGACCCCCGATTTAGAAATCAAAAACAGTAAAGTTCATAGAACACCTTCCCAAAAATGAGCTAAATAAAATTGATTGATTGATTGAACATGGGCCATCAAAATGGTAGTGATTCTTAGCAGCCATATAGATAGGATTTTCTCCATGATTATTTGTCTCTAATTGGTACTTCAGGTCTTTCAACAATGTAGTCCATCCACCTTGCTGTTGATTGTTCTCTTTTTCTCTTTCATTCCATATTTCCTAATAATACAGCCTTCTCCAGAGAAATATAATTACTGTACAATGCCACTAACCTCATTGTTATTTTTAAAAATAGTTTCATATTTAATTCAAGCTATACATTTCAGCTGCAAAAATCTGGATAATTACTAAATGGTAATAAACAGAGAAGCTCTTACATTTTCCTGCCATCTATTGATCATCTGCAGTTGTTTTGTACCCCAAATATTGTATATATCTTTTCCTAAAAGTATGAGTGCTGTGCAGTGTGTTTTGTTGTAATGCTATATTCTCCAAATATCTGACAGATTAATATCAGAGCCATAAGTTAAAGTCAGTTATATGAAGACATTGCATCATTTACTTAACCAGAAATACTATGAAAAATTTATGTCTTACTTATTAAAATAGTGACTATCTTAAATTAATTATTGGAAGAAACCAATTCATCAGCAGAAATTAATCATTGTCATCTCCCAGATGAGGGACTGAAATATGCTGTAAATGAATAGATTTTTTTTGAAAAGGGAGAAATATTGTTGTGTTTGCCTTAATAGAAAACAACGATCACAGAAATCTTAATTTAAAAGATATCTAGCAGCCATAAATCACATCAGCGCCATATTATAAAGAAAATAAAGCTTCTTCATAACTATGTGGCAAATGTAGGCTGTATCATATTACATGAAGATATAAGATGCCAGCCAGTTTTATTTATTGATGCCTATAGTAGTTTTGTAATGTGTTTCCATTAAAAAAAGAAAAGATTTACAACATTTTTATTATAATAGGGTCATTTATTTGAACTATATTTTTTTCCTTTTACTGCCACTTATCTCCCTTTCATAAATTCCATTCATTTTGGGGATAGGTATAGGCATTTGTAATATATTATTTTCTGGGATAGTAAAAAATTGCTTAATTCAGAATTTCAGAACTGCTTTGAAATTTGGGAGTGAAAGATAAAATATTAGGAAAATATCATTAAGGAAGCTCAATGCAACCATGTATAAAATGTCAGATAAAAAATGTTCTGTGGTATAAAATGAATACCCAACAGGGCAAGTTTTGAAGATCTGTATTAGAGTGGATCAGCATATATACAACCAGCTAAACTAATACCTTTAACTTTAATAAGGAAATCCAGAACTACTTTGGGTTAAATTCCTGTGTATAGGTATCATCCTTCCCCATAGAAGTAATCTAATCTAGAAGTTTCCTAGAGGCTTTTGTCTCTAATTGTACACAAATCAGATATGAAAGAAGGCAGGACCTACTTCAAGTTAGGCAGAGAATTTTCCAGGATTTGGGAAAGAATGAATCATATATTATTTTTCCCTTTTTACAACCTTGTAAAAATCCCTTAATTCGGGGTAGAGTAGGGATGACTGACTGGAGCTGAGCATTTATTGATCAGATGCCCTTCCTGATGCCAGTGCAGAGTTTGCAAAAGATATTTTATTGATAAGTGCCTCTCTTATCCATGATTTTGACAAAAAAGTAACATTGTAAAGCCTGTACACAATTATATACTGCATCAGTAACTGTGATACGGTGTCTACTTCTGGCAGCGACATTTAAAAAAAAAGATAACAGTGTTGTGAAAAGGATCAGAGGTCAGTCAGGGGTTTGAACCCTTGCCCTATAGAAACAGGTTAGAATATTTGAGACTCCTTACCCTGAATACAGGCCCTTAAGACAAGATGCGATGCGATTGAGCTATATACAGGTAGTCCTTGACTTATGACTGTAATGGGAGACTGCCCATTATGGTTGTGAATGGTGATAGCCATTAAGCAAGATGGACATTTCAGACAAACGACTGTCCAGTCTCTTTTTAAATAGTTCCAGTGTTGGAGCATTCACCGCTTTTGAAGGCAGGTTGTTCCACTAATTAATTGTTCTGTCAGGAAATTTCTCCTTAGTTCTAGATTGCTTCTTGTTCTGCCTTTAAAATTAATAAAACAAATTAATAATAAAATAAATTAAATTGTTTTATTCAGACCTGAAGCTAAACTCACTTGGTGCCTTTTCAAGCTTCTCATTCTGAAAGACTCTGATAGCTTTTAGATGGTTAAAGACAATTTCTGAAAATGATTAGGAAGTGAGGCTTGCAAACCTTGCATTTTTTAAAAGTTTCTGCCGCAGTTGCAAGCAAGGTAGCTAATCCCTTCATCTCTTGATGCTCAAACCCATAGAAAATTGATATCCTTTGGTATCCTCATGCGAAGTAACTGTCTGGAGCATATGTGGGTGATATTTCATCCTCTTCTTATCTAGAGAGGTTGCAAAGAACTAGTGTAGTTTTCGGTTTTTTAGTCTTTGCTGCAGTTGTTGGCTCTGAACTAGCAGAGACATTTTCAGTTCACCATGCCTCTCCCAAAAGCCCCTGGCATGACTACTCAAAATATTTGCTTTGCATTTAGCTCCATTGGACTCATTTGAGCTTAAATTAAAATATGCAACTTCATAATTTTTAATTCCAAACAAATATGATTGGATAATAAGTGAACAGGTTGAGCACGCGGGTCAACATGAGCTGGCTACACTAAAGTTGGTTCCATGTCTGACAGCTAGAGCAGAGACCTGGCTTTGTCAAATGAAGGCAAATATACATGTCCTAGGACAGTGATGGCGAATCTATGGCACGGGTGCCAGAGGCTGCACTCAGAGCCCTCTCTGTGGGCACACGCGCTGTTGCCCCAGTCTTAGGCCTTCAGCTGAGTTTTATAAACCCTTTTTGCTTTAGGCCTATGCCGCCGTGTGCAAAAAAAAAAAAAGGTTCAATCAATGAGTCAATTTCAACTTCTTGCAGAAAAAAAAAGATCTTGCAAAGTTGGAATTGATTGATTGAACTTTTTAGTCCCACCCAGTCTGCCGTTACCACTGCAGCCACGCCCACCTAATTGGCCACACCCAGCCAATGGACCACATCCAGCCAATGGGCCACACCCACCCAGCACCCAACAATGCATAAGTGGGTTTGGGGTTGCAGTTTGGGCACTCGGTCTCTAAAAGGTTCGCCATCCCTGTCCTAGGATAGTGTTGCTGGATCCAGTCTGGGGCAGTCACTGGGACCAGAGGTGTAGTCTTCTGAGCTTTTGGACTAGTGCTGGAGCCCATCCTCAACTTCTCTCCAGCAGAGTCTGATCTGGTTTTCTCTTAATAACATTTTTCAATTTTCTGTTGTCTCTAATCGTCTGTACTAAAGAAATGACCAGAGCAAATCCTGAAAACCTGCTGAGTCTAGGAAGAATGAAACTAAGAGGATCCTACTCCCTCAGCAACCAGTCAGGCAACTGTTTCTTATTCTACAGCTTCTATAGAAAACTGGTGACTTAATAGCAGAAGATTACTACAACAGCCTCTTGATTGTGAGGGTGCAATACAAGTAAGCAAACTGAAATTGTAATGGAATGTGAGAATCTCTTTGGAAGATAGATGGGAGAGATGCTGCCTAGGGGACAATCAGTTAAAAGGAGCTGACAACTGAGTAACAGGCAGAGAAACTTAAAAAGGCTCCACCCTAACTTATCAGGCAATTATCAAGAGATGGTTGGAGATTTTTTCTTTCAGACTTACAAGATTCTATTAATGTAGCTTTATAATAAAGGAGAATTAGCTCATCTTGTCTGATTTACTTGAGAGGCTGGCAACAGTAGTAGTGCTGAATATCTGATAATGGATATTGCAGTCCCAACAAAACAGAATTGGCTCAAATATCTTTGCATTATCAGATCCTATAAATAAACTTATCATCATAGCTGCTGATGGGAATAGCCATATGTAAAGTAACTAGGGGAAAATGTTTCTCTTTAGAAGACAAAAGCCTTTCTTCCCTATCCCCAAAAGTAGATGCTGGACGTAATAAAGCCTAGGCAAGGGGTAATAAAGTTGTTGTATAACTCATGGACTTCAACTCCCAGAATTCTGACATAGCTGACTCAGGAATTCTGGGAGTTGAAGTCCATGAGTCATAAAAGAGCCGAGGTTGCCTACCCCTGGCCTAGGCTATTGTTCTTTCTGTATCATCTGGTTTGAATTACATTACAAAATTGCAACTCATCAGCACAACATAGAGAAAAGAAATTCATAGCTGACTCAAAGCACAAAACTAAAACCTGTTTTTTTAAAAAGTTGTTTTGTCGTAGACATATATTCTAATTGGTTCAATACTGTGTTTTACAGAGTATATCCATGTCACTAGATAACTGTTATTAGTTCAAGCATGAAATACAAATTTTAACTTAAACCAGACAGTTACATTCCAATCTTACTGTGATATGTGTGTTGTTTCCATCTATACTTAAACTTATGATTATATGATTAAACTTCATGATATATACAACACGATAAGCCATTATGAGTTGAAAACAGGTAAGTAACGAAAATAAAACATTTCATTCATATCTGACACATTGATCATTTTTTTAAAAAAACATATGCCAACTACTTAGAACTATTTACTTGAAGTTTCCCTTCAAGAGATTATGGAATATTGTTGTATAAAGGCCACCAATACCTTCACTTTCTTTTCCTTCAACATTATGAACAGAAAGCACTTTTGTCATGTAAGGTCTGCCTTCAAATTGTTTGAATGATTTATTTATGATATTGAGAATGAGCTCTTCTCTTCTATGGTGAGATTCTTGGTGACTTGCTTTATTAAAAATACACTATGCATTTGTATTCTTCATAGATTGATATAGCTTCAGTTTACAAGTCTTGGCTCCTTTGGGATACTCGCCTGAGGGAAAACAATAACTGTCATATTTTCCTGTTCAAACTGACTTGTTCAATATGTGCCAACATGCATGCAATGTCTCTCTGTATGTTTATGGAGTTTAATTATAAAATCCACAATTTTCTTTTCTAACAAAGTATATATAGAAAAATAGTATTTCTTCTTTTATTATTTCTTATACTGGTATATCTGATAGAGGCTTAGTATTTGTGCCTTTGAGTCAGTTTCAATTCCTGGTACTGTCTAGATGAGTTTTTGTAATTTTTGTGCAAGAATTTTGAAGGGGGTTGCAATTGCGACATTTTTAGTCATCCCAGTGACTTTCTGCCTAAGGTGGGACTCGAACTCATGGTCTCCCAGGTTCTAGCCTTTTGCCTTAAACCGTTGCACCAAACTGCTCTAATATTTATGTTTTTTTTAAATAAATAGGTTTCTATAAATAGAAAAACATAACTTGCCGTACACATATTTACCCTACAAAATCCTGTACGTCGATCTTTAAATAAAATGTATAGCATGGAAACTACAGGTACTAGATAAGATTACTCCTGTCTGACCTCTTCTTGGTGGTCACTTCAAGGAATCCTAGGAAATGAAGTAAGAAGTGATACCTAAAGTGATTTAAGTTAAGAAGATATGGCATGGCTAATTTATTCAAGTTCAAGCCCACTTTTAAGCCTATTGTTCTGTGACAATGAGGCACCATTTCTCTGTCCTTAGTGCATCTATTGTATGGACTGTCAACATTAGCTGTTCTCTTCTTGGGAAATAAAATGTTCTAGAACAGAGGTCCCCAACCTTCGGTCCGTGGATCGGTACTGGGCCATGGCATGCCAGCAACTGGTCTGCACAAACAAGCAAAGCCCCATCTGTGGGATGCAGGCAAAACCATGCCCCTTCCAGTCCGTGGAAAAACCTCTCTCCACGTAACCGGCCCCTGGTGCCCAAAAGGTTGGGTGCCTCTGATCTAGAATAACTCATTTTTCTGAATGCTAATCATACGGGTGATTATTTCTACATAAAACTATTCATACTCACTCCCATTTGGAAGCTAAGAAACAGGACCCCATGAGATGGCAAAGATAACATCTAACAGTGTTAATTGGAGGTTTTTGAGCGTATAATTGTTGAGGGAGAAGAGAGAGGACTCCATAGCACTAGCTATGCCATTTGAAAAGTTGATTTCTGATGCTTTCAACTCCGTTAGATAGGCCTGATCAAATAATCTATTCCGCAAGAAGTTTAAAATTACTTTTATTGAGTTTAGCTATAATAACTCTTGGCTTTGCAGATTAAATCAGATAGGAACCACAACTAGATGAGTTTTTTCTACTTTATTTATTTCATTTAGCACTCCTTTGACAGCATCTGTTTATCGAGTCTCCCAGATCTGTCTCACATATTGTAATGGTACTGAGAATGACCTTGAGAGATGGGAGGCAAGAGATGCTGCCTATGGTCAAATAAGAGAGGGCATGAGCCGTAGCTGCATAACGGGTGAAGAAAGAGGCTCAG
The DNA here is from genome assembly GCA_034064705.1 of Bothrops alternatus. Classification (NCBI taxonomy): domain Eukaryota; kingdom Metazoa; phylum Chordata; class Lepidosauria; order Squamata; family Viperidae; genus Bothrops; species Bothrops alternatus. Next base: position 4,445,620 of record JARGCV010000023.1, read on the forward strand.
AAGGGAGCTCCGCTACCAAGTTGTCAGCTGTAAAGGAGACAGCATGAGGGATTGTGCTTTTAGACTTGCAAGATTCTGTTAAAATAGCCTTACAATAATATAAATTTAACTCATGTGTTTCTTGTTTGATCTACCTAGGAAGGCTGACACATACCATTTCAATAACAGGATGTTGCACTATACTATACCCACTCTCCTTTCCTATATTTTTGTGAATTAGGGAGATGATTGTCTGGCTGCTGTGTGCAAATCAAGATGAGGATTATAATTATAAAGTCCCATATGTTTGCTTATAGGTTCTGCTTGCCTGACAGCCCTCCCAGGTAAACTAGACAGGAACCAGGACTAAAGCTACAGTAACAGAATTTTGCAAGTCTGAAGTACAAACTTTCTGCCACTATTATTAACTGTCTTGTTGTGTAGTGAGTTTTTTCAGAGGCATTGACCAGACCGGTTTAATACAACGCGATTTATTGCAGCAGACAACAGAACTGGCTTAACTGACAGAATGACGGCTATTTATACTTGCCGCCTGTAGGTGGCGACCAATCAAATCAAACGGTGTTTTCCCGCTCAAACTTAAACTTAACTTTCCCTCCAAAATGGTTGGAGATACGTTGAACCAAAACACATCAACTCTTAATATCAATACATAACATGTCTGATCAGTTAGGATGCATGCTTTCTAAGTTTCTTTCTCCTCCCTCTCTTTTCTGATACTCCCACAGGCAGCATCACTTTGCTCCATCCAACCTCCCTCCAAATTCATTGACATATTCTATTACATTGCTCAGCCTGAGGGCATTGTGGATGCCTGCTGAAGACCCCCAAATATTGAGAAGTACAACAAGAGCAGGGTTTCTATATGTTCATAAATAAAAGTTAAGTAACCGATTGTTTTTTTTTAAATAAATTTTTTATTGGTTTTTTAATTTTTACAGAAAAAAAATACTCAAATCACATCATAGTGTTAATATAAACAATCATCCATAAACAAAACATAAATACATAATTCAATCAATACATCTAGTAATAATAACTCAACTGAAACTAATCAACCATATTTACCAAACAAATAACATAGCTGCTCGGTACCCCCACCACCACATCCCCTTAACCCTAACCTTCCCCCCTCACTTACCAACTATCTACTTACTTTCCTCCCTCCTTGTCTATACTCCACCCACCTATCCCTACTTATCCCCCCTCTTACCAACTTTCTTTCTACTTACATATACCTTCACTCCTCCTTCCTCTTTCCATCAGATGTGGTGCCCAGAGGCCACCCGAGCAAACCCTTAATAACTATAATTATATATTCTTACACCAACCCCAATTACAGTTGAGAAAAACATAATATATAAAATTATAACCCCCCCTATCCCCCCCGACTTCCCAGAATGAATACAGGGTAAAACAAAAGAAAACCCAATACATCAGACAAAATTATTATATAATCCTAACAAGAATTTTAAACTATATGCTAAATACAATCTCTACCTTACATTTATTCAACCTTATCAATTCAAATAAATAACTAATCCATCAATCAATCCATCTAGTATCAAACCTTAAATCATTTCAGTCCATTAAACATTAAACAAACAAATCATCTTGTTAAGAATAGTAATTTTCATTTACATATCTAATCCATCAATCTAAGTCAAACCTTAAATCACTTCAATTCATTGAGAGGTTATATAAAATCACCCAAATGGCCCAATTTAATATATATCTTCCAATAATCACCCTCTTTTAACATTCTAAACAATCATTTCAAACCATTAAACATCAAATAAATAAATCATTAATATCACTATACCCCTCAATTAAAAAAAATACATTCTTAATCAATTTACTATATATCTTCCATTAAACATCCTCTCTTACATCTTACTCATAAATTTGGTCCTTGAATCAGCCCATAATCTTAGATTGCCCTTAATTCCTTACATATAATTTTAAATTTCACTTCTTCAATCAACTTCTGGGCTTTCTCATCTATCAAATAAACCTCCATAACAAATACAGTCTATTTATTCCATTTCTAACTTACATTCTTTCAGCCTTATCAAATCACATAATGCATATCTACCCCATCTATCAATCAATCTAATGTCAAACCTTAAATCATTTCAGTCCAAATACATTCTTAATCAATTTAATTATTTCTTCCGTTACTCATCTTCTCTTACTTCTTGCTCATAATCTTGGTCCTTAAATCAGTCCATACTTTTAAATTACCCTTAATTTTTTTTTAAATTTCACTTCTTCAGTCGAATTCTGGGTTTTTTCTTCTGCCAGGTAAACCTCCATAACAAAGCCTCCCTTCCAAATAATAAGTCTCTCTTTTTTACTTGCAATATCATTTGAGTCCATATAAACCATCTTAGCCTTTGCATTAGTCCTCTGCTTCTCTTAGCCATAGAATTTCGTTGCAGTAACATTTCAAATCTCTGTCTTTGCTTTTCCTGGTCCTCCACACCATAAGTAGATTGCTTCTTAAACTGGGTCAATTTCTCTTTTTTCTCAGTTAAATCCTCTTCTTGCTGCTTATCTAAAAGGAACGGGCATCCCCTCCTATCTTGAAACAAATCCTCTTCCTCCACTCCATAAATAAACTGTTTATCAAGCAAGATCCATTTCTCTTTATCCTCTTTATTCTCAATACTGCCCTCTTCTTGTATGGGTTGTTTTATAAAATGCTCAACAGTCGGTTGCAGATCAATTTTATTTGGAAGAGAGTCTAGTTAATATTTCTGTAGTAAACTCTTTCACTATTGCGCGCAATTCTTCTTTAAATTCTTCTTTAAATTCATCAATGTGATCAAAAATAGGTTTAACATTTAAATGTAAGTTCCACTCCATTTTAAATTTTTAAACAATCGCTCAGGCTTTATTCAAATTCCTACAGCCGTTTCTCTAGCTTCGCTTACGAGAAAAAGGAAAAAAAAGATGGAGAATTCACTTTCACTCTCAAGCACTTTCCTTTAACAGTAAAAGCAGTGAAAGCTATACGCCATTTTGAATGCATTATGTTGATTGTAAAAGTTAGAAATATATAGCCAGAAATACAATAAAAAATACTTGCAATCCAATAGGAACTCCTGTATTCATTCCATCTGCAAACAGTCTCTCTTATGTTCTATTTTTAAAAGCAGAAGTGGTCGCGGCGTCTTTCTCTGTCTAATGACAGAAGCGTCTCTGGGCAGGAGCGTCTTCAAGAGCGTGGGGAGCTCTCACTCTTAATCCCTGAAAACTTTTTCCAGGGATTTTAGAGGAGCTCAACTCTGCTCTTGATGCTCTTCACCTCTTCTTCGCCCAAAGAGGGGATTTTTCACCGCAAAAAACAGCTGGTGTTCGCTATTTTTTGCGGCTTTACAAACCCAGGGAACGGAGCCTCACAGAGGAGACTCTAGCGACGCCGGCGGTGCCACTGGAAGCCCCTTAAGTAGCCAATTGTTGTTCACACATGACCACAGGTAAGGCAAAAAAACAACATTCCCACAGAGGCTATAGTGGGTTCAAAAGTCAGAACGCTGGTAATGCACTAATGACTCAAAAGTCTCTCCTGCCACTGACAAGCCTTCAAAGAAGAAGATTATATTACAACACTCTCCAAATTCATGTTAAGAGGTCACAGGCAAGATGATCAAGTCTTTCCTCTTTCATTTTGCTTTGTAGGACATATCATTTCAATTATATGAATGCAACTTCCTTCCTATCTCCTGTGTTTTTTAAATTTACCTTTATTACAGTGAACCCAGAAGAGAATATTAAGATGATTATTTTCAGGTATATTTCCAGTATAAAATTTATCATTTTTAAAGTACATTTAATTTCAAATACACCATTAATATAAGTAAGACTTTCCATTCTTGCTAATTATCTTTCGTTTGCTAATTATTTTCATTTGTAACGGCAAATAAGAGAAAAAAAGAATAGAGCAGATTAAAAAAAAAAACAATCTTTCAGCACTGTATGCAGCTGCTTTCCTTTCTGGTGATCACCCAACAAGCCAAAATGCATTCATGTGTATCTGCTTAAAACTGCTGTTTGAAATGAAAGAAGTCATAGCCAGAATGGCATGTCCAGATTTAACTACAGTATGGATTATTGTATAATAAAAGAGTAATCCATCTCCCCTCTGATGGCGCTAATGTTTAATTCCAGCCTTGGCATGCTTTATGATGCTGTTTATCTTGTGCTTTCATGTTGTCATGAATCTGATAGTTGTGAAATTGGCAATGCATTTGATGCTTTACCAGTAATCACAATATCAATCCAAGTGATTAAAGGGACTGCTGATTTGCTTATGCGAAAAGATTAATGACAGGCAACAAGGCTTTAGGGTTTTTTTTTTTAAAGTCACATAATTCAGTAAGAAAACAAAAAGGTAAACAAAAACTAATCCGGTGTTTGAAATTGTACAATGTGTTACTGATTCAGCAATTGTGCATCTGCCTGTTAACAGAATTTCAAGTAGTGAAGGTTTTCTATTGACATGTATTATAGGACTCCCTGACACATGAAAAAATGCCCCATGGTCTTGCCTTTGTAATGGATAATGATATTTCTAGGCTCAAATGCAGAAAGCCTGTAAGCCACATGGGAAACATTGTTTTGAAGGGCAGAATTCTCATTTTTTATGTATTTCTCCCTTGCATTCTCCCTTTGCAGAGTGCAGCTGGCCAGCATTTTTCAGTTTGGGGAACTTTCTGACTGAAAGATAAGATTACTGTGTTGTTCTATATCCTCTATATATGCTCTCATATTCTTAAAATACAAATATTTTTTACAAACACAATTATCAGATTATTATTCTAAGGTGCTTTAATTGAGCTAACTATAGAAAACTGCAGCTGTTGAACATCTAAATATACACAGAATGGTTTTCAGAGCAAATCTTTAGGTCTATAACAATAAACAATGTTAACTTGTTAATGTGCATTAGGCTTGCAAACTAAGCCATGTATTTTGACAGAGACAAGGTTCCTTCCTGTAAATTGTTGAAAAGAACAAGTGTGAACAATAACAGCTTTATGAATGAGATTGATTTTCACCCAAGTATTTATATATATTTGTAGAAATTTATGCTAAATGGATAGCAGGTATCTTTTCATTTAGTTACTATTTCCCATATAGCGGAAGTACTTATCTAGTAGTCATTTCTTTGTTCCCACCTGGTTTTTTTTACCCTTGACACAAAATTGGCAGTAGACACCCATGCCTGCATTAAAGAAAATATTAGCATATGGAAGGACCAACGAATGTGTGAGACCCATAGGAAAAGCTCATTCTTTTCTCTTTTTCATCAGAGGCAGAGGAGACATTGAAATAGCACAGTCTTGGCATTTGCTCCATAATGGCTTGATGTAATGCAACATTTCATTAACCTTCTGTGGGTGGCATCCATCTAGTGTACACAGCATATGCTATATAGTTATTTTCTATTGCCAAGATCTATAATTGGTTCACTCTAGCGTGATTTGTGTGTGAGAGAGAGCACAACACGTTTCTTAGGAGAATGAATATGTGCATATTAAATTCTGTACAATGTCAGAGAATTGCCACATGTTATGAATGGTTTTATTACAACCCGCCTGATTGTTCTGTAAATAGGACAGCTTTTGAATTGAACTAGATTTGAAAAGGCAGATACACTTTAACTACTTTCACATTTTTTTTCTGCCAAGATGTATTGATGTCAGGTGCAATCTACAAAATGACCCTTTTGACAGTTGGGGAAAAGCAGGGCTAGGAAAATTATACTCACTGCTTTCTTATCTTTGAACATTTTGGGAAATTCAGTCACATTTGTCTTTTGTTTGTCAATATGGCCAAGTAGCAGTATAGTTTTGTCATGATGAAAACTGACCGAATGAAGACCAAGATTATTGATGTGGCTTTGTTCAGATCAATATTTATGCCACCCTCCTAAGATTAAAGTTTCAGAAGAAATACATTTTGACAGCATTACATTTTTGATCATTCATAAAATATTCTTTGTAAAGTTGTGAATTGGAATTGTGCACCTGAAAAATGGTGTCAGAGAATTTGGAAGAAGATCCTGTTTTTTTTCTTAGACATATTGCTTATAGCAGGGGTCCGCAACCCCCAGTCTGTGGACCAGTACTGGTCCGTGGCATGCCAGCAACTGGTCTGCACAAACAAGCAAAGCCCCATCCATGGGATGTAGGCAGCACACAAAACAACGCATCCTCCGGTCCGTGGAAAAACATCTCTCCATGGAACCGGTCCCTGGTGCCCAAAAGATTGGGGCCCTTTGGCTTATAGGGCTGAGTGAAGCTTGGAATCACCTTTTTATTTCTATTTTATGAAATGATTTTGAGATATCAAATCATTCTGAAGCCTTTGAATCACTTTAGAGAGATTTAATTTGTAATTAAACATCCCTTTAGTTTACTACGCCATATGGATGAAGCTGAAAAGCAAGATTTAGTGGTGCAGTAGGATCTTTGATATTAACAACAGTCAGTTACCTTTAATACTTTTGCCAACTCTGTTCTTCCCAGCTCTCCAGGAAGTATTGCTTTCCCCCTTGTTTCTTGGTCTTCTGATAGTATTTGTTTAGACAAGGCTGCTTGGAAGTTGAGAAAGAGAAGAAAAAATATTACAGACTCAGATTTCCTCCATTATCCTGGTGTAATATCTCTTACGTGAACATTACCTTTTCCTAGCTCCATATATTATAAAATTATCCTTCCTCACTCCTTCATATGAGTCTGCTTCGTGGCATGTTTCCTATTAGTTTCAGTGTCCTCTCTCTCTCTCTCTGAAGTTCTTAAGACTTTTCCCTTTCCATTCCCAGCTTTTATCTTGTATGTGAGTGAACCTTCTTGTTTACCCTATCAAACCTGAAACAGTATGCTTGTTATTAAACTATTGTGTAAAATACATTTATTTATATCAATGCATATTATAGTAACAATATTATTGTGTTTTTAGATGCAATCAAACAGTTTTTAAAAGAAAAATTGTACAACTGGCATATTATTCCCACACAGCAGTAGCCTTGTTAACCAGACACATTGATACATCTGCCAGCCCAGTAAAACAATTGATACAAAGTTGGTAGAGTCATCAATATTTAGCAGATTTATGCAACTTGTGTTTGCAAGATAGAATAGAATATCATCTTCATTGGTTCAGCATAGAATTCTATGGACTCTTTGCTGGACAATTTGGAGGCTGCCATGCTGTTCTTTTTCATATCCCTGCCTCAACTAAAATTATAAAATAAAATAGAGCCAGATCATTAATATCTAATTTTAATCTTGGAGTTGCTTTAATCTTTAAGATACCTTGGAAGATGTCAAATGGAGAAGGATGTATTTCCCTATCATCATAAACACTAATCACTGTGAGTTAATAATATTCTGTTGAAAGGATTTAAAACACAGTTGTACCTAATATGAAGTGATGTCATATTCTTACCCACAAAAAATTACTGGATTATCTGAAAGGAGGACAACCTTGAATGTAAGAGAATTCCTTCCTAAAAAGTGGGTTGGAATAGATGACCTCCATGGAAGTTAAGATATAGTGCTATAATTATAGGCAGTTTCAGTATTAAAATGGAAAGGTTTTTTTCTTATGAGTCGTGAAATTGTATGTTGGTCGAGAAGGTCATGGTACTTAGTAAGATAACACAATACAACTTTTATCATTGTAGGAAGTCCTTTAGAGCAGAGGTTCCCAACCTTTTGGGCACCAGGGACTGGTTACATGGAGAGAGGTTTTTCTGTGGACCAGACGGGGTGTGGTTTTGTGTGCTGCTGGCATCCTGTGGATGGGGCTTTCCTTGTTTGTGCAGACTGGTTGCTGTCATGCCGCGGCCCGGTACTGGTCCACAGACCAGGGATTGGTGACCTCTGCTTTAGAGGTTTGGAGCTTCAAACATTGCACTCTGTCAATTGCTCAGGGACTTCGGGGACTATGGGAAATACAAGGGAAACACAAGTCAAATGACTTCAAACTTTAATAATGATGAGATTGTTAAATTTAAGTGTTTTTGTATTAGGTGAAATTTTATTACGTAGCAATGAAAAAGATGAGATAAATCTGTAGTTTTTTTGTTCCTGTGAATAAATGTCCATTTCCGTTTGTTATGTGAACTTCAACCATAACTTGACTGCTGAAAACAAAAATATAATAAAGGTAGACGAAATTGCTTTATGGCTGATACATTCAGAGGAAAAAGAAAATGAATCAATATCATATAGAACAGAAAGTCCTAAAGATGTAGAACATACATCTTTATCCATACCACTACATTAGATCAGCTTTCTTTAAAAAAGTAGTGTTTATAAAGAGTTGATGGTTTTTATATCATGGTGATATTTGATGTAGAATTCAGTCGTTAAATCTTTTTTTGTCTCCAATTTATTTGTGCTAAGGAGAGATGAGAAGAATGCTGTACTATTATAGTTAAAGATGCACAGCTGTTAGATCTCACTGAAACTGAAAGCCAGGAATTGTCATTGATAGTTTTTTTTCCCAATCTTGCCAGTAATGATGGCTTCCCTATGGTGCAGCAAACTAAAAACAATTTTCTGCAGTAGCCATTGCAGCCAGATTATATTAAGATAAACTGTTGTCACATACACACATCCATGCGCATATAGATAGTAATTTTTTTCCTTGCTGTGGTGAGATGCTCTCTCTCCTCGATGAAGCGGAGAACTCATTCTTTGAAACAGAACTGGAAGCAGGAATTACATTGCTATTTCAGTTGCATGCTGTTATTGTGTCTTTCTTGAAGACACTATTTTCATAGAACAGATTAAATGAGATTTATGGCATGGGTAAATAATGTAGTGGTTGCCCAAGCTTAAAAATGTCTGGTTGTGAATGTGAACTTGCATTATAGAATGACTTAGAAGCATGGGTATCATTGGGGTCTTATAGCCTTTGTCAAAAAGTCCAAAGCAATGCCACACCAACATGCTGCAAGCATTGCCCCTTTTGAACATGTTTGTGACATCAAACATTTGGACAAATCCCCGGTTCTCCCTCTCAATCCCTTTGCTTGGTCCCAGGAAGTCATTTGACTTGCCCACTTTGATTTGTGCAAATTTCATCTGAAGAATTCTGAAATTCTTAAAAATAGGTGTTAAAAACAGATTTTGCAAAAGGAAAATAAGTTCAAACTGCAAACCAGAGAGGAAACTATACAGAGACATGCTAATAACTTCCTAGAAATAGGGAATTTGGATTCAGAAACCCCTCCATATGTTTTATATTACAAAGATAATTTCCATTTTAAATGGCTAGCAGCTTTTATATGGCAATTTTAGTTACTTTGAATTATCTGTATCTGAATCCCAAACCAGTAAAAAGCTTCTAATAATGTTTAAACTAAAGTGCTCTTTAGGAACTACCTAAGGTCCATGGTGCATTGGTTCATTTTAAAACTATATTTGGAATCATCTACTTCCAATAACCATGAAAGCTTTTCATCATTTAAACTTTAAGCTTTTGGGGACATTCTTCCTTAAGAATACTCACCAGAATAGTATAACAAATCAAATGTTTACAAAAAACTAACATTTAATGTTGAATGTATATGCTCTAATATTTACCAAACCAGACGTTTACAAAGATTAATACTTAGTGTTATAAGTGGTGATTGTTTATTAATAAGATCTTATGGCTAATGTTGAACATTTTTAATATTGAAAAAGCAGACTGAATATCTACCTCAGGTTATTGAATTACTACCTCAGGATCTAGTATTAGGGACCACACAGGTCAAAAAATGTAGCAGGTGTATAGTAGAGGCTTGAAATGAGGAGTGAAGAATGTATCCCTATTGTTTTATGTTATGTTCTACGATGATCGCTTCTCAAGATTTTGTGTATAATGCTGATTGTTTTAATAAAGGAATTTTTTATTAAAAAAAAAGAATACTCACCAGAATTGTCATGTTTAGATTTCTGAAGTTAAGAAGATTTAGAAAAAAAAATGTGTATTTTTTTTTGCTATCTCTAATAGTTGTTGATTGGTACAATTTTATTTGGAAGTGTAACTTCTTTCCCAATCATTTAGATACATTTTATGACTGATTGGGGAGCATATATAGGAGTTGCTTTTCTATTTGTCCGTTCAGACAGAGTATATTCCTTGAACTGGCTTAGTGAAGTTGCATCTTAATTTGATCACCATGCATATTGATGTTGATTTCAGGAAGTATGCCATCAATCTGAATGGGTATTGAGAGAAAATGGAACAGTGCAGCAATATGGATAATAATAACACATTTCTCCTGTTCAACTGAAACAGATAATGCATGTTTAGCAAAGAGGGGGTATGAAATACTGAATATTGATTAACTCAGTCCAGTTCTGATTGCTGCCATGTTTCAGACATTGCCCAGAATAAGCACGCTTTTCTATAATAAGCAGTGCATATTTATAATCTTGATGTTTCAGGCCTTGAGTCCTATCTCGCTATTTTATTTATGCATTTTAGAAAAAGATACTACTAATATCTCATGATTTCATCTTCCTAACGTTTTTCTCGGCAGGAGCAGGATCCATTTTTCGGATCAATAAATGCCATTTTACACGATCAAATGCAGCATATGAGTCATGTCTGCATTTTGATGGAGATGGCTGTAGATCCCTAGGTTGTAACAAAAAAAAAAAGCAAGCTTGATCGACTGGCTTGTTGCCTGGGGCTGGTGTCAGTTTGGTCTGTGTTCATCTCAGCACCGCCTTGGTGGTGACCAGTATCCAGTGGCACCACTAGAATGAGCCAACTTCACTGGCAAAAAGATACTATTAATACAATTAATTAAATTAGCACATAAGTTCTTGATGGACAAGCAAAAACACAGTCTTTCTTCCATCAAAGGAAATCTACAGTGTTGAATCTTGGGACAGTTAGTTGTAAATATGAACATTATTATTGTACTTATTATTATTACTACTATTATTATTATTAAACAATAACAATAATAATAAAGTTGGAAGGGACCTTGTAGGTCATCTAGTCCAACTCCCTGCTCAGGCATGAAACTATATACCATTTCAGACAAATGGCTTTCCAGTCTCTTCTTAAAAACTTCCTGTGTTAGAGCATTCACAGCTTCTGGTTGTTCCACTGATTAATTGTTAAGCTTGTAGATTTATATGCTGTAGGATATCTTCTAACTCTAAAATGCTAATAATCTCTCAAAATCATATACCTTATGAATCATAGTATCATTGCTAGTGTAGAATTTTATATAAAATGAAAATAAATAACGTCCCGTGGAACTTTTTATTTAACAGATTTTCTTTTGCAAATTAAATAATTGATTTTAAGAAATAAAAATGGTGAAAAAATTATGTAGGAGGTTCTGCGTTCTTTATAAAAACGTTGTCATTAATTCTACACTAATCCATTTCATTATACTTTTCTTATTGGCATGTAGTGTTATGAAACTTTAATTAGAATGTGTAAATCCACCTAATGATTTATCCATTTGCAGCTATTGCAGTTAATTTACGTACCTGTAAGGATTTTTCTGAAAGATTATTTCTTCCTGTAATTTAGATGGCAGTTTGGGGAAATTGCTGTCCCAATCCGGGGGCCAAAATTTACATGGAGAAATGTCCTATGCGCTATATGATACATATCCATTAGTTTAATTTAGTTATTATCTATTTGAAAAAGGAGTACATACAGTTTCAAACATTGTAAAAAGTTGGGAAACTATTATGACTGAATGTTTTAACGGAGGTATGCTTTTAAGTAGACCAGAGGTCCATTTTAAATTCACAAAATAAGTGATAAGTTGTTTCTCTGAAGCCATGCAAGAATTTAATTACAGGCCAATGAGGCAGAACTATTTTCTCCATATATATTCCTCAGCCATGGTTATAAAAATTATATTAACAAAAGTACAGTTATTTTACTATGTTTTCTAAAAGGCTAGGCCTCATTGTTAGTCTGTGTCAGTGGAAATGGCCCAGCATCTATTAACATATTAATTCCAACTTGAACAGAACAGTGATAGTTTTAAATTTTCAAACAGGTTGCATCATAAACAGGTTTCCCCTAATTATTTCTTAGTTCTTTCACAGTTATATCTAACAGCTTTAGAAATAACTGCCTATTTTTAGTTCTTTTGGTCACTAGTATCTGTAAAGTAGGGAAGAGATAAGTGACAAAATGTGTACAGAGACATTGTCAAGCAAACATTGCCCCTTACATATAGCATACAAAAGGATGGAGCATATATTGTGATGCCACAATACATGTTTTGTCATTTTAAGTTGGGTTAAAATGGATGCTTGTGCTACATAAGAACATAAGAAGAGCCATGCTGAATCAGGCCAAAGCCCATCGAGTCCAGCATTCTGTGTCACACAGTGGCCCACCAATTGTACATGGGGATCTTGAGCAGAAAGAGAAGGCAAAACCTTCTTTCCCTTGACCCCCAACAAATGGTACTCAAGGGAATCCTGCCTGCCTCAACCAACATAGAGGCGGCACATGGACATCCGTTTTAATAACCACCGATACACTTGCAATCCATGAATCTATCTAGCCCTGCCTTGAAGCTGTCAAGGCTGACAGCTGTCATGACCCCTTCTGGAAGTGAATTCCATAAATCAACGACCCTCTGGGTGAAGAAATATTTCCCTTTATTTGTCCTCACTTTCTTAGCTATGAGCTTTAGGGAGTGCCCCTTTGTCCTGGTATTGTGTGATAGAGAAAAGATAATATATAATATAAAATATATTATATTTTAATATATTTAAAAATCAATACAAAGGGTTGCATTTGTTTGATGGGTTGGGCTTTCATGACAAAAGGTTCAAAGACTTTAATTATTAATGTCCCGAGGGGTCACTCAAATATAACTAAATTTGATGTTTAATCAGGAATTTTAATTTTATGTAAAATAATCTGGTGAGAAAATAATTTTCATCTGGTTCTGTAGTACTTTCTCATATAAATATGGTAGATTAAGGTGAGAGGAGCAAAAACATAGTAGTAGACAAAATTGGAGATTGAATTGTAAGGGTTTTTTTTTGATGTGTCACTCATTACTATTAATTTAGTCTTATTCCATGATTGATGATGATGATCATGATAAAATAGATAGATAGATAGATAGATAGATAGATAGATAGATAGATAGATAGATAGATAGATAGATAGATAATGTTTCCGAGAAATCATGGTGGTTTTATTTAAGTTGGAAGTTAGATATTGTTTATCATATGTATACTATACAATGCTACGTAACTGGTCTCTTCACCTAACATTATCATATAGAGGCTAAGCAATTTACACCATAAATTGAATACTTCATCTACTTTGCCTGCTGTGATGAATTTTCTATATAGCCATATCTTTGATGCTCAGGCAATCATTGAAAAACTGTGGCAGGAGATGTTATTAGCAGAAGAAAAGGGAGGGAGAAGGCCTTTGAAAAGAGGCCTTCTTTTAGAATAAAAACTATGATAATTGGAACGGCAGATTTTGAATCTAAACCCTGGCTTTATGCCATTATAATAACAATTTGAATTCTAGGTTTACAGAAAGAAAAGGGCCAACCATTGTCTACATTTGTTAAAGTTACTCAGGGGAAAAAACCCTTTATCGTGTATGTTTGTAAGCCTACTGAGAAAAACACTTTATTTTGTTTTGTCAGTGTTCTTTTTTAAGAATGCACTGAAATAATTTGCTTTGATTTTTTTTTCTTGTCTCCCTGACACACCTGGTTATATAAAAAATAGGGTTATGTGCAGAAAAAAATCTAGTATTTATTTGTTTCGGTTTTAACTCAATTTGCCCCTCTGTGGGTCTTTAGGCACTCCACTTTTATTATCTTTCTTCTGTAATATATTCATACCCCTAAATAAAATGATATTGCTCTGCTTGGGCCAACATGGAATTTTGTTTTAAAATTAACAGGAACAGCAACAATTACAGTTGACATCTCTCTGCAAAGAAGCCTAGGATGTCAGTGAAAATGTCTGTTCCTGATTTAATCTGGAATTCTTTTTGCTGATTGTCTTGTGGCTCCTTAGCAGCTCTATCATTTATCCAGGGATAGTAATAAATTCATTCAGCTATGTTATAGAAATGCATTTTGAGATGAACAAATACTGTACGTTGCTAGTAATTAAAGAATCCTATTTCTAGAGCATTTTTCTGTAATAATCTTTGTATATATTTGAAATTCTGGATAATGTTTAAATAGCTTATTGACAAACATTATCTTCTTTTTCTGCCATAGAATTGCTTTGTTATATAATTCCTGTTTTTGATGCTAAAATGACAAACCAAGAGTATGAACTATGTAGAATGAGATAAGAGACGAGGATGTTTTTGCCCCCAATTACTAATGGCATCTCACGCACACATACACAACTCAATCCACAGAGAACGACAGATTAATACATTGGGGCAATTCAAGGAACTTTGCTGTAAGATCTCCACACTCACATGCCCTTTAAGGTGTTGGTCTCGAACCACTTTAGCCTCAGTACTAAAATATAGCTCAGCTGTAACAAGGAATCTGTCATTAATAATGCCTCCCTATCATTGGCTCTCTATGTTGTCTGAAGAGACAAGTCCAAACTGGAATTTATTACTTCTCCAGTAGTTATCCGTTTTGGGGATTATTCTAAATCAATCTCTTATTGTACTGTGCTGTCTCTGATATATGGACTTTTAGGGAGGTGAGTAGGTCCCAAGTGACATCATTTGGACTGCTCTCGTGCTTTTCTTTCCAATAGGAAGTCCAAAAGAAGGGTAAAATGTAATAGTAGTACAACTGCTGGGGAATGTGAAGAAAATAAAACATATACTTGAAGCGTAGTGAACAACTTGGAAGAAGGTGGATATTTTTACTTGCCCTTCTTACCATATTGTTTTCTGACCAGTCTCTTCAAGATCTTACCATGTTCATCAAAATAACAAAAGGCACAAAAGCAAGCATGCTCTTGGTTTTATTTATTTCTTTAATAATAATGGGAGACAGAGGGATTACATAGATATCTCCACTAGAGGTTAAAAAAAGGGTTTGAAATTATCCCATGATTATAGAATAGGCTATATAGGTTTGCTCCCAAAAACCTCAGTATACTCCATCTCTAACGGTATAGGGCACGGGTCGGCAACCCGCGGCTACGGAGCTGCATGTAGCTCTTTGAGCCTTCTCCTGCGGCTCCCAGCCTCCTCCGCCATTTGCAAAGAGAGAGACGGAGACAGAGAGAGGCACTTACACTTCTCTTCTCTCTCTCTCTCTCTCTCTCTCTCTCTCTCTCTCTCACACACACACACACACACACACACACACACACAGACTGAGGGAAGAGGACTGGCAGACCAAGGGCAGGAGAGAGCCAGCCCAATAAGAATGTGTGTCACTTTGTCGGAGAACAGTGTGAAGCCAGCTTGCCAGGTGAGCAGAAGATCGGAGAGAGGGAAAGAGAGGGGGGAAGAGAGAGAGAGAGAGAGAGAGAGAGAGAGAGAGAGAGAGAGAGAGAGAGAACTCATGCACAGCAGCCTCTATTTCTTTTTAATTAAAGTCTTCAATCAAGCTCCCCCCCCGCGCACACAAGTTTTGCGGCTCCCAGTGTTTTCTTTTCTCTGGGAAATGGGTCCAAGTGGCTCTTTGAGTGTTTAAGGTTGCCGACCCCTGGTATATGAGAAAGACCTTGGGGGAGATCTTGTCAAGGTATGATCAGATAAGTGATAACATAGCCCACAACTGGACAGTGGGCAGGGCAAGAGGCTCAGAAGAAACCCCCCTAGTTTCTTGGACTGTAAAGGACACAAGAGAAAGAATAGTATTTTCATACTTGCAAGATTCTGTTAATGTAGCTTTACAATAAAGTAGAGCTAGCTGATCTGGTTATGCTTTCTGTCTGGTCTGCCTGGTAAGGTTGACATCGATCTACCCAGCAAGGGTGATTTTTTGATCTGCACCACATAGATTACAAGATATCATAATAAAGTGGACAATATTAACAAATAAAAAAACTTTTTTTGAAAGATGAAGCAGATAAGTAATTGCTTTTAAACACTGCAGGGCATTGTATTTGTGATAGTCTTTGCATATGGTTAGAATTTGATGACCCCAAATTAACATGGATCTTTGAGGGTGAAGGGTAGTTCAAACATCTGAAAAATAAAATGCAATAAAATAAATAAACAAACAAACATTGAACTTTCTAAGATTGGAAATAGGATACATAAATATCTACATGACTGTTTCTAAAGCAGAAAAAAAATGAACAAATGACGCTTCAATTGTTTCCTTGCAGTTCCCGTTGAAATTAAACAACACGTAGCACATTTCGGAGAAACAGAATCTGGTTTATATATTCTTTATATTTACATTATTTCTTTGTTAAACTTGAAGAGAATCCACATAGGGATGATTTAATAAAATATTTAATTTCACATTGTGAATGATTTTTCTGTTAGCCAGATATCTTAACAGCATTCATTTTGGATTATCATTCTTTTGATTTTAAGTAGTTGAATCTTGGCCAGGATATCCTGATAATAAATGTGCCCCATTATTTGCATTGTCTATCGGTTTATTTACCTATCTATTCATCTATCCATCCATCTGTAAGTGGGTATCTATATACATTTCTTTCTACCGGTATAAGAAATATCAATGGGTGTGTGCTTTTAAAACTCCTTTTCAAAACCATAATATATAGCTTAGCACCCACTTTAAAATGCATTAAAAAATGACAAGTCAGTGTCAGTTTTAGTCTGACTTTATGTTGTTGCCTGCTTGATTATAGCTCTCACTGGGAGAACAGAGCATTTTGATGTCATCCAAACCCCCTGAGAACAATTCAGACCAGCTGGTTTTACTATATATTACATAATTACCCAGCACATGGAGCATTTTTGAATCCTTAAGAGGCACTGGGGGGCCACTTCTCAAAATATTTACAGCTTTTATTCTTCTCAGAATAATCATTTACATCTTAAACTGGGTATATGCAAATTTATTTTATTTTCGTTTTTTAAAACCTCTCCCAGCAAATTATATGCAGTAGTTAATAGGTCAAAGAAAAATTACAATAGCAAGGAAAGCTTTATATATTGCAAACACTATTGTGCTTCCAGGGGGAAAATAAGTTAGACTTTCCATTCAAAAAAAGAAAGAACGATTAGTAAAATTTATATATGTTATAGTAACATATATTATTGTACGCAGTGTACCAGTGTAAAACTTCGTATATTCTTCCAAATGCTTTCAGTTAGGACCTATATCTGTTTGGAAGCAAGTTTTCATAAGTGTAATTCCCTTTCTGAATCTAAGAGTGTTGGGATTTCCTATATAATTTTCTTTCAAACATGGATATTTAATTTATTTATTCAGCAAATTAATGCAGCCACCCTTCTCCAGCATGATGGATGGAGAATCCATGAGTGGGTTCTTATTCTTCCTGCTCAGATGAGACTAAGTCTAGAAAGTTGCCACGCCTCCTGCTGGGATTGACTGACCCAGTTTACGACTTAGTCTTCAATCAGCAGGACACTTTATTTTTGGCTCCTCTAGTAAGCGTAGGTTGAATTTCCTCATGGATTCTCTATCCTCACTGAGTTTTTTACAAAAAAAATCCCTTTTATCCGGACCCACTTAAAAATTTAATTAAGGATCAGGGGGAAGTTACCAGCTCGTCCAGGCTTCCCCTGGCGATTTCAGCTTCCCAGTTACCTGGGAGGGCTCCCCCCATGACGCAGGTCATTCTGCCGTCAGCAAATGACCTCCATTGAAGAGATCTGCAAGGCGGCGACTTGTTCCTCACCTTCCTCATTTATCAGGCATTACAAGTTGGACAAGTTTGCCTCTTTGGATGCTTCGTTTGGCCGGAGAGTATTGCAACAAGTGGTATCATCCAGTGGGACACAGGCCCAGACTAGTTCCCCCCCGTAGGGACAGAGCGGCTTTGGTATATCCCACTCGTGGATTCTCCATCCATCATGCTAGAGAAGGGGCATTGTCTTACCTGATCACCTTTTTTCATCATGATGATGGAGAATCCACACCTGCCCTTTAGTGTCCGTCAGGTCCTGTGTAGGAGATAGGAGGAGCCAACGCATCAGACTGTCGTCAGTTGCTTCGCCTTCATCGTAAACTGGGTCAGTCAAGCCCAGCAGGAGGTGTGGCAACTTTCTAGACTTAGTCTCATCTGAGCAGGAAGAATAAGACAACCCACTCGTGGATTCTCCATCATCATGCTGAGAAAAGGCATTCAGGTAAGACAACACCCCATCTCACAAAAAGTAACTCATATGCAAACTGTTGGTCGACAAGCAGTTTATTTTATTTCTGTTGCAAGGATAATTGTTGACATTGAAAGATAAATTCCTAAAGATTGGGTCTGTCTCTAAAGGTAAAATTGTTGTCCTGAGACTCAGAAATAAGGACGTCTATAAATCTGGATCAGTCAATGCATAAAAATTACTCTCAAAAGATAGCCCTGTCAATGACTGACTAATCTTGCTGTCAGCTTGGGATATGTGCATAATATATATCTTCTCTAACACTTTACTCATTGTTGACAGTCAATAAATATTAAATTGTGGTCACAGTACCAGTTATGTAATATGCATTACTATATTATGACATATAATATTCTTGTCTAATACATGGAAAATATGCATATTGACTCATAGGAGTTGTGGGACAAAATAAATAAAGAGGGTTATAATAAAACCATTGTAGAAAACTAGAAGGAAAATAAAAGTAAACCTGAAGAAAGAGTAATGGATTGCCAAGTATAATTTCATAGGCTTGGCTCCCTTTGTGATAAGGATTTCTGACACAAACAAGTTGTAAACCTCCCAGAGAGGAAAGTATTAGAGGGTAAATCAGAACTACTCAAAAATGTATTTCTGTATAGTAGATTTGTGATGATTCTTTTCCAGTAAAAATATTCTATTTTTAAATAAAAATAGATAAAAATATGCTAAAGAAGTATTCAAAAAAAATATTTAATCCTTCTGTATGATTTGAATTGACATCTCCGAATGGCAAGTTTGAATAGTCCTAACCCTTCACAAAAGTTTGACAAACAATAATTTCATTCTTTTACCATACTTGAGGATTTTTCCCATTCTTCAGTTGAAGGAGTCAATGATGTCTTAAGAGAAGTATGCATCCAGATAAGGCAAAAGAACATCAAGAGACACCTACCAAAACTGAATGTCACCAAGGAATGAAAGATTCCAGGAATCCATTCTCTTGTGTCTCTCAAGATAAAAATGTCAGACTTTCAGTGTGAAAGTGTGACAAGCTTGTTGACTTAGTCTCAGACAGGACACTAAAATTAGTCTTCAGTGATGAAATTTCTTTCAGATTTCTGGGTTATTATGTGCACTGAATATTCAAAAATATGAAATATGCTAACATTCCCAACAACTTGCGCTTGTCCCAAAGGTGCTTTTCAAAAGACAACCGAACTTTTTTTTTGTTTTTGTTTTTGCTTGAAGATTGAAGAAGCTTCTTGGTGGAGAAGCAAAACATCTTCAATTAAAAACAAAGGAAATCCAGTTGCTTTTTGAAAAAGCACCTTTGGGACCCTGGATGACTGAGAATCTCCATAGACAACTTGCAATTGTGAGTCAGGGTTTTCAAAACTAGTGTAAATGAAATAGAAATAGTGCCACCTGTCTAACTGATATGAAAGACTATCTTTATCCTGAAAAATAAGCAGTCAAAAAACTATGGTTTGACTGTGCTTACAGTGTTCACCACTTGCTTCAGGACTCTAAGCCTTTTTTGACCATCAACTAGTCTCTTGGAATAAAGAAAAGTATGGCACAATTCCAGTCTGTTTTCTTTAAGGCAAGTAGCACTGTGTCTCCTCAACCACCGATAGTAGGTACGCCATCCCTATTTATCCCACCATGTCTCTTCCCACACACATCACAAAATAGTCATTAGCCAAATTAGAATTTTACTTCCATAATAGTTGTCTTTATTCAGCAGTTTTCCCTTGTGTATGCATTGCACATAAATGAAGAGCTCATTAGTAGCCCACATATCAGTTGTTTTGCCCAACTTAATGCAAAATTGGATGTACACCGGATATTAATTACTCAAGACTTTCTCACTCTTATACTTATGTACTTACTTACATTATTATTTGTATACTTCAGTGAATCAGTTTTCAGTCACCGATACACTTTCCTGAATCAGTAACAACAACCTTCAGCTTTGGTGGAATATTAGAAAACAGACATTGGGACAAAAAAAACCAACAACAGAAAAGAAGGCTATGGAAGATGCCTGATCGTCTGGTTTGAACTCACTGGCATAGATAAATATAAAAGGAAGGGAATATTAAAGAATCAGAAAAGAAGAAGAATCATAAAAGAACGGCCTCCAGTATCATTGCATATTAAATGTATGTAGATGTAGTCCACTTGAAAGTTACGGTGACTATCTCCTTTGAAAACCAGATGTTGAACCAGATGACAGTGTCAAAGCCTGATCTGGAGCATGCAAGAGTCAGAAATGGGATCTCTGGCATTGGATGCAGCTAAAGGAAAGAAGGGTGGTTTTGATTAACGTTTCCTCAAAATTTGCTGTAGAATCTGGGGTGCCTTCCAAAACAAATGGAGGGGGGTCTATTAGAGTAGGTGGGGGAGAGTTATTCAAACTCTCCATTCTGTTTATGGATCAGCCACTTGCTTATCTGTTACACTAACAAATTCTGGTGAAGAGTACATATTTTTTTTAAATATAAAATTCTTTCATTAAAACAATCAACATTGAACATAAAAACATATTGTGCAGCAATCATCATGGCACCTGATATACAATACTAAGTATTAGTCATTGAAAACGTCTGAATTAGTAAGGTCATTGGATTTAGAAGCTTGTGAACAGAGATTTGGGTGGTCATCTTTGTTATCCGGTGAGACAAAGCTAATGTAGATTTTAAAAACCATTATGTCAGGTCGGCTATTCGTAAAAATGTAGAATAAATAGAAATAAAGGTTCTGCCTCCAAAAAAAAAAAGAGTACATATTTGGATGTACATCTATTTTTAAAAAATAGAACGAATATTTTACCCTAGAGATTTTTGAAGAAGAATATGACTAAAGCCATTAATTTTCTTTTAAAATGTCAGTAGTATGTTTAGACAGTCACTGCTTTAGAAGAATTACAGGAAAAGGGATAGCAGGTCAGCTATTAACTTTATCTTTTAAGCCTCTGAAGATTTTCTTCAATTCAGCTGTGATCTCAGCTTTACCTCCTAAACAAATGAAATGGTGACTCTGCAGCTGAAATAGGCCATGCTTTTACCCTCGATGTCATCCATTGATGTCACCTCCTATTTATAGCTTTGCTTCTAAAAACAGTAACATTTCCAATTTGCAATAAATACTTTTAGATGATCATCATTGTTTTATTACAATACTATCAGCCTTTATATTTATACCCACCGATCAGAAAGGGTTGTGCTGCTCACAGCCAGGTATGTGGGCACATTATTATTTCTGAGCCCTGACTGCTTGATGTGCACACCATCCATTGTTGTTGCTAGCAGTCTAAGACTGGCTGTGCTGTGTTTTGTTATTAATGTCTTGTCAGTCATTTTCAGCTTTACAAAAGTACAAAAGAACAGTCTGTGGCTTAGAAAAGAGCTTTAATCAGATCATTTTCTCTACCAAGGAAAGGAAGGAAAGAGAAAAGTTAAACAAGCAGGAAAGTTAAACGAGTTAGAAGTGTTACAGCAAGCAAATGCATTTTGAATTTAGCAATAGCACTTAGACTTATATAACGCTTCATAGTGCTTTTCAGCCCTCTCTAAGTGGTTTACCGAGTCAGCCTATTGCCCCCAACAATCTGGGTCCTCATCTTACTGACCTCAGAAGGATGGAAGGCTGAGTAAACCTTGAGCTGGTCAGAATCGAACTCCGGGAATGAGCATTCTAACTACTGCATCACCACAGCTCTATAATAATTCATTTAAATGAATTAATTGAGATCTGAAATAGACATTGATTTTTTCCCTTATACAAACATTATTTGCATCATAAGGATTTTGTATTTTCAGAATCATTCTGTGAAACCCTCATTTAATAACAATAATAATTAACTCTTCCCTATTACGGTTGTAAGTTGGAAGCACCCTATAGTCTTCTAAGCCAGCTCCTTCACATTTCCATGCAAGTATCCATCATCCTTTTTTTTGGTAAATATTTTATTACTTTCAAGTTTTACAATCAAAAGTACTTAATAAGCAACTCAGTGTCTGGGTTTCTTTATCATTCAGTGGTATATATTAACTTTCATTCAAAATATCCAATAGTACACCATCCAGTATTATCTTGATCCTCTCTTCTTCCAATAATAATCATTTTTCCCCACTACACAAATATAATTCTTACTGCTATTCATAACTATACAATTAAATATAAACATCTTCATCACATGTTTCTAATTTTATACATAGTGTTAGTAATACCGGTATCAGCTTATAATATGTTCTCTAGCCAAAACATATCTCAAATGTATTTGCAATCAGAGTTCCCTTATTCAATCCGTATCCTGGTTTTTTTTTCTCTTTTTTTCAATTTTAATTTCCCATCAATATTCAAATAACTTTATCAATTATCATTTTTCTCATAATTAATTGCATTTGGGTAACTAAAAGCTTTCCTTATACTGGCCCTCTTAGTATTTTCATATTTCCCATCTTATAGAAAATTATGTTATCCTAGTTAAAAATCACATCCTTCTATTTTATAATGATCCTTTTATTTCTAACAATTGTCTATTCTTTTAATCATATTTAAACATCGATTAGATGGTATAATACCTCATCTAATTAGTCAGGACCTCTATTTTCTTCTGTCTTACTCTAGCTTTCTTCCTTTGCCAAATAACTTTGCAAGTCAGTACATTTAAGTCACCAAGTATTTCTTCCTCTGTTTCTGCATATATTATTTGGAATAAAAAAGACAATTTAATTAAAGTGTTTTTGTAAAAACACTTTTATCTATTTATATTCGTTAAACAGCCTCCATTTTCTTTCTCCTTCAGTTTCTCTTTTAATTTCTTGTTCCCCAGTTTTCAGCATTTTTCCTAACAGCTCTGTCATCCATTCTATCAATTCTTCTCCCTTGTCTCAAATATGATCTGAAGTCTTGAAAAGTAAAATGTCTTTCCTATTTCTGGCGTTATATCTGGGTCTTCCAAATTTTTATTTATCTGCGCCTGTTGGTTTCTTCTTTCAAATCGTCTATCTTTATGTCAGTTTCCTCTATTTTTTCCTCTGAGCTCGACAGCTGGAAAGCTGATAGTATGGATTCGAGATTCAAGCGCCACACAACAGGATGAGCTCCCGTTACTTGCCCCAGCTCCTGCCCACCTAGCAGTTCAAAAGCATGCTAATGTAAATAAATAGATACCACTTTGGTGGGAAGATAACAGCATTCCATGCACCTCAGTGTATAGACATGCTGGCCTCATGACCATGGAAATGTCTTCGGACAATTCTGGCTTCCTTGGCTATGAAACAGAAAAGAGCATAGAGTCAGAAACAACTAGACAGGAGGAACCTTTACCTTTCAGTACAGAAAATGCTGTTGTTTCAGTTGATAAAATAAAGAAGCATATATTTATTAATTTATGAATTCACTGAAACAATATGGTATCCAGT
This sequence comes from Bothrops alternatus, assembly GCA_034064705.1. Lineage (NCBI taxonomy): Eukaryota > Metazoa > Chordata > Lepidosauria > Squamata > Viperidae > Bothrops > Bothrops alternatus. Next base: position 4,469,298 of record JARGCV010000023.1, read on the forward strand.
TTCCAGAATCCTTACATAACAATGTCTCTGTGGTAAAATAATTACCTACATCAGGGGTCCTCAACCCCCAGTTTGTGGACTAGCACTGGGCTGCAGCATGCCAGAAGCCAGTCTGCACAAACCAGCAAAGCCCCATCCGTAGGATGCAGGCAGTACATGAAACCACACCCCCTCCAGTTTGTGGAAAAACCTCTCTCTACAGAACCGGTCCCTGGTGTTCAAAAGATTGGGGACCTCTGGCCTATATGACTTGCATTTATGTGGCTGCATCATTTGGTAATCTATGTTGGATGCATTGAATTCTTGGTCTGATTCTATACAGTTTTAATGCTATTAAAATGGTGGCAAATTAATTGGAGGATCCAATCTGAGTTGGTCACTGGGACCAGACTTCCAAAGTTTTGGACTCATGCTGAAGTCCATTCGTGTGGAACTTTTATCTCTCCAGAATGTGTGCATTGGGCTGTTCTATGTATAGTATTTATTATGTGTTGCCTGGTTGTGGCTTTTAGTTGTTAATTGGAGTATTGGTGTCCGACTATTAAGTCATTGGTTCTTGTTTCCTTGTGCTGCTGCATCCTCAGCTCCTAAGTACCTAGTAAGGTGGTGGTAAATCAGCACTCCTGTTGACTGTCAAGGGTTAGGGAGAGAAGTTCTCTGAGGACAGGCTGCAGCGTGAGTCCCAAAGCTTCGAAGACTAAACCTCTGGTCCTGGTGAGCAACTCAAACTGGATCCTGCAACATTATCCAACATTATCCAACATTATTTGCTTTCATTTGTGGCAATTATTATTTACTTATCGTGTCTGCTTTTATAATTTCATTTTCATATGCATTTCATAAGACATTGATCTCATATGAAATTAAATATTCTGTTTCCAGCCCCAATTTGGTATTATTTGTAAAATATTCTGTTTCCAGCCCCAATTTTGTATTATTTATAAAATTATTTGATTTTACAAATAATACCAAATAAACACTCTACTTAACTCTTTTGTTTTATTTTTAAATATAGATCTAAAATCAATGAAGTTGTATGTATGTGTTATGTCTGGCCACTCTCAGCTCATTAAAATCCACATAAAGATGTCTTTAATAGTTTTTAATTAACACATTTCAAACGAAGTCATTTCAAAGCAAACTGCTGGCATTATTTTGGCTGGAACGGCCAACACCGATTTATTTACATTTAGGATAAATAAGCTATCCTTCCACCTTCCAATTTAAAACACTCTTTCTTTATCACATTGTCCAAGACATCATTATTTTTCGGTAGGTTTCAAAAACACCAGAAAACTCCGTTTCAACTCACTGCGAAAGTTTCCATGCCAATCTCTAATTAACGTTGCTCGTGACAAAGGCTTAATTTCTCTCTTCTCCTCTAATACAGTTTCCGATACGTCACTTCCTTTTTCTACTTAACTGAACCCTCCTCCTATTAACCCTTCGAACTCTCGGATCCAGCCATACATTCTCCTGTTCCAAGTCTGATTCTGCACCTTGAGACTCCGATGCAGACTGCATCTCAATCTCCTCCCTGTCTGCCTCGGCTGCCGGGAGGGGAAAGCACCCAGAGGGGCCTGGCTCGGCTGCCGGGAGGGGCAAACACTCAGAGGGGCCTGGCTTGGCTGCCGGGATGGGCAAACACTCAGAGGGGCCCGGCTCCCCCTCCTCATCCTCCGACACCTCCCCAGCTGGTCCAGAGACACCCACAACACTATCCCCCCCTCAGGCCCCTCCCCTCGGGTCCATTGCAGGGGATGTGGTTTGTAGGGAAACGCAGCATGAAAATCCCGAATTAACTCAGGAGCCGCAATATCATGAGCATCAACCCAACAGCAAGCGGCTTGCCCAATCAACCAAATATTGGAAGCGGTCGTTGAGCCATCGGGAATCTCGGATGCCGGACACCTCCAACCGGGAAACAGGAACGTGAGCACGGCGAGCTGTAGGGCCCGGATCAGGAGGTCGAAGCGGAGAATCAGGGTATACAGGAACAAGCAAGGAGCGATGAAACACGGGATGTACACGAAGAGACCTAGGCAAAGTCAAACGATAGGTCACCGGATTGATGACCGTCTCCACAGGAAAAGGACCCAGGAAACGTTGATCAAGCTTGCGGTGAATTCTCCCTGGAAACAAGTACTTGGTGGAGAGCCAAACCCGATCTCCAACAGCTAATGGCGGCGGGTCGCGACGAGAGCGGTCTGCAACCCTCTTGTAGTCTTCCTTGGCCTTAGCCAAGTGCTGCTTAACCATCTCTTGGACTGACTGGAGCTCGGATAAATAGTCCTCTGCAACTGGAACTGGAGAATCAAGGAGCGTGAGCGGGAAAAATCTGGGATGATATCCATAGTTGGCCAAAAACGGAGTGGTCTGAGTGGAAGTGTGCTGAGAGTTGTTGAAAGCAAATTCGGCCACGGAGAGATATTTGGACCAATCGTTCTGTTGGTCGTTGATGAAACAACGCAAATACTGCTCCAGGATGCCAATCACTTTCTCTGTACCCCCATCAGTCTCTGGGTGATGCGTGGAGGCTAGATTAACTTGGACTTGTAGCGCAGACATGAGTTCTCTCCAGAACGCCGAGGTGAACTGGGTTCCTCGGTCGGACACTATTTTGTCAGGCAACCCGTGTAGCCGGAAGATATGTTGAATGAACAGCTGAGCAGTGACCTTGGCTGATGGTATTCTTCGGCAAGGAATGAAATGTGCCATCTTGGTCAGCATGTCCACCACTACAAAGACAACGGTGTAGCCGGCAGAAACAGGTAGACAAGTCAAGAAGTCCATGGAAATAGCCCCCCAGGGTCTCTCCGGCGTGGGTAACGGCTGTAACAATCCCGGAGGGGCTCCCGTGGCATGTTTTGCCTGACGGCACCGTACACAGGAATTCACATAAGAATGAACATCACGGCGAAGCCTGGGCCACCAAAAAGTCCGAGACACTAAGTGGAGAGTCTTAAAGAAACCAAAATGACCCGCAGCAGGGTTATCATGGCATTGAGTCAGAATGAGACCACGGAGTGGGCCTGCTGGAACATATAACAGGTTGCGGAAGCGTAATAGACCCTCGGACAAGGTCCAAGGTGAGTCGGGACCCACCTCTTGCTGCATCTGTGCCACAAAATCATCTAGTTGTTGCGCTTCCCTAATCTGTCGTCGTAGATCTACCGGATCGTGCATGGCTGCGATCGATTCGACAGGCAGAATGGTTCGAAGCGGCAAGGGGTCCTTGATCTGTAGATACTCAGGTTTACGGGACAAGGCATCTGCTCTTTTGTTGTACCCTTTCGGAATGTAGGTGACTTTGAAGTTGAATCGAGCGAAGAACAAAGACCAACGGATCTGACGTTGATTCAATTTCCTGGCAGATTGCAGAAATTCCAAGTTTTTATGGTCAGTCCGAACTTCAACTTGATAGCGGGCTCCTTCCAGGTGGTGTCTCCAGGTCTCAAAAGCCGTCTTGATGGCTAATAGCTCCTTCTCCCAAATGGTATAATGGCGTTCGGAGGGATTCAGTTTCCTGGAGTAATAAGCACACGGAAACAGGAGGCCGCCATCTTGGCGTGTTTGAAGAAGCACGGCCCCTACAGCAACATCTGAGGCGTCGGCCTCCACTACAAAGGGACGACAAGGATCTGGATACTTGAGAATGGGTTCTTGAACAAAAGCCTTTTTGAGGGTCTGAAACGCCTGTTGCTCGGCATCGCCCCACTGGAACTTAATGCCTTTCCATAACAGTCGAGTAAGGGGCGCAGTCAAGGCAGAAAACTTCGGAATGAATATCCGGTAATAGTTCGCAAATCCCAAAAGTCTTTGGACATCTTTTGCTTTACATGGTGGTTGCCAGGTTTGCAAGGCCTCAACCTTGCCAGGATCCATGGCGATGCCTTGTGGAGAAATCACATGTCCCAGAAACTCAATGGTGGTTTGATAGAATTGACATTTCTCTAACTTGGCATAAAGGTGATGCTCTCTCAGGCGTTGCAGAACTTGTCGGAGATGCTGAAGATGAGTTGCTCGTGACGGGGAGTAAATCAGGATGTCATCGAGGTAAACCACCACAAATTGATCTAATAAATCCCGGAAGATGTCATTCATGAAATGTTGAAAAACGGCCGGAGCATTGGTGAGTCCAAAGGGCATGACTGTATATTCAAAATGGCCATACCTGGTCCCAAACGCAGTCTTCCACTCGTCTCCCTCTCGGATGCGAACCAGGTTGTAAGCACCCCGTAAGTCTATCTTGGTGAAGATGGCCGCTGATCGGAGACGGTCCATGAGATCAGGAATTAAAGGCAGAGGGTACCGGTTGCGCACCGTGATGGCATTGAGCTTGCGATAGTCACAGCATAGGCGTAAATCTCCGGTTTTCTTCTTCACGAATAACACAGGAGCTGACAAAGGCGAGGAAGAGGGACGAATGAAACCTCTGGCCAGGTTTTTGTCCACAAAGTCTTTTAAGGCGGCCAACTCGGGTTCTGACATGGAGTAAAGGCGTCCCCCTGGAAGTTTGGCATTTGGCAGCAAATCAATGGCACAGTCATATGGTCTATGCGGAGGCAATTGGTCCGCCTCTTTCTCATTGAATATATCTGCAAAGTCCACTAGGTCGGCCGGCAAGGTGATGTCAGAGTGGGATGGTAGCTGGGCTGCGCAAACTTGGCGTACGTGGTCAACGCATTGCAAACTGGGAAATGAAACAAAGTTCTGGGACCACACCACACAAGGATCATGGGTTCTCAACCAGGCTAAGCCGAGAACTAAGGGGAAATGAAGTCCCTTGGTAACATAGAATTGGATGGCTTCTTCATGTTGTCCTATGACCAGGCGTATGGGCTGGGTCATAAACTTGATCGGTCCAGACAACAATTCACGACCATCAATTGTCTCAACCAACATAGGCGGCTTTACAGAGCACAAAGGTATGGCATGCTGACGAGCGAAAGCTTCATTCATGAAGTTGGTGGTGGCTCCAGAATCCAACAAGGCGTGGGCCGGAATGCCCTGGGCATGATTTTCCAGAAGTATATTGGTTGCTAGGATCAGATGTCTCGGAGGACCGGGGTCTTTGTCTGCGGAACTGGAACTGGGTTTGGCGCCTGCCCGACCCAATGTTTCCATCAGGCCGGGCTCTGGCCGTTTCCCGGCAAGGTGGCTTGAAATTGCTGAATGGGAGGCCGAGTTGGAATAGGAGTAGGATCTGCCGTAGCACGTCTCTTCTGGGGGCAGGCCATGACGAAGTGACCCATCTCTCCACAGTACAGGCACAATCCCTCAACTCTCCGTCTTGTCTTCTCAGCCTCGGTCAAGCGAGATCTGGCTGCCCCAAGATCCATGGGCTCCTCTCTGGCCATGGGTACGGGACGCCTCTCAGTGTAAGCCGGCAATGATTGGAAAATACGTCTGGGGGCCGGGACGGGTGGAGTGATAGGTAGGGTCTGGAATCCTCTGCGTGGTGCAGGAACTGGCTTGGCACTTCCGGTGACTGGAACCATCTGTTTGACCAGGCGGGCATCCATGGCTTGCGTTCGCGCTTCAATAGCCAAACAATGTTGGTATAATGCATCCAGGGTTGCGGGTATTTCAGTAACTTTCAATCCATTCAAGATCTGGGAAGACAGACCATCTAGAAAGATTTCCATGAGAGCCTCATCATTCCAATTAATTTCTTGAGCTAGGCGGCGAAAATCTGAGATATATTCCGCTACGCAGCGTGATCCTTGACGTAGCTCTCGTATCCGCCGGGTGGCATTTTGTCTACGAAGGGGGTCAACAAATTCTCTTTCCATCAGCTGGCAGAATCCTGCATAATTGCTCAGGACAGGATCTTGTCCGTCTATCAGAGGAGACGACCAATCAGCAGCTGTCCCAGAGAGTAAACTTAAAATGAAAGCTACTTTCGTTTCATCAAGCTGGAAGTCTGCTGGAGTTGAGGCAATGAATGTTTTGCATTGGTTTAAAAAAGCTGGAAATTTACTACGCTCTCCAGTAAACTTATCAGGCAAGGCTAAATAACATCTGCTCCGTCTGGGAGGGGGGGCTGGAGCTGGGGCTCCTGCGGCCTGAATCTGCTGTTGCAAATGTCCAATTTGTTGCTGGAGAGTTTGAACTAATTGATGCAGAGCCGGGTTATCAGCGAGGAGTTGCTCCATGACGTCACTGAAAGCTCGGACTAAGTTTTGTCTTTTCTGTTCTTTTTTGGGTCACGAGCAATCTGTTATGTCTGGCCACTCTCAGCTCATTAAAATCCACATAAAGATGTCTTTAATAGTTTTTAATTAACACATTTCAAACGAAGTCATTTCAAAGCAAACTGCTGGCATTATTTTGGCTGGAACGGCCAACACCGATTTATTTACATTTAGGATAAATAAGCTATCCTCCCACCTTCCAATTTAAAACACTCTTTCTTTATCACATTGTCCAAGACATCATTATTTTTCGGTAGGTTTCAAAAACACCAGAAAACTCCGTTTCAACTCACTGCGAAAGTTTCCATGCTAATCTCTAATTAACGTTGCTCGTGACAAAGGCTTAATTTCTCTCTCCTCCTCTAATACAGTTTCCGATACGTCACTTCCTTTTTCTACTTAACTGAACCCTCCTCCTATTAACCCTTCGAACTCTCGGATCCAGCCATACATTCTCCTGTTCCAAGTCTGATTCTGCACCTTGAGACTCCGATGCAGACTGCATCTCAATCTCCTCCCTGTCTGCCTCGGCTGCCGGGAGGGGAAAGCACCCAGAGGGGCCTGGCTCGGCTGCCGGGAGGGGCAAACACTCAGAGGGGCCTGGCTCGGCTGCCGGGATGGGCAAACACTCAGAGGGGCCCGGCTCCCCCTCCTCATCCTCCGACACCTCCCCAGCTGGTCCAGAGACACCCACAACAGTATGTATGTATGTATGTATGTATGTATGTATGTATGTATGTATGTATGTATTTATGTATGTTACTGGCTTGGATAAAAAAAGAAAAGAATTGGTCACAAATGGAAAATAATATTGACACCTGAAATTTTGCTATCTTGGTTGAATATAAATATGTTTTTCGGCAAAGTTAATAGGTTGATTTTGCCAGCTGTATTTTATATTTCATTTGGTTCTGTTCTTAACAGCATCAAAATGTTTTCCAACCTTCACAGTTTAGTCATCTGGGAGCTCAGCCAGAGACATTTCTTCATTTACACAGAAAGGTGAATTTTTACTGACACTGCATTGGAGCTGGTCTGATATCCCCAGAGATTATTTATCTGAATAACAGGTTAGCACAGACATTGCAGTGGAAAAGCGCCTCATATAGTTAGCAGATTTCAAGGGATTATTCATAATTGGGAAAGGCTGACACTTTGCAAATAGTATAAATGTTTAGGTGCCAAGAATATTTTAAATTTATTATTCAAGGTAATAATTGTGTGTTGCTTCACAGCACTTTTTCTAGGTAGTGGCTGAATTTTCTACTTTTTCATAAAGGTTGTTAAATGATGTTCAGCTTTGTATTTAACTAGTATCTAGTAGGTTATATTAGAAGATGGAAAAATCCATACTTCATTAGCTATCTAGTAATACTCCTTAAAAATTATTTTTCCTTACTTTGTGCACAGTTGAAAAGTGATCTTCTCCTACGCTTGGCCCATTATAATTAAAGATAGCTGCTCTTTTTGACATTTCATCAACTACTATTAATATCAGTGGAGTTAGTGAAATTACATACTATGATTTAACTGTCTAGATAGTAATTCTTACAATTACCTGCAATTTTTATGCACAATATATTTCTCCTATATTTTATGCAACATAGCATGGATCAACATTCAAATAAGTATGCAAGTAGAAGGTAGCTCTGGGCTTGTATAACTCGAACAAAAGCTCCTAATGCTATCAGGCAAACATCTTCTGAAACCAGGAGATTTTTAAAATGAATTTTGATATGCATGATGCAAAATAATACTGTGGAGTATGCTCAAATCCTTGAATATGCATAAACATGACCAATCTGTACATGATTATCAAAACTAGGGGTTTTGTTTCTTATTTATGAAATTTATATACACGGCTTACATACTGAGCTGGAATTAGCTTTGACTGAAGTGATTTCTCTTGAGCTGACTGTCACATGATATAAAAGGCTCTGAAAATTCAGCACTGTATTTAAAGGAGTTTTAGGAGTTCAAGAGTATGTCTTGAGATTCTAAAACTGCCTGGCAAATTTCTCAATTTTTGAAGAAGAAGATAGATGCAACACTATAACTTCTAATATATGTAATATGAGTCAGTTCCAAGAATAAGACCCAAAGCACATTAACATATTTCAATTTACATATTTATTAGTGCTAAAGCATAGCTTAGTTTCTCAAATGTTGTGGACAAAAATTACAAAAACCAAAACCATTGAAGGTATATGTATATGTGTTTATTTATTTATTAGACTCCTGGGTGCTGATTTATGAATTATAATTTTGTACGTCACAGTAACAGTATAAAACCCACATTATTTAAAAAAGAAAGGGTGCCCCTGTGGGGGCCTAGGCAGGAATGGGACAGAGGGTCTCTGGCAGAAGGAGGTGGGACCGGGGCAAGTGCCAAGACATGGTGCATTTCTTCATTCCTCGCAAAGGGTGACACCTCCCCAGCATGCACCCAAGGGGTGGGGCCAATGCGGCAGGGGCTGGGTCCTCGCTGTTTCTGGACAACCTTGTGGAGCTAAGACTGAATGCATTTCAGCATAGATGGCCACCACAAAATTGTACATTGGCTCCCAGCTGGCCTGGGCCAGGGCCAAGACAGCGGGAGCCGTTCCCTTACTGTTTCCAGGATGGCTTTGCAGGCCACATGAAACCACTTCGCGGGCCGCATCCGGCCCCCGGGCCTTGTGTTTGACGTGTCTGCTCTAAACTAACACATCTCAATTCATAAAAACCATAACCATTAAGTTCCATTAGCCTGCAATATTGCATTCTAACCACTGTGCTATGGTGCCAGAAGTTCGATTCTCACTGGCTCAAAGTTGACTCAGCCTTCCAGCCTTCCGAGGTTGGTAACATGAGGACCCAGATTGTTGTGGCCAATATGCTGACTTTGTAAATCGTTTAGAGAGGGCTGTAAAGCACTCTAAAGTGGTATATAAGTCTAAATGCTATTGCTATTGCTATCACCTAGGTCAGGGGTCTTCAAACTTGGCCCTTTTATGACTTGTGGACTTCAACTCCCAGAATTCTGGGAGTTGAAGTCCACAAGTCATAAAAGGGCCAAGTTTGAAGACCCTTGACCTAGAGGGTAAATCCAGGTTTTAAGACCTTCCAGTAGGCTAAAAGGATAAAGGCCTGCTGGATCTCGGGAGAGAAACTGTTCTACGGTTTGGGGACTATCACTGAGAAGGCATATTTCCTGGTTCCTGTGACATGGCAACATTTTGGCATATTTAGGATTCAAGAGAGCCATTTCTTGGTAATGAAGCAGCTTTAAGTAATTGCAAACACTTTTTGTTTTCTCTTATTTTCTAACAAATAATAGACTTTTCTATTTACTCAGTAAATGGAGAACTCAGTAAATCTTTTCTTCCATCTTTATTTCTTATTTTACAAGTATTTTTTTTCCTTCTCGTCAATTGTGTCTAATTCTCAGAGACTGCCTGGACATGTCCCCGCAGTTTTCTTGGCTAGGTTTTTCAGAAGTGGTTTGCCATTGTCTCCTTCCAAGGGCTGAGAGAAGGTGACTAGCTCAAGGTCACCCAGCTGGCTCTGTGCCTAAGGGCGGGACTAGAACTCATGATCTCCTGATTTCTAGCCGATGCCTTCACCATTGCACCAACTAGCTTTCACCAGGGATTACCCTGGCACTAGTGAGACAGCCTGATTACCTGATGCAATTTCTATTGTTTTGTTCTCTGCCACTGCTGATCATACTTCAGGACTCAACTTACGGCCATCTGTCTACTTAGTCCTACTTATGCCCATGCAACAAGCAACAAACACGAATAATTTTTAATGAGCCAGAGTGGACTCATGAAAACTGAGATAGTTGCTGTATTTAGGGGTGTGGTACAAAAGTACTTAAAAACAGAGATATTTGGTCAACCTGGTTCGTGAAGATAGCGAAAATACACTTCAGAAAAAAGGAGCTTCTTGCCACTTCAGTCTAACTCCCAAAAATTATACCCTATCAGTCCAGAAAATCCTAGATTGTGTAGCTATATACACACCCCAACCATTGGAAGGGGAAGAATTTGAGATATTTTGATCATTTCCTCCACAAATTTTTACAAGACAAAACATTAAAAATTTTCACATTAAAAAAATAACCACTATCCAGTTATGGCAAGAGAGGCCCCCCTGATGCATTCTAGAGCATGATTTCAACAGATTTGAAGCAGTTTTTAAATCTAAACTCTTCTTTTATTAAAGAAATTAATTATCATGGCTGGCTTCAGATTGGAGGAATTTTGGATCAAACTGGTAGATATGCTTGATGCCACTGTAACCTCTTTCAGTAATATTTAGCCTAGTACAGCAAAGTTCTGATAACTGACACTGTTCAGAACACACATACACACATGAAAATTAACAAAGGTCAGGATAGGCGTTTGAAGTGAACTACAGTGCATAGTTGGATCTCTAGGAGCTGCCAAGGTATTTTGGTGCTGACATTGGTCTTATTATCCCTTCTTTGTCATCTAATTTTCTAGTTATTTCTCCTCTCTGCAGGCAAGAAATTTATTTTTTAATCTGAAGAGCAAACTAAGTCATTTATAGATGATCCGAGTCTTTGCTGTGCCAAGATTGCTAAACAAAAACTTGGCAGGAAGAGCTACTTAACACTAGAATTGCAGTCATTGGGGACAGCTGTAATTTTTTTTAAAAAAATATTATATAAATAATTAGTTGGATTGTTTTTTTTCTTTATTTCTTTGCTTAAAATATACTATTTTATTCTCCTAATTTTAATTGAAAATTGAAATGTCTTTAACACTTATACAGTCTGTGAAAAGCAGCATATTTTAGACAACACCAGGATTAAATTAGTCTTTACTAGCCTGCTCTACTAAGTAACTAAGATATATGGGATACCTGGTTCTCTCTGAGCTTGATAGTTTTCTTGCAGATGTTTCATTGCCAAACTAGGTAACATCGTTAGTGCACTGATGATGCTACCTAGTTGGGTAATGAAACTTCTGCAAGAAAATAACCAGGCTCAGAGAACTTCAATTCAACCCTGAGTTACAAATGTTCTCTTCTATTTACTGAAATTTCTATTTTGTAGCATACTTTTAAATTGCTCAAGTTAATTGTTGTTCAACTATGATCATCATGTGCTAAAAACTAGTTCAGGATTTTTGTTTGTGAAAATAGTAACAGTGTGAAATGTGTGCCAGCTAAGGAGAGAGATAATTGTTTTATTTAAAATCTTTAAACCATTTGTAACTTCCAGTGGAGGCTTTCAAAACCTTCCAGCAATTTAACTGAACTTGATTTATGTACTAAGATTTTGCATTTCATTTTTTATTATTAATGTGTATTTTTTTCTGCATTTATTTATCACTTTTGTAAAGCCATCTAACAAGAAATCTCCTGGCTTTTCTAAGAAGATTATTATCATTTTTATGTAAAAGAAAATAGGGAGGAAAAATCAAGGCTTGGTCAAGTAGATTGTCAGAATGGTTCTATCACATTCAGTAGAGCAGATAATATCTTTTTAAAACTTACTTTCACAGTAGTTTTAAGGAATGTCACAGCTTGTTAGTGTAGATCCCTTAATAGACATTAATTGAGGAACATGCAAATTAGCCTTCTGGAGCAGGGTGGAGCATTATAAAGAGAAAATGAAGGTGCAAATTTAATTGGTTTAGTTAATAGATCTCTCACAGTGTGTTTTGATTATTTCTCCCATTAGCTGGTTTGCCGTTTGCACCAGTAGATAGAGATGTGGAAAAATACATTCTAGAAAACAATGAATTAGAAAATGTCTGGAAGATTTTCCTATGCAAATGAATATAGTTCCAATTAACATATTTAACTTAATATACATAATCTGCATGAGAATTTGGCTTCTGTACTTTGATGTGGGGAAAAAAATAAACTGTATTTAGTGAGGTTAGAACATTCCATTCAAAGAAACTGAAAGTTTGATTGTGGAATGTGGGAAACAATATTAGATAATATACAGTGAAATAATACATAATCTAATCACTTTACATATCTCCATTTTAGAGCAGTAGCCTGAAAAATAAATATATAACTTTGAAAATTCTGAACTAGTCTGAAGTGGAGTATTTCCACAAAAAATTCTGATACTGAAAAAATTTCTAGTCTACATCTCTGCTACCGGTAGTAGGAGGTTGGGGAAAACATTACCCTTTGCAACAGTGATGTGACAAGACTGTTTTGTTGTGTGATAGCCTAATCCAGGGGTAGGCAACCTCGGCTCTTTTATGACTCATGGACTTCAACTCCCAGAACTCCCAGCATAGCTGACTCAGGAATTCTGGGAGTTGAAGTCATGAGTCATAAAAGAGCCAAAGTTGCTTACCCCTGGCCTAGTCTCTGCTCTGTATATGGGATTGTGAGTGCCTCTCTCCTAATCCTTTCCCCTTCTACACCACAATGCAGTATTAGTTGAATATAAGGCCCTTGGGTAGTATAGATTCTGAGACACTTCAAAGAATGTTAGATTATCTTTCCATCATACCAGGTTACTGATTTTTTGCTGGCTATAATGGCTGAAGGGAATTACAGCAAAAAAGATGTGGGAGGTCAGAGGTTTCCCCTATCTTGATGAATAAAGCTGTGTTCTAAAACTGCACACTTCCAGGCATTTTAACCATGATTCATAATTTCCCATACTAGGACTTTGAGCAAAGTTATATTTCCGAACATTGTGGAAATTTGAATTAATTGGAATGAAATATTCCTCATTTTCATTTTTAAATGTGTCTTACAAATGTTCCTTTTTTTTTCTTTCAAGATACAATTTCTACCAAGCCATGAGTCACATTAATGACATTTTTTCAACAAAAATCATAACTGGACTCTCTCTTTGTTCAAATAAAAATCCAAATAAAAAAGGTTGGCCTTAAGGATCCTTTGGGAAGAAAGGATTATACTTGGAGGACTTAGTTTGTCTTTCATCTACTTTTGGGATCATTTGTTTTAATAGTAGTAATTGAAGATGTTTATAGTCAATGAAGTAGACTTCACCTGCCTTCTTCAGAAAGTATTCCAGTGTTATAAAATGTTAAATGTGGGATTCATCCAGTGTAGTTAGTGTGGATAATTTAGTACCTAATTCTTCACCTAGTGACATAGTCAAGAATGCAGTGATAATTCTTTCATAACCATATAATGATCTATTAACACTTAATAAAGGATGAATATAATAATTCAGAATACACATTTTTGTATAAGATATGCGAACTCTATTTCTAAGAGAAACCAAGGCTAATTATACCTTAACAAATAACAAAAGGAGTAGAAGAGAAGCCTGTATAACTTCATGGCCCATCCAACTCTTGTAATTATACACTTAATTCTTCCAAAGATTTCAGGTTTATATTGAACCTAATAGTTAGTTTCTATTAATTTTTTAAAATGAAGTATATTTTTAGGCTGTGGCACTAAGGATAGTGGAAAAAAAACCAATAACTTAATTATTCTCAAACTGCAATCAAATATTTGAAATGTCAGACAAAATGTAAACAAAATGCTGTCTTTATTCCTTCATTAAGTGTGTTAGCGTGTATATGGTTTTTTTTCTGGAAATGTTTTGAATACTGGTAGTCCTTGACTTAGAAACCATAACTGGGATGAGAACTTCCATCATTGAGTTATTATTATTATTATTATTATTATTATTTATTTAATTTCTATGCCGCCCTATTCCGGAGGACTCATTGTTAAATGAGTCATCGCACGATTGTTCCTGAATTTATTATCTTTTTGCCATGTCTGTTAAGCAAATTTGGCTTCCCCTATTGACTTTGTCTCTTGGAAGCTAGTTGAGAAGGTTGCAAATGGCAATCACATGATCCTGGGAAGCTGCAAGTATTGTGAAAACACATTGATTTACCAAGTTCCCAAATGGCAATCGTGTGACCGTGGGGATGCTGCAACAGTTGTAAGTATCAGGACCAGTCATAAGTCCCTTTTTTCAATACCATAGTAACTTTGAATGAAGATTACCTGTATGGCAGTTAAGGATAAATTCCTAGCATTTACTAAAAAAAAAATATTATTCCGTTGTAAACATATATTTCTCTCAGTTTAACAATGTAATGTAATATTTCCAGCCAGTACATTTTCACTGAGCATTGTAAAATTTAACATAGAAGTAATGCTTTATTGTTACTTGTTTTGTTGACCTTTTACGTCTTCTGTTGGTGACATATTGGTCCTCTCTGTCTCTAGTGATATGGTACTTTAATGCTAGGATGGAATGGGTCAGATAATGAAAGTCTCTGGTACATTAACTTTCAATTTCATGAATGTCTGAATATAGTCTGGAAGATAAATAACAGGCATTTTCTTCCTTGTACACATTAACATTTTATAAGCTGGTTATATTCTCTGTTGTATTACTTTACAGCGGGCTGTATGCTATGATAGCAAAACGAAAATGTACATCTTTGACAAGGATGATTGCATAATAGCTTGTAAGTTCTAAAAAAGATTGTCAAAAAGTGAGCTTATTGAGTAAAGTGTTCTAAATGTACACCTCATTTTGCCTAATGTAAGTGAAAATTAGTCTTGCCTTTTGATGTTAGCTTTGAGATTTTGGCTGGCCTAAGAGACTGAATGCTTATGGCAACATTCCCTATACAGTTTAAGCTGAATGATGAATATAAAAAATAATTAGGACAGGAATATGTAACTGGACAATCTCCTTGTCCTAATTAGTTGGAGAAGCAAAAAAAACGGTGAAATAAGATCACAAAATACTCTGCAAAGTCTTTCAATGCCACCTATCACTTTTATGGCTTAGTGACAGCTGCATATTTTTCTTGATATCCTAACTGAAAACAGACATTTAGCACATTCCTTAGCTTTGTGCTCTCTGTGTGTGTGTGTGTGTGTGTGTGTGTGTGTATGGGGGAGGGGCAAATGATCCTAATAAATTGTTCATCCAGACACATTACATTGTAAGCCTACAGAACTTTCTGCTTTGTTCACTCTTCAGGAATCAGAATGTTGGACTTTGTATGTGCCTCTGTTTTTGCACAGCTTCATCTAATGATATCCCCTCAGTGCTGCTATTAGCTGTTGTGCAGACCTCTTAGAAATAGAGGGACATTACAGGAACCACTGCATAAAAATCCAAGGAAATTTTGATGGAGAAAAATCTATATTTTTCTGACCAAGCAAGATCTGAGATATGTTATTTACCTATCACCTTATCTCTTTTTTTCTGTAAGATCTGCTTTGCAGTGTCTATTCCATTATGGACTGGACACACAAGCTCTTCTTTTTCTTGCTGCAATGATTTGCACTGTTGATCCTCCTACATTTTAGTCCTTGAGCCGCCTCTCTCCCTTCTCCAAATTCATAAGCTCCTAGTGGGTGTCCATAAACCCTTTCTTTTTTTTTAAATAGAGCTAACGGGATGGATAATTTATAGCTCCTCTGATCTTTTCTCCTTTCCTATTTCTTTATTACATCTCCATTCTCTAATCTGCCTTCTTATTAATATTTCCTCTATGGAAATGTGTCACCAACTAATCCTACAGTTCCTTTCACATTGTGTCCCGGGTGTTTTCATAGGTAACCATTGAAATAACAGAATTGTGGAGTTGGGAAGGACCACAAAGATTGTCTAGTGCAATCCAGTGTAATGGTACAGAAAATAAATTAAACCACTCTTGAGAGAGATTTCAACAGTCTCTTCTTAAAAACCTGCAGAGATGAAGAAATTTTATCTTTGAAGGTAAATTCTTCCACTCTTATACAGATATTATTGTCAGGAATTTTCTTCTTATATTTAAGTGAAATCTATATAGTTGCAACACGTATCCAATATGCTCGTCCTTGTTTCTATGGCAATGGATAATACTTTCTGTCCATCTTTCTTATAGCAGTCTTCTATGCATCTGAACATGGATATCATGTCTTCCCTCAGTCTTCTTTTCCCTGAACTGAACATCCCAGATTCCTTCAGCTGATCTCCAGTCTTTTTATCACTTTTGTTGCCTTCTTCTGCACCTGTTCCATCTAGAAATTTGATGCACAGAATTGCCCATTGGATTTCAGGTGTACTCTCACCAGAGTAGAGGGGAATCTTGTAATTCTTTTAGTGATTGCCTCACAAACGTCTGACGCATTTTCAGTTTGTTGCATAAGGAGACTCAAGTCTTTATGTAGCGTTTTTGAATCATGAATTCCCTGCCTTGTATACATGTTCCTTCCTAAATGTAATAGATTTGCTATTTAAGACACCAGTTAGGGATACCTAGCTTGGCAGCAATGTACTGTATGTGAGAAGAATCTAAAAGATCTAGAAGACAGCCAGCCAATATATAGTGAATACAAAAGAAGAAGAAAAAGTCAATAATAACTTGAAGTTTATTAATTGAATAAGTACATCCAGATTGTAGGGCTCAGTTGATCTTTATTTTGGTCAGAATGCCAGTACAACCAGGTGCAATTAAACTAATATCTTGTCAGTGGTGGTCGGGGTTACAGGAATTCTCCTAGTCATTTGATTTCTGGAATATTTTCCCCCCCCAAGTCCCCAGTGTAGGGACATGTTTAGAGGTACTTGTGGAAACAGTAAAATATTAAAAATTTAAGCAAGCAAAAATGCTTATGAAAAATTAACAGAGCTAACTCTATAAGCTGATAGAATCAAATCACCTTTCCTTTGCAGATTAAATAAAGTCTTGGTGACTTTAGAGACTCACCATTTTCCTTAGTAATTGAGGGCTAGGAGCTACCTTCTTTTCAGATCTGTTTGAACAGCCTAGTTCAGCCTAACCAGATGTGACCAAGCTTATACTATTTAGGTCAGCCATCTTCAGATGATTCTATACTTAAAATCATATTGATAAAATTTAGTACTGTGATTTTTTAAAAAAAATTACCTTTAAGTTACATAGGAACATTTGGTCATCAATAAACAATTGTTGATGACCATTAGAGGAATATTTTTTTACTGAGAAATTTCAATATGGAGTTGGATTTTACTGATGAGGCTTAATTCGCTGATCTAAATTCTACCCTTGCCTCTTGGGTATCCAACAGAGTTTAAGATAGATACAATAACAAAACAAAAACCTTTGCAATCCTTTCTTAGATTTAGGAATACTGTATCCTCTCATTTGGGGTACCTTAAAATAAAAGAAAACTTGAATCCTCAGCATAGAAATGGGGTGATTTTTTTAGCTACAGTATATTTTGCAAACTGCTGGGCTGCAATATCATCTTTCTTACATTCCTGATTCTTTCTCCAGATTAGATGACAAAAATGATCAAGTATTAGAAACTTTCCACAGATGAAACCTGTCAACCAGCGCAAGGTTGCAGCTGTGCTGCTGTAATGGTTTATATCCTAGTGGTGATTTTTATTTTATTTTCTACGAGTGAAGTACATGTGTTGTATCTTAAATAAGATAATCAAATTTTAGTCCCGTGACTAAATTGGGATGAAACCATAGCTGATTTTGTCTAGACTCCGTCTATGATTTGTTGTATAAAGAAGCAGATATTCTCAATGTTTTTCTTCACACATTATTTATTAAATATATAATGTCCCCATCCACCTTCTAGGCTCCCAGAGAAATATGCCATTAAAGCTGTAGGTTAAAATATGTTATTTAAACAGGGAGGAGATATGCAACATCATATGGAGAATAAAACTTGAGTGAATAATTCAAATGAAAGAATTTTGAAATCATTAGAACTACTCAGTTTTGCAAATAATTTCTTGAGGTGTGCCAGCATAAGTTGTATTTGAAATATATGTGTAGTATATGTGCATATACAACACAAGGTAATAATAAAGGTTATACTATTTGAGAGGTTTATGTTACTGTGTTCTCCTTGCTTCAGATTCTTTCATTATTGATTTTCTGTTTTTAAATATTAAGCTGCCCAGAGTCATCCTGGAATCAGAGGGACTCCAACTCTAATAAATAAATGATAAAAAATGGAATGCTGAGATTAAAAAGGTAGATTCGGATATCATTATTTTGCTACTTTCATACTAACATTATTGTATATTTAGCAGTGGTATTTCCATTTAGGAACTCAAACTAGGTTTGATTTCCTACATTGGCTTCCCCTATTGCTATTATTTACAATATTTACAACTCTAAGATGTCAAGTTATGTTCTGTAGTAACCTCTGATGGGCTTGGAAAGCATAGATAAAAAAGATAATTTATAAATAAACAAACAAAGAAATAAATAATGCACACATATATGTGCACAGACTACCTTTTTATTTTCTCCATTATTCTCAAGGTTTTCTTTTCTCTGTATATTTTGTTAAACCACAATTGTTAAATTACGACTAAACTAGGTAAGATTTTGGAATTGTAGCTGTTATTTCATTTACAATTTTGTTTTTTTTCCCAGTACCAATAATTGTTTTTCCTTTGTGTAGATTTTCTTCATAATTTGAATAGAGTTATTGTTTATGAGTGGATAAAAATAATATTAGATAATAATTTAATTTATTATTAATTATGTAATTATATGCAACATTATATAATATATAATTGATATTTTAAATTCTGAGGGCTGTGTAAGATTAGAAAAATAATTGAAATTGTACTTGAAGGACAAAACACTGTTGTTTGAAAATGTTGCTTTTATAACACTGTAGTAACAGTTTCTTAAAATCTAATATAAGCACATAGTCACCAAAATGCCGCCACTTTTGCTAATGGGAAAAGAAAAATACATTCTTATGCATTCATTACAGTTCTATTATAGTAGCAACATTTATTAAAAGAAAACCCTCCGGATGCAATATGATTAGCATGAGATTGATGAATCTGAATGAATAGATTGCTTAATATGCTGGGAATTTGGCCAATGTTCAGCATCAAACTAGAAATTGGAGCTGATTTCTTATTATTGGGAGGTCTTTCATAGCACATCTTGAAACCAATCCAAGATGTACGTGTTGCCTACCAAAGATTTCCGAGGGTTTTTTTTAAGCCGCCAAATTGTAAACCTCAAAAGACAAGTATTAAATAGATTTTCAAGAATATGGTCAGAAATACACATGTAATAGGATCATTCGCTTCAAGAATCATCTTATGGTAGTAGTAACTGAGTCAGTCTGCTGTGCATCTTCGAAACTAATTATATGTCAGATTTTTAGTTCACATTTTTAGCATTATTTATGACACTATAAGAGAATTCCAAATATTCTGAAGATGGAGGGAATTTCCTACTTATTTCATTGGTCCATTCTTTTGAATCTTGGATAATATTTCAGAAATGCAATATGTAATAAGGATACAGTTATTGGAAGGTACAATTACATAATTAATCTTAATAGTTATATCGTTAATCTGATTATTGGTAGTTGTTTCTGCTGAAAGAAAGAATGAAGGAAATCTAATCTTGCATACACCACAAACACACACGCACACACATCTGCCTGCCATCCTGTTTGCCTGCAAGGAATATCAACATGATCCAACTGGTTGTAAGCCGACATCTGCCATGATGTCATCTCAATCAGTTTTTCTATCTCAGCTCTATTTCTGTATGTGTAAAATAAGAACTTGCACAAATTGAATAATAGTTATATGATAAAAGCAAGCAATATTAAAACTGGAAGAGATAGGAATATTTTTTAATCTATAGATAGACTTTTAAACGATAGACTCCAGTTCTGTCTAAAGTATAGCACAGTCCTGATAGCCAACAATGAACAAAAACAATAATGAAAGGAAATAATCTTTCTTTGCTGTCATAATTACTACAGAGTCCTTAAGGTGGTCTCTAGCTGCTTCTGTGACTCCAGCCCCCCACTGTATAAGGGGTCTGAGAAGAGTCCATGATGAGCTTCTCTAATCTGAGGCTCTCAAATGCATAATTCTGGGATATTTTTGCAATCTCAAAATATTTGGAGGTTTTGGAAATTGGGAAAGATGCTCTATGGGAGCTATTTGTGTCAAAGATTTTGGTCACCTGCTCCTTCCAGGGTGTCACCAAATACTAGTTGAATCACCAGCCATATTTTTTCAGTATCTTTTAAATCAGTGTTTTTCAAACTTGGCAACTTTAAGATGTGTGGACTTCAACTTCAGAAATCCCCAGCCAGCAGGGGAGCTGCAGTTTTCACATTTTAAAGTTGCCAAATTTGAAAAACACAGTTGTAAACTAATTCTTAAACCAAAATGCTTCTTTGTAATGGGAACATTTTTTTTAATTTAACAGCGTTGGGCCATAATACGGGTCAATCTTAAATACTTAGATGAATAACCATGCAATCCACCAGTGGATTTTAACACTTCAGTTTTTAAACAAAAATATTGTTTGCTCTTGCTCGTAATTATTTCTAGTTAGCCTATATTCTTTGTAGTGAATAAAAACTTTTCTTTTTCTTCATACTACTTGTACCACTGTCTTGCATCCAATCTAACGGGTCCCCTGTGTTATTGACAATTTTTTGCCCCATAGTAATCGGAACGGGACGACTTGCTGCAGCCAACTTGCCAAGTCCAATTCGCCACGGTCAGCTCGCTATGGTCAGTTCACCACAGCCAACTCTCCATGGGACAATTCAACAATTCAATTTAATAATTTAAAATAATTTAAAAAATTATATTATTTTTTGTCATTTGCATTTCATTTTGTCCCTCTTTTGGCATCCTTTAATTATTTTATTCACTATTTCTTCAATATTAGTGTAACTCTTCTCCTGTGGTGACTTGTCCCGCAGAAAGTTGGGCATGGCGAGTTGTCATAAACCCCATAGAAATAAAGGGAGATCTGATCTGGAGTTGACTTCTCATGTTTGCTACTTGTGAAGAATAGCCTCACTCACCCCAAGGACAAACTATGACTTTAACATTTCATATAGTTCGGCCCTGTAACTCTAGATTTGAAGCATTAGAAGAAACAGCAATGTTCAGCAATTAGATCTACATATTATGGATGACTGCTGATTTTCCTTATCAAACTGAAAGGATAGCTAATACCATTATTTGTGACTGATGGCATTTCACAGAGCCAAGAATTCAAACTTCTCTACGACCGGTGAGAGCGCACAGGGTCGGCCTCCTCCAGGTCCCGTCAACGAAACAATGTCGTTTGGCGGGCCCTAGGGGGAGGGCTTTCTCTGTTGCGGCGCCCACCCTCTGGAACCAACTACCTCCTGAAGTCCGCGTTTCTCCGACCCTCCTGGCCTTCCGAAAGAATTTAAAAAACCTACCTCTGCCGGCAGGCCTGGGGATGATTGTTGATTGTGGTGTGATTGATGAGTATGTATGGGGTTTGTATTTTTAATGTTGTTCGGATTTGTTCAATTGTTTTTATATATATGTTGTAAGCCACTCCGAGTCTTCGGAGAGGAGCGGCATACAAATCCGAATAAATAAATAAATAAATAAACTTCTGGAAACAATTGTTTGCAATGGATTTCATCTATTAACATTTAAACTGCTGAGTGTAGCAAGTTGTTTCTTACTTGGCACATATTTGTAAAGCTTCAAAATCTATATTTAACATTTATCAATATTATTAATAATGTCCAAATATAGAGTCACAAAATACATTTAGCTGTTCAGCAGTGCCATTCATACAGGGGAGGAGAGGTTTAAACAATGAATTGTGTCCAGTGCAGTAGAAGTCCTGCAACTTCTATACATGGGTCACTGGTGTTCATACAAAGGGACATCCTTCCCCAGGATGGTTAATGTTCTCATTGCAAATAAATACACAATCTAAATATACAATGGTAACTGCATAATTCTTTGTAATATTATTTATATTTATATAGAATAGGATGAAGGAGGACAAATTGTACCATCAGGTATATATTAAGTATCTGTGAGTGTGAAAAGTAATTTTGATGACTTATTTGTTTTATGCCATAAGTAGGTATGGCATCTGGCCACCCAAATTTGCCCTTTAATTAAGGTGAGTTTAATTGATAGGAAAACAGCATTTACTCATTTTGTTAGAGGCTCTACTTGACTGTATTAATGTATCAATTAATTGAGATGGTTAACATAAATGAGGCCATCAACAAATAGCATGAAAGTGAACAGAGCAGTTTCAAATGTATGGCAAGAAAATTAACAGTGGTTGAAGTAATTTTTTCAGGCTTTTTTGTCTCATTAATAAAAGTCAGAACTTCTCTATACAGGTACTGCTGTTTGACTTGGTCTTTGAATGTAAACAAATACTGCTTTTAAAATAAACTGGATTTTATTGTACAAAGTGCTAAATATATTACATTAATTTTATAGAAGTATATAAACAATAGTAACATTAAGTGTTTAGATTGTAAGACATTCTTGAGGGAAGGTATTAAAATTATAGTGATCGAAGGTAAATTAAAACTAATAAACAGAAAACACATTTGGATTGAATTAATAATGACGGTAATCCTAGGAACAGCTAACTACAATTCTTCCCTCATGTTGGATTTCTCTAGTTGTTTTAAACCAAAATTCCTCTCAGCCTTATAGTACAACTAATGTTTAAGAATATTAGGATTGTGGTCTAACAGCTAGAAAGAATCTGGTTGAGATAATTGAAATTTGATCTTTCAATTTTCCCTGATGTCAAAGAAAGTTTAAAATTGTCAAGAAAGACAACCATGCTATGACTGCATCTTTGTAGACAAAAAATATTATTCACTTTCAGTGGAAAGGTAGGAATTCCTTTGCTATATACAGTAGTTTTCTTTTGTTCCATAGGGATATCATAAAGATAGTAGACATATCTGAACTTCAAATCAAGGTATGCAAAATCTTAAAAGTCCCATTCATCTTAAATTATTTATAGAAAGCAAGCTAGTTTTAACATCAAATATGCATTAGGTGTGTGTGTGTGTGTGATTGTGCAAGCGAACAGATGTATAGACAACTGGGCCTCTGCAGAGGGGAGGTAAAAAAAAGGCAAGATGGGGGCTCCAATTATGTGATCATTCAGATAACTTGCTGGTTTTTACATGGGTTGCCTATGGTGCCTGTGACAGCAATGATGTTAAAAAATAATGGCTGCACTTGCTCATGTGTTTGCCTTTTCCAATGGACAGCAGTGACGGCTGCATCCAGTCCTTGGTGGCCTAAAAGGAAGAGCAGAAAAATGCACAAATAATATCCAAAAGCCAGACTTTGCCCTAAAGAAATTTACGCAGAAACATAAGCATTATGTTTGCACTAACGTTACTCAATGGTTCTAGCTGTCACTTCTCAAAATTTCTGCTTTTATTTATTTATTTATTTAATTCGATTTCTATGCCGCCCTATTCCAAAAAAACTCAGGGCGGCTTACAACATAAATACTAACATATAGAAATCTGACATTAAATACATTATAAAACCCCTGGATTAAAAACCAATCATCCAAAGACAAACTTACAACAAACATACACTGGCTGGGGCAAGGTGTTAACTGCCCCAGGCCTGTCGGCAAAGATGTGTCTTCCATAATTTGCGAAAGGCGGAGAGGGTGGGGGCAATACGGATCTCCGGGGGGAGTTGATTCCAGAGGGCCAGGGCCGCAACAAAGAAGGCTCTTCCCCTAGGCCCCGCCAGGAGACACTGTCTGGCTGACGGGACCTGGAGAAGGCCGACTCTGTGGGCCCTAACTGGTCACTGGGTTTCATGCTCTCATTTTATTTTAAATGACTTGCCTTCGTAGAATTCTGAGGATCCGGTGGCAAGATAAGATACCAGACACTGATGTCCTCTCCAGAGCAGGCCTATCATCGGTTTACACTCTTGTTCATGAAAGCCCAGATGCGCTGGGCAGGCCATGTTGTAAGGATGCCAGATCATCGCATCCCTAAACAGCTCTTTTATGGTGAACTGTCTCAAGGAAAACGATCACACGGGGGACAAAATAAGCAATATAAAGATACACTGAAAGCCTCTCTCAAGTCCCTCAAGATATTAACACCACCTCCTGGGAAACCTCTGGCACATGATCAATCAACATGGTGTACTCTGCTGTACCAGGGTTGTCAGACATATGAACATAGAAGGACAATCTTGGCACAAGAGAAGCGTGCACTCCGCAAAGCCAGAGCTGGAAATGCTGAAGTAACAGTGTCTACATTTCTTTGTTCAGTATGTGGCAGAACATTCCGTGCTAACATCGATCTTATCAGCCACCTACGGACACATCGTTGATGGCCCATAATCCATAAGATGTCAAGATCCTCATAGAATTCGATGGATGAACAATAATTTTAAATGCAAGGGCTTCAAGCAAATAACTTGAAATGGGAAGAGCTGAGCTAAAATTCAAGCCAGGTTTGTGGAAAGCTATATGTTAGTTCCCATGTATAAAATAGTTTACAACAATTATTTTATTCATTATCAAAGACAAAAAAATAGGTGGCCCTTCCAGACTCCAATCTCTCAGGGTCTACTATCTATAGCAAGATACACACAGTGGCTCAAGGCAAACTACTCAAGAGAAGTAGAATTAGGGAAAAAACTATTTGGCAGCAAATAGTTCAGATTCGATTTAGTCTACCCATCTGCCTTTCTGTCTCTGTAGACACAGGTACTTAACTACCAAATCTAATGCAGATTGCAGACATTTTACTGCAACATTTTACTGCAAAATCTGTTTTGCTGCCTGGTGGGTGAAACTTATGCTGCAGTGTGTCTACAGGAGATTGCTATTGTTGTCAGAATAACACAAATAGTATTGTGGAATACAGGTTCTGGCCTTTTGTATGTGTGTAAAAAAGTCAGACTCACTTCAGAAAGCCATGGCACTACTTCTATTATTCTACCTTTTCCTTGCGCATCCCACAGATATTGGTTGGATTTGTGAATTGTTCATGGTGGTTAAAAATGATGTTCAAATAGAATATAGATGCTGTTTTCTTAGTCCACTCCTTCTATAGCAGGGGTGTCAACCTGCCAGCCCATGGGCCATATGTGCCATGCCCCCCATTGCTGGCAATGGAAAAAAAGTCGTGATACGTCATGTGACGTTGCGAGTTTGACACCCCTGTTCTATAGCCAGAAACTAAAAATTATAAGGGTTGCTTTTCTTAGTCTCCTCTAACCTTGTACATCTGTCTCCCAACCCCCCCCTTTTTCCCCTTGGGCCATTCCTGTTCTTCTTATCTAAGACTGAAGACAATTTTATTTGCAGAATGAAACTTGGCATATAAAAGCAAATGGTATAGGAAATATCCCTCTGTCTGTGTTCTTCAAAAATCATCATATTTAGCTGGCTGAAATAACTTGTCTCTGAGCTCCTCATCTATATTTGTGTTTGCAAAGCTAACATTTCTAAGAATGTAAACTTTTTTTTCTTTTTTGAGAAATTACTTCCCCGAGGAGATTTTTTTTCCTTTTTGCATTTCTCATGTAATAGTCATATATATCTATATCTATATCTATAAAGATCAGCCATGTTTGTCAGTATTTTCACACAATCAGAACTGGATCAGAAGCAGAGTATGCCCATGGTTTTAAGGCAGAAAGGAAATGAAAGTTTTAACTGCTTTAAATTTAGCATTGTTGTTGAAATTTCATCATTAATGCAATATAAATGTTGCAGTTCCCCATTTAAAATCTATTTATAGGAATAGTATACTGTATCTTCCCCCATAAATAGCACTTATAATACCCTCAAGATAGTCTAGTCCAGGAAACCAAAACCAAGAATATTAATGGTACCTTTTATTGTAAGGTTCCAGTAATGGTATTCAACAGGTCTGAAAGCACATCTCCCTTCCCCTGCCTTTACGTTCCATAGAATTAGGTGGGTCAATGCAGAGATACTTTTTTCATCCCCATTCCTCCTTTGGACTCTTCTTCCTATCTCTTAACCTTATTACAAAGAGAGTATTAGAACATTTAAATAGCTTAGCAAAAGCCTGATTATCTCCTAAAGTATTTTCTTCCAGTATATTCAGAAGCCTGCTAATATATTCAGAAAGATGAAAACGTATTTACATACCATCTTCATTATCATAAGAGTTACTATTAGAAGCTGTCTTTTGTGTCTCATTCTAGTAGTGTAAAAAAACAACCTTTGAAGACACTGCTGTTAAGGTCAAAGTTGCAGCAACTACACCTCTGGAAATAAGAGCTGTCAGACTGTCAGCTAATATTAGGAAGAGCCTTGATGTATCAGATATAAGCAATTAATGTAGGCAGGTTTAGTTCTTGAACACCTATTTAGAAGTGATGTTTGTTATTCTGTTTGCCAGACTGACATTTATTGGTGAGGATAAGTAATATTCACATAATATGGATATATGAGATCAGAGGGGAAATAAGTGAAATTTCATGTAAAGATTCAATGAATAACGCTAGTAAATAGGACATTTAAAATCTCAGAGAAAAAGTTTGGTGAGTAATAGTCTGTGGGAAAATTTGGTTATCTATTCATTATATTTATATCCTTTTTATCTTCTAAGAGCTTAAGGCAACATGTAGAAGCCTCTCCCTGTTATATTTAACCTCTCATAAATTTTATGAGATAGTTTGGATGAAGACTGACTCAAAATCAGCACTAATGACGGATAGGGAATGCCAGCCTCAAATACCAGCCTGCTACCAAGTTCAGAAATATAATTGCTATATTATCATAGGAAAACATATTGTAACCCTGAAGCAGGCAACATTTTTCAACTTCTGCTACTAAAATTTATTAAACATGGTCATGGTTTGCTGCACACTCAGCCAGATGTTTAGACTGCATCTAGCATTTTTATTCACCTATCAAGTCCTTCCCAAAGGCCTGTGATAGGCATATGTTGATGTTTGAAGGTATTAAAACATAGGTGTCAAACTCGCCATGTCACGTGACATGTCGCGACATATCACGATGTTTTTTGCATTGCCGGAGCTGGGGTGGGCGCGGTCTCCGTATGATGCAACCAGCCCATGGGCCGGCAGTTTGACACCCCTGTATTAAAAGATATTGTCACAGTATATAAGCTCTTCCAACAAAGAGTACAGAGAAGAGCATATAAGGAACAGTTGCTGGAATTGGGTATGTCTAGTTTAATGAAGAGAAGGATGAGGGGCATGATAGCAGTGTTCCAATATCTCGGGTTGCCACAAAGAAGAGGGGATCAAACTATATTCTCCAAAGCACCTGAAGAAGCAATGGATGGAAACTAACCAAAGAGAGAAGCAACCTAGAACTGAGGAGAAATTTCCTGACTGTTAGAACAATTAATTAGTGGAACAATCTGCCTCCTGAAGCTGTGAATGCTCCAACACTGGAAGTTTTTAAGAAGAGACTGGACAGCCATTTGTCTGAAATGGTATAGGTTTCTGCCTGAGCAGGGGGTTGGACCAGATGACCTCCGAGGTCCCCTTCCAACTATTATTACTGTTGTTGTTGTTGAAAGCTGCTTTCTGTAATTGACTGATGGTGATTTTGTCAATGCCAATGATGTTCAAGTGGTGCTCCAGCTGTTTTGCGAATGTACCCAAGGTGTCTGTTGCTATTGCTACTACCTTTGCTTTCTTTTGCCATACTTGTTCTATTTCTGTTTGCAGGTCTTTGAATTTTGTTATCTTCTCCAGTTCTTTCGTTTCTATTCTGTTGATTCCAGCTACTGCCACATCCACTTTCCAGACTTTTTTTGTCTTTCTTATTGATAATTATTAAATCTACTATGTGGCAGATGTTTGTCTGTTTGGATTTTAAAGTCCCAGAACACTTTGGCTTCTTCATTTTTTATTACTTGGTCTATTTTGAAGACCCACCAGTTCTTGCTTGCAGACATATGGTATTTCTTGCAGATCTTCCAATGCACCATAGTTGCTACTTTGTCAGGCCATTGTTTGTTGTTAGTTGTGTGATTTTATTTTATTTTATTTTTAGCAGCAGCTAACCAGGTGGTCCACTGTTTATTCAGCTTCTTTGCAGAGGCTAAATTTACTGTCTTCTCAATTCTGGCTTTGCATTTGCTGTTAAGGTTTGGTCTTGTGCAGCCAGAATTATCCCCTTTGTCTCTTTTTTCAATTTCCTGCTGTTAGCCACTGCCAGGTCTTGTTAACTGTTATGTTTGCTAGGTTTTTTTTTTTAAATGTGCTGGTCATGTAGTACTTTGCCTTGCCATATCTCTTTTTTATCCTTAATCTGATTTTTCTTGTAGGCCAATTTGGTCTCTTGGGTACTCAGTATATACCTTCATGGTATACCAGCTTCAATACATTTTCTTCATTATTCTTCAGATATTCTTCTAATTTCCCCCCTCCTCCTCCTCTTCCTCCTCTTCCTCCTCTCCAAAGGCAATAGAGGACATCTTATTATAGTACTAATTTATAAAATCAGTTAAGTAAGGCTGACATTTTTAGCTCCCTTTAGACTAATTGGAAAGGTAGGGGTATGGTTAAGGCTGCAGTCTAGAAACCAGGAGATTGGGAGTTCTAGGCCCACCTTAGGCATGAAAGCCATCTGGGTGACTTTGGACCAGTCATTATTTCTCAAAGCTATGAAATAGCTGGACCTCTTTTTGCATAACTACTTTTATTTACAGTGATGATAATTTGGATAATGTAGCTTGCTCATTCTTGGTGTTCCTATCAGGAACTTTGAGGACACCATTGGATCTATATTGCAGCTTCTGTTCTTCCACGTGCATCTCTGAATACCAAGAAGAAAAAGTATTCCTCAAAGCAAAGAGTAGATGGATTGCAGGCAATGAAGGGATAATTATCCAAGATAGGGATCTGGGACTGAAAATAGCTTTCATTATCTTCAATCTTCACTAATTGTCCTTAGCAAGAAAATGTTAATCCTTATTCAATAAGAGGACATTCTGCACACCAGTAGTTAAAGGGCAAAAAAACATTCTAAGCTTTCCTAGCAAGGGCTTTTAATTGCATATAGAATGATATAGCATGAAATACTAATCCTAATATTAGTAGTTGTATAAAATATTTTTTTCATAGGGAGGAAAATAACTTTTGGAATCAGCAGCAAGCGGATTCAGTAATTCTTATAACAGCTTTCCTGAGGTGGAACAATATTATGTTCCCTCTGTATTGATAATGGAGAGGATTGAGAAAATATTGTCTTGCCTTAAATCATGTAAGGAGTTCACGGCTGAAGTGAGGTTTAAAACATCCTGTTCTCCTTCAGCACGCTATACCAACTCTGAAGTAAATGCAGTTTATGTTTCTTTCATAAAACCATGGGATAATAATGGATATTTTATTATTCTGACATAGTATAATAATCTCACTGTGAAAAATACCAAGTTATTAACAAATGGATCATTTATTAATTGAATATAAGAGCAAGGTGATTCAGTTTATATTTTGTTCTAAAGTTCAGAAGATTTATAGATAGATTTATTTTGGAATGATTTGAAGGCATTTCAGAAATTAGATAGACTTTCTGGTTTTTTTGGAGTTTCAAATAATTTTTTAACTCCCATGTATGGACAAAACTTCAGATTCAGAATTCAGATATTACAGAATAGAATTTATCGGCCAAGTGTGGTTGGACACACAAGGAATTTGTTTCCGGTGCATAAGGTCTCAGTGTACAAACAAGTAATAGTGATAACCATGATCATATACAACATAAAAATACATTCATCATAAATTGTGAAATACAACACTTCATCATAAATTGTAAGATGCAACACTTTGTAATAGTCATAGAATACTAGCTAAGCAACCAACATAAATTATCCTAGAGTACAAAACAAACAAAAAAACCCAATATAAATTGTAAGATACGAGCAGCAAAGTTATAGTCATAAGAAGATAAGGATAGGTAATAGGAAAGATGAGAGGTATCATAGTAATACGGTTTTATTAAGTATTTTGACAGAGTTGTAGGACTTAGTTGTTAAGCAGAGTGACGGCATGGGGAAAAAAACTGTCCTTGTTTCTAGTTGTTCTGGTGTGCAATGCCCTATAATGTCATCTTGAGGGAAGAAGTTGAAACAGTTTGTGTCCAGGATGTGAGGGATGTAGATATTTTCACAGCCCTCTTTCTGACTTGTGCAGTGTACAGGTCCTCAACGGAAGGCACACTGATAGCAATTGTTTTTTCTGCAGTTCTAACTATTCGTTGAAGTCTGTGTCTGTCTTGTTTGGTTGCAGTGCTACAGAGGTGCAAACAGACAGACTCAATAATTCCTTTGTAGATCTGTATCAGCAGCTCTTTGGGCAGTCTGAGTTTTCTGAGTTGGCACAGGAAGAACATTCTTTGTTGTGCTGTTTTGATGACATTTTTGATGTTAGGTGTCCATTTTAAATCTTGAGATATTATAGAACCTAGAAACCTGAAGGTCTCTACTGTTGATACTGTGTTGTCTAGTATTGTAAGGGGTTGTAGAATAGTAGGGTTTCTCCTAAAGTCTACTGTCATTTCTACAGTTTTGAGTGTGTTCAGTTCAAGATTGTTCCAGCCACACCACAAGGCTAGTTGTTCAACCTCCCATCTGTATGCCAATTAGTTGTTGTCTCAAATGAGGCCAATCACTGTTGCATCATTTGCAAACTTCAGTACTTTAACAGAGGGATCTTTTGAGATACAGTCATTGGTATATAGAGAGAAGTGAAGAGAACACAAGGGGGCCCCTGTGCTAATTGTATCTGATGTGATTTTGCCTGGCTTCACTTGCTGCTTCCTGTCTGTTGGAAAGCTTATGATCCAGTTACAGGTGTGGTCAGGCACAGCTAGCTGATTTAGTTTAGTGAGAAGAATTACCTTCATATATTCAGTTTAAAATTAGTGGCCCTTCCCCTACATGGCATCAGTTTAAAGATAACCTCCATGCAACGGGGGTGTTAGCATAAATGTTTCTATATGAATTCTATATGCTTCTATTAGATTTCTATTTTTTATCTTGAAGTAGCTACATATTGATTTAGCTTGATTACTCCAGAGAATTGCACTGTAAGCATGAAAACCATAATTCCATCTACTAAGTTTGTGAGAAGTGCAAGTAAAATATTTCAAAAGTTTATGGCACGAAATTCTTAAAGCTGCAAGCTCTAAAAAGCCTACTAGCCCTGCTATTTCCACTCCATTTTTTCAGAAGAACTAAATACAGGGGATGTCATGCTTCTGCATTGTATTTTATGGACAACATTGGTAGTAAATTGAAATTTAACCTGTTCAAATTGAATCTTTTGAATGTTGAATCTCAGATTCAGAATATATATTGCCATCTTGAACCAGATAGTGATGGTTTGTATGACTATATTGACTACTGATAAAGAATGGTAGTATCTGAAGTAATGTTAGGCTTCAGCAATTAAAAGCCAGTAGACTTTTAAATCTTTGAAATTCTGAATTAACTTTAGCACTGGTTGTGGAAACCTGCAAGGAAAAAAAATCATTAATTGTGGATAAAGGTGTCTTATGATTTCTTTGTACAGAGTTGTGATACATCCTGCAGCTTCCTGCAGAACCTCATTAGTGGTGTGTCAATCACTTTCAGTCATGAAAAGGGAAGGTTGATGTGACTGCCTCCGGCATAGGACAATAGGTCAGCTTGAGCCAACAGCTTCAGCTAACAGAAATACCAACAGTCCAGAGAGCTGCCTGACAGCTGGCTCCAGTATAATTCTAACTTAGGTGTGCAGATGAGATATTTTTAGGGGGAAAGCTCGCTGGACAAGGGGCACTTGTAATTGATTGGATTATCGGATGACATATTTACACATTTTTAAAATACCCTACATGATGTAATGTTAATTAAGGAAAAGGAAGGGTCGCTTTAGGTTTAAAGGGCAAGCATATGATCTCCGATGTTTTCTGGGAAAAAATTCCAGTTTTATGGAAGAATTGGGGAGGAGTTGTTAGGTTTTAAAAGTAACTTCCTTTATTCCTGAGTAGAAAATGAAAAATAACAATTCTACTTTGTGATTCTTTTTAATCAGAGATGCTTGATATTTTACTATTTTCTTCTTAGATACACTGCAAAGG
Source organism: Bothrops alternatus (assembly GCA_034064705.1). NCBI lineage: Eukaryota > Metazoa > Chordata > Lepidosauria > Squamata > Viperidae > Bothrops > Bothrops alternatus. The sequence goes on from JARGCV010000023.1 coordinate 4,501,360, forward strand.
ATCCGAACATATTCCACAATCTATTTTTGTGAGGATGAAGGCCTTCAGAACCCATATAAAGACAGGTTTCTGCAAACGCTTCCAAACTACGTATAACCAAACTGAGGCATTATTGAGAAAGGAAAATAGATATATTAATGTAAAATGAACATCTAAAATACAGTTGCAGAATTGTTTCTATATGCATGTACACATGCAGATGACCAGTGAAATTTGCCTTTGAAGCAGCTGTGGTTAATCTTCCAGATGATGCACCTGCTTAAATCTTGGAAGAGGGAATCCTTCATGTGTACTACGTAGTTTGCAAAGCTCCCCTTTCAAATTCTACATTTCTATTAAAAATAGAGGATTCCCAAATCCTCTATTAGTTAATTAAGTAGGCAGCAATCAAAAATAGAATAATTACTGTGCAAAAAAGTTATAAGCATATATTGAAGCAAGATAATTTTTTACTTAAACCTTATGCTAATAAAAATATCTAGACACAATATTCTAGTGAAACCAATCTGTACATACAAATAAATTACTTTCAGGTTGCTATAAACTTTGTCTGAGGTCATTAGGCAGATAATTTGTGATTTACTAAACTAGTTTGTCAAGTTATGAGGCATTAATTTAATAAGTCTTTTATTTGTACAGATGAAGGAAATAATTCATAGCATGACGTGGCCTGAAAACATTTATAATACTCAGTTATACAATTTTACATGCAGTGACAGATTTTTGTGGCATGCAGTATGGAAACAGTAGGGACTTAATTAATTACCTTCAAGGTTCTGGACATCGGCTATAGCTTCTTCGAATGCGTTAGGATGGAAAATTCACTATAACTAAAATTAGAATCTGCATCCTAAGGAAGAGCAGAATGAAAATGCGACTAAGAATATAATGCGTCCTGTTTTCCTTATCTCTTGCCCAAAAAAAACCCCCAAAACACTACCAGACAGTAGAAAATGCCTAGAAATGTTTATTGTAATTAACAAAATCATTGGTTGGGATGTTTCAACCAATTAATACATATGACCCACTCAATCATTTAGAGTGAGTGGACGACCATATAAATCTTGTCAAAGAATATAATAAAATTAAATAAAATAAAATAAAATAAAATATTTGGAGAATTGGTACATATGCAGCAGGTTCCGTTGTATAGCTACATATTTAATTTCCTTTCAAGAAGTCAGTTACATGAGATGAACATAAACGTTTTCTGTAAAATGAAACAAAGGGCTGGCTTTTAAAAATAATAAATAGAATTGAAATAGATAAAAAGGAAGGAAAATTGTAAGTACATATATGGGATCCAGTCATGTAAAAACACTAAGTTATTGATAAAGTGTACCATTCAGAAATTTAAGAAAAACCCAGAAGTCCATGCAAACCTTCCAAAGTACCTGTCCATTGTGTTTTTTATAATCCCCTATTGCAGTGTTTCTCAACCTTGACAATTTTAAGGCATGTGGACTTCAGCTCCCAGAATTCCACAGCCAGCGTTGCTGGCTGTGGAATTCTGGGAGTTGAAGTCCACATGCCTTAAAATTGTCAAGGTTGAGAAACACTGCCCTATTGTAAATACAGGTAGTCCTTGATTTATGACCATTTGTTTAATGATGGTTCAAAGTTAGGAGAGCCTCAGAAAAAATGCTTTACAACTTGAACTCTCACTTATAGTTGTTGCTCCAGTTGTTGCAGTCATATGATCGCAGTTCGGGCCTTTGGCAATTGGCTCACATTTTTGACTGATTGCAGCATCTTGTAGTCATATGACTGCAATTTGCAACATTTTTTGCTGGTTTATGGCAAAAAACATCTATTGGGGAACTAACTGAATAACTATATGATGTGCTTAAGGACTGCAATGATTCACTTTACAACTGACCTAAAAATGGTTATAAAGTTAAATCCAGAATTGGGGTGAGTCAGCTTATGATGACAGTGATTTATGACCAGAATTCTAGCCCCAATTGTGATCGTAAGTCAAGGACTACTTGTATTACGCTGCCCTTGGAGACTGAAAATGTTATCAATGCATCCATGAGACCAAGTAACATAAAGGCCAATGGATGTTTACATTCTACTTACATATTTAAAACATTCTTTCTGATATAAATTGTTTTTTTTTCTGTTGGGGAGCCTCCTGCCAAAGGAAATCTCAGCATAAGAGAATTTAGAATTTAAGAGGTAAACCCAACACTGGAATATCCTTTTTCTACTGCCGGTAGTTAAAAAGGCACTACACTGGCTACTTGGCAGGATTAGATGGAATTGCTATTTCAGTCATAACATGTTTAGCAGGGTCAGATGGTTGAAGAGAGGTATATATAGTTTTTGTGCCGTCGTTTTGTTACAAAAAAGATGCCAACTTCCAGCACCCACATTTTCTCTATGATTATGTGTCCCTAACCTGATCTTCCAGCTGTGACCATTCAACTTCCATCTTGTCCTTCTTGCTGAACATCTTATCCTTCTCTTTCCATCTGCTTCTGCAAAGTCCAAATATTTGTTTGTTTACTTATTACTGGATTTTAAAATTCTATGGTTTTCTGTATATTTTGACAGCCCTGAGACTGTGTTACAACAACCTTTGAAATAAAAGGAATGAAATATATATTTCTTTGCCTACTTTCAAGGCCATCAACCAAAAATAAGCTGAAGTTTGTCCACCAAAGACTGAACTATTCTCCCACCATTGCATTTTTTGCCGTAACAGACTTTTAATGTTATTTAAGATTCTGAGACAATTGACTTTTCCAAGGATATAGATAGACTCTTATTCTGTTGGAGAAGAGTCTCAAGTGCCAGGGCACCTAAAATTAGTTCTTTTCACTAATTTCCTTACCAGACAGTGTCACTTTTAATTAATTCCTGCAATAACCTATCAATTAAGCATGAACCACATTTTACATAAATGTGGGCAAAATCTTTCTGACATAAAGAAAACAAATATGTGAGATCTTATTTGAATTCTCGTCTGTTTGGTTTTAATTATGTTTCTCACTGAAAATCTCCTTTTTGATTCCTGGGCATCTTGAGACCAAAAGTGTTCTTTATTAGATACAGTATTTTAGAGGCCAATTAATAGCCAGGACAAGTTTTTCTAGAACACCTCAAATGGACTTTAAATAAATCCTGCTTATTTGCTTTGCCTTTAAAATATCTGCAATGTTGTTGTAGATTGTTCTGAATACCAAATAATTAGCTGTAAATCTCAGCTAGGGTGTTATCAGAGCTTCACTATTAAATGTTGTATCCCAATATCTATAGAGTCATATTGAAAGTCAGGAGGTTCTATACACATTTGTGGTATCTTACGTACATAACAATACATGAAGCTTCATTTTGCATCTGTTTGGAATGTAATGACAATGCCAACAGGCCCCAGTATGTACGAGTTGGAACAAATACTTCTAATACCATTTCCTTGAGCACAGGTTCTCCTCAGAGCAGCGTCTTACATCCGCTGCTGTTCACCCTGTTGACCCATGACTGTTGTGCTAGGTTTGCCACCAACCATATTGTGAAGTTTGCAGATGATACAACAGTAGTGGGCCTTATTCATGATGACAAGATGGAAGCTTACCGCAAGGAGGTTGGGGTTGGTGAACTGGTGTAAGGAAAACAGCCTAGTTTTAAATATTGGAAAAACCAAAGAGAATCATTGTTGATTTCAGAAAAGGCAGGCACAGCCACACATCCCTGTGCATAAATGATTCACCAGTGGAGATGGTTACCAGCATCAAATTCCTGGGTGTGCAGCTAACGAGTAGGCTGGCTTGGTCACTCAACAATGAGAAACTGGTAAAGCGGGCACAGCAGTGCCTACATTTTCTGCGTCACATGAGAAAAGCACATCTCCCTTCCCCTGTCCTGACCACTTTCTACAGGGGACGATCAAAAGCATCCTGTCATACAGCATCACAGTCTGGTTTGGAAGCATCACTGTTTCAGACAGGAAGGCGGTGCAGAGAGTGGTGAGAATGGCCAAAAAGATCATTGGCAGTCCCCTCCCTCCCATCCAGGACATAGCACAGAAGCGCTGCTTGAGCAGGGTCCGTAAGATTATCTGGGACACTACACATTCTCTTCACGACCTGTTTTCCTTGTTACCTTCTGGGAGAAGGTTTTGTGGTATCCGCAGCAGAACATCCAGATTCAGTCACAGTTTCATTCCATATAGCATTAACCTTGTCAACTCTCAAGCTTCCTCCTTCCGTTATATATTCAAGATGGACAGTATTTAACATTTATTTGTTAAGTATATGTAGGGGTGTGGGTCTATACATATGTTGTATATAGTATGTTTTTAGGGCATGTCATGTACGTGTTTCACTTTGAGAACAGGCAACTAAATTTCATTTTTGATGTGTGCCGTTGTGCCCACAGTAAAAAAATTACAATAAAGGTTATCTTATCTTATCTTATCTTATCTTATCTTATCTTATCTTATCTTATCTTATCTTATCTTATCTTATCTTATCTTATCTTATCTTATCTTATCTTATCTTATCTTTTATCTTATTATCTTACCTTACCTTACCTTATCATCTTATCTTATCTTTACAAAAAGACTTCTGCTTTAACAGTTCACTAGCCACAAATAGAAAGCCTTGACAGCATTTTTCCAATTTAATTATTCCAGAGTCTTTATCAATATTTAGAATTATCATACAGCATGATTCACCATAGTACAAAATAGCTGAATTAGATTAATACCAATAGTCAGAATAAGTCTATAGATAACAAGATTGTGAAACATAGGAACCGAGACAATTGAAAAATTCTGAGGTATTATGTATACTAAGTTCAGTAATTGATAAGGATCTGTAGCAATTGATAAGTGACCATGTTCACCTATATAATTTTTTATTAAAGGGTGAATTTAAAAAATTGTATCCACAAAGAAAAAATATTGGAAGTTCAAACCCCTCACCTCAGATCATTTTATTGAAAAGCCTATTGAAATGGTACAATCAATAAAATAAATTGTTTTGAAAATAGGCTTCAACTTACTTTCATTCTTTGCAAACTATAAAACCAAGGCTGAAACATAATCCTTTGAAGAATATATGAATTTGTTTTTTGTTATTTTTTGTATTCTATCTAGTGCTACAGAATGTTCAAAATAAATTATGTAATGGGACTCTATCCATCTGTCTGTCAGCAAGATGCTTTTCTAACACCAACAGAATGGGATCAAATTGGTGTAGTGAAAGAAACCAGCAAAAAAAAAAACCCCAAATTAAAAAATGGGCTGGCTATGTTTTTACCATTTTTGCCAGAAGAAACTGATGAATTACAATTGTTTTTTTCCTCTCTGTTAACCACATTCGCTGGAGTAGATGAAAGTTGGAGGCCATCAATGCCAGGAAGCCATATTTCTTTGTCCACATACATCTTCCACCAGAAAATGAAAGGAATCTTGCTACTACTTCCACTAATGAAAGTGAATGAGAGAGTTTATAAATTGAACCTCAATCAAAATATGTCCCCCCCTCTCTCCATATATCTTAGCTTCTGAAATCCAATTTACTCTTTTATGCAATGCAACTTTTTATCATCTGTATTTATTTTCATATTTTAACTCCCAGTGTGAAAATTCAGATTATAATAAAAATTGATTACTAAGATGGAATGCCACTCAGTATAGATACATTAAAATGGTTGATTGCAACAATGAAAATCTAGTACATGATATCTACCATACAATGGGCATTTATTGGTCAGTTGAAATCTTTTAAATTAAGTTGACTTTAAGTGCCTGAGGTGAGTAGATTTGAACTCATTGAATGACTCTTAATGGATTGAATTTTCTCCTGATGATCATTATACTAGCAAACGTCTCCTGTATGGACAACATTTCCCAGTGTAATTCTTGCCATTAGAGAAACACTTACTGTTCTACTATTTTATTTTGAGTATGATAAATTAGAAGCTGTCTTCAAAACATTGCTCCATTTTCTCATATATATATATTTGTTATTCTCCAGCTGTCGCTGAATAAAAGGAAAAATAATGACCAACTTCCAACCTGTTTTATAACATTTTGCTTTTATCTTATTTTCCAGCTCACTGATCAGATAAAATACAGCAGGACAGACTTTAAATTTAAAATAAAATGAGATGCTTACAGTGGGGCAAAAAAGTATTGAGGCAGCCATCAATTGTGCAAGTTCTCTCACTTAAAAAGATGAGAGAGGCCTGTAATTGTCATCATAGGTAGACCTCACCTATGAGAGACAAAATGAGAAAACAAATCCAGACAATCACATTGTCTGATTTGGAAAGAATTTATTTGCAAATTATGGTGGAAAATAAGTATGTGGTCACCTACAAACAAGCAAGATTTCTGGCTCTCACAGACCTGTAACAACTTCTTTAAGAGGCTCCTCTGTCCTCCACTCATTACCTGTATTAATGGCACCTGTTTGAACTTGTTATCAGTATAAAAGATACCTGTCCACAACCTCAAACAGTCACACTCCAAACTCCAAAGAGCTGTCGAAGGACACCAGAAACAAAATTGTAGACCTGCACCAGGTTGGGAAGACTGAATCTGCAATAGGCAAGCAGCTTGGTGTGAAGAAATCAACTGTGGGAGCAATAATTAGAAAATGGAAGACATACAAGACCACTGATAATCTCCCTCAATCTGGGGCTCCACGCAAGATCTCACCCCGTGGGGTCAACATGATCACAAGAACGGTGAGCAAAAATCCCAGAACCACATAGGGGGACCTAATGAATGACCTGCAGAGAGCTGGGACCAACGTAACAAATACAACCATCAGTAACACACTACACCACCAGGGACTCAGATCCTGCAGTGCCAGACGTGTCCCCCTGCTTAAGCCAGTACATGTCCAGGCCCATCTGAAGTTTGCTAGAGAGCATTTGGATGATCCAGAAGAGGATTGGGAGAATGTCATATGGTCAGATGAAACCAAAGTAGAACTGTTTGGTAGAAACACAACTCGTCGTGTTTGGAGGAGAGAGAATGCTGAGTTGCAGCCAAAGAACATCATACCTACTGTGAAGCATGGGGTTGTTTCTCTGCAAAGGGACCAGGACGACTGATCCGTGTACAGGAAAGAATGAATGGGGCCATGTATCGTGAGATTTTGAGTGCAAACCTCCTTCCATCAGCATTGAAGATGAAACGTGGCTGGGTCTTTCAGCATGACAATGATCCCAAACACACTGCCCGGACAACGAAGGAGTGACTTCGTAAGAAGCATTTCAAGGTCCTGGAGTGGCCTAGCCAGTCTCCAGATCTCAACCCCATAAAAAACCTTTGGAGGGAGTTGAAAGTCCGTATTGCCCAGCGACAGCCCCAAAACATCACTGCTCTAGAGGAGATGTGCATGGAGGAATGGGCCAACATACCAGCAGCAGTGTTTGCCAACTTGTGAAGACTTACAGAAAACGTTTGACCTCTGTCATTGCAAACAAAGGATATATAACAAAGTATTGAGATGAACTTTTGATATTGACCACATACTTATTTTCCGCCATAATTTTCAAATAAATTCTTTCCAAATCAGACAATGTGATTGTCTGGATTTGTTTTCTCATTTTGTCTCCAATAGGTGATGACAATTACAGGCCTCTCTCATCTTTTTAAGTGGGAGAACTTGCACAATTGGTGGCTTACTCAATACTTTTTTGCCCCACTGTATATTACTGTAATTTCTAATTCACCTGCTGAAATGATTACTAAGCAGTTTAAATTGCCTTTCTCCTTCCTTCCTTCGAAGTATAAATATAGGTTTACTATTATAAGAATTGTTCCTCAAAGATGAAAAAAGGGCAAAATATCTTGTGATATTGTCTAGCTTTATGGAAGTGTTGATCCCTCACCTTGCTGAAAAGTATAATGTAAAGCAGCGGTTCTCAACCTATGGGTTGCGACCCCATTTGGGGTCGAATGACCGTTTTGCGGGGATCGCCGGACACCACAGTCCGCCATTTTTTTTGCCCGTTTCACCTTGGCTGTCGTGCGCGCGCCAGGCATGCGCGGTTCGGGCGGTCATGCACGCGCCACGCATGCGTGGTTCGGGCCGTTGCACGTGCCGCGCATGCGCGGTTCGGGCCGTCACGCTGCGCATGCGCGGTTTGGCCTGTCGTGCGCGCGTAGCGCATGTGCGGTTCAGCCCGTTGCGTCGCGCATGCACGGTTCGGGTCGGCGCGCACGCCACGCATGCGCGGTTCGGCGCGGCGCAGGTGGGGTCTCGGCCTGAAAAAGGTTGAGAACCACTGATGTAAAGTATAATGTAAATATACAGTATTTGCAGCATTGACAGTTGGCCTATAATGATTTTGCTTAAGGACATCATATGTGTAAGTAAAGATGAATGAAATTAATTTATGGCCTAGTAATGAGAAGCATTAATTTCCTTTTGCAACTTTGATCACTTTCAGTTCAAATTATTAACATGACTGGCACTGCGGATGTGAAAGAAGTTGGTTATTGTGACATAAATGTACTTGCTTTATTCATAATTGAATGTGTGGAGAAGTCATGGGGAAAAGAAAGCTTTTGAACAAAAGGCTTACCAAATAATAATTTTGTGGACCAAGCAATGATAGTAGAAATTCTAATAGTGCCCTTCTTTGTAAATACATTCATAGCTTTGTCTTTATAAAATTGTAAGAAGAAAAATTGTAGTTTTAAATATACCTTTTCTCCCAAATATCTTCGATTCAATCAAGAATTGAAACATCTTCATCCAGACAATAATAATTTCATTATTTCTTCAATTGTTTCTTCTAGCTCTCACTACATATTAGATCCTGGTCCTGTTTCTCCTGAAAACATTGTTTTGAAATGTCTCTAGAATAGAGAAAACATTTGTTGTAAGCTGTATTAGATCATTTTTATTATCAGAATCTTATGTTCAATCTAAAATGACCTTTACTTTTATTTACCAGAAGGTTACTTTTCAGCTTCTATTAAGGAATTAAACCATGTTATTTTACAGAGAAAAAATTTCATTTTGCTATTCTTTTTACAAATGACCATTTGGTATAAAGCTTTTATTTTACTTTATTTTTTTCTGATGTAGCCCTTTTAGAATACTATTCTATGCAGCTTCTTTAAGACTGATTTATATTTTGATCGTAAGAAGGTATCAATGTTCTATATCTAAGAAATTGATATCAGGTAATTTAGGAAAATCAGAATTCATAAACCTCTTATCAGATATTTATGGTATAAAATCCTCACATTTATTCTTAGCTTTGGCCTGCCATTGCACATTACTGCTCATAATCAGGTTTAGTCCAGCCTGGAATTAAACTTTCTATATAATTTAGAGAAAACAGTTGACCTTGAGTTACCTGCTGAACTGTCACTGCTGAGCTGATAGTTACAATTATCTTCACTGTTTATCCACATTAGAACAGAATAACTGTTTAGGACAAGGATATACTCCGAAAGTCTTTTTCTTTCTTAGTCACTGTTGTGCCAGTATTGTTTCGAAATACAGTGGGTACTCTAAGTACTCATTAGAGTAGGGGTCCCCAACCTTTTGGGCACCAGGGACCGGTTCCGTGGAGAGAGGTTTTTCCGTAGACTGGAAGGGTCATGGTTTCATGTGCTGCCTGTGGATGGGACTTCGCTTGTTTGCACAGATCGGTTTCTAATAGGTCACGGACTGGTGCCCGTCCATGGACCGGGGGTTGGGGACCTCTGCATTAGAAGGTATAGCACAATGTATAGCACTGTGTTTGTAATATAGGCAACAAGCCTCAGCACATTTCTCAATTGCAAGAGAAGCAGAAATTCATGCTGCATTTTTAGAATAAGTCCTGGCATTTGGGCCACATAAGTTAAAAAATTAAAACTGTGTAGTTATGTGCTACTTCTTAAATGCATAATTCAAATTGCCTAAGGGGAAAAAAAAACAAGATAGTATGCTAGCAATGTTCTACTTGTAGAAACATTCAAAAATAGAGATTATATGTTAAATACCACTTCCATCAATAAGAGTTATAATACTGCAAGACTGGAGCATCCATTAATTATAGGTAAGCCTCAATTTACAACCATTCATTTAGTGACCATTGGAAGTTACAATTACATTAAAAAAATAACTTATGACTGGTCCTCACACTTACGACCGTCACAGCATTCTCACAGTCACGTGATCAAAATCCAAGCTCTGGGCAACTAGCATATATTTACACTTGCAGCTTCTTGTGGTCATGCAATTACCATTTGTGACCTTGCCAGTGGTTTCTGTCAAACAAACTCAATGGGGGAAGCTGGATTTGTTTTAACAGCCATGTGATTAATTTAGCAGCTGTGGTGATTCATTTAATAACCATGACAAAAAAGGTCATAAAATCAGATGTGACTCGTTTAACAAACTTAGCAACAGAAATTCTGGTCCCAATTGGGGCCGTTAGTTGAGAAAGACCCCCCCCCAAGTCTCAAATCTGTTCCTGCAGTTGAATCATTTTATATTGATAGACACGGAATATTATAAAAATTAGATGCAGAAATGACTACGCAGAAGAATTTTTAAGATAAGTATAATTATTTATACTACTATTTTGAATGCTTCAGTAGCAAAAGAAGATACGGAAGCAACCTTAAGTATTAACATTGTTTTTATTTATTTTTTTATACAAATGTTTTCCTTTGTGTTAATTATACACTTAAGATGTGGTCAGTATAATGCTGCCATATCTATATTTGAACCTCATGCTCTAAAAATGCTACTGTAAAATTACCTGAAATGCCAAGAAGAATTAAAGAGCTATAATTGATTCATGTTCCATTTAATATACTTTTATAACTACAATTATTGACCAGACATGTAAATTATACATTACAATATAAATTTATTTATTAGTTTGTTTATTTGTTTAATGATGATTGTATATTGCCCCAATCAATATAGATTCTGAGTAGTGCATGGAAAATCCCTCATAACTCCGACACACATAATAAAAGCAAAAGGCAAAATTACTCACAAAACTTAAAAAAGTTCTTTAGTGGATATTAGATTTCTGTTTGGCACTGTGCCAAACAGTTTCCTTTTTCAAAATATATATATATACACACATAGTCAGGTTTTTATAACTGGACCTTCTATCTCAGTGGTTCTCAACCTTTTTAATGCCGCGACCCCCAACTGGTCGTAAATCGAGGACTACCAGTATTTCCCTGCCCGGGAGCACCATGCATGAGTGGTGCCCCCTGCGCTTGCCGAGGCGTAGCTGGCAAGGGGCAGTGACAGTGCAGGGCAACCACCGGCTGGGCCACCAGCTGGCCCAGCCTAAGGGAGGTAAGGCACCCGCTGGGCTCCATGTGTGCCAGCAACCCTCCCTGCGCCTGCGCTGCCTCGCTAGCCTTACCTTAGCCACCGCCCATTCGGGACGGCGGCAGGCAGGCCCAGGCGCTCCTGGGCGGCCGCAGCAAGCAGCAGTGACGGTACAGGGTGACCACCGGCTGGGCCACCAGCTGGCCCAGCCCAAGGGAGGTAAGGGACCCGCCGGCCCCACGCGTGCCAGCAACCCTCCCTTGCCCGCCGGCCTCCCACCTCCCACCCCTGGCCCTCTTTTACTTAAATTTTTAGTAGTTGCTCAGCAGGGAGGGGTGGAAACTTCCAGACAGCTCGCCTTCGCTGCAGACAACTTGCAGCACCGTTTGCAGACTGGAACTTTTGGCGGGCTCAGCAGGGCAGAGACAGCCTGGACAATTCCTATTGGCTTTTGGAAGCCAATAGAATTAGACTCTATTCAAGAGAGTCTATTCTATTGGCTTTCAAAAGCCAATAGAATAAGAGGGAGTAGCACAGCTAAGGAAAAGGGGAAAAAATGGCGGACTGCATTGTATGGCGACCCCCGTGAAATGGTTGTTCGACCCCAAATGGGGTCGCGACCCACAGGTGGAGAACCACTGTTCTATCTGATTATAGTTAATTGAAATGAATAAACTGTCACCTGGCCTGGTAAGGCCACTATATGTTGAGTATCATGTAGAAGTCTACAAAGATTTTTCTTGAGAAACATGGCAGCAGTCGTGTTTTCTACTAACTGTATTTTTGACTGTATTTTTTGGATTTAACCTGCCGTTAAAGAAGCAAAATGATATTTTTTTAAAAAAAAATGCCATGCTTTATATTATTCAATTGCCTATTTAAAGGTTATCTTTATTTTATTGTAGAATAAGGAAAAGCAAGCTTTTTAATAAGGCGGGGAAACAGAAACTAAAATTATTTAGATTTCAGTGGGAGAATATAATTATATGTAGCTATGGCTGCCTCTTGGGCAAAACATGTCTGACACTAAAATTATTCTGGTCTTCATATTTGCCTTTTAGCAAAATTTTTCCTAATGCCTATTTTTCATGGAATAATTCCTTGAAGTAATTACACAACTTAAAGACTTCTAAACTCAGGTTAGTTCTCATAAATAATTTACAAGGCATGATTGTAGACGGATGGATAGGAAAGACTTATGTCAGATAACAAAATCTGCACGTTGATCAAATTTGTTTCATTTGTGTCAAAACTTAATTTTGAGCCCAACCATCAATTATAGTAGCCAGAAAATGTGTATATATTTTATAATAAATGGGAGATTCTTTCAGTTTGTCTGCTGACTTTTAAATGATTCTATCTTGGTTTTCCATTGTACCTGAATTAAATAAAAAAAGATAACTAGGTTAGGGTTAAATTTCAAACCAGTTTATAGTTCCTTGTGGTGTTCCATATGCAGATTTGTTGTGGATTTATGTTTTGCTTTGTGTTAACAGGTATAGTTAAATACAAAAAATCTTTGACTCATTCTTCCACAAATTTTTATTCTGGGCGTTCTTAATTATAATTCAGTATTGCTATATGGCTCTTAATTTAATGGAAATAAAAATGAAAATTTTATATTCTACAATCTCATTGGATTGGTTGTGACAATAGACTACCGGGCACATAAAATCAAAATGATTCTCAAGAGATAACTTTTTAATTTACCAAGAATGAACCTGAATGAACAAATGCTTAGTCCACATGGTTATGTCGATTTTTCATTAGAAGAGAATGCATACTGTCACCTTGAATAGTATTGGCTTAATTCACCTGGATAGCTATTAGGGTTGGAGGGAGAGTATATTGCCTAGAACGTCTCATAAAAGGTAATGTTAAAAGCAGCATTAAAGAAATCAATTAAAATAATAATAGATAAATTATTCATTTCAAGAAATGGTATCAGAAATCAATAATGCACAGAAGTTTACACATCGCAAACTGTAATTTCTGTTATTGTATGATATTCTGGATAAATCTTATTTCCAAGTATACCTTGCTTAGTATAGTAGTAACAAATTCTATTTTATTCTTGTAGTCATTAACCAATTATTCTTTACAGAAGTAATTGAATAGAATGAAATGATGTTGTATTTTTTTGTGTTTTATATTATAAACAAATTTTTTAAAAAAGAATGGAATGATGTTAAGTTGAAAATTTAGGAATAAAAATCTAGATAATAAGTCATATGGTTGTTGTAAGTACAGACAACATGTTCAAATAAATTATTTCTGCATTATGAAATTATATGATCTAGGAGCTGTGCATCGGAGCTGAATGGTGTTTAAATTAAAAAAAGGAATAAATTCCTCAACAGAAGGTTCACACTCAATTTTTTACTTTCAGACTTAGCATTTATGTGAATCTTGGTAATGCTCTCTCACATTTCGGTTTGAAATAATTCTAAATTGTCCTTCTAGTGAAATGTATATTTTTCTTTCAAAATATGATCAGAACTATAGAGTCAAAGTTCTTTCTATTACTATCTTGCATGGATTTCTTTTAATTAGGCCTACCACACTGTGCAAAAATCCTCAAATAATTAGCATTTCTGAATAGGTATTCTCAGATAATTAGCATATTTTGTGATAATCTGAAGTTTTGCTATGTAGACTTGATATGCTTACATTCATTTTGGTCTTGATTTTAAATGAGTTATACATAAATGAATGATTGCCAGTGGGGAAAGCTAGTAATCAAATATTATGATACTTTTATAAAGTGTAATTGTCATGCCCCAGCATATAATTTGTGTACATAGTGTTATTGCTCTCTAGCCCCATCTAGTGGCTGTGTGGGAGGAGTAAATACCAATCTGTATTGTTTGGAAGCTGACCCAGCCCCCTTGTAGAGTCATCTATGCATGAACCCTCACTCCCAGAACAAGTGCAATCTGAAAAGCCAGATTCCATTTCCTTTAGCATTTCGAAGGAAGCAGAAGGACTAGGAAGAATCCAGTCTAATCTGTGGCACATGGTCGTCTGAGGATAAAAGCCACATCCCATACACACAGCATCGCTGGTGAGATTTAGATTTATCTTTATTTGCTAATTGCTATGTCCACCAGCAACACAATACTGCTTATTTTGTATTTGGGTTCTTATTATACGTATTTCTATTTTTTCCAATATCACCATCCTGTTCCTTTAATAAAGCATCCAGATCTACACACACAGTCTGTTTTATTGGAGGATAGGTGGATTTAGCTGCATGTCAAACTGCATACAGAGTAACATGTAGTCAGGCCAGAACAGTAATATACTTTAAAGTAAAGGCTCTTTTCATTATGTTAATTTTGATTCATTTAAAACACGGGTGTCAAACTTGCGACATCACGTGACTTGTCACGACGTATCGTGACTTTTTTCCCATTGCCAGCAATGAGGTGGGCGTGGTTTTGATGTGACACATCCGGCCCGTGGGCTGGCAGTTTGACGCCCCTGATTTAAAATGTTCTTGCAACTACAAATGAAAGTGAAACAATGCAAAAGTTGAATGCAATTCAAACAAGACAAAATGTACAAATTCAAATGAAACAAGCAAATTAAGATGAAAGTTAAAATTTCGCCATTACAGAATTGACCGCTTTGCTTCAGCGGACGCCTCCTTTGGTTGGAAGGTCCTTCAGCAGGTGGTCTCCAGGGACACTATTCCGGCCTTATCTGTTTCCCACCCAACGGGACAGTGAGGCTTTGGTATGTCCCATTGGTGGATTCTCCATCTCCTGTACTAGAGAAGGGGCGTTGTCTTACCTGAATGCCTTTTCTCAGTACGGAAATGGAGAATCCACACCCATCCTTTAGGTCAGCTAGGCCATATTTAAGGGTTTGAGAGCCAACACCTCGTCCACCTTCAGCCACTTCGCCCTCGTTAAGACTGGATGGTTCAACATGTTAGTTTTGTGCAGAAGTAAAAAAGAAATATGCTTGGGAAAGAAAGGAAAAGAGTTCCTGTGGATTTTACTCCACTAGTTGTTGCTGACTGTAGGGGGCAGCATTCATCTCCATTTCAGGACCATGAGCCAGCACTGTCCGAAGACGTTTCTGCAGTCTTGTGGCCAGCATGATGTCGCCGAGTGCTGTTTCCTCACTACTGAAGTGATACCTATTTATCTACTTGCATTTGCATGCTTTTGAACTGCTATGTGGGCAGGAGCATGGCAAAGACAGGTGCTCATCCCTTGATGTCGGTCTCAAACCCGGGATGTCAGCTTTCCAGCCGACTTTACCACTGAGCCATTGTGCCGCTGCTGATGTGCTTGGGACCCAAGTCCAAATCAAGTGCTTATTAGCCTTGTTAGTAGGCTAATAAGCCAGGTCCTCAGATCTTCCAGAACCTGAGGTACTTTCTAGGAAATATTAGAACCTGTGCTGTCATTTCTCACACACCAGTATTTATTTATTATTATAAAAATATTTATTATTATTTTGATAACTCAAGGTGGCAAACATACCTAATACTCCTTTCTCCTACTACTTTCCCCACAACAACTACTCTGTGAGGTGAGTTGGGCTGAGAAAGAGTGACTCACCCAAAATCACCCAGCCAGCTTTGTTGTCTAATGTGGAACTAAAACTTACAGGTTCCTGGTTTTTTTCTACCTTGATGCCATAATACAACACCAAATGTGTTGTAGTATTTGCTCTATTATTAATCTTAAATTATTCTTTATTGTTCCATAGATAGTTGTCTGCTTACTGAAGAGATGTATCTGTAATATGCACAGAGTTTTAGAGACCAACAAATAGCATCTTGACTAAATAACAGTTTAAACAAACAAAGAAACAAAAAGCAGTGAAATGTCTTTCACTTTCTGATATAAAAGCAATGGTAGTAAAGCATTATAGCATGCATTGCTTTAGTGTTTGGTGACAATTCACCATAGATATTTTGAAGGAAATCTCACTGACAATGATGTAACTTTATTTATTTATTTATTTATTTATTTATTATTTATTAAATTTCTATGCCGCCCTATTCCGGGAACTCATAGGAATCACTGTTTCAAAACAAACAAAACAAAACACTGCAATGTAACATTTACAAGATCTCCCTTCTTCTCTTTGTGCCTGTGTGTTTTGCTTTGATTTTTTTTCTTAATTATTTAGTTTATTCATTGTAAAAAAAGAAATGTTAAACACTTCTGTGATAATTTGTCTATTCCCCCACTTCCATCTTTCTGTGGGCTCCAGGCAGTTCTTCAGAGTGGTGATTAAATGTCAAGATTCCATTCCAATTTTTTTAAAGTCTCCATTATATCTTCAATCCCACATTAGTTGTATTCCACATCAGTGCTTCCTTCATTTGAGGCGCTGAAATTGATTTTCCCCATCTGGGATTGTGAAACTCAGTATTTATCTTAAACAAACACCTGCAAGTTGTATCACAAACCCAGCAGTAGAGATTGTGAAGGCAGATGCTTTGGGACTTCAGGAGTTCTGCTGTCAGCAGGAACAGTATGTGCAGTATCCTTTGATCCATATGTTGCCTTCAGGAGGCCAAATATTTATTGTGTACTGAGCTGTGAGGCACTGCACACCTTTTATAAGGAGTGCCTTAAAGTACAACCGCTACAGCCAGATTATCCCTCTTCCTGAAAGTCAACAAATGACTCACATGGGACAGTAAGTCAAAGAAACTTATGTGTAAATGTATAGCATTCTGAAATGGCTTTTGTACTCCAAAAACAAGGTACAAGAGTCTTGTTGTTTTAGTTGATCTCTCTCTCTCTCTCTCTCTCTCTCTCTCTCTCTCTCTCTCTCTCTCTCTCTCTCTCTCTCTCTCTCTCTCTCTCTCTCTCTCTCTCTCTCTCTCTCTGTGAATGATTGATTGCAGAGTTCAGGATACTTGTTGTTCTAGCAGCTAGCTGATGTTCTATATCTGCATGAATAAAATAAACAGGGTTACAGTTGATTTTACTTTTTTATGATCCCTTTACTGGTTCTATATTTAATGACTCCATATGTTGTCAGATATTTTTTCTTTATTTTTTTTTTTTAAATCCGTTATGACAATGCTAGGTTCTTCTTTTCAAATATTGGTGTAGATGTCAAGTGACTACACATATGTACAAATCATACTTGTATGGTCATCAAACCATTGAAGATGCATTCTGGTATTAGAATAACTAATTAATTATTTTGTAAATCAACAGAAACAATGCCTTATGTTAATTATGGAATTTCTCTTCACCTATTATAGCAAATGCCAACACTTTTCATTTCCAAACATTGTGGTTTAATGACTAAACTAGGTCTCAGAAGACCCAAATTCAAGTCAATCCTCCCCCATGAAACTCCACTGGATTCTTTAGGACAGGTATTCCTTCTCAGTCCAACCTATTCCTTATCATTGTGTTGTGGGAAAATTGAAGAAGGAATGCTGTATACCAGTGGGGATGAACCTAAGGCACGCATGCTAGATGCGGCACTCGGAGTCCTCTCTGTGGGCACATTTGCCGTTGCCCCAGCCTTGCCTCCCCCTGCAGCCCCCTCCTCACCAGCAGCCCCCCTGGAGGAAAGTCGCCCCTGAGTGTGGCCATGCAGAGCAGTGCAGCCAAAGACATGGCAGCCAGGCAGGGTAGGCAAGACTCTTCCCTCACGCCCCGTCACACAGTTGATGCTGCGGGGTGCGGGCAGAGGGCGTGGCTGCAATGGTGCTGCTGGGCTGCCTGGGTGATCTGCGGCGGGCCCTGGAGGCGGTGAGTGCATGTTTTTTCTGCATTATTTGAAATAATGATAGTTTCATGGGAAGGGAGAGTATTAAGGATAGAAGTCATCATAATCTCAGTCCCTTATGTATACAAAAGCACAAAAAAGTATACTTAAGAGACAGATGATTATGGCTTCTATCCTTAATGCTCCCCCTTCTTTTTCACAGATTATAGGAAAGTCATTTTACCTGTTTGGAAAATAATAGGCATAAAAGACAGTGTGGAGAGATCGTTAGGATTACAGTATCAGTAGTTGTATCCACCAACCCCAGCAGTTTTGTACTGTGTAAATAGGATTTTTCAGACCTTCCTATATACAGATATGAGATGCTGCCCTTTCTTCCTGAAACTACAGTGAAGAATTCGAAATATCAGTAAGTTATAATTATGTGCTTATTTAATTATGCTTATTGCTGTTTGTTCCTAATTTTGGGATACTGTCATTTCATAATAGAGGAGGAATTAATTTCAAATTGGTAAAAACCCCAAAATTAACAAGTAGCATTTACAACTAATCTGATTTAGAACTGGGCCTAGTTGTTGCTGTTGAAATATACATAGCACCGAAGAAAGATAGAAATATGGTACCATATCTTTCCTCTACAATTTAAGATTTTTAAAAAGCTAATGTAGCTAATGAAGAAATAAAGACAAGGGTCTATATCGTAAGAAAGCAAATATGGTCATAAAAACTTTAAATTTTTAAAATTCTAAAATTAATTTTACGCTGTCATCTTTCCTTCCCATATTCTAATGGATCCACTTAGTAATTGAAGTTATCCTGGATCACTTTTGAGTTACAAAGTTCTAACCTTAGCAGTCCTAAGAGATAGAAGATTTGTAAAAGAATCGCATTACCTACTTATTGCCCTTTGTCATCATATATCAGTCTCCTCCTAAAATCCATTCACTGTTTGGAAAAACTACGAATAGGCCTGAATTACACATTATTTTTAATTGGCTCAGGAGATATGATATTGGAATTTTCTATATTTTGGTTATCTGTCCCAATGAGAGATTAAGTCATTCCAAAATTACAAACCCCAAATGAAGAAGAAAATTTTCAGTATCATTACTCAATCCTACCCCCCCAACAGTCCTAATTATGAAATATATATATATCTGTGTGTGTGTACAGAAAAAAAAAGAATATAGCAAATTAATAGAAATTGCAATGAACCTTAAAACCTGGCAGAATGGAATGCCTCCACATTTATGTCTTATGAGATTTTGAAATGGGTGTGTTTCTTTTAATTCTGAAATCTGAAATTGTTATCACAATTATACAAAATTCAGTTTCAAGAAAACAGAAGTGACTTCTCTATATTTCTTTCCTCATATTCTCATACATTCCCCTACTGGTATTGCAAAAGCTAATAAAAGAAAAAGATCCTTGTTAATGCCAGCATGTACATTTGTTTTATTAATTCCAGTTGCAACAAATAATGTCAGGGAAAGGCTAAAAAAAAATGTAAAAAAAAACCAAAAACCTTGCAGCTGCATTAAGGAAATGTTTCTTTATGATCTGACATTATTTGTATGTGTGTCACAGAGAAGCACAGATATAAAATTAAGCAAGCAAGAATTTCAAAGCATATGCAAGTTAAATATTTTACTTGATGTAATGTTGCCAGATATAAAAGTGCGTGTACATTTCATGAACTCTTAAGCCATGCATACACGGCTGTGTAATTCTTTCTTAACATGGAAGAAATCAGGCCACCCTAAATATTTCTGCCTCCAATGTACACACAAAGCAGTTCTCTGCTACAGTCTTGTCCAAACAGTGTTAACACACATTTTACAGGCTGGATTGATGTTTCTTTGACTAAAATTCCAGCTCACCAGGACTGAACAGATGCTTCCGTGCACCATATTCTGGTTACTCCATGCTCTGGATTTATTTATTTATCTTTCCCATTGTACCATCAATTTATTTGTTTTATTTATTTATTAAAACAATGGTACAATGGGAAAGAAGTCCCCTGCTCGAGCATATATTATCTCAGACAGGTAGATGTCTAGTCTCTTCTTAAAAATCTCCAGTGATGGAGTGCCCATGATTTCTGGGGGTAAGCTGTTTCACTGGTTGATTGTCCTCACTGTCAGGAAATTTCTCCTTAGTTCCAGGTTGCTTCTCTCTTTGATCAGTTTCCAACCATTGTTTCTCGTCCTTCCATCTGATGCTTTGGTGATCAACCTGGCCCCCTTTGCCTTGTGGCAGCCCCTCAGATATTGAAACACTGCTATCATGTCTCCCCTATTTCTTCTTTTCCTTAGACTAGCCAGACCCAAATCCCATAGCCGGTCTTCATATGTTTTAGTCTCCAGGTCCCTCATCTTAGTTGCTCTTCTTTGAACTTTTTCCAAACTCTCAACATCTTTTTGTGGTATGGTGACCAAAATTGGCTGCAGTATTCTAGGTGTGGTCTTACTGTGGCTTTTATAAAGTGGTAATAGTACTTCTCGTGATCTTGATTCTATGCCTCTGATTATACAACCCAGGATTGTGTTAGCTTTTTTGGTTGCTACTGCATACTGCTGGCTCATAGTCAAGTGATCGTCCAGGGTTCTGGGTCAACCAGTCAACCGATCCTGAAAAAAAAGGGGGGGGAGATGCCTTTTTGTAGCCAAAAGAGCACTGAGATGCAAGTAAAGAGATCAGGAATCTAACTTGTGGCATTGAAGCCATAGGAAACTGGGTTGTCAGTCTTCCCAGATAAACCAGTCAGGAAATGAAACCAAAGGAGTTATTTCTATTTTATTGTAAGGCTACTGTAACAGAATCTTGTAAGACTGAATTTCCCGCCAACGGCTTTACAGCTTGAGAATTTGAGTAAGGGAGTCTTTCCTGAGCCTCTTTTCTCTTCTCCTTATGTAGCTGCAGGCTATGTCCTCTCTTAGCTGACTCTTCCCTAGTAACATCTCTTCCCCACCTTGTTTCCCAAAGTGATTCCCACATAATATTACACTGGTAGAAACACAGCTGCAAGATTGCCAGCATAAGTTGCCTTCCATTTTCTCAGATGCTCAGCAAAATACCTTACATTACCTGCCCACCAGCACTCTCTAGTTTTTCAGCATACAGTTTTTAGATGGGTTATTGGAAAAACACCACTTCCACAGTGTAATTCCTTAAGCCTTCTATCTTAATTACAGGGTGATATTGTGATCTGTGATGCAGGCAGAGAGGTGCAGATTTGTGATCAAGAGGCAATTAGTGGGCTGCTTTCAGTGTAGCATTTTAGCCTTTTGTACAGGAGCTCAAGGTAGCATATGCAGCCTTCCTTCGTTCTTTTTAATTTGCAAGGTTCACATGTAACAATAAGTCATTCTGTGGTTTATTTTTATTTAACCTAACATATGTGTGAGACTTCTAAGCAAGGAACCATAGTTTACAAATCATAGTGAATGGATCTGGGCATCATGCTTTGCCCAAAACCAGCAAACCATATTGTGAAACCAGACCAATGAATTTATTAAATCACTTTAAAGGAGTATAGCTTCTTTCTTTCTTTCTTTCTTTCTTTCTTTCTTTCTTTCTTTCTTTCTTTCTTTCTTTCTTTCTTTCTTTCTCTCTCTCTCTCTCTCTCTCTCTCTCTCTCTCTCTCTCTCTCTCTCTCTCTCTCTCTCTCTCTCTCTCTCTCATATTAAATTCCTCTTGCTGAAGGGATAAAAC
The DNA here is from genome assembly GCA_034064705.1 of Bothrops alternatus. Classification (NCBI taxonomy): domain Eukaryota; kingdom Metazoa; phylum Chordata; class Lepidosauria; order Squamata; family Viperidae; genus Bothrops; species Bothrops alternatus. The sequence continues at coordinate 4,523,061 of JARGCV010000023.1, forward strand.
AATTACTTAAGGACAATTTTTTTGATTGCTGTCTCTGCTGCCTCAGAGGACCTTCAGTAGGAGATACTCAGACTTTCCGGTTTCTTTATGTCTCATAAATGTATTCTTGTCAGGGCTTCCATGTTGTGACTTCATAGAATGAAAAATGAGGATGAGAACGGGAAAAGTTCTCATTGCTGGAACATGTTTACTAAAACAAATAGAGGCATTTCCAGCAGTGAAAGAAGGGCATTTCCAGAAAGAAGAGCAAGTCAAGGTATAAAGCTGTAAATGGCTGTTTTTTATTTATACCAAATGTTATTTTGCTGCTATAAATAGGAATATAGATAAGTAATGTATTACCATTTTTTAAAAAAAAAAACAACCCTTCCCATTGGTGAAAGAAAATAAGAAATTTTAAATAGAGGGCAAGAATAGGGTGACAACTTGAACGGTGAAATTTTGAGAGGCTGGAAAATAGGGTGGGATTGATTTGACCTTGAACACATTACACAATCAAGTTTAACAGAAGGCTGTTACAGTTTTACAACAGTCAATCTATGTAGCTATCTGTGGTTACTCTCCAGTGCATACTCAGCTGGTAGGAAATTGTACAGAAGTCTGTAAGGTTTGCTGTAGAATATGGCTTTAAGCACTTAACAACTAAACAATAAACACAAGAATTTATTTGTTCAATGAAAACTTGTTAGCATGAGCATTCTGCCCTAGGACCTCAATCACACCGTTCTTTAAGCATGATATATGTCACAATATTTTTATGGTCTACTTTTTTCAGAATTAGTAAGTGTGCATGTGCGTGTGTGCGTTTGTGTGTGCAATATTTTCTTGCAGGTATTGTATTCAATAAAACAAAAGAAGAAGTTCAAACTTTGGCATAATTAGAATAGACATATTGAAACTGAGATTCTAATTAATATGATTACCTCCCACTGGTTTCTATGTATTTGCAAGTGCGTCTAGTTCTGAATTCAGTCTTCTTTGACTTTATTTTCTATATTGCAAATTGTTTTGAATGTCTTCCTGTAGTCTTAAAAAATACAGTTTCATAACAGTGTAAGTGTTAATTCAATTGACATGTGACTTTTTTTAATTAATACATAAAATACAAAGAAAAAAAATAGGAAATTAAGGGAAGAAAAAAGAAAGGCAGGAAGAAAATATGAGGTATAAGGGAAGAAAGAAAGAAGCATTGACTTCTAACTCTTTTAGACTAATACAGGATAACAACATTACAGTCTCAACTTTTTACTTTTACACATTAGTATATAACTAGCCATTTCTATAACAACAAATCTATCTGATCAGCATAACCAAAGTCAAAGTTTCATTTTTTTATCACAAGCACAAAATCCAGAGGTGATATCCAAATAAAAAAAACATAAATATATTTCCTCGTTGAATAGAACAATCAATTTAACTGTTTCTGCTTTATCTTCCTTGCTGTTGAAATATGTATTTCTATTTGCACTTAATAATTTTTATAAACTATCATATAGTTTATAGTCTCGGATAAAAGTAGAACATTTATTCGTTGGATCTCATAAAAATTACCTATGCCTTATTTGCATTCCTGTTTGAAAACTACTGTGTGTTCTATGCAGGCATACCATTGCAGAATGTTTATTAATTGATGTACACTCGGTGGTAGCCAGATTGATAGCCATAGGAATATTAACTTTCTAGGCACAATTCAAGGTTTTCAATCTGACCTTTAAAAGCCTAAATGCCTTGAGATATTACCAGCAAAATGGATTGCTTATCTTGATATGAACCCGGACACACATTAAGATCAACAAGAAAAGCTTTCCTAGCTCTGACAGGCATACAGGAAAGTTATGGAACATGCTCAGTCTGTGCTCTCTATTTTTAGCCATATATTTTCAGTTTGGATTTATAGTTGATAATTAGCCATTTCTATTGGATTTTAGCCTTTTTTAAACTGCTTTGAATGGCCTCTGAACAGAAAAGTAGGAAACAAATTAAATGATTGAATGATGATTATAGTCCCAAATTGTATCCCTATCCATCTCAATAGTCTCTTTATCTCTCCCTTCCCTGCAGTTATAGAAAACAAACTGGAGTTGAAATACTTGGCTGGGTTTAACAATTAATTCAAAACCAGAAAATTGAGTGGCTTCTGTATTAGACCAATCAGAAATCCTTAGACTTTCCCTCCAAGCTTTTTAGCAAAAGAAGAAAGAGAATTCGAATCTTTTTCGCTCATGTTCATTCATTGCCACTGTAACTGAGTCTAGCCACCTTGCTGCTGGTCATCTTTGTTTTCTGTTTCCTTCTACCTTGCCCAGCATTAGAGCCTTATCCAGATAATTGGGTCTTTGCACAATGTGTCCAAAGTAGGATAATTTAAGCCTAACCATGTGTGCCTCAAATGAGAACTCTGGGTTGATTTGTTCAATGATCCATGCATTTGTTTCTTGGATGTCCACAGTATTCTCAGGACTCTTCTCCAACATCAGAGTTCAAAAGCAGTTCAAATCTTCCTATCCTGTTTCATTTCCATAGAGTTTCACAGGCAATACCATGGCTTGCATGGTTCTGGTCATTATAGGTATACACATGTCCCACCATTGGAATATCTTTTCCAAAGCCTTCATGGATGTTCTACCAGGTATGGCATATTTCTTGACTTCTTGTTCATTTACTGTTGATGGTTGATGCTAAAAGGCAGAAGCTACCCACCACTTTGATATCTTCATTTTCAGTTCTAAGGTAGATTGTTCTACCGGTTGTCCTAAGTTTAGTCTTCTTTACATGTAATGTTTTCCCCTTTTTTCACTCTGCTCTGACTTTTTAGTACTAGGATCCTTGCAGATCCTTTGGATTTTCAGATCTCAGGTAGTGTCATCTGTTATTAATGTTTCTTCCTCCAGTTTCAAAACCACAGTCATCTTCCATTCACCATGTAGGTTGAATAAATAAAAGGAGAGGATACAACCATGTCACACTCCTTTGTTGACCTGCAGCCAGTCTGTTTTATCAACTTTTGTCCATACCTTGGCTTCCTGACTTCTATATAAGTTTCTCATGAGGACAATGAGTTGTTCTAGAATTTCCATTTTTCTAAGCACTGTCTGCACCTTATGTGACTGACACATTCAAAGCTTTTTCTATAAAGCGCACCCTGACTTCTTTTTTGATATTGTTTGGCTTTCTCAATTATCAGCAGTGATAATGGGACATTATGCATCAGTAATAATGTCTCATTTCCCTTGGCCTTTTAAAAACCCAGCTTGAGCATCTGGCATCTTTTTTTGTATGACTCTAATCTACATTGCATGATCCTAAGTATTATTATGCTAGCATTTGAAATTAAGGATATTGTATGATAGTTTGCATACTCTGTTAAACCAATCTCTCTTTTGTATTGGGATGTAGATTGACTTCTTCCAGTCAGTTAGTATTGTGTTATTGTCCAGATAAGAACATAAGAACATAAGAAGAGCCATGCTGAATCAGGCCAAAGCCCATCGAGTCCAGCATTCTGTGTCACACAGTGGCCCACATGGGGATCTTGAGCATAAAGAGAAGGCAAAACTTTTTCTAGTGCATGCAGGTCAGCGAAGGAGAGGCCGCCGCAGGACCCAACTCCTGTGCCCGTCAGCTGGCGACTCCTGAACTTGCGCTTGTCAGCCGTGAGGTCTGGTGACGGCCGCCAGTCTCCTTTGCACCCCACCTGTCCTCGACTCCTCCTCTGCCCGTTCATGTCGAGCCCGCCGGGGCTGGACAGGGAGAAAGGGAGGGAAGGAGGAAGGGACTCCTCCTCCTCTCCTAAGCTTCAAAGCACGATCGGCTTCCCAAGGGCACCACAATCCTCACGAAAGTGGGGGAGGGAGAGGAGAAGCAAAGAGGGCGATAAAGCTCGTGGTGGGCTCGAAGGAGCACCTGTCAGCGTTGGTGATGAGAAATTCCCCACAAACCCAAGGAAGGGGTGGACAAAAGGATCCCCCTTCAGGAGGAAACCGACACCTTTTTCTCCTTGGCTTTGCGTTCTTCTGTTCCTCGGCAGCCGGGCTGGCAAGCCTCTCCTGGCTGGAACTTCCTTTCCTTCCCTCCCTCTTGGTCTCCCCCTCCTTCCGTCCCTCTCTCATTGTTCCTTCCTTCCTTCCTTTCCTTCACCTCCCTCTTTGTCCTTCCTTCCCTCCCTCTCCCCCTTGTCCCTTCCTTCCTTCCTTCCTTCCTTCCTTCCTTCCTTCCTTCCTTCCTTCCTTCCTTCCTTCCTTCCTTCCTTCCTTCCTTCTCTCTTGTCCAGGATCAGGGCGAACCTCTATAGCTGATCCGCGCTTCTGCAGCTGTAGCTGCTCTCCTTGGCTCCTGCCCAGCTAATTTAGCAAAAGAGCGAATCAGTTGTAGCCTGGCGCTGATCCTGCAGCTTCTGCTAACTTAGAAAGCGGCATGTCTTTCAGCGAAGCTGAGCAAGTGAGCTGGGCGGAGCTCTGTCTCTGCCTGTGCACAGGGAGGTTTGCCGGCAGCAAAGCCCCCAGCAACGCTGGCAGCCTATCCCTCTCCCCTTGTCCCTTCCTGGGCACGGAGGGGGAGGGGAGGAAGGAAGGGACGAAGAGGGAGGAAAGTAAGGAACAATGAGAGAGGGAAGGAAGGAAGGAACAATGGAAGGGAGGGTGGGAAGGAGGAAGAGACTAAGAAGGAGGTGAAGGAAAGGAAGGAAAGAAGGGACAATGGGAGAGAGGGAGGGGAAGGAAAGGAAGGAAAGAAGGAAGGAAGGGACAATGGAAGAGAGGGTGGGAAGGAGGAAGAGACTAAGAAGGAGGTGAAGGAAAGGAAGGAAAGAAGGGATAATGGGAGAGAGGGAGGGAAGGAGGAAGAGACTAAGGGAGGGGAAGGAAGGAAGGAAGGAAGGAAGGAAGGAAGGGACAATGAGAGAGGGTGGGAAGGAGGAAGAGACTAAGGGAGGTGAAGGAAAGGAAAAAAAGAAGGAAGGGACAAGGGGAGGGAAGGAAGACAGGCACCCACCCCAGTCCCATCCCAGAGACCCACAGATTCCCCCCCATAGGCACTCTGCAACATGAGTGATCAGCTGGCCACGCCCCCTGGCCATTGATCACATGACCTTGGGACACTGAATGTCATAAATATGAATCAGTTGTCAAGCATCTGAATGTAAATCACATGACCCTGGGGATGCTGCAACAATCATAAGTGTGAAAAATGATCATAATTCGCTTTTTCAGTGCTGTTGTAACGTCTAACAGTCACTAAGCGAATTGTTGTAAGTTGAGGATTACCTATACTTTCCCATTTTTTCCTTTTTTTTTGGTCAAGTTTTTGATACCCCTCCCGGCCAGTTGGATGAGGGTTGGGGGTCACCACAACATGAGGAACTGTATTAAAGGGTTGCGGCATTAGGAAGGTTGAGAACCGCTGATCTATTGTGTCTTTACGGATGTTGTAATACAGCTTCTTGTCTCTTTTAACATGTCAAGGTTATGATCAGGGCTTTTTTTCTCATAGAACGCCCAGAACGGAGTTCCGGCACCTTTTTTTGGATGGAACCTTGTAGAGTAGGCAAGGCGGGTTGTATGACATATGTGAGTTCCGGCACCTTTTTTTTTTTTTTTTTTTTTTTTACAAAAAAAGCACTGGTTATGATTAAACAGCCAAACAGCTTATGTAATGATATAAGAAGATGTAATGACGTTATGTAATATAAGGTGGATGATGAAATAATAGGAATGACTCGGCAGGGTCTGTGTCTCTTTAAGAGCTTAAGTATAAAAAGGAAGGCTTTTGCTGGAGTGTTTCTTTCTCAGTCATTTCCTGCTGTAACTGCTGTGTGTTGGAGTTTGCTGTATTACCATGTGTATGTATATTGTTCCTGGTGTATGGTATTGTAGATAGTGTATGATAAACCACCATTTAAGACAAACTACTGTTTACTGTATTTACTCCTGGATTATCTCAGTGAAATAAGACTGCATGCTCTGACATAACAGCTATCTGAAGTTCTGTCTTAAATTCCTTTATGAACTTTTTATCTTTGGCTTCTCTTCTTGGTAATTTCTGACATACAATCTACTTTCTTCTATTTTTTCATCATGAGAAGTCTCTTTTCACATTCATCCTTAACAACTTCTTTAAGTTCATCCCACAATCCCTCTTGTTCTCTATTAATGGAATTCAGGGCATCGAAGTGATTCTTGATGTTTTCCTTGAAAATGGTGGGCATATGTTCAAGATCATATTGTGGATCTGCTCCACAGTAAGCACTTGGCCATGACTTTGATACTTTAATTGAGTTTCTCAACCTCTTTTTAACAGTAATGCAATCAATTTGATTTCTGTATATTCTGTCTGGGGTTGTCCATGCATAGAGGTACCTCTTTGATTGTTTGAAGACAGCGTTAGCTATGCAGAAATTGGATTCCTGCTCTGTTTTGCTCTCCTAGGCATGCAATCCACCTACATTTTTCTTTTATGTTCCAACTTTGGCATTGCAGTCTCTAATTACAACCAGCACATCTTGTTCTCATGTTCTGTTGGTTTTAAATTGAACTTGATTATAAAACTGATCAGCTTCTTCTTTTCATGCATTGATGGTTGGAGCACAAATTTGGACGATCATCATTAGACTTGTCCAAGAAGTCTAACTGATATTATTCAGTCATTAATTGCATTGTAGCCAAGTTCTGTTTTTGCTATACCCTTCCTAACTATAAAAGCAACATTACTTCCCCTGGTTTTTCATGTCCTGAGTAATAAATAGTGTTATATTCTGACTCACAGTGACCCATGCCAGTCCATCACCATTTGCTGATGCTTAATATGTCAATTTGTAGATGTTTCATTTAATTTCCTTTATTCATGCCTCTTACATTCTATCTTCTTACTGTAATTCTACCATTGCAGCTTTGGGTTTTCTTTTTCTGTATGCGTAACATCAGCACTAGTCATCCCAAAAGCTTTATTCTAGTCATGTTATAAACACCATTAGCACTCCAAAACATCCTCAGATCTTCCTCAATATCTTCTTGAGTACCATCCAACCTGAGGGAGGCATCATCCAGCACTCTATTGTCAATCATTTTATATTCTGTATCCACATGGTTTTCTTAGTAAAAATACAAGAGTGGCTTTGCCTTCTTCCTTGCAGTATGAGTTGGTGCCTTTGTCGTTATCACTAAAGGGACGATCTGTCTCTGTGATTTTGCCTATATCACTGATGCCTCAAGTAGGTGCTTGCTTGTTTTAGCTTGGCAACTGGGATGACCTTCATACCTTAGATGACCTTGATGGGAAAATATATACTTGGCATATACTCTGGAAGTTCTTTGCTAATGTCTCCCAGGAACAACATGCATACACACACCCTGGCACAATGAGCAACACAGCAGGACTTGGAAGGGAGGGAAGGACTAGAGGCAATTAGGCTATTCCATATGTAATAATTTGCTAGTTTAACAAGGCATGAGGCATGACGTTTTTGAATTAAGTAAATTAAAACATCCTCCATCTTAACTGTGTTTCACTTTTCTATAATGTGAAAAGTAGAAAGAAGGTATGTATAGTGTTTTATAGCAATCTTTGTAGATAAACTGCAAAGCACTGTTAGTATGTCAAAGAATAAGTACAGGAGATGCTTGGGTAAGTATGGCTTTATTGTCTCTTGTTTAGTGTTTGTTGTAAAAAGCCTAATAATCACGGCCTAAAGACAAATTAAGCATTGAATTACTATTTAGAGACTGCTTAGGCACACAGCAATTAGAAAACAGTTTTATTGCATCATTAGAGGATTTAGTTGTTATAAATTCAATACCTTATGGAAAACTGAAAAAGCATTCTGTTTGCAGTTCCAGTAATAAACTATACTCCTTGTCTATTATTACTATCCATACCCTTGATATGGCAGCAAGATGAATTTATGCAACACGAAAACTTTGAGAGTTTTGAATTCTATACAATTGAATAACAATTCTGTATGAGGAAAAAAATATAATCTTTTTTTAAAGCATGGGTCAAGTGCTCTTTTAGAACCTTCATGACAGCAAATCACTTGCCATGAATAATTTAGTCTTCTATATAGAAAATAGCAATCTGTTTTCACAAAATGTGTATCCTTGTTCAAACATGAATGTGAGCATATCTGCAATGTTTTGGTTCTTATTATTTAATTGGAAAATTTAAAATTCCTGGTTATTTTCCACATTCTATTAATTATATACATTAACTATAGGTTATAATTAAATTAGAGGAATTAATGGAAGGGTATCAGTGGCTACTGGGATTAAGATTCAATTGTTTTCCTATCCTTCCCAGGGGCTACATTTCTAAACTGCTTAGGATCTACCTTAGAACAGCTGCTGGCTTGGCTATGAAATTCCTAAGTTATTCACATCAATAGGATAAGTCCTCTTAAAAACTTCTCCTCTTAAGTTTGATGGGATGTGAAATAGGGAAGAGCATTCTCATGCGTAATTCCCAAATAGTGGAATGCTGTCTACAGAGATTTGGTTGGCTTTTACAATTTACACTATGTACAAAGGTAGTAAAAAAACACATCTCTTCTGTCAAGGTATTAATTGTTTGCTTAAATGAATGTGTTTTTTTTCTGGATTTTAATGGTACTCATGTTACTTTATTTATACTTTAATAATGTATATATTTTAATATGTTTTTAAATATAGCTTTATATGTTTTTGTGGCTTTATTTGCATTTTGTTTATTGTTTCTTTGTTGTTGTGTTTAATTGCTGTGAGCCACCCAGAGTCATGTATGTGATAGGTGTATAAATTTAATTAATTAATTAATATTTTTATTTAAATCTCATAACTAAGTATTTTCTCCAATCCATCATCTCTATCCATGTAAAATATAATAATAATTCATTAGTTAACCTACCCAAGCCCCATGGAGGGGTGGAGACAAGGCCATGCTGGCCTCTGTTCAGTATTTTCTAGTTTGAGGAAAGAAACACCCACTCTTGACTGAAAGGAACATAAAATTTGATCGCCTTTCAAAGTTCTACTTGTTTGACACGTGTTATTTTATACACAATTCTGTTAGTGGTGTGACTGATTTCAGGAACATAGGAATAAGAAACATCTTAGGCCTCCTTTTCATGCTTTTTGAAAGATATAAGCTGAGTATAGATTGTGATAGAATGCTTTGGAGATGTATATGTATTTGGGTAGGAGAAAAAGAAAAAAAGAAAACAAGTTGAGATTGATGCCACATTATAACACATGCACAAAGGGGGGAAATTGTGTTGCATGAGATAATATTGAAGTCCAGTTGCCAGCAATCCAGCCAGTGGGCCAGTAAAAAATGCTGGAAATTGTTGTTCAACCTACTGTTTATTTGTCATATTTATGTGGTTTATATGTGGTTATGTGCATACTGTCAAGACCGTGGTTTTCTCAGTTGTAACATATGGTGGTGAAAGCTGGACGTTGTTCAGGAACACTGAAGAAAGGGAAATGGATGCCTCTGAATGCTTGAATTGTTGAGAATAAACAAAACAAGAGAAACAAGTAATTCAGTAGCAACTATAGTTGAAAAAGACAAGTAAATAATTCAATACTAGATGAAGTAAAATCAGATCACACAGTGGAAGCTCAATAATTAACCTAAAGTATAGATATTTACAATGCATAATATGACAATAAGAATCATTGGAGAAGACCTTGGTGATAAGAAGAATCAAAGGCTATCACAAAGAACTTGTACAGGCTAGATACTATTACTAATGACAGAAGCATGAATTTACAAGAAGTCAAGCAGATACTGACAAGTAATCCTGGAGAACCATCAGGTCACAAAGAATCACAAGCAACTCAATGATGACCACAACCATTAATATTAAAAAGAAATTCCGGGAGTTTATAAATCTCTTCAAGTATAAGCTCAGAAAATATCATTGAAATTTCTACTGTGCTTTATATTGATATATGAGATTCAGTTCTAGGCACTGAAATACGAAGTGGTGAAAACCCTATAGAAATCACCTAAGCCTATAGATCAGTGATGGCGAACCTTTTAGAGACCGAGTACCCAAAAACCGCCCCACCACCCACCCCTGCCCACCCACTGCAGCAGATCACCCAGGTGGCCCTACAGTGCCATGACGGCCACGCCCTCCACCCACACCCCGCAGCATCATCTGCACGCGATAGGGCACGAGGACACAGTCTTGTCCCTGTTTCCCAGCTGCCATGTCCTTGGCTGCGCTGTTCTGCATGGGCTATGCCCATGGGCAACTCTCCGGGGGGTCTGCTGGTGAGGGGGCCATGAGGGGAGGCGGGACTAGGTCGAGAGTGCGCGTGCCCACAGAGGGCTCTGAGTGCCACCTCTAGCACATGTGCCATAGGTTCGCCACCACTGCTATAGGTAATACTATTGTACATCCTTTGGGTGTGTGGTGCTAGAGAATTTATTTATTTGATTTTTATTTTGCCTTAATTATTTTTATTTTACTTTACTTAGGGCAATGAACATGCATAATACTCTTCCCTTCTCCTATTTTTCCCATAATATCAACCTTGTAAAGTAGGTTGGTTTTGTCTGAGAAAGAATAACGGGCCGAAGATTACCCAGCTGGGTTTCACACCCAAGGCAGTACTAGAACTCACAGACTCCTATATGTGATACTAGAGATTCTGACCTGATCTTTTAAATAAGTTATCATGTTATGTACTTTAAAACTGGTATGGTACAGCTTCCTCTTTTGTTCATACTTTATTTTATAAGTATTTTCAGAAATATTTCTGCAGTGTTACCCAGCATTCCAATCACATAGAATGCAGCAAAGTAAAATAAAACAAATCCAGAGTTTTCAGATAAAGTAAAATCTATTCCTTTAATGACTTTAACTATTCTGATTGCACATTTTAAGGCAACTAAAATCCATAATGTGATACGAAAAACACCTAAGAAACACAGAAGTATAGGCTCCAAGTAGATTAGCGTACTGTGTTCAGTTTCCACGGTAATACATTTCTCCAACCATCAAAATTGTAAGGCAGAGCACTTAGCTGCTGCATAATTTTAAGAAAATGTAATAGTATGCTCTGTTATTTTTGTACAGTATGACACTTTTTCCTAAAAATCTGGTCTGCATATTTGCCATGACAGATAAACACACACACACACACACACACACAGAGAGAGAGAGAGAGAGAGAGAGAGAAAGAGAGAGAGAGAGAGAGAGAGAGAGAGAGAGAGAGAGAGAGAGAGAGAGAGAGTCTCGTAGGACAGCAATTTTATTATCTATTTTTTCTTTTAATGTAATTTTTTTCATTCAGTTCAATAATCATTTGTAAATGTATAACAGTTACATCTGAAAGAGGACACAAAAGAATTTCACTGAAAAATCTTAAAAGAAATATATTCTTTTAAATATAGATGAAAACACTATTTATAAATATATTCTATTAAGACAAAATAATTCTGGGTCCTAGAATAGCTGAATTGTTTTGAATTCTGTTGTTTCATAGCCATCTTGTGATGAATAATGATAGTATGATATGTTCTGCAACTCAGATACATGAGATACTTCTATGAAAAGGAACAGAGAAAAAAGCCATTACTGGCAAGTTAATTACTTATAAAGTTCGTGTGTGATCACATTTAATACATAACTCTGGGCATGCCTGCTTGGAGGAAATGGTGTTTAGAACTATAGTCTTTATATTTCTAGTATTGGCATACATTCTCTTACCTATATTGATGACATCAGCACTCCTTTTCTTTAAGAATACTGGTTGATTTCAGATGTTATAAAGAATGATCTTGTCACCTGTTGGAAAATACAAAAGTTAGAAGAGTATTGACAGAAGATGATTTGTAGCTCAAGTTGAATTGTGGGTTCCTTGGTGCGCAGATGATTATAAGTTGGCTCCATTGAGATGCAAGGATGACACAGACTTCCTAAACAAGCTGAATACATTTTTGGGAAGATTTGAGGCATCAAATAGCACTCCTGCTAGGAAAGCTGTGCCCCATCCTGATGAGCAGGTGCTTAGCTTTGATGTCACCTCTGTCCAGAAAACACTGCAGAAAGTTAACATTCAGAAAGCAGCAGGTCCAGATAATATCCCTGTGCATGTTCTTAGGGAATGCTCAGATGAGCTGGCTTGTGTTCTCACAGATATTTTCAATCCCTCATTGCAGCAGGCAGTGGTCCCATCATATTTTAAGACGGCCATCATTTTGCCAGTGCCAAAAAAGTTCACAATTACAGGCCTCAATGATTATTGTCCAGTTCACTAATATCTATCATTATGAAATGCTTTGAGAAGCTGATAAAGGACATTATTGTATCTAGCCTCTCACCAGCATTTGACCCACTTCAGTTTGCTTACTGACCAAATGGTTCTACGGAAGATGCTATTTCTTCTGGTCTCCATCTGAGCTTGAAGCACTTAGAGGAAAGAAATACTCATGTGCGTTTGTTGTTTGTCAACTTCAGTTCGGCATTTAACACAATCATTCCCTAGCATTTAGTAGACAAACTGGGCTTTTTAGGCTTAAACACTCCTTTGTGCAACTGGATTCTTGATTTTCTTACTAACAGGCCCCAACATGTGTGAGCTGGAACAAATATTTCTAACATCATTTTCTTGAGTACAGGTTTTCCTCAGGGCTGCGTCCTAAGTCCGCCACTATTCACCCTGTTGACCCATGACTGTTGTGCTAGATTTGCCACCAACCATATTGCGAAGTTTGCAGATGATACAATAGTAGTGGGCCTTATTCATCATGACAATGAGGGTGCTTACCGCAAAGAGGGTGAGTGTTTGGTGAACTGGTGTAAGGAAAACAGCCTAGTTTTAAATATTGGAAAAGCCAAAGAGATCATTGTCGATTTCAGAAAAGGCAGGCACAGCCACACTTCTCTGTGCATTAATGATTCACCTGTGGAGATGGTTACCAGCATCAAATTCCTGGGTGTGCAGTTAACGAGTAGGCTGGCTTGGTTGCTCAACAGCGAAACATTGGTGAAGTGGGCACAGCAATGCCTGCATTTTCTGCGTCACATGAGAAAAGCACATCTTCCTTCCCCTATCCTTACCTCTTTCTACAGAGGGATGATCGAGAGCATCCTGCCATATTGCATTACAGTCTGGTTTAGAAGCATCACTGCTTCAGACTGGAAGACGGTGCAAAGAGTGGTGAGGATAGCTGAAAAGATTAATGGCAGTTCCCTCCCTCCCATCCAGGATATAACACATAAGCGTTGCTTGAACAGGGTACATAAAATTGTCTGGGACACTACACATCCTCTTCATGACCTGTTTTCCTTGTTACTGTTGTGATTCCGTGCCAGCCTGTGCTCGCAACAGCTGAGTCTGAGGAATCTGAGGAGGAGGTGGAGGAGGCATTTGAAGGGCCATCAGGGTCAGAGGGAGGCTCGGATGAATTACAGGACTCACTTGATGCAGAGCCTGGGCCCTCCAGTCGTGTTCCTGATGAAGCTCAGCTGTGTGAGGAGACTGAGTCAGACTCGGAGGACTCACACCTGATGGACTTGCTAATTGATGCTCGCACACGTCATCAATTAGCGAGAGTAAATCAGCAGCAGTCAATATGGCAACTCCAGAGTAAAAGGAGAAGGCAATGAGAAGCAGCGCCTTGGGACTGCTGTATAAAAAGAGGAGGTGTGGGTGGTGCTGGTTGCTGAAGGCAACCGTTTGCAAAGTGCTTCTTGGAATCCTGGTCTGTTCGTCTTGCTTGTGACTTCTCTTCTGTTTGCATTGTGTTTTCCTGTGGACTATTTCCTTCTTTTGGACTTGAGTTTTGCTATTTGTGTTTTGGACTATTTGACAGGCTTGTCACCCATATTAAAAGGGGTTTGTTTTGTTTTAAAGTCTCCAGCCTATTGTATCAGCAGGGGTTTGGTCCTTGTGCCTTTAACAAGGACGGCAATAGGCTGGGATAGAACAATTACCTTCTGGAAGGAGGCTTCATGGTATCCAAAGCAGGACATCCAGATTTAGTCACAGTTTTGTTCCATACAGTATTAACCTTGTGAACTGTAAAGCTTCCTTCTTCTGTTATATATTCAAGATGGACAATGATTAATACTTATATGTTACTTATATGTAGGGGTGTAGGTCTATACATGTGTTATATGTGGTATGTTTAAATGTGTGTTATGTATGTGTACACTTTGAGAGCAAGCAGCTAAATTTCATTTTTAATGTGTGCCGTTGTGCCCATAGTAAAAAATGACAATAAAGCTTATCTATCTATCTATCTATCTATCTATCTATCTATCTATCTATCTATCTATCTATCTATCTATCTATCTATCCATCCATCCATCCATCCATCCATCCATCCATCCATCCATCCATCCATCCATCCATCCATCCATCCATCTATCCATCCATCTATGTTACTTAGTTGGGTAATGAAACGTCTGCAAGAAAACAACCAAGCTCAGAGGGCACCAAAAAATTCACAGCTAGAAGAGTATGCAGCAGTTCAGGTGATCCCCTGTTCAAAGTCTATTTTTGTCATGGGCTCCATTTCTTCCTCAGTCTGCAGATTGGAATTAATAAAAAAGCCTTGCTGCCCCATGTAAAGATTGTATGTGAGACCAATTGGAAACCTTAAGGGCACTTCATTAATTTAAAAGATTTCTAGCCCATCTTTTAGAACATGGCCCTTCTGAGACATTGCAGTGCAAAAAATCCATAAAGTAACACATCAGCATTTATTTGAATAACTTCCGTTGTGAAATAAATAGCAGCAATAAAATCAAGCAGCAGCACACAATAAAGAGTCTTGTGGTATCTTAAAGGCTAACACATTTATTACAATATAAGTTTTGGTGAACTGTGAGTTATATTATATCAGAGGCATGGAATATATAATTCTGTCTAAAGACTATTAGGTAACCAGATAGTTATTGGGATGAAAAGAGAGAATCTAGGAGGCAGAAAGGAACAATAGAGAATGGGAGATAATGAGAGTTAGGAATAGTGGCTATAAACAAAGCAATAGTTTGGGTGTGATACAGATGTTCTTGCATTTAGCACAGTGGTTCTCAATCTTTTTCAGGCCGCGACCCCAACCTGCACCGCGCATGCACGGTGCTGCCCCCTGTGCCAGCCGAGGCGTAGGCCGCCACCCGTTTGGGGCGGCGGCAGGCAGGCCCAGGTGCTCAGGTGCTCCTGGGCGGCTGTGGCGGCGACGGTGCAGGGTGACCACGGGCTGGGCCACCAGCTGGCCCAGCCCAAGGGAGGTAAGCCACCCGCCGGGCCCCACGTGCGCCAAAAATCTTCCCTGCACCCGCCGCTGCCCCGCTAGCCTTGCCTTCACTGCTGCCCGTTTGGGGCGGTGGCAGGCAGGCCCAGGCACTCCTGGGCGGCTGCGGCAGCGATGGCGCAGGGCGACCATGGGCTGGGCCACCAGCTGGCCCAGCCCAAGGGAGGTAAGCCACCCGCCGGGCCCCACACGCGCCAAAAACCCTCCCTGCGCCCGCCGGCTTCCCACCTCCCACCCCTGGCCCTCTTTTACTTGCAGTTTTAGTAGTTGCTCAGCAGGGAGGGGTGGAAACTTCTGGAGAGCTCGCCTTCGCTGCAGACAACTTGCAGCACCGTTTGCAGACTGGGACTTTTGGTGGGCTCAGCAGGGCGGAGACAGCCTGGACAATTCCTATTGGCTTTTGAAAGCCAATAGAATTAGACTCTATTCAAGAGAGTCTATTCTATTGGCTTTCAAAAGCCAATAGAATAAGAGGGAGTAGCACAGCTAAGGAAAAGGGGGAAAAATGGCATAGCACAGCTAAGGAAAAGGGGGAAAAATGGCGGACTGTGTTGTTTGGCAACCCCCGTGAAATGGTCGTTCGACCCCAAATGGGGTTGCGACCCACAGGTTGAGAACCGCTGATTTAGTAGCTACTGAATGAATGTAGTATGATAAGGACAGTTTGCCTATGTTTAATTCCTAGTAAATAATCTTAAATGTTCTAACTCCAGTGTTAACATTAGAATGTAATCAAGCAATACTATTTTGTTTTGTTTTTTTTTGTTTTGTTTTTTTTAAACTATGAAGTCCTTGTAAAAGCCTCTTTTGAGAAATTATGTTGATCTGGGGGAAAAGTTGCTGCTGCTTATTTACTCCACATATTATGTTGATTCACTTGCAAATGCTTCAAAATGACAGTAATTTCAGCTGTCAAGGATTTTGAATGGTAGAAAGCCTTGTTAGAAATATGGGCATCACTTGTTATTGATCAACAAGGTTGAGGCGACAGATAATGGGGATAAATACATTGAGTGCATTGCAGCTGAACCGAACAGAAGGCAGTCAAGTGCTTTCAGAGTTCACACATTTTCTGATATTAGATACAATAATGGGAGGTTTTTTTGTCTACTCTTTAATGCAAATATTTAGAGTCCATTCGAAGATACTTTGATGATCAGTGCTGAGTAGCAGCAAATAGCTAGATAAATTCTTCAAATATGCTATTTAAAATATAAAGGGCATTACTCAAATATTCATAAATTTTGCAAACTATAATTTGTGTTTCAGTAGAAGAGAGAACAAACTCTTTTGCCTGCTGTCTTGAATCTCCATCAGCTTTCCTAGCAAGCACTAATGAGTATGTAGCATCCTCCTTTTGTTTCCCTCCCTGGTCTCTGAGCCATAGACTCTCTGCATGACCTCTTTTGTGACTGTGTCACAGTTTTGGGCTGTCTGGTTTATTGACCTCCGTTTTACAAGGTCTGCTTAGTCTGTCAAAACCGAGTATTCCCTTTTCCCAAACCTAATATAGTCTTTACCATTCCTTACAGTCACTAAGCAGACCAGTAGCTGTTTTGAAAGACACTGTAACAGCAATAACAGAAAGTTCCCTTTCTGTTAGTAAGATTACACTAGTAGAAGGTGAAAATGCTGGGTAAAAGAAAATGCTCCAGCTTAAAACATGGTTCTCTAGGAGTTCATTAATTTCAGTAGCATAATTTTGTATATCACATTTTTCAAAAGATTTGTGCTCCTAGGTGTGGTGAAATGTAGTCTGGATTCCAAGGAAGGAGGGGCTATTTTCCAAAGGGCAAAGAGGCAGCAAAGCTTAGAAAGTTTGGTTGGCAAAAAAAGGGTTAAAATATCTCCTCCCTAGCTTTTCCCAGAGTTTATCTGTAGTTATGCAAATAGTTGCTTTAGTCTGGCAAAATTCTGTCCATAGGTAAAGAACAATAAAGGAAACTAAAAGTAACTCCATGTATCATTCTTGGTTCTTGGGACTTAACATTGGGTGACTTTGGGCCAGCTGCTCTCTCTTAACCCAATCCATATCACAGGGCTAATGTTCTGGAGAAAATTGGAAGGGCTGTGTATGCCATTTTTAGTAACAGTAGGAAAGGCATATACCAAATAAATTAAAAATAAAATTTGAAAATCCATCCCATGGACTTAAATGATAAAAAATGTCATAGTGATTATTTTGTTTCCAATTCTGGAAACATCTTGCTCCTTTCCTCCTCATCTTAATCAATTTTAAACCAAATTTAATGATACTATTTATTGCTTTAATGATTTACTTATTAGTGTTTTATTGATTGAAAGTTGCAAGAGTCAGTTCTAAATGAGATGGGAGGCATATACGTTAAATAAAGAAATAAAGAATAAATGAGTGAGTGAGTGACTGACTGACTGACTGACTGACTTAATGAATGAATGAATGGTCGATCTGGTGCTAGGAATTTTGCCAGCTTTACAGATTACATTGGGATGAATGAGTAACTCAGACCTCTTTCCCAGCTAAGTGCCATCATGAGATCACCACCAACTACTTAGAGCATCTTCAAAATGCCTTATGAAAATTCTGTGGCAACTTTGCCTGTTTCTGGGTAGGTTCTTAAAAAACGTTAAATAGTATGCTAATTTTTGTAAGATTTAAACCACCTGTTTAAGTCTTGAAAATACTATTTCTTTTTAAAAGAATGAGAAATCCACCTTGCTATCTCCTGCCCATATCTGCATGTGACTAGAATGCCACTGTGGTTCAATGAGGTCAAAATAATCAGAAGAAATAAATTATAGGCCAAAAGGATTGCCCACTGTTTTCTTACAATTATTTAATTAATTTATCAATTCCTCTCTATGCCAGAGGCCCCCAACCATATAGGCATCAGGGACCTGTTCTGTAGGGAGAGATTTTTCCAGAACTGGAGGAGGCGTGCTTTTGTGTGTTGCCTGCATCCCATGGATGGGGCTTCACTTGTTTGTGTGGCCCGGTTTCTGGCATGTGGGCTGGGGACCTCTGCTCTATGCAGAACATTAAGATTTGAGATTGCTGCACCAGGTCTGTTTTTCCATTTCTTTTACTGCGTGTTGCTGCTCTGTGCCATGTAAATGTGTTCCATAAGGCAGGTTGCATGTAACTACATGAATCTGTGGGAATTAACTGCTTGTGTGTTAGCACAAAGAGAGCTACCTGCAGTACCGATAATCCTTGTTTGACGATCACAGTTGGGACCAGCAACTTGATTGTTAAGTGAAGTGTTCACTAAGTGAAATCGCAACTCTACTTATGATTTTGCTTCAACGTCCTTTGCTTGACAGAACCACGAAGGCTGTAAATGTGAGAGTTGGTTGCAACGTTATTTTTTATCACTGTCATAATTGCAAAACAATCACTAAATGATGCTTGAATGGTCATTCAGAAGCAGGCCTTGAAATAATATAGAATTGCACAATTAATAATTATAATAATAAAGTTGGAAGGGACCTTGGAGGTCATCTAGTCCAACCCCTTGCTCAGGCAAGAAACTCTATAACATTTCAGACAAATGGCTATCCAGTCTCTTCTTAAAAACTTCCAGTGTTGGATCAGTCACAACTTCTGAAGGCAGATTGTTCCACTGATTAATTGTTCTAACTGTCAGGAAGTTTCTCCTTAGTTCTAGGTTGCTACTCTCCTTGATTATTTTCCATCCATTGCTTCTTGTCCTGCCCTCAGGTGCTTTTGGAGAATAGCTTGACTCCCTCTTCTTTGTGGCAACCCCTGAGATATTGGAACACTGCTATCATGTCACCCCTCATCCTTCTCCTCATTAAATTAGATATACTCAATTCCAGCAACCGTTCCTTATATGTTTTAGCCTCCAGTCCCCTGATCGTCTTTGTTACTCTTCTTGGTATTCTTTCTAGAGTCTCAACATCTTTTTTACATCATGGTGACCAAAACTGAATGCAGCAATTGAATAATAATTTTTTTTTGCTAATTGCTACCTATAGATGTTTTTAGATTTATATATATTTCACTACCAGTGAATCAGAATACTTTTATATTATCAAACACAAAGTATGTTCCTTAGTTGGTGTATGATAAATATTTTTGCAAAGTATCTGAAAATATACTACCAAAAATAGTTGTAGTCCTCAGTTACATTACCATAAGTAACAATATAAATGCTAAAATTGGTTCTAAGATGAGAAAGCCAGTAAAAAAATGAAAAGCTGCATTGTTTGTGTTAGCAGTGCCTCTGTAGAACTTATCTCCTAATCTGTCCATCAAGTTCACCTTCATGCTACTGTTGTCACTAGTCTCCAACAGTTACTGAAAATTCAGCACCACTGAGACCATTTATAAATATAAAGAAAGCCACTCATGTACAAAGGCTAGATATTCAAGGATTTATCTTAACCTTCCCATACAGTTATGTCTCTCTTAATTCTAACCCTAATTATAGCTTGATTTTAGATCAGGATAGGCAACCTGTAGAGAGTTTTTTGTTTTGATCTTTTGATTTTGCTAACTACATTGTCCAGCATGTTTCATGTTGGCTTTTTAGAAATACTAAGGATTATAATTCAGCAACATCTGTTACCTAACCGTTTTATGCAGAATGTTTGGAAATTATTAACTTCATGGGTTCAATTAACCGATAAATTTTCTGGTTGTATTGGTTTTGCTGTCTCTTAGCCACATGTTCCTCATTAGCAGAATGCAAATCAGTTTTTCCCAACCTGGTGTCCTTCAGAAGTGCTGAATTTAAATTCTTAGCCTGCATGACTAGTGGAAGTTAGAATCCAACACAAAAGGCATGGTGGATGCTGACATAAGGACAATAAAAAACTGTCCGTCTAAATAGATAAAGCAATTCACAGACATAATCACTGCTATTTTATTTGAGTTTAACAATGGTGTTCCATACATCAACATTTATTGCTAGTTAGATTTTTGATTTTTTTAAAGTTTAATTTAAAATAGAGAATATCTTTCCATAGAATGGCTGGATAAGTCAGAGATTTATTTCTTACAAATAAAACTTTTAAAAAACCCATATTCCATACAATTACTTATTTCATAATTCTTTTATCATTCTGAAAGCGAAATGTTCATAAAACTATGAACAGATTACCTTTTAATTTTCCAGGAAGGGCAGTGACTAATGAATCCTTTTGAAAATAAGTCTACTGAAGTTCTCTTAGAATCAGTGACTAATTTCTCCTTGCAATAGTGGACAACAACAAACCAACTTCTTCAATGGAAAAAACTACTACATTCTTAATGCATAAAAGAACAAAAGTAGAATTCTCAAAAATTAGGCCAGTGAGTTAATGTAAATATTAAAGGGAAGAAGTGTCAATATACAACCTTGTTTCATTTTTGTGAATGTAAATTAATAGGCAAAAGATTTCCTGAAGGACCAGGGAAGACCGTACTTTTACCTTGTGAACCATCCAGAGTTGTTGGGAGTTGGCAGGTGTATGAATTTAATGAATACATAATACTTACAAGAGGATGATCAGCAGCAAGGTATATGGACTTTAACAGATGGTAGAATGGTGATGGTTGAACCATTGGAAGATCTGGAAGACCAGGATGGGGACAGATCTGTGGTCATTAAGAATCAAAACCAATGGGCACATAATTACTTAATCAAACTGATGAACCAATCCTAATAATTGTCTTAAGTGGTTTAAAGCAGTGCACAGGAGTTGGCGAGTGCCCAGTGTCCCTGCTGACCTCTCAGAAAGAAAAGAGGCAAATCCAGGCCGACTGGGTGCTGATTTACAACCTCGTAGCTACCATCAAAGCCAGAATGCACTCAGCCTTCGATCCACAAAGCAGCCCTGGAACCAGTGACGGGCTGCCTCGCCACCCATGCCCCGCTCCCGGGGTGCATGCGCAGGAGGCATCAGTGAGCGAGGGGGCCTGGCGTCCCTGGGGGCCACGCTCTGAGTGCTTCACAGGTTCTTTTTTTAAGCTGCCCGAAGCTCCGGGCAAGAGGATTCCCATTTTGACCTCTCCCCCTCGTCATTGCCTCTGTGCCTGAAAGGCTTCTGCATGGTTCTCAGCTCACCTTTCCCAGACCCGTGCATGGGTGTGTGTGTGTGTGTGGTGCATGCATGGGGGGGTCTCACTCCTTGCAGCCCCATGCTGTGACATTGTGGAGGAAAAGAATGGGAGAGATAAAAGATGCTGCAATGGGAGCTTCTTGTAGCCTTCCACGGGGATGGGAGCGGGAGCTGAGGGGGGCAGGGCATGATGTAATTGGCGGCACGGTGAGAAAAAGAAACAAGTATTCCCAAAAAACAGCTTTCATTAGTTTGCAGCCTGCCATCGCAGAAGGTCTCTGTTGAAGGCGCAGGGCTGCAAGGGGTGAGACTCCCCACATGCGCATACACACCCACACCCACACCCACATGTGCATGGGTCTGGGAGAGGTGAGCTGAGCCACGCAGAGGCAACAACACGGGGGAGGGGTCAAAATGGGAAGCCTCTGCCCACCGCTGCCTGCCTGTTGCCACTTCTGCCCGGAGCCTCTGGCAGCTTCAAAAAAAAAAAGCTGGAGGAAATAAGTAAGTAAGTAAGGAAGGAAGAAAGGAAGGAAGGAGAGGCAACTTGATTGGAAATGCCCCAGTTCAAAAGAGAAAGCAATTTTGTGTTCTGTTTTGTCACAGACAGGACTTTGTTGGCAATCCAAGTTAACATTGGTATTCTTGAATTGTGGGGAAAAATATTTTCCTTTGCTATATTTCCAGACTGAATTAGACCAAGGCATCGTCCCTACAAGAGAGCCTTTTAAGGATTATGCATTTATAGAAAAGCAGCTAAGCTACCTCTGTTCCTAAATGCTAAGAATGGAGATAAAAATGGAGGAGCTCTGATCAACTATCATAGCCACAATTTTGACAGTTTTGCTGTACTGTTATCTGTGACGCCCCCACTAAATGCAAGCACGGGATAAACTGAGCTTTGTTTTTTTCAGTCTTTTAAGTGGGCATAAACTATTAGCAAAAGTGACATTTGATCACAAGGTAAGGAGGCATCAAGAAATGTTTCCCCTTTTGCATTTGAGCATCCAAGAAGGGACAGGAAAGGAGAAAGGGAAAAAGGAAAGACAAAAAAAAGAAGGAAAGAGGGGAAGAGAGCAAGGAAGGAAAAAGAAGGAAAGACAGGAAGGAAGAAGAAAGAAAGGAGAATAAAGATGGAAGGAAAAAAAGAAAAGGGAAGAAGGAAGGAAAGAAGGAAGGAAGGAAGGAGATTATAATGAGAGAAAGGGAGGCTCTGAGGGAAGTCCTACCTTAGCACTTGGCCACCAATCGCCCTGCTGCCCTTTCGCCATCTCCTTGCCCCCTCATCCTGGCCTAATCTGGTGGTCTCCCATCCTATCGCGAAGAATGCTTTGGTTACAAAGCTGGGTCTCCTCACATGGAGAGAAGTGGGCCTCCCTCTGACCCAAACACTTTGCCCTCCTGCACCCACCATGAGCAACCTGGCCAAGGAGAGTGAGCACAGCAGCAGCAGCAGTCTTGAGGAGGAAATGAGCACAGGCAGCACCCCCTCAGGAAAGTGGGGCTGGACTGAGTTGAGCTGCAGGGTGCCCCAGGAGCTCAAGGGCTGGGCTAGGTGTTTGCCCTCTGCTTTCCAGGGTTCTGGGCAGCCTGTGCCACCCTCTGGGAGTCCCCCTCATGGACCAAGAGGGTCAGTGAAGCTCCTCTGGTGGACCATGCCCTGGTGCCCACCCCAGTCCCACCCCCCCTCCACTGGAGACCCCTGAATCCCCCTCACAGTCCCCTCCACAAGCACCCTCCAGCGATTGACTTTGCTTGTCAAAAGATTGCAAAAGGGGATCACATGACCCTGGGAAACTGTTACCATCAGAAATATGAATCAGTTGCCAAGCATTCGAATGTAAATCACGTGACCCTGGAGATGCTGCAACGGTCATAAGTGTGAAAATGGTCATAAGTCACATTTTTCAGTGCCATTGTAATTTTGAATGGTCACTAAGCGAACTATTATAAGTCGAGGACTGCCTGTACTTTATCATTGTTCCTTTTTTTTTTTTTGGTCATCAGGTTTTTGACACCTTGCTAGGTGACTGGTGGTACTCGGATATTGCCATATCCTAAAAGTGGTACAGTTGGTGAAAAGATTGAAAAGCCTTGGTCTAAAGAACAGGTTTGAGGACAATGAGTCATGAGATATTCTACATTTCTAAGATCTAAGGAGAGAAAGATAGGATGTTCTGGAATTCCAAAAGCCAAAGAACAGAATGCATTTTCTTTTCCCCAATCCTACTACTAAAGAATAGATAATTGTCTAGATAAAGTTATAGAAACACTTGATTATGCACTGGAGCACACAATTGTCTATTGACAATGAAATACAGAATGCAATTTAGCCGCATAAAATTCTTTCATGTTTTTGGATTTGGATTTTGGATTTCAACTTTTTTAAAAAAATACAATATATTTTTCCTCCCTCTCTGTTAACACTTTCATTTCCAAAGCAAATGTATTTCATACTGTATCTATCTTTAGTTTAGGCATAACCCTGGAATTAGCATGGATGGCACAAAGAATGTTTTTCATAAAATATACCAATGAGGTTTGTTGTAATGAATAATAGACTTGAAATAAAAAGAGTCAGTGCTGAATTGAATAACGTGTATAGTTCATTTTCTCTATGTTTTCTAAGGAGAGTATTCTTTAAATTATTACAGAAATTATAAATCTGCCGTAAGATCAATACAACTAATCATAATTAATAGATTTATAGGTGTGAAAATGCATAATGATGCAGATGAATTCTTCAAGGAACCTACAAGGCTTGTACTGGGGAACTAGGAACCTCCAGCTGGTTTATGTGACATCTTCAAGTGTAAACACATTTTTTTCTTCCCCCATTGATTTCATCAGCCATGGCAACATACAACATTTCCATTAGCCCCCTACTGTTAAATCTCAGAGTCACTATAATCAGGAAAACATCCAATATGCAAACAAACAAATAGAGCAGTAAGTGAGGTCATCATCCATCTTCATTCCTCAGATTTATTTTTAGGTTCATTCAGTGTTTTATTTTCAGTCATTTATTTTTAACCTTAAATAGTATATAAGCAATTGGAGGAGAAATAAAAAAATAAGAATTTGCAATGATTTATTGTGCATTCATTGACCATACCAAAGTATTTTGAGAGCTTAATGTCTTTTTATTGTTTTTTAAATATACAAAACAACAATGTTTTCTGGTGAATTGATCAATGTCTATTCCCCCTTTTCCCAAATAAAGTAGTTTACAAATGGAGAGCTTTAGTTTTAAATAAATGAACTACAACATTTTCTTTTATGTTTATTTTCATATTATTTGCAGAACACATGCAGCTTATCACAGAAACAACAGAACTGGGGGGGAAGCTTTATATGAAAAAAATTATAGAAATCTAATTTTAACTAAAATACCATTTTTTATTAGGGTGAAACCACAGTATACCTTTTTTGTATGATAATCACAATGACCACTTGTTAGCTAGAAGTGCATGAAAATGCTGTCATCCTAGTAAATTTATACATTTATTTTGGTAGTGAAAAAAGCTGCACACAATCTGTTTCTCGTATAATTTTTAACATATGGTCATTTGTTTAAAAACACCTTCTATATGCAAATCTCCAAAAAGCTGAATAGCAAAGATGCTTGTTTTTGAAAGCTGACTTTCAAAGCTGAGACCATTTGGGGCAAATTATTCCACATGGCAAAGTAAGAAATATGTGCAAATCTTATACCTGGAAAAAAAAACCTGAAAAGGGAATCAGTTGTTTGCTGAGAAGTAACTTGGTTTGCAAAACATAGGAACTGGTTATTATTCAGCTTTGTACAGGTGTAGTTTGTTGTAACTTTTAGTTCATATGTACTTTTCCATTTCTATACTGCCAATTCTGCATTTCTACATTAATAAAATGCAACAACATAAAACAGTCCTGAGCTAAACACACCATATTGTCAGCATATGTTTTATCAATATAGAACGTATCTACCGGTATGCATAGAAAGACCTTCCTATACAAACTACCAAGCTATTAAGAGTTCCCATGATGCATGTCAGCAAAATCCTAAAGACCTTAAAGCAAGTCAAAGCATATCAGATTTATTTATTTATTTATTTATTTGTTTGTTTGTTTGTTTGTTTGTTTGTTTATTAAATTTCTATACCACCCCTCTCCCGTAGGACTCGGGGCAGTTTACAGCCCAATTAAAACAGATAATAGCAATAAATATTTAAAAATAAATTAAATTAATACATGGCTGTTACTAAAACCTGTTAAAATCCCAATTCTAAAACTCGAACAGCCTTGTTTAAAAATTTACACAGAAATTTAGATAAAACCCGAGGAGGTCTAGGCCAGGCCGGCTTGATTGAAGAGATGAGTCTTCAACTCTCTTCTTTATTATGGCCATAAACAAGCATGCCCAATACAAGGTCTTGTAAATAATACCGCCCCCCATGGTGAGATTCCTATGAGGAATTCTCTTATCCCATCGCCAACTGTCTTGAATCCGCTAGGCCTGTCATACAGTATGTTAGTTTTTGAAGTCCACAGAGGGTAGCCTCTGTCTTCTTCATCTCCAAATATTCTGACTTCTCAGAATCTGACCTTTTGCTTACCATTTATCTGGCTATGCCAAACCTTCACTGTGTTCTTTCTTGCTGATACCGAGGACTTTCCCTTTTGTCCTATATAGCAGGGCTTTTCAACCTTTTCACTCATTGTACCACTTTTAGAATATGGCAATATCTGAGTACCACCAGTCACCTAGCAAGGTGTCAAAAACTTGACCCCCCCAAAAAAGGAAAAAAAGTGATGAAGTATAGGTAGTCCTCAACTTACAACAGTTCGCTTAGTGACTGTTCGAAGTTACAATGACACTGAAAAAAGTGCCCTCCAAGCCACAGCCGAGCAAGACACCTGGTTACCTGGCCAGCGGCACTCTTCCTGCTGTCCGAGGTTTTCATTGTTGTGAGCATTTCTGTTGAGGATTGGCAGCGGGGATGGGGTGGGGGGTGTTTGGTTTTTATTCCCCCCCATCTGCTGGGTGGTTGAAGCAGGTTTTGGTCACTTTGCATGACCCTGGGACACTGTGACTATCATAAATATGAATCAGTTGCCAAGCATCTGAATGTAAATTACAAGACTCTGGAGAGGCTGCAACATTCCAGCTGATCGGCACTTCTTCTGGGCTCAGCAGAAGCTCCAGGATCAGTGCTGAGCTCCAGCTGGAGCCTGGCACTAATCCTGGTGCTTCTGCTAAGCCCTGTAGCTCCAGACATCTCTTGCTCAGGCTTGTGCGGTGCTGCCACCGGTTCAGCTCATTCCCCTCCCCTGCTACCACTTTTCTAGGATGGTCGCATACCAGGTGCCAATGTACCACATGTGGTACCTGTACCACTGGTTGAAAAGCCCTTCTATATAGCACCTTTCCACACACCCCTCCCCCTTGCAATCCCTACAACTTGTTAATGGGGCTGAAAATCCTAGTAACTCATATCTGGAATTTATCATAATTTTAAGTTGAACAAGTTAAAGCAGTTATAAGTGTAATTGTTATAATTGATTGCAAATAACATTGAATTGTGAAAAATGTTGCTACATAATTTTAGTAAAGAAACTGACAAGCAATAATAATTTTATTATTAGTTATTTAAGCTAAAATAAATCAAAATGCATATCAATATTATTTCTGCATTATTTGATCAACATGCATTGAATCCCAAATTTAAAAAGTACAATAAATCAAAGGAGCCAAGATTAGAACAAATGTTACATGTGGTAAATATAGAATTAATTTAACAAATGCTATCAGTTTTTACATGATGTAGGAACACAAGACAGAGCGAAATGAATGAATGGCATCATTACAATTTCTCATCTGTAGCTATGTTTGGTCAAGTGCCTTAGCCATGAAGTTTCATATTTCTAAGATTATGTTTTGTGATTCTTTCCCTTTTAAGTAAATATATCAAACCATTTATTATAAGAAGAATAAATTGTGGATCATCAACACTTAGAAATATAGCTCAAGCTGCCAAAATGTTTCTCTGTTTTCCATTTTGTCATTTTTGGTATAATCCAGTCTTAACTCAAGAAAGGCAGAGGGGGGAAAGCATGTCAATTAGTTTCCTATTCTCTGTCTTCTTAGAGAGTCCTCTTTTATTATCGTTGATTGCTACTATCCTTTCAGCAATCAACAAATACTAGCTGACATTGGCTTGAAGAAAGAAGGCTAGATTTTGTTAATACCACCATTAACTTAGACACAACTATGGTACATCCCTGCCAGAAGGGATAATTGGCAAGGGAGAAGAATTACAAAATCAGTGTCACCATGTAAGTGCATCCTTGTAATAGAGTCATGTTCATGACATTTTCCAGCCTAGCTAAGTCTTGGGTTCTTAGAAAGCATTGTTATGTCTTTCTTCAGCCATCTACCTGCAATAATTTCTATAAAATAGATGCAAAGAAATGCTTTATTCCAATTATTATACATTTCCATCAAGTCTGGAAAATCATAATAAAAATTGAGATGCATAGTATTTATCGAATAATTCTAAAGTTGATATGGTTCATGACTGTCCTTTTATAGTAAACAAAGTAAAAAAAAGCAGGGATAGGCGGGTCTTCTGTAATTGACAGATGTCTAGATAAATTTACTATTATATAAATGTGCTGAGTAATATTGTATACAAATAACATTTTAAGTTATTTGGCAAAGAAAATACTCAGTATGTATTATGTATCATTTCATTTAGATATGCTTAGAGTGGATAGTACTATATTGTAATGCTTTGCTGAAATTAGTGCACTGATTTATCAATCAAGAATAAGGTTTAGTATAGTAAATTTTATCATTAATGCATAAATAGTAATAATTTTCTTTACTAATTTAAAGTTCCAGTGAGGGAATTTGGAGAGTTATGTTCTTTATTATTGAAAACCAACCTATTTTTACTGAAAAATAGATTTCAGTGAAAAGTTTGCTTGAGAACTTGAAGCTATTAATCTTCCATTAGTATCAACTGGATAAAAAATATCAATGAAATTATATTTCCCAACAATAGAGAGTCCAAATGAATGCACTTCAATAGAAGAAAATATTTGTAGATCAGGCTTGAACTGCGGGGTTCTTAGTGTTTCCTCAGCTTGGTTGTTTTCTTGCGGACATTTCATTACCCAACTAGGTAATGTCAGCAGTGCTAGGCTTACACAACTATATTCAGAGATTATTAATGGAAGCATTTCAGTGCAAATACTTTTGTATTCCATGTCAAAAAATTTTTTTCAGCTTTCCAACACATTAACCAAATGACAAATCTAAGGATATGTCATCCATCCACATTGTTTAAAACTATTAAATGTTTTAAAAGATTTACATTATTTATTTTTCAAGTCATAAGTCTAAGCAACCATACTGCATGGTAGAAAATTTTGGAAACACTGCTGAGTTTTAAAACAGATGTTTGTAATCAACAATCTAAGCAGTTTAGTGTGCCCTAAGGGGGGAAAAAAACTGAAGTCCATGAAGGTTTGCACCACAAAAAAAGTGTCATAATATATAATCTTTAAGTACCACAAAACTTTCCTTGGTTTTCTTAATTTTAGGGCAAGAGACGAACCCACATGCCCCTCTGACATTTGTTGTGAAGTGATATTTTTCCAGCTGTGTGCGCAGAAAGCTAATAGTTAAGGTGATTCACGCAATTGCTGTTTTGTAGTTGGTTGGGTTGCAAAATGCTGTGTCCTTTTAAAACAGCATCCTAAGGTTCATAGTATTAAAAGAGTTAATAGCAAGGCATGTACACCTGTGTCAGACCTGCTGTTAGCCTTAAAGACACTTTCTGTGTGCCTCAGCCAAGAGAATTATCCAGGCACTTTAAGACAGCAGGGGTACTGGCACACATCCACCAAGAATCGCTGCTATGTCAGTTCAGGAAGGAGAATTGGTGTGATAGCCTTCATAAAGCCAGAGCCTGTTTTAAAACTACCTGTGGTGCAAGCTGTCTTCAAGATGGCGGGGATGAAAATACAAAAAAAAAAAAAAAGATACTTGCCATACATTGAGTAGTTTAAAGATGAACAATGAAAAACTACAACACTTTGCTCAGAATCACACTGTGTGATCTATAAATCCCCTAGCTACCCTTGAGCAGAAATTAAGTAAAGGAAAAATGAGTAATAATTTTGTAATTATTTTAATAGCCTGATAAAAACCATGAATATGCCCTTGTACTGCTGTGGCCTAGCTTCTTTCATGAGCATTATACATTAATGTGGAAATATTAATAGGGGTTCCAACAAACAACACTGAATGGTGGATGTTGCCCCACTTCAGGACTTCCTGTTCTTCTTGGCTTGCCAAAGCAAGACTCTTCAGAAAATATGACAGGAAATATCTTGCATGTTCCTCTCTGATTATATTTTAATTTTAAGTAATATATTAGGAACTATCCTGGAATCTTCTTCATAGCGGTTTGCTTTGCTATAGATAGATTTCCTCTGGCATGTAAAAAGGTTTTTCTTTTTCTTTTTAAAGTGAATTTGAACTAATATTAGAGTCATCCTTTTTTACTTGAAATTATGAATAAGTAAGAATATATGAAACAAAATAGTGATTTCATTATAAAAATTGCCTATTAACATTAGGAATGTATTGATCAGTTTTATACCTCCTGTACTGATACTTCCTAATCCCGATTCAGGGTACTTTAATTAAAATACAACTTTCAGGCCATTGGGTGGGGAAAAAAAATAAACATAAGCAGACCACTATCGATTATTTTGTTGTTTAATGACTATCCTAGACAAAATGGAGAAAAATCAGCATTAAAAATGGCTAGTAAAGGACAGTACTAGACTTCAGAGTACAGCTGAAAATACAGGGTGAGAAAAGACATCCTATAGCTTTCCAAAGCATCTGAGTGACAGGGAACAAAGGCGAGTGGACTTGCTTTATGAGTAGGAAATTCCTTCTACAGTGTGCCCACTGTGATCCAGTAATTTCATGCTTAAAAGCTCCCTATGGAAAAGTAGTTAACTACATCTGTTTGAAACCACTAACGCAGCTCTGTTAAGGGATTTAGCCACTGAAACCCTGAGCATGAGAAGCATACAGTGACATTTTAAAATTCAGCTTATTCCCTCTTTCATAGTGAAGAGAAGAAACAGAATTGCATTCTGCAAATTTAAAGCTGACTTTCAAAATAAAGGATTAAAAACATCTATTTTTATGTTACAGTTAGGTACACACTTTTAAAAAGTAATATATATCTTAGAATGTTCTTTAATTGCTATTAAAATCTCTAAATACACTACAGGGAGAATCCAATTAAAAAGAAAACCATTCTTCAAATATATTCTAGCATATATGCTTAAGGAAATCATTGTATAATAGTCAATATGACACTGGTAAGTTAGAACATTGTTTGCAAATCATAAACAACTTCAATAATCTTTTAAATAATTTTTCACATTATCTGTTTTTCACATTAAAGCTGTCTACATTTATGATAGGATAGTTACCTGTATTTGAAAACTATGTACTATATATTTTGGATACAGACTAGAAGAGAGTTGTTTTGTAAAATTGTATTTTATAAAAACTTTGCGATTATTAGTACTTTTACTTTAAAACAGAAAAGTATATGATCACATAATGTAGCCCTTTCCCCCCAAGAAAACCATGAAAAAGCTGCACAAGTATTATTAAGAGAACATACACAGCTTCTTTGTTAGGTCTCTGAAAATAAGCAAGCTTATTTGGATGAAAGACCACAGCAGTACTGTAGAGTAGACTTGGAAGTATAAAAGAAAAAAAAATCTTCCCCAGAGAAGATGGTGGCAAATCACTTTTGTATTGTTGCCAAGAAAATGGCATTTTTAAAAAAATTCATGAAAATTGACCAGAAGTCAGTTTTGAATGGAAAGAAACTTTACATTTACCTTTTAACATTATGATATAGTTCTTGTTCCTATATTTCCAGGGTCATTTATTTATTTCATTATTTATATTCCAACTTTATTATTTTTACAAATAAGGCTGTTTTTCCCCTACAACAACAGCCTTGTGACATGGCTTGGATTGAGAGAGAATGGCTGGCCCAAGATTACCCAGCTGGCTTTTGTGACTAAGGAGGGACTTGAATTCAGTTTCTGCTTTATAGCCTGGTGCCTTAACTTCTAGACCAGTGTTTCTTAACCTTGACAACTCCAAGGCATATGGACTTCAACTCCCATAATTCCACAGCCAGCAATGCTGGCTGTGGAATTCTGGGAGTTGAAGTCCACATGCCTTAAAATTGTCAAGGTTGAGAAACATTGTTCTAGACCAAACTGGCCAAATAGACCAAACATTACACCAAACTGAACATATATTTTCTTGTACTGATCGCTTCTCCTGTTGGCCATCTTTCTCACTGATGAGCATTCAAAGAACAGCTTTTGTGGGATTGTGGATCTTATGAATATATTAAGCTCCAGCTACTCTGTTAATTCCTTGAATGCTTTTATCATTAAAATGCATAACATTGGTAAAACTAGACTATAGTAAGCATGTCTATATAAAGCAGCATTTGACCTTTCCAGTGTGCTCCTATAGAGAGGAATTCCTGCCACATGTTTCCATGGGAACAATGAAATGTATTAGCCAGTATTTCATGGCTGTCTCTAATCTGCGAATGCTGGAAACTACCATAGAATTGGTCACACATACTCCTATTCCTGATCTGCTGTTTCAATGTATTATTATTATTAGTTTTATTTCTTTTTTTATAATTTTCATAATGCCTGCAAAAGGATGGCATTAAATAGTTAGCTATATAAAGACTTTGCTACCTAATTTCCCATCTGTATGGTTGTGCTCCCACATAAGCCTGATCTGAATATCATCATTTCTGAAATATCTTGGCAAAAATGTAATTGTTGAAAGCTGAGCAATTTAGGTTAAACTTCATTTAAGCTCATACGGTTAAATAATAACATCTGTATTAATTTCTTGATATGAGGAGATGCATGCTCTCAGACCACAGCTCTTAATAAGGTTCAGTCACCAAGCTATGACAGGAAAAATCAAGTGGTTATTTAGAAAATCTAATTGCCTATATTCAGTGTTTTACCATATCCTTCAAACTGTCTCAGCTAAACATCAATTAACAGTAATCGAATTATCTAGAAAATGAGAAAAATGTTTGTGTGCACATGTGTGTTTGTGCACATGCACAGACTGGCACTTTTTTCAACCATAATCACAGCTGCAGCAAGGTGATTTTAGTATCAAAGCAACTGGCTATAGTACTTTTTTAATAAGTCCCAAATATTGGGAATTTTAAATTGTGTTCCTTAGTTTTTCAGGGCTGAAATCATGAAAGGAAGGAGGGAACATACTCACCAAGCATCGTATGAGTAGGGCTTGTTTTATAGTCAGTATTTTGGCTTTTTAATCTGCTCATGGAAACCCTAAGTGACATATGAGATACCTTCCTTGATAGAGTTATTATAAATCACTGATAGATAAACTTCTCTACATTGTGACCTTAATTTGGATTGTCTAAAATGTATTTCTATTTTTGTAATGGCTTTCAAGATTGATTTAATATAAGATACATTTTGGAATCTTAAGACTATATGGATTCCTTCCTTCCTTCCTTCCTTCCTTCCTTCCTTCCTTCCTTCCTTCCTTCCTTCCTTCCTTCCTTCCTTCCTTCCTCTCACACACAAACAGCCACAGTCACACATCCCATAGTGTATTTTGTAAGTTACGTTTGTAGCGCAGCTTTTCCCCAGCATTCCAAAATGGGTTTAATGGGGAACTCCTTTGTATTCTTACTCCAAAAACCCTGTGTAGTAGCTTGGCTAGTTCACAATTTTCAGTAGATTTCCATGGAGGAAGGAAGACTTGAACCTGAATCTCTCTGGGTTTAGTACCAGGAGAGTGTGAGTTCTTGATCTACCAAAGCATGCAAGCCAGCTGGGTGACCTTGGGCCAGTCACTCCCTCTCAGCCCAATCTTTTGGGCACCAGGGACCAGTTCCGTGGAGAAAGGTTTTTTCGCAGATGGGAGAGTGCGTGATTTTGTGTGCTGCTTACATCCCATGGATGGGGCTTTGCTTGTTTGTGTGGACCAGTTGCTGGCATGCTGCGGCCCAGTACCAGTTCACGGACTGGAGGTTGGGGACCCCTGCCCTAAAGGACATATGAACAAGCTATTTTATGCTCCTGAATATCTATAATCCTAAGTATCTACACTATGTGAATCTCAAAATCAACTGCAAGTTTTCCAGAATATCTAAGTACCTTGAAATATGTTGAATCAGTAGCAATAGTGAAATGTTTCTGCATTGGTAGAGGTGATGCTCATTTCTTGACCAATTACTATTGGTCTGAAATATCAAATTTATCTTGCTATAAAAGATGCCTGAGCTTTACTCTACTCTTGCGTTTAAACACACCTGCTGTTGTATTTTGCTCCAACTGTTCCAGTTTTATTATCTGGGTGCTCTTACTTTCAACTTACGTAAATATGGTGGAATTAGCTGAAGGGATTTATAGCAAAAACTGCTATGTTATTATTTTGTTAATTAGTTTATTAATACAGCTGCTGAACTGCTGTGTTTAAATACTATTATGAATGTGTTTAATTTTTTTCCAGTAGTCTCTGCATAATTTTAACTTTCTTATATGAACAGTTAATTTAACTTAGAAATATATACCACTCCACATGAATATATATAACACATGGATATTATGAAAACAGTTCATAATTCTAAAATCAAATTCCCTCCCCCCCTTTAGTATTCATTGACAAACATTTTTTTTTCAAAAGCTGATTTATTGTTTCTCTTTTGCAGGTAAGTGGAAGTTTCTCATTCATTTCTGTCCTGAGAGTGTTTGATTACTGTGGTAAGTGTTCTTCATGGAGTGATTATACTGATTTGCTACTTTCTGTAAATTAGTGCTATCTGGGGAGCCTAGTTACTTAAAGCTTACTGAGGTTTTTTGTGCCTCTGCTGGTGCTTAGTTTTACCCATTTCATCTTTGTTGAATTGTGCTTTGCATTCTTTAAAAGTATTACAGAGTGGGCTTCTGAGATTTTCTAAACATAACAAAATCACATTTTATGATTCTTGCAGGTTATATGGGCCTAATTTTTTTCACAAAATCTGTTTCAGCATTTTTCAAAACTTGAATGTTTTTAACATAGCATGCAGCTCACTGCAGAAGAAATGTTACTTAGCTTTTGTTGAATTTTACTAAGATTAAGCAAGTGAACTAGTGGCTCATAGTTCCTTGGATTTCAAATACTGTTTTCTTTTTTTTTTAATTTTACAAGTTTTTATTGAGTACAAAGAAAAAAGGGATTAAAAACATTGAACATGGTAAATCGTCTTCGACTGACATCTCAGTCTATATTGTACATTAATTACATATAATATATCTATATACAAACTATACATTTCTGGTCTCTATCTTAACTTATCTCTTTATTTGTGACCTCCATTTTTTTCCCTCCTTCTATAAAATTTATTCCATATTCGATAAAATTCTGTTTCTTCCTGATTTTCTAATCTTTTAGTTATCCTATCTAGATCTGCGCAATATATAATTTTCTTTATTAGTACTTCCTCACTCGGTACTTCCATTGCTTTCCACTTTTGAGCAAATAGTATCCTTGCTGCCGTAACCACGTAAATAATTAAATATGTGTCCTCTTTATTTACATTTTTCTCCAGTATTCCTAATAGTAATGCCTCAGGTTTGTATAGAATGTTTGCCTAGTCATTTCTATTGCCCATTCCCAGACCAAACGCCAATACTGTTTTCAATTGGCTATATAGCACTAGTTTTATAATGTGTTGTCTTGAAATAGTATCTGTTTAATTATAATATACTGTATGGTTCATTGAGTTGCAGCCTATGTTATTTTGTGATGGCACATTATTATTCATTAGTTGCTCTGACAGATTTTGTTCTGTGTATTTAACATGTTTAGTTTAATGTAACAAAGAAAAAATATAAATACAGTAGCTCAGCTGAATGTAAAGGCAGTTGGATTTGATCCTTCATGCATGCAACAAGAAGAGATGGCTGAGTTTGGTTTCTTTAAGGAAGAAATAAATTGCTTTCACCGTGATCGGTATGTGGCTGATTTTTAAGCTTTTTGTCCAGCTTGATTTCCTCCTAATATATTGAGTTTGTGAGTTCCAGAATCCCTAGCAAGCCTGGCTGTGCTGACTTTCAAATTCTGGAAGGTGTAATTGCAATACATTTGGAAGAATATTTATATGTGCTAGGTATATAGATATGCTAGGTGGGGAATCCTGGGAATTGAAGTTCACACATCTTAAAGTTGCCAAGTTTGAAAAACACTATTATAGAGGGTTGGGATCAGTATTAATTAGTTTACTTGATTATTTAATATGCTGACTCCTTCTTTAACCAGAAAAAAGTAATTATAAAGGTACATTTAAAGTTTTTTTGATATTAAACAGAATTTTATATGTGAGAATATAATTAAGTCTATATTTTGATAACAGTCTAATACCACACAGGTGTTAGTTTTAAATATTTAAATAATCATTTCCATGTTTGATGTCATATTAACTGCACAACTGAAACAAAACAAAGACAGTTTTTGTTTTCTTTGTGTAATTTTCCTTAATAGATTTTTAATAACTTTGGAAAAATTCATAATCATTTTAGTTAGGCATAATCTTCTTTGGATAACCCATAATTACTATAATCAGAATAAATCATTTACTGAGAATTTATAACATTTACTGAGAATTTATTTATCACTTTTCTTTATCTTCTCAATATTCCTGTTTTAGTTCTTTCTAGTTAAGTAATTAACACTGTTTTAACTTTTGGGATTTCCTTATGTTAATACAGGGTCTGGGCTACTACTGTATTATTTCTC
Organism: Bothrops alternatus; assembly: GCA_034064705.1. NCBI lineage: Eukaryota > Metazoa > Chordata > Lepidosauria > Squamata > Viperidae > Bothrops > Bothrops alternatus. The sequence goes on from JARGCV010000023.1 coordinate 4,559,245, forward strand.
TGATTCTATTGGTTCATATCCTTATTTTCTGTCATCAATGACCTCACCTTCACCTCACCACATTTTTTGCAGAATTAGCCTGAATCACATTTCATAAAGCAAAAAGCACATTACAGTGGCTGCATTCATTTCTGAAGTCACATCCAGAGGGATTGAGGTCAGAGAGCTTATCACTGCACTCTGTAGACCGGTAAATTTAATATAAAAGGATTTATAATGATCTATTCATTTTTTGCCCTTACCAAGTAGTTCTTAATTTTTCTGTAAGGAAATTGCCAGCATGGTCTTAAAAATGCACAGAATTCTCCAAATAGATTTGCTGCATGCTACACTGAAGAGAACTAATGTGACTACCAGTAATATTGAGTTACTGAATGATACATTTTAGATTGCCTTGTTTTGCTTGACTTGCTTAATGTCCCATGGATAAAATTAGTGTGCAGTAAGTTGGTAATGACATCTTGTCTTCTAAGCAATAGCTTAGATGATTGGATTGATACTAAAGGCATTAGTATTTACCTGCACTAATTTGTACCAATCAATGTCTCATTGCCATACATTAAATTATGTTTTCACATTACAGTTATTAGGATAATTAGCCTACCTAGAAAATATTTTATTGTGTGTCAGTGTTTAGTCATACTGTATTGTGCATTAGTAGTAGTAGTCTTGGAAATGTTAGGCAATATATTTCATTATATTATTATAGCTTTTCTGTGGTCATCAACTCCTACAATTTTCAGTAGTGGCTCTGCAGGTTAGGACATTTGGAGAGTTTAAAACATACAGTTAGAAGGTGCCCAGATTGAGGAAGGCTTTGGTATTTTGTCTTCAAATGAACATTTCAGCACTAACATGCTTCTGAGGTAAGAGAAAATAAATATTCTTGTATAGTAGAGCAGTAAGTTTAAGATCAGATACCGGAGCCATGCATATGCTTTTTATCCATATATTTGTATTGATTATATATAATATGTAAGACGTCCTGCTGCTTCATTATTGCCTTATACACAGATATTGTTGGTATATGTGCAGGAAATACGTGATCAATCTGCAGTCATATTTCTGAAGTGTTTAAGGCCTGATAATATTATAGATGGATATATGGAGGGATATCTTTCCTGTGGATGATCTTTAAGATTTGATGGACAACTTCTTTAACAATAAGCATTTAGCGGGGAAAAAACTGGTCCTTGCAAAAAATATTTTTGGTCAGACTAGTTTTTATCTCAGTTTTATAATTAAGTGTCTTACCAGAAAAATGAATGGAATAGTGTTGATTCATTTAATATTTAAAACTGTATACAGCACTCATTCCCTAAACGAGTGTTGTCATTTTGTTCGGTTTCAAAATGTATAAAGGAAAAAGTTTAAAAGTGGGTTTGTAATAAATAAAGTTGAGTCTCCATATTGGGGCATTTAAATTATTAGATTGCCAGGAGATTATTTGTTAATCATGTTCTATTACCTGGCGGAGAATAATATGCGAAATCTTTAGTGCAGTATTTACTGTTAGAGATTCCAATAATGAGTAAAATCCACGAGTCTTACTTTAATACAATTTAAATGAAATCTCCCTTGGTGGGAGTAGATGAGCTTTTCCTTCTGCCCCTCCCCCAAGAAATGACAGCATTTTCTAGCCATAAGAAAAGAAAAAAAAATGTTCCAGCTTCCCTGGAAAGCTGAAGACAAAGCAAAAGGTATTGCTGGCTATCATTCAGAATCCAGACCGCAACCTGGAGAAGACGAAGAATGGAGAAAAGAAGAGAAATACAGGTAGTAGTTCTTACTTAACGACCACAGTCGGGACCAGAAATTTTGTTGCTAAGTGCCTGTTATTAAGCAAAACCTCACATAACGTAATTTAGGATTTCAGTTCCACTTTCTCCATTAACATTGCCCTTCTCAAACTGATTAGAAAGCATGCAAAAGGTGATCCCTTGACCCTAGGACTCCAAAATGCTCATAAACACATGTGATAGTGCTAAGCATCTGAATGGTAATCACGTGACTATGGGACACTGTGAGCATTGGTCGCAAAGCTGTTTTTTTAAAAAATATATCATTGTAATTTCACTTTAATGGTAACTAAATGAGGCAGTCAGTAAGTGAGAACTACCTGCAAGCATTAGCAGTGGAAGTGGAGAAGGAGTTAACAGGGAAAGTTTAAAAAGATAAAATTATATAGGTGAGTTGAGACATGCAAAAGTCTCAAGAGAAAGATTGGGACGAAGGTACTTGGAAGAAGAAAGGCCTACCAAAGAGGAAGCTTAGGATAGATCTCCCCAAACATAAATAGTTTATATATATATAAACAATAAGCCCGTTATTGTTTAGGATCCACTAAAGAGCTGACTAAACGTAGCATCACTCTTGATTCAAGATACAACTTCTATCGCTTGTACCCATTCTGTGTTTCAATATTCCTATGGAATTGCTAATATATCATTGGCCTTATTTCAAATCCTGAATGAGCTTTTTGCAAATATTGTGAAGATGATAAATATCTAAATCTTTTTATTTAAACCAAAAATAGTTTTTATTGGTCTTTTAAATTAAGAATTTAGAGACCAGCCTAAGGAAATAGGATAAAGTTATATAATAATATTCACTTAGCCATCAGCTTTTTTATTGCTTTCCTAAATGAATATGATTTCTGTATGTGTTCCCTTTGAGGCTACATGCAAAAAGGGGAAAAAATAGCCTGGAAGGATTTACAGCTAAATAATCTTGTATATTTATTTATTCTTAACATGTGTATTATTAAAAATAAGATAAGATTCCTAGAGTTAACAAAGGAAAATTGAAATCTTCTTGCTTCAAAGATAAAGCATGTTGTCATGAATTCAATTACATTTTAATGAATAATTTGCATATTAGCTATAAGATTTCTCTAAAAAAAATTGCTTCCATTTCATATATAACACTGATTTTTGTCACATCTAATCTACTGACAGAAAGCGGCAAAAAAAATCTTCCTTGCTTCCCATAATTGCATATTTTAAAATATTAGTTATCTTCATCATTTTATGATAACATCTTCTATATGGCAGTAATAATATTATATCATATGCTGTATTTAGCCATACCCACAACTTTTTGGTCTTTCCTCCTGTGTGCACATTTCTTCCCAAACAATAAAAATTTAGCAGTGAATCTGATTAGATACTGTATTGTCTAAATGATATAGGGTTTCTGCTTGAGCAGTGGGTTGGACTAGATGACCTCCAAGGTGCCTTCCAACTCTGTTATTCTATTGGGGATGAGCATAGTCAGTAATAGCTATCTCTTGTTGCCGATTATTCTATCCTGTAGTGAATATCTGAACTATTTTCTGTAAGGTCATCTGTCAACCGATTACCAGATTTCTAGCACATTTTTTTTAAAAAAATATACATTGGAATTAGACAGTCTTTGTAGGGATAATGTGAATACAGGACAACAGAGTAGGAAGAGATCTTGGAGGTTTTCCAGTCCAAGCCCCCTGGCTCAAGCAGGAGACCCTATAAAAGGGGTGTCAAACTGCTGGCCCATGGGCCGGATGCATCATGCCGAAACCATGCCACCCCATTGCCGCCAATGGAAAAAAAGTCACGATATATCGCGACACATCACATGACGTTGCGAGTTGGACACCCATGCCCTATACCATCCCAGATGAATGGCTGTCCAATCTATTTTTAAAATCTCCGGTGACGGAGCACCTACAACTTCTGGAGGCAAATTGTTCCACTGATGAATAAATAAATGCTATTACCACCTCATCACATGATCATTAATCTTAACTTCTTATTTTATTTTGATCTCGTTAAAAGACCATTTTTAATAACTAATCATGTAGTAATGAGTATCTTGTGTTTTACTGATGCTTAGCATGACTATATTTCAAATGTGGCGAAAGTAAACACCAGTCTATTTTTGCCACAATGAAAAAAATATATACGTATTCTGGCATCAGAATTAGACATGGCCTCCTGCTCTCTGCTTTTTCTTGATTGCTTCTTTGGCATGTTTCCTGACAGTAATTAAATTTCCAAGTTATAAAGCTCTCAGCTGAGACTTAATGAGAGTGAAAAGTCTTATAAGGTTTATTGGGAAGTGATTTGACCTTTTCCTGACTAATTTGTTTGTTTCTGTTAATACTGTACCTTCAATTCTAGAGACAGTTTATTTAAAAAAAAAAGTCATGATTTTTGTTTGAAAATCCAGTGGCTGTCAGCACCAAATGGTCAAATGTTTCAATCTGTTTTATGGGGCTGTTGGGTCAGTTAACTTGTCTAATTCTCCTTGGACTCTTTGCCTGAAAAACAGACGACAAATGTGGCGGGGGTGGTGGTAGTGACAATAAAGGTAATAACACTGCCCAGTAAGGAGATCTTTTCACCTTTGGATCCTAAATGCCTATGTTCACCTTGACAAAAATGCTGGGCATCAGCCAGATTGATATTCACATTTCCCTTTTTGTAATCATGTTTCTGGGTGTGTATCCCACAGATTTGTTAATAGGCTCTCTTAGTGATCAGCACCCTTTACAGGGACATATTGTACATATTGTATTAAAAGATAACTCATAGCAGAATAACAGAATAGCAGAGTTGGAAGGGACTTGGTGGTCTTCTAATCCAACCCCCTGCTTAGGCAGGAAACCCTATACCATTTCAGACAAAGAGCAACTAAGATGATTAAAGGCCTGGAGACAAAAACGTATGAAAAATGGTTGCAGGATTTGGGTTTGGCTAGTCAAGATAAAAGAAGGACTAGAGGGGACATGATAGCAGTATTCCAGTATTTGAGAGGTTGCCACAAAGAGGAAGGGGTCAACTTCTTTTCCAAAGCACTAGAATGGAAGACAAGAAACAATGGATGGAAACTAATCAAGGAGAGAAGCAACCTGGAATTAAGGAGAAACTTCCTAACAGTGAGAACAATTAACCAGTGGAACAGCTTGCCGACAGAAGTTGTCGGTGCTTCATCACTGGAGGTTTTTAAGAGGACACTGGACAGTCACTTGTCTGAAATAGTATAGGGTCTCTTGTGTCCTCAGGGTCACCTGAGTAATGCAACTGGTATGGAGCCTTAAGCTCAACAGTGAAGGGACAGGGCAGAAAACATCCTGCAGATAGCACAGCTCCAACTTAAGGCTCCACACCAGCTGGAGTAGGCCTCCAAGTGGCCTCAACAACTCTCTAAAAGAATGCAAATGACCAGGTGTCTGCAAGGAATATAAATCCTTCCATTCCCCACCATCCAGTCAGAGCTGAAGAAGCTTCTTGGATGAGAAGCGAAAGGTCTTCAAAGAAAAACAAGAAAGTCCAGTTGCCTCCTGAAAAGGCACCTTTGGGACAATCATGACTTGGATGACTGAGAATTTCCATAGATATTCAACATCTTGTTGCATTCCAACATTTGTTTAACATTATAGAGTAATCTAACCTATCTGCATCCTTTTTTTTTCCATGTGGAAAATGAAGCTGTCCACAAACTGAGCCGTCATTGATCACTTCAATCTGCAGATACAGAATCAATAATTAACAACAGGCAGGACCTTTTAATAATGTCCCTGACTACTAATTCTGTAACTTACCAAGCTATAAAAGATGCATTTTTCTTCTTAAAAGATGTAGAACTAGTTCTTCTTAGAATCATTGAATGCAAATGTGAATATTCAGACAGGACTTTTATACAAGGCAGACATCAGCCTGGAATCTTGACAGTGAATACAGTATTTGTTTCTAAAAGCACATGCAAACTGTGGTCAGATCCTGCATGCATGTGATTTTTAGAATGGATGAGAATAATTTTTTGTCAAATGAATGTTCTGCTCATGTTTGACTATTCATGCCAGAATACAAACAGACTGCTAGGGAGCAACAACCTCTAGTTTTAAGCATACTATTTTTATTCTCAGATTTCCATCTATAATACTTAGAATGATTTTTGCATATATGCAAATATATTTCAGTTATATTTAAAGCAATTAACATGTTCTTCCAAATTAAAACTGAGAAATAAGCTGAAATAGTTTTTAAAACAAATAGATTTTTAAAATTGTCTGCCTGCCTGCCTGCCTGCCTGCCTGCCTGCCTGCCTGCCTGCCTGCCTGCCTATCTATCTATCTATCTATCTATCTATCTATCTATCTATCTATCTATCTATCTATCTATCTATCTATCTACCTACCTACCTACCTACCTACCTACCTACCTATCCATCCTCTTGGAGCATGTGTCCTTATAGTCTCCATCAGTTGTTGGTGCTACTCATTCATTCCTCTGTTCAATGTTTCTGATGCCATTAGGTCATAAAGGATCGCATTCTCTTTAAATGCATTAGGAATTTTGGATAGAACCCAGCTCTTTCTGTGCCTCACTTTTGATAATTGTCATCATAGATTCTTCACATTGTAGGGAATCAAAAATGGTGGCTTTTCAGCACAGAAGGGAGCATGGAATTAAGGCCCATTCAAACATTCTGGCTCCCAGGTAAAACTGTTTGCCTAATTGAAATTTTTTAAAGAAATGTATGCTATATATGAAAGCAATATGGGAGTGTACAATGCTTATGGACAAGAGAGTTAGGTCCCCTTATTCTTACCTGCAGAATAATTAGGGTGGGGTTTTTTTTGCAAATTCTGTTGCTATCAATAAACAGATTCTAAAAGCCTACTTGGTACCTGAGAAGATCAAGGAAGAAGAATACATAGGGCAGATGGGGAGGCTGATGAGATATAGGCATCCCACCCTGTCTACTTAAAAATGTTAGAAGCTATTTAAATATATTTTAATGTAAAGCACTTTGAATAACTTTTAGTTGAAAAGCTAAAATCCCTTAAATGAATTTTCTGTCTGTCAGCAGAGAAAAGCTGTAGAGTGTGGCATTCAGTTTGACATTAAATTGTCCAACCAAAGATTCTGACAATGAGGAACACTAGTATCTTTTGACAGTAGACCTAATACTATTGAGAAGATTTATATAGAACTTAATAATAAACTAGTATGGCTTTGATTTCTAGAGTGCAATAACAGCTGTTTAGGGGCTCTGGGATAATTTATTTTTGTACACTTGTATTGTGGAGAAAAGCAAAGTTTTACATTTAGGCAGGAAAAATCAAAGGTACAAGTACAGATTGGGCGAGACCTGGCTTAAAAACAGTAACTATGAGAGGGACCTTAGAGACCTAGTGGACGATCACTTGACCATGAGCCAGCAGTGTGCAGCAACAACCAAAAAAGCTAATACACTCCTGGGTTGTATAAACAGAGGCATAGAATCAAGATCACGCAAAGTTTTAGTACTACTTTATAAAACCCTAGTAAGACCACACCTGGAATACTGCTGCCAGTTTTGGTCACCATACTTCTATTCTATTCTATTCTATTCTATTCTATTCTATTCTATTCTATTCTATTCTATTCTATTCTATTCTATTCTATTCTATTCTATTCTATTCTATTCTATTCCATATTTTTAAATCATTAATAAAATCCTTTATGTATTTATGTTGCTTTTTCAGTTGTAAAAAAATTCAATTTCAAAACAATTACTCAATTAAAATATCAGTTCTACAATTAAATTTAATTAGCTATAGATCAGTTATTAGCCAGTCTTTTAAAGCAAACAACCTAATTTTAAAACTCCATTCAGAAGCATTTAATGAGGAAGGCAGACATGATTTTCATATTGATAGGATGCCTTTGATGAGGGTCTATAACTTGGGCCCACCAGTCTGGATAATGATGATAGACATTTAAATAGGGCACCCTAATCAAGGGTGAGACTTTTGCATATTCATATATATGCAAGAGATATTTTAAAAAAAAACTTAGAACTTTTTATATACAAAACAGTTGAACGGAACCCACCCCTCCCAAAATACCCAGGTAACCAATTACAAACTCCAGTCTTCTGCCTCTGCAAGAAATCAACCATTACATCAAATTCATGAGTATAAATTCCTGAATAAATTCAAAAAGGGCTGAATATTCATTACGTATTTGCAGATCTATTGATTTTTTTGTTACAAAAGAAAATGTATTGCTATTTTATATGGCCACATTCTGATATCATTACATGAACAAACCAATTTAAGCTCCTGGGGAACAAATAACCCATCAATCATTGACAAGAGTGACATTTGGATTAAGTATGATGAATAAATATTTGTATAAATCAAATGATGGCAGAAATGCTGTCTGGAAGACTTTTTTTAATGAATGTCTCTAAACAAACTATAGTTTATAGATAAATGTCTATGTTAGCAAATGTTAAGTTGGATTAGGCTGCTATATTTTGAAGTCTTTGCAAAGGCAGGTATACATTTTTCTGTCACATCTTGCTATCACTTGTTACAAAATCAAACCAAAAACAGTAGGGGAAAAAGTAATTGTAAAGTAAAAGTAATAATTGTGCTACTAGTATAACCCTGGCAAACCCTAAGACCTGGGATGTTATCTAGCTCAGAGGTCCCCAACCCTTTGGGCACCGGGGACCGGTACCATGGAGAAAGGGTTTTCCGTGGACCAGAGGGGGTGTGGTTTTGAATACTGCCTGCATCCCGAGATGGACTTTGCATGTTCGTGCAGCCCCCTTGTTAGTATGCTGCGGACCGGTGCCAGTTCGTGAACCAGGGGTTGGGGACCCCTGATCTAGCTAATTTTGCCACTTTAGCTATACAAAATACTCACATTTGCCCTGTCCTACCCAGGCAGAGTTGGTAGTAAAACCTGTCGTACCTCTGACTCAGATCAGCTTTGCGCGCACAGATTAAAACCAGAACCCAGTTCTGACAAGATTGTGCTCAGACTTTTGCAGACAAGCAGCTTGTTGAGGCAGAGCAGGGAAAATAGTTTACTTATATTTCATTCTGAATTGAATTGAAAATACTGGAATCTAAGCACTTAATGAAGAATTAAATTCTTTTAAACAGAATTTTGCGGTTATGGCTAAACAACTATTTCAGTTTTTGTCTGTATATACTTGATGCCTATTTAGATTAGTAGCCCTCTGTAGTAGGCTTGCAAATTGTATTCAACCAATTCTAAGAAGACTGGTGAATTCAGGATTACAATTGATTTCTTTTAAGCAGTAAAATCTTTAACATTGTTTTAATTATCTTTGCACAATATTAGAAGTGGAAGAGTTAAAGCAGGGAAAATATATCTTAACACTCCTATATTTAGCATCCATATGCAAGAGGAAAACAAATGGTTGTCTTTTAATCTTTGATGTTCTAAATAACGGACGCGGGAATAAGTATTCTAATTTTATTATTAAAAATGACATCTAGCTCAAAGGAGATTCCTTAAAAAAAAAACCAACAACTTTTCTTTTCTCAGGCTTGTATTCCAAAATTTTTACATTTCTCAATGGTTTCAAATTAACTTTATTTTAATTTGGGGTATTTATGACCTCATAGTGATAAGGAAAGTCAATCCTATCTGAACCACTAATGGTCAGGAGCTTTGTTGTAATTCTCCAACTTTTTAAAGATGCACTGGTACAACCTGATTATTAATTACTTTGATATTTTCACTTCGAAGGACAAACACAATTAATTATTGTAGGAACTAGGTGTTGCTTAAATTAGCTAACATTCCTGCCTAAGAGTAAAGTGCTTCTGGTTCATGCTGAAAAGACCGTAACTCCAGGATATAAAATTTCCTCAATGTAGCAGGGCATTGTGGTAGACAGAAACCTATTCTAAGCAATTACTCAATAATCATGTAATTATTCCTGTCTCCTTTTGAATATTGTTCAGTTATTTTGAGGTTATGATAGCTGGATTTTAGCCAGTAATTACGTTAATACATTCTGTCAAACATAAGTTGTTAAAGTCACTGTTGGCTCAATTTTAGTCAGCAAAGCAGCACATGAATATAATATCTTTTAATGTAGTTTGAATTAGGTATTTTGAATATTTCTTTAACTTTATAATACCCATTCGTGACAGATTAAAAATACAGAATACTATCCTATTAAAATTTTTCATCCAAGAAGGCATCCACAATTTGCTTTCATCCACAATATTTTATTACATTTAGTCCTATCCGTAACAAACTTCAACATTTCCTTTTTATTCCATATGTATTCTAATATATGCCAAAAAGCACTTCTTTTATGCAGATTTTGTCAGCTATGAAGAGAAAGCATTTGTAGTCGTGATACTCCAAAACTGGGCTACCATTTAATTATTTCATAATCTTAGCAGCATTTAAAATGACATCAACTTTGGCTTGCTTCTTTCTCAGGAGTGTTAGTTAGTTAGTTTTGCCTGGTTTGTGAGACCCATTTCTTAAATAAAAAGTGCCCATACAGGTAATCTTCGACTTACAACCACAACTGAGCCCAAAATTTCTGTTACTAAGCAAGATAGTTGTTAGGTGAGTTTTGCCTCATTTTATGACCGTTCTTGCCACAGTTGTTAAGTGAATCACTGCAGTTGTTAAGTTAGTAACATGGCTGATAAGTGAATCTTGGCTTCCTCATTGACTTTGCTTGTCAGAAAGTTGCAAAAGGTGATTGCATGACCCCGGGACAACGCAACCATCATAAATATGAACCGGTTAATATGAGCTACTCAATTTTGATTACATGACCATGGAGAAGCTGCAATAGTCTAAATGTGAAAAACGTCCATAAGTCACTTTTTTCAATGCCATTGTTAACTTTGAGCCATCACTAAATGAATGGTTGTAAGTCGAGGACTAGTTATAATGATAGATGACAATAAACCTGGGAAACAGAGGAGAAGATATGCAACTACAGGAATGGCCAGATAAAAGGCAACTTTGTCTGCAGTAGGAATGTGGATGAGGCAAACAGTTCAGAAGGGAACGCATCTTAATTTTTTGGGCTATAAAAGGGACGAGGGAAGAAATGACTTGCAAGATTCTGTTAATGTAAAAGTAGAATTAGGCTTAGCTTATGTGGCTGTGCTTCCTGTCTGGTCTATTCCTTAAGGTTGATGCAATGGTTTATGATGTAATGTTGGAGCCAGTTTGGTCTAGTGCAAGGGTAGGCAACCTTGGCTCTTTTATGACTCCATGCTGGCTCAGGAATTCTGGGAGTTGAAGTCCAGGAGTCATAAAAGAGCCAAGGTTGCCTACCCCTGGATCTAGTGGTTAAGGCACCAGGCTAGAAAGCAAGAGACCATGAGCAAGAGTCCACCTTAGCCATAAAAGCCATCTGGGGTTTCTGTCAGCCCAACTCACCTCACAGGTTTGTTGTTGTGGGGAAAATAGGAGGGGGAAAGTGTGTTGGATATGTTTTCTGCCTTGAGTTATTTGTGAAAATAAAGCGAGGATGTACTGTAGATAATGAAATGAAATTAGTCAATCAATGGTTTGTGGGAATGACCATGGAAAACTGGGCAAAGACACCCTGCCAAGGAATGGTCAGATAAAAGACAGCATACCACATAACTAAACAGGGGGCTGGACAAGCAGCTCAGAAGAGACCCTCCCTAGTTTCACAAGCTATGAAAAAGATGGACGGACTTTCAGAGTTGCAAGATTCTGTCAATGTAGCTTTACAATAAAGTAGAATTAGCTTATCTGGTCCTGTTTCCTATCTAATTCGTCCCTCAAGGCTGGCAGCTGACAATGCCTCATCTTCCTCCTTTTTCTCTTGCTTTCTCCTTGTGCCTTGCTTTGGCGATGGTCTCCAGAATTTTGCAATTCCGTGCAGTGATATGTGAAAATAGTAATAAAGTAGTTCCAGCTGGTCCCACATGAAAAGACTGCTGGATAATGGTAATTGGATTTGTACTTCTGAAATCAAAGCTGCAAAGAGGTTGGGCTAGACAGGGGTAGGCAACCTTGGCTCTTTTATGACTCGTGGACTTCAACTCCCAGAATTCCTGAGCCGACATGGCTGGCTCAGGAATTCTGGGAGTTGAAGTCCATCAGTCATGAAAGAGCCAAGGTTGACGACTCCTGGGCTAGACTCAGGAATAGACAGTTCCAGGTGATAGCAGTTTAATAGTGTTTTGTAATTCTATAATAGTGAAAACATTGGGGATTTTCACATGCATGTTTTTTGGAGGAAACAAAAACAACCTATATACTGGTTTAATCTAGAAGGATTTTGTAAGATCTAGTTCATATTGACCTGTAGTATTTTGTAAAAAAGTTATAATTGAAGCAGGTAGTAAACCTATAGTTAATTTTCACATCAGCTTTCCATTTTACAATGGGAAGAATATTGACATATCTAACAAGACACGTTACTTTTCCTGTACAATATTGACAATATCTGCTTTTTTTCCTCTCCAAATCAAGACATTTTTCTTAAGCCAGTTTCTTATTTTTTCAAGATGGTATCTTATTTTCTTAGCTAATTGCTTAGATTTAGAGTTTCCATTCAAATTGTAGTGCAATCTATTCAGGTATGAATGGTTTGCTGATATTATCTCTTCTGGACAGCCACTGTAATGCTCTCTACATGGAGCAACCCTTGAAGAATGTCTGGAGGCTGCAGGTTGTCCAGAATGCAACCGCGCGAGCTGCACTGGCTCCCAATTGGTCTCCGAAAACAATTCAAAGTGTTGGTTATGACCTATAAAGCCCTTTATGGCAACGGACCAGGTTACTTGCGGGACCGTCTTCAGCCTCATGTATCCCAGCGACCGGTTAGGGTGCATACGGCTGGCCTACTACGGGTCCCGTCCATCAGACAGTGTTACCTGACGGGTCCTAGGACAAGGGCCTTCTCCGTTGCTGCCCCAGCCCTCTGGAACCAACTTCCCCCAGAGGTTTGTACTGCCTCCTCCCTCCTAGCTTTCCGGAAGCTTTTAAAGACCTATTTGTGTTCTACCCCCGGGCCGAGGAATGTGCTTCCATCCTTGATTGTGTGTTTGAATGTTGTATGTATGGACCCTTGGTTTTGTACGTTGTTATTGTGTATCCATATTATTGTTGTGAGCCGCCCCGAGTCTCGAGAGAGGGGCGGCATACAAATTTAAATAAAATAAAAAATAAATAAAAAATAAACTTGTCTGAAATGGTATAGGATCTCCTGCTTGAGCAAGGGGTTGGACTATAAGACCTCCAAAGTTCTTTCCAGCTTTATTCTGATTGATTGATTGGCTTGTGAGCATAGGTCTTGGTTATATTTGTAACATAATGGTCAAAATGCATCAAAAGTGATATTTATTGTCAGCAGAGAATGCAGCCACGTGTCATAAACATGACATCTTGTCTGTTATATTAAACATTCTTATGTGAAAGCTTTGATTGACCAAAAGCAGGATGGTATGTGTGAAACTAAGAAAAAGGAAAATGAAGTACAGGGAGTCCTCAACTTTAATGGAACTCAGAATTTTATTCATAAGTCACTGTGGTAATAAGTCAAGGGACCACATGATCAGTCTCCATTTTATATGATAGTCATAAAGCAAGTCACCATGGCTGTTAAGCAAATCGCGTGGTAATTAAACTAACCCAGCTTCCAAAATGAACATTTTTTTGTTAGAAACTGACAAAAAATATCCCAAATTATGGTAATGTGACCACAGGATGTTGCAAACCAGTCATATATCAGAGCTGGTTGCTAAGCACCTGACATGCAATCACTTTCTTCCTGTTTCAAGTTCAGGGAGAGGCCACATGGTAAAGGGTGTAAGGAAAAGTTTTATGTAAGGTCATGTTATAATCAAATGTTATAAATGGTAGGCGGTAGTGAATGAACATATTGACATATCTAAGAAGATCAAATAATACTGAAAAAATAGCAAACTTTACTTTGAAAAGAAAAATTGGCTCAGAGGCTTTTTTAAAAAAGCAGATATGGTAGATATTAGCATTATTTTTTCTTAAGTAATTAAAATAGGCAAAATATTAGGCAGAGAAAAAGAATAAACAGAAATAAAGAACAGAGGGGTTCTTAATATGACTGGAATCCTTAAAAAAGAAAAGAAAAGAAAAAAGGTTCCTGAAGCAAACACATTACTACAAATGAAAAGGAAAGATAAAGTCATGATGATTAAAGATTATCTTGTCTTCATCTTGCTTAAAAAGAAAGATAAATATGCGTGTCTCTCATTTTTTTTTAAAGCAGATGGAACTTTAATGAATGAATCATGAAATGAATTGATATTTAAAAACAAAAAAAAATAGATGGAGTAACTCAAGTTAAAAAAAGAAGAAGAAAGAACGAAAAGAAATAACATTGCTAAGTACACACCCCTTCCATTTTCTGGACCTAATAGAACAACATTTATGGAAGTGGGAAATTTCTCTCTTTTTTTTTTTGTAAAAAATTCTTTTATTGAAACAATCAACATCAAACATAAGATCATATTAGAAAGCAATCATCATATATAACCTGCAATACAACACTAAGGATTAGTCCTTGTATTCCAACTTTCCTTTCTTCAGAGCTTCACAAATTGGAACTCAGTTTTTTCTAACACTCTGTACATTCTCTCCTCAATACTTGATAGGTATTGAATTAAGCAATCTGCTAAATCTGTTAGCATCAATTAACACTGTTTTCACACATATGGTATATAGTGGCAACCTGTAAAGATAAGGCATTAAAGTGCTATTTAATTAATAAGTATTAATTAGCCCATTAGAATTTAGAAAGTGTCCGTTTTTGAAATACCAGTAAAGACTGTATGGTCATTCTTAAAAAGCAGTAACTTTTATTAGTAGGAGGATATTTCTTCTTTTCTTTTCTTTTCTTTTTTTTTTTGACTTTCTTTTTTTTTTTTTCATTTTAAATTTTATTGGTTTTTTAATTTTTACAGAAAAAGAAAAATGCTCAAGTCACATCATAGTGTTAATATAAACAATCATCCCTAAACAAAACATAAATACATAATTCAATCAATACATCTAGTAAAAATAACTCAACTGAGAATCATCATAAACCACATTTACCAAACAAATAACATAGCTGCTCGGTACCCCCCCCCACCACATCCCCTTAACCCTAACCTTCCCCCCTCACTTACCAACTATCTACATACTTTCCTCCCTCCTTGTCTACTCCACCCACCTATCCCTACTCATCCCCCCTCTTACCAACTCTTTCTACTTACATCTGCCTTCACTCCTCCTTCCTCTCCATCCGGTGTGGTGCCCAGAGGCCACCCGAGCAAACCCTTAATAACTATAATTATATATTCTTACATCAACCCCAATTACAGTTGAGAAAAACATAATATATAAAATTATAAACCCCCCCTACCCCCTCCCCCGACTTCCCAGAATGAATACAGGGTAAAACAAAAGAAAACCCAATACATCAAACAAAATTATTAAATAATCCTAACAAGAATTTTAAACTATATGCTAAATACAATCTCTACCTTACATTTATTCAACCTTATCAATTCAAATAAATAATTAATCCATCATTCAATCCATCTAATGTCAAACCTTAAATCATTTCAATCCATTAAACATTAAACAGACAAATCATCTTGTTAAGAATAGTAATTTTCATTTACATATCTAATCCATCAATCTAAGTCAAACCTTGAATCACTTCAATTCATTGAGAGGTTATGTAGAATCCCCCAAACGGCCAAATTTAATATATATCTTCCAGTAATCACCCTCTTTTAACATTCTAAACAATCATTTCAAACCATTAAACATCAAATAAATCACAAAAAAACAATTAATATCAATATACCCCTCAATTCAAAAAAATACGTTCTTAATCAATTTAATATATATCTTCGATAGCTATTTCGAATTATTTAACTCTCTTCAATCACATTAAACATCCTCTCTTACATCTTACTCATAAACTTGGTCCTTGAATCAGCCCATAATCTTAGATTTCCCTTAATTCCTTAGAATTTAGAAAGTGTCCGTTTTTGAAATACCAGTAAAGACTGTATGGTCATTCTTAAAAAGCAGTAACTTTTATTAGTAGGAGGATATTTCTTCTTTTCTAGATATCTCTAGCAGTTGGAACATTGCTTCATGCTGTAGCTATTCTTCTTTTGATAAATTATTCTAAAAGCAATGTCAAAACTGTGTAGGAATACTCTATTAATAGTTTAATTTAGTTTTCAGTTCCATGTGAAGGTTGATCCTCTGTCCATTTGTCTGCATGTTCTAAGGCAGGGATGTCAAACTGCCAGCCTGTGGGCCAGATGCATCATCCGAAAGCCGTGCCCACCCCATTGCCGGCAATGGGAAAACCGTCCCAATACGTTGCATGACGTCACATGACATCGTGAGTTTGACATGTGTGTTCTAATGCTTTTTAATTTCAGGCTTCCAAAGTCAATGGCTACATCTTTTCATGGGTAGAGTGCTGGCAAGATTACCCCCAAAATACCATATCCCAAAATTGTATGTGACAAATGCAACAGGGTAGAAAATGATGCATATTATATTTCAGGAAGCTACTCTAAACCTTGCTTTGAAAACCACTTTTGAGATTTCCAACTTGCTTGTCTATTTTTAGTTGCTTACGGAGTCCCAAGTTTAGCAACCATTTAAATTTACGATGGTGTGAAAGAAAACATTTCTTTATGACTGTAATTGCCATTTGTGTTTACCAGTTGGGAGAGTATGCAGAAGTAAAATTACAACTCACAGTCATGTGATATTTCATTTAATGATTGCAATAATCCACTTAATGGCTGAATGCGTAGTGACATCATAAGTCCATCACATGATTCTCCACTTAGGTACAACAGTACTTAGCGATGGAGTTGTCTGTTCCAATTGTGGTCACTAAGCAAGGACTATCTGTAAATTGAATCATTCTCAAATTCTGACCCTTACAAGAAAGGATATGTCAGAACTATTATCTTCCTCTTTCCAGGTAAGTCCTGGAAATGTTTACCACTTACCATAGTGCTGATTAGATAAACTGACTGGATATTTGGACATAATCAGACTGGTAGCTTCTTCATTATTCCAAGTTTATTAGTAGTTCATCTGTAGTGTGGGAAGCAGACTGTTCACAGTGGACAGGATTGATGTTTTTCTTTTGACAAGCAAAGACTGTTCACCACATGGAGAGATCTGCTAGCTGGTTCTTTGGAGAATAACATTGGAGATAAAATAACATTGAACTAAGCTTTTTAAGGTACACTTGTGTGTGTGTTTCTGTATGTGTGTAAGAACTCAGGTGTACCAAACTTTGTTCTATTATTCCATTTCATTGCCATAATCTGTAAAAGATGATATGAAAAAAATTCAGGAAAAGAAGATATGATTTTAGTTATATGTTTCTGGAATAAACTGAGTAGCTATTGTGAATTTAAATTTCACTGCAGGTACTTTGAGGAATAAATTCAAAGAATAGTGCTTAGGACCTTTGTTGTACAGTAGTTGTATATTCTCATTGGCAGCCTTGTAAATTAAATACAAAATGGTTGTAAATCATGGTAGGCTTTCATTTTTATTTATTTTATTGGGGAGGGTGTCTTCTATCATAAAAAAATTCAGACAGTAGCAAGAAGTAATAGAAAATGTGGAATATAAAATGGTTATTCCTAGGATGTAATGAGAATAGCACAAAAGAATGTTTTCCCCCTTTCTACTTCTAGCTATAATTTTGTTGATTATCCAAAACATCAAGGTTTTGATATAAATCGTCATTGATTCCTCCTTTTCTTCTGGTTTCTCAGTTCAATTAAGTGAAAATATTCAGTTTAAAAAATTGTTTCCAAAAATTTTGTACTGTACTTAAGCAAACTTATTTTCTTGGTGTACATATAATGTAAAATGTGCCCAAAATTATCTGTTTGTACTTAACTTACATTTTGTTAACATTGTCCTTTCTGTCAAATACCTAAGAGCACCCTCTTCCCCCCTCCCCCCAAAAATAATCTAAATTCAAAACAAAGGGAAAAAAATCACAAGAGTTGAAAGGGCATTATTAGCTGGCTAGTCCATGCTGTAGCTCACAACTCAAAATCCAGAACTAGAACTTCATGGCCTTTTAGCTTGTTTTCAAAGAACTTCAGCAAGGGACATCCTGTCCCCCACCCTGGAGAATTGGCTGCATTATCAAATTGCTCTTGGCATTTTCTTCACATTTTTAAAATGAATTATGTTGTAATAACATATATGCTGTTCCTATTATTTCTCCCATCACTGATAGCCTATCCTCCCTCTTTCCTACTCCGTCTGTGTCTCTGTGTATACACCCACCCACATAGAAAGAGCTGAAAACCTTCATTCTTCCCTTTTTAGATTTGTTTTGTTTTCTATAAAGTATATTAATTCCCTCCAATATGGTTGTTCCATTTTTTACATTATTTTCTAAACTGTGATACTCAGATCTGGACACAGTTATCCAGATGAAATCAAATTAGCACTCAAAATATAAAAATATTATTTTTCATAACTAGACTGCCATGTTTCCGTTAAGGTACCCTAAAACTCACTTTTCTTTAGGTTGCATTACTCTACTTCAGTTTGTAATTAATTTCAGCATCCACATCCTATAGGTCAGGGGTCTCCAACCCCTGGTCCACCGCCAGGTACTGATCTGCAGCCCACTGGGAACCTGGCCATGCAAATGGCGGATGTGTAAAATTCCATTTGTGCAAGTGGCAGTCACACACACAAATCCATCCCCTCTCCCCCCGCCACTGCTTCCGCTACTTGTCCACAGAGTTGGACAGTTGCTTTAGATGCTCTGTAGTATAAATAAGAACTTGCTTATCTAAAGGAAGACATTTGCCTGTGGCTTTCTTATCTCTTGAAATTAACTCTGTTAGTTCTGGATGACTATTTTTCCATTCTGTCATTTTCAGAGGTTTGCTGCTTTTCCTGGTTTTTGCATTCAGTACAAATGTAAGAATGATGCTAGGTGAAGCCCATATAGTCCAACATCCTGGGTCTTGCAGTAGTCAAACTGATGCAGTCAGAATACTTACAGCAGGGCTAAAAGTTGCTCTATTGCTTTAAAAATAAATGTAAAAGTATTTACATTTATTAGACTTCAGTCACCCATATTTAGGTTCACCCAGGATAATTTTTTTCAAAACTGCAGTTTTTGTTATTTCTGTCCAGGTGGTTATGCTGTAATTATGTTTATTGTTTTAAGTTGTTTATTTCTATACTCTGCCATCTTGTTTTGAAGGGAAGCTGCTCAGATTTTCTAAAAGTTTGGATTGCTTTTTCCCCCCTTTTTGGCACCTTATTCATCTATTAGTAGAACGTCTCTTTGAAGTTGAGCTTTCATGAATAGTCCATGAAACATGCAGTTTTCCTGACAACTGGTCCACAATGGTTTGCCATTGCTTTCTTCAAAATGTTTTTCAAATTCCCTGTCTGCTCTAAAACTGGTGGGATTTTTCTGTTAGTCTCCCATTCAAGCACTAGTCAGATCCAATACCACTTAAGATTCAAGCTCAGACAGTAATGCTTGTTTATGTTGCAAAAAAAATTGCTTGTATTATTTATTTTGGTTTAAACTATTTCCATAGTTTAAGAACCATATATTGAAAAAGCATTTGAGTAGACATTATTCTTTGTGGTCTGTTGATCCTAAAAAGTCCTAGCTCCAATAAGTTTAAGTTTAAGTTTAATCAAATTTATATGCCACCCTTCTCCCAAGACTCAGGGCGGCTCACAATAACAATACAATAAAAATTTAAAAATTAATTGCATTCACACAACATACAAACACAATCAGCAACAGTCGCTGATGGAGGGACACTCCTAGGGCCCAGGGGCAGAGCACAGCTCATACGCCCCAAGCCTGTCGGCATAGATGCGTCTTCAGCAGTTTCTGGAAAGCTAGGAGGGAGAGAGCAGTACAAACCTCTGAGGGAAGCTGGTTCCAGAGGGCTGGGGCAGCAACGGAGAAGGCCCTTGCCCTAGGCTCCACCAGATGACATTGTCTAACAGACGGGACTCGTAGGAGGCCAACCCTATGCGCCCTAACCGGTCGCTGGGATTCATGAGGCAGAAGACGGTCCCGCAAGTATCCTGCTCCATTGCCATAAAGGGCTTTATAGGTCATAACCAACACTTTGAATTGTGTTCAGAGACCAATAGGTAGCCAGTGCAGCTCGCGGAGAGCTGGAGTGATATGAGCATGTCTTTTAGCTATATGCAATCTATCTCCAGCAATGATTATGTTAATGAGCTATTACATCAGCAAATAGCATTTCATTCTCTTATACAGTGTTAAAATGTCTGTGTGCACGCTATCCAAATTTTCTATCTGTATTTGAAATTTCTGCCTGTACAGTAGTCCTCAATTTACAATAGTTCATTTAGTGACC
The DNA here is from genome assembly GCA_034064705.1 of Bothrops alternatus. NCBI lineage: Eukaryota > Metazoa > Chordata > Lepidosauria > Squamata > Viperidae > Bothrops > Bothrops alternatus. The sequence continues at coordinate 4,579,460 of JARGCV010000023.1, forward strand.
ATTCAAAGTTACAGTGGCACTGCAAAAAGTGACTTATGACCATTTTTCACATTTATGACTGTTGTGGCATCCCCTGGTCATGTGATCAAAATTTAGATGCTTTGTAAATTATTCATATTTATGACAGTTGCAGTGGCCCAGGGTCATGCAGTGGCCCTTTTGCGACCTTCCGACAAACAAAGTCAATGGGGAAGTCAGATTCACTTAACAACTGTGTTAGTAACTTAAACAACTGCAGTGAGTCACTTAACAACTATAGCAAGAAGGGTTGTAAAGTGGGGCAATATTCGCTTAATGACTGTCCTGCTTAGCAACAGAAATTTTGGGCTCAATTGTGGTCATACATTAAGAACTACCTGTATTTGAAAATTTGAGTTTAGTCAATTTCTACTTTTTAAAGTAAAGCACAAGTATGTATTTAATGGATTGCATTATTTAATATATGTGAAGATTCTTACCTCAATTCTCTTACAAAGGATGAAAAAGTAGAGTAGTAGCTTCTAAGCTGGAGATGAGCTGCCATGCCCTATATCCTACATCTTTTTTCATTTTCTTACATGAATGGCACTGAATTAAATGAAACAGGATTGTACAAATCATGTCAGCAGGATTGCAAAAGGATTAAGGAAACCATATTCAATCTTGATTACTAACCACTGCATTGCAGCTTGAATCTTATGTATTTTAAGTCAATTTCTATTTCTTATTCTATAGGCATAAGGATAAATCAAGGTTGGCAGTTCTGGGAATTGAAGAGAGATGATGAGTATCTGGAGTATGATATAGTTAGCTTGTCCTACCTTCCCCAGATGAGAGGGGGAAAAAAATTCCCTTTCTATGTGCAGTAAATAGGCATTAATGCTCCTGCACCGTTTAGATATAATTGCACTCGGAGGAGTGCTGAAACTGTCAGACTTCTCTTCAAAAACCAAATATGTCATTTAAGGCAACAAAAGATAGAACTTGTTTCTCCATTCAAAGACTCATGGGAAATAACTTTAGTAGATAGGAGAGTTAAAATTTGAATGGATATAAAAGCCAGGGATAATTAATCCTTAATAATAATACCTACCAGTCATTTTCATTATCTATCAATTCTTAATTTTTTTAATCATACGTTTGTTTTGCTTTTCTTAAGCAGAACAATCTAAATTAATCCTGTGATGCATTTTTATGCATTTTTCCTAATGCAAGAATTAATATGCACATTCTACAAGTAATTTCCCGTTTTTTAATCTATTTTTTTTAATTATATTTTTGTGGATGTGCGTTTTTCATATATATGAACACTTGGAGTACATTTTTAACTAGAGCAGCACATCTAAAATTCAGATAAGATTACAAAAGATAACTGCAGATTGGATTCTGCCTTGGTTTCTACAGATTAAGTGTCTTCATATTAAAAATGAAACTGAATGATGCATTCAGAGTGTTCTCCTTCTAGAATTTGGTAACTACGAATTATTGCGCCTTATGATTGTTATAATAAATTTTAAAACTGTCTCGCTAGAATTCATTTTGTAAAATGCAGTTTGTTTATTTTTTAAAAAAATGGAGTCTAATAGTTTATCTATTTTATTTAGGTAGGAGAGGATCGAAGGATATGATCACTAATGTGTAAATGCCCCCTCCTTTCTATTTCAGAACATTATCCAGATAAATTGTGCCTATTTTACAAACTCTCTTTTGTACCTCCAATCTTTGTATAACACGTTTTGGGTAATCAAGAAAATTCTATCAACATATTAAATTGCTTTGCAAATGGACTGTATCCTGATCAATACAATTTAGCTAAACAGCAAGGTCATAACTCAGCTGTATACATGTGTAGCATGTGAAGGTGCTTGTGTGGGTCCCTTGCAGAAAATTAGCAAAGATTAGTAAGTATGGTGAAAAGGCAACATGGGGAAAATCCAGCTTCTTAAACTAACACTTTTTCAGTGCATTTAACAATTTTCTGTGGACTACATACATCTTAACAGAACATATATAGTTGGCAGAAAGACACGTGTGCTAGCTACTGTAGTTGGTTGGTGCTGCTGGTTGGCGCAGCAGCAGCATTGTTTATTTGCTGATCATGTGCAATATTGGGAAATATCTGCATTTTGAAGTGATGATGAGCTCATTTCTATTTTTATTGTTAAGCAGGTTTCTGTACCAAGTTAACTGTGGAGTTCTTAACTATCGTTTAGATGGTATTTCTTCTAACATTACTTATCAGAGGAAGAATGTTAGTAACTCTAAATGCCAGTTTTTCAGGGATTATAGATGGAAAATCTCTATCCAATTCTATTTTCTAAAAACTACAAAAATACATTTTTGTAATCTGTTGCCGAATATTTGATGAATCATTTCCTGCAAGCCATTGTCATTAGTAAATAAATATAACTTAGAAGGTCATTTCAATATAAATGTTAGAAGAAAATTGAAATATGTGATCATATTAATGATTTATAGACCTCCATTGGACTTCAATCAAAGCATTAATAACTCAAAGTCTCCATAAACTGTATACACAGAAGAAGAAAAGAATAATTAAAAATGGCATCAGAAATGGATTGCCTGCATTTTCTTAATCAAATGTCTTATTTTTTTTCATATTCTTTATTTCTTCTGGCCTTCACTCAAGGTGACCATGAAAATATTTCCACATATTACAGCTTAAATAGATTCATTTTAAATTCCTGTATTGTGAATCACTTGAACATAATACCAAAATTCACTATAAACGTCTCCAGATTATAACTCAAGTTAACTTCTGTGTTTGTTTCTATTATGTACAACAGAGGTCCCCAACCTTTTGGGCACCAGGGATCAGTTCCGTGGAAAGAAGTTTTTCCGCAGACTGGAGGGTGTGTGGTTTTGTGTGCTACCTGCATCTTGCTGATGGGGCTTTGCTAGTTTGTGCGGCCCGGTTGCTGGCATGCCATGGCCCAGTACCAGTCCATGGACCAGGGTTTATCAAATATAGCATCCTTGACTGAATTATGGTTCCGCATGCTTGCCACCCAGAATCACAGTGCTTATCTGTCTGAGACCCAGAAGATTAGAGAAGGAAGCACTAATCTTTTCAAGAATATGATTATAGAGTATCTAAAGGGTTAGAGTTGCCCCAAAGAGGCAAATGGGAGGTATATAAAGTTAATAATAATAAACAAATGTATTTGTAAAATTATTTGTGACATCATCAGAAAAAGAGGTACTATGCATTCTATTTCCTGTATCATAGAAATTGAGGCAGAAATAAAATACTGTAAAGAATGATGTTGATAAGTTAAGAAAAATGATTGAAAGTAAGAGGATGAAAGTGAACAGAGACCAATGTGAAATTATTCACTTAAGAATTCCTCTGCATAAATATAGAATGAGGAATATCTGTCTTGGAAATAGTACTGTTTGTAAAAATATTCTTGGAATAACAGTTGTTTGTAAAAGGAATCCTGTGATTTCATAAAAGCAAATGCAGTTTTAGACTGTATCTACGGAACTATAGTTTCCAAATCATTTTGTCCTCATCAAATATCACCTCAAATATTGTATTCAGTTCTGGGCAACAGACCAAGGAAGTTTCAGTGAATCAAAACAGATTCAGAAAAGTGCAATAATAATAATAATCAAGGACTGAAGTGTGAAACCTATGCAAAGAGGTGAAAAAAACTGAAATGTTTGAGAAGATTGAATGACAACATAATACCACTTCAAGCAATTAAAAAAAGTATTATACAAAAAGAACACCTATTCTCTGACTTGAAGACAAGGGATAGAAGAATAGATAAAGAAGGCAGATTCCATCTTGTTGGTAGAACTGGGAAGAGAGTGGAACAAACAATTTGACAGTGGAAATAATTCACCAGAGATACAATGGACCTCCCCTTCATGGGATAACTCCAAGGAGCAGCTGGATAGCTATCAGTCTCAATGCTTTAATTTAGATTTGGATTTGGATTCAGTAGGTCACTTCCAACTCTTTGATTCTATAATTAGTGCTGCTAATTATAAACATATTTGGGCAATAATAAACTGTTACAATCAGGATTTGCAACTAGCCTCAAGCCAGGCGGGAATCAAGAATTTGCAATGCTTGATTCTGAGCATTATACCATATCTTCACGTTTGCCTCATCAGCTCATATCATGTGAATTGGTTCTTTTGTCAATTCTTTATGCAGGAATTATATTAGAGGACACAGTGTTATTAGGATTAATGATGTGGTTCCATTTCCTTTTATTCACACTTCTCTTCAGAACCGGGTGAAATTTACGTTCTGAACATTTCAAATCTGAAATGTCTTTAATTTTCAATCTTCCCTAGAAACAGAAGTAATACCGTAGCTATATAAAAGTAATGTTTCACTACACAATCAGATTCCAAGGCTGTAGCGAGACTAGTTTAAGCTAGTATTAATTAATAAGAACGACCCAGTTCAGATCAGTTCAGTAATTAAGCGGAGAATTATCTGTTTCTTTTTCTGCACAAAACATTCTTACCCATCAGCAAGCTGCAGCTTGGTTCCATTACTTCCTTGCATTTTGTTTTCCCTGTGGGCAGCAGGAGTTTAACTAAAGTAATCTTGGCAAGTGTAGTTACCGCAGCATCTTTGCAGCCAATAAATGCCTGTTCTCCTCAATCTTCTGAAACCCAAGAGAGAAGTGTGCAGATGTTATTGAAGCTTGTATCTTTTTCTCTGTCTGCCATTGATCCAATTATTTTGTTTAGATCTATTTTAATACTAAGATTCTATGAGCAACTGGTATAAAGTTTAGCTAGGTGGCTTACTAGTGTTTTTATTCAGGTGATAGTAAATGCTTTATATTCAGAGATTTTGTGAACCCGTCAAGCCATTATTCCTCTGCTGTGTTTAAAAGCTTAGCAATAATGGTAAAAAAAAAAAAAAACATAGCATGCTCGATCTTTTGCATCAGAACTCTTTTCCCAATACAGTGGCTGTAATTATGGATGCATGCTTTGTAGCAGCTGGAGTGGGAGAGAAGGAAGAACAAAGAGGTTAGCATATTAAAGGCTACCTGTTATTGTGGGGAAAGGAGTACAGAAAGATATATTTGGAGCAATAGACACGCACGCCACACCCCCAAAGAAAACAAAGTGAGCCTGATCTTGTATCAGCCTGGCCTTTTGCAGCTAGCTGGGCCCTTTTTGAAAAGAAGAATGAAGCAGATAGAAGTATAGTGAGATTAATTGATTGATTGATTGATCAGATTTATATCCTGCCACAATTTCTTCATAATTATAGGAAACTATCAAAATCATTCATGAAACATATTAAATTGAAGGCGAGCCAAAAGTTATATTAATACTGGATTCATCAGTCTTGCTTATCCTTTATACAGAGGAAAGCATTTCAGGAACATTCTTATCACAAACACACTCTTGGTAGATCTATTTTAAAAATTGACATCATCATAAATAATAAAAAGACAATACATACAGATCCCCAAACAGAAATTGGCATCAACCCCCAAACCTCCTTTGGGAATATCCAGTTTTCAGCTGTTTCCAAAAAGTGAATAATACTGGAGCCAATTCCAGAGATCCAATCCCACCACATAACAATATTATACCTGGCTTTGGCCCCTGGACTTCTTGGAAATGAGGGACATCTAGCTGTTTCTTCAGCAATTTTGAAGTAGTTGGGTGCACTCAGATGGAAAGAGGCCAAACCAAAAAAGCCTTTCATAGATTGAAAGCAACACTTTATATTTACACCTGGAAGCTAATAAGAAGGCCTTCATTTGAATGTTCACTCCAACTTGTTTCCTCTGGCTATTAGGCACCCAGGATGATTTGCAGGAATCTACAAACAATCAAAACTGAGTAGGGTGGCATTCGAATATTTTTTAATATTAAACGCGTACATAACAGCCCTGGTTAATCTCATATTTTAAATTGACACAATAGCAATAGCACTTAGACTTATATACCATTTCATAGGGGTATACAGAACTCTCTGAGTGGTTTACAGAGTCAGCACTTGGTCCCTAACAATCTGGGTCCTCATTTTACTGACCTTGGAAGGATGGAAGGCTGAGTCAACCTTTAGCTGGTCAGGATTGAATTCCGGGAGTGAGCAGTGAGTTAGACTGGAGTATTGTGTTCTAACCACTGCGCCACCACGGCTCTTACAAGATGCCCATTTGACAAATCATGTATTGTTTCAAAAAAATAATAATAATTGCTCTTTTTTAAAGGTCCTTTAAGCAGAAAAGTGCTTTGGGTTTGTTGTGTATTTGAGTAGAACTCATTTTTCAAATGACATTTTTTTCAACACTTGGGGAGGTAGTTGAATAAAAATGATGATCACAACTTCTGCAAACTTTTTTCTCATGTGGGAAAAGCATTTATTTATTTTTTAAAAAGCAAAGATTTTGCCTGGGGTGTGATTTAGAAATTAAGAAATACCAAAAAAAAAATTCTTCATGGTAATAGGAAACTATCAAAATCAAGCAGGAAACACATTAAGTTGAAGATGAGTCAAAATTTATATTAATACAAGATTAATATTAGTCTTGTTTTATCCTTTACACAAAAATCACCATTGGGACCATTTCAGGAGCATTCTCAGCACAGCTTCTTGTTCTTGTTGTCCCTGAGAAATTGTGAGACCTGTGATGTCTTTTGTTTGGTTGAACAGAAGCAGAGAACATCCAACTAAAAACATCAAAGCCCAGGTCAGTGGGTCTTTTAAACACAGAAAAATAGGCAGGCTTTAAGCAAGAAGTCAAAGCAAAGCAAGTCCTGAATTAAGATTGACATTGTGCTCTTAAATCCATGTATTGCTTCTGTGTTTGATAAACATTAACTAAAAGAGAAAGTGAGAAAAAAAAATCAGCCCTGAGCTGTGTCTACAGTAGGTGGGATTAAGAGTTACAGTCTTAATGTTATTAATACTTTGTTTAGATATGCTAATCTTCCCTTTTTTCTCTTGCCTTCTTAAAAAATTGAACAGTGAAATGTATTACAGGCTGACACTTGGCATGTAGTGATTTGAAAATCTGTCTGCCTCTTGATGTCTTCATCTGACAATATCTATATGTTGCTTGGTTTCCATGGCAACCGAGCACTGGTAATTGCAACCCTGGAAAGATAATTATTTAACTCAAAACACTGTGTACATTTAACCTGTCTGAAGTTTCAACAATCCATCGTTTAATGACAAGTGTTTTGAAAGGTTTAATTTGAGCTGGTTCTTTAGTTCCATATTTTAATGGTGGTTAACTTGCATGTTTAACTAAATTGTACAAATAGCTTTTTTACTCCAATGGTTTCACGTTTCTTAAGCTATTGACTTTATGTGTCTTTGTATGTGTGTGTATATGAATGATAATGTGTATGAATGATAGCTCCCATTTATTTATGGATTCAGCTAATCACCTTTTATAAATAGTCTTTTCTACAAATAAAGCAATCTGTTAAAAATTATTTTGTTCTATAATTCCTTCTAGTTTTTATCGCTATGTCCACAGGTCTTATTTGATTGATACAAATGCAGTGTTGAGGTAATTATATTGGTAAATAACTTTTCCTAGGAAATTTTTATTAATGTTACAAGCCAAGAGCCAATTTGAACTAGTGGTTAAGGCACCAGATTAAAAACCTGGAGACTGTGAATTCTAGTACTGCCTTAGGCACAAAACCAGTTAAGTGATCTTGAGCCGTCACTCCCTCTCAACCCTAGCAGTCTTCAGAAGTCAACACTGAGACACAAACACAAACACACAAAAGGAACCAAGAAGGGTGAAGAAAGCAAAACTCAAATGGCGTTGGGTAGATCTTGAAAATCATAGAAGGGATAATAAAGCCATAAGAAATTGCATAATCCCTGGTTACAGGGCTTGTTCCCACCACCACAGTCTCAATACAATTGGAAAGAATCCAAGAAAGCCTAGTACATTGTTACCTCCACTTATTCTAAGATCTTACTTGATTGGCCAGCATTTATCTACTGTCTTAGCACATAATAAAAACTTATTTCACACAGTATTAGTATTTAATAAAAGCTGTTGGTAGCAATGCTGGAAAAACTGGAATAAACAGACAAGCATTTACTACTTCTATCATCAAATTAGTTAGCCCTCTTCTGAAAATCTTTTATCAGCCATGATTAACAGTTTGAGGGAACAAGTAATTAGTCTTTCTCCATCAAGCAGTTTGTCTAACAAAATTCAATCATGTTTTAGATGACACTGTGCTGCTCCAGTAGAGCCAGGGAAGAGTGATTTGTCCAAATTACAATCAAAGAGTAGTATTCCATTAAATAGATTTTAATTCCTATTCAGTTTTAGCCTGTTCTAAAATTATTCTAGTAATCTGTCAACCTATAATGTTGAACTCCTCAAAGATATTTAGATACAGATAAGAAAATCTTCATTGGGAATTCTTCTGGATCCAATTACTTTCTAAGAGCAGACCATTTTAAGCGGTCTTTATTACTACAGAGGCTAAAAGTTCATACTCACTAAGGTATGGATGGTCACAAAATAAAGGCCACAAAGTGAAATGTATTTCAGCCCATCCGTTTGAGTAGGATTATGTATGTATTACACCTGGAATGTAGTATTCAAGATTGATTTAATAATTTTATAGTTTGTTGCATATGTTGTATACATATGAATTGCATTGCTTAAGGTACACTATTTTTTTAATGGGTACAAACTGGTGATATTGGAACACAGGCTAACTAACTCCAGAAACTGTCAGGAATCTTTCTAGTCTCTGTACAAATAAGAGTCTTTTTAATAGAAATAAATAGGACTAAAGAGTCACCTAAAAATGTCAGTGCAAGTCATATGGCAAATCCTGAATCCTGGAAGAGTTTTGATGTGGTTTTTTTTTCCCTGAACAAAAAAAGAAATTGTACTGTCCCATGCCATTGGCTTTTCTTGTCTTACCTACTTTTCACCTGTCCTTCCAGCTCTGAGTCCTACTTTGTCCAGCTGGAAGCCCACAGGCAGTGTGTCATAATTTTGTCACATCATTTCTCAGTTCGAAATGTTTAGATAATATGAGAAGTTCTTCTTGTTTCCATGTCAATGAGATGTATTCCTTTCTTAGAAAACATGAAATACAGGTCATAGATTTTGTGTATTATTTTTATCAACTTTATGTGATTGTAATTCAGACATAACCAGAGAGAGAATATAACATAAGTAAAAAGAACAATTATCACAATTCATTGAGATTGTTCATCTCTAACAAATCATCTGTACATGATTATATAGGTTCAATTCCCACCATTGTTGATGAAAGATATTTTAAATAACTTCTTGCAATATCTGCAATTATTTGTTTAAGAATATGAAAGAATAAGAAAAGATTTACTTCTCTTATTTACTCAAATGGCTATTGAAATTTCTAGACCCTTTGTTCTTAAACTGGGAGTTATTATGCCAGGTATATCTTGGGGATAGTAGAGCAATTTCTAGGTACTTGCTTGTGAATTGAGAATTCAATTTGGAACTACCATTGTGTAAAACAACGGTCTTGGTTTTTGTTTTGAGTTCTGTTTTGTGTTTGTGTGGGTATTGACATTCAAGGCTGGGAAAAGAGGTAAGAGGGTCAGTTTGAGAATCGTTGCTATAAGTATCCACCTTTATTGAGATGAAAAAATAAGAATGCATATGCAAGAGATTTGCAACTGAAGTAAAACTGCCAACACATCTGCAGTCCCCAAATATCCTTCCTCTTTTTTTTTATTTATGTCCTTTAGTCTTACAATTACTTGAAAATAGTATTTGTTTATTTCAAAAGGAAATCTTTATGGCAGGAATGCTGGCTGTTCTGGGGTTTCAAAGTAAAATCCACTAATTATGCATGAGATGTAGCATGACTTATTAACAATTAATCAGTGGAACAGCTTGCCTTCAGAAATTGTGAGTGCTCCATCATTGGAGGTTTTCCAAAAGAGACTGGACAACTGTTTATCTGAAATAAGGTCTACTGCTTGAGTAGGAGGTTGGACTAGAAGACCTCTAAGGTCCCTTCCAATTATTCTGTTAACTGTATTTGTGTGTCTGGTTTAATTCCTATGCATTCCTATTCTCTGACAGTGTGGCGAAGTTTAGCATTTGTCTGATTGAAGTTCAGACTCCGCAGCAATAATATCTAAGAGCAACTTGTCATTTTTTTTTTTGAAGAAAAAGTGACGCTCATTCTCAGCTTCTTTTGAACTGATCCGCAGGCATTCATGCTCAATATAATCTAGCTTTCTGACTTCAAATAACTGAGGTAGCTAATGGGAATCTTTGAAGTTCCTATTTGTTTATTAATATATGCTTAATCATTATGGTTTCAACTTAACTCAATTACTTGACAGCTTTACTCAACTTCCAGCTACTGAAAAATGTTGGTTTTTTTTTTTTACAATATTAGTGTTTAATTCTACCCCTTGGCAACTTATGTCCTCTATAATTCATATTAGTGATCTCAAGTTTTTAAGAGTTAACATTCTGTGGTAGGGAGAAGGAGATGCAAGCACAATAATAATGAAGCATGTATATAAATTAGCTTCATTTGCGATGGAAATGACAGTTAAGAATTAAGTCAGAAATTTTATGGAAAAAATACAATATGACATATGGTTGAAGGAATATAAATGGGTTTTGAAATCCCAGGGTAAAATTGGCATCCTAAATCGGAGAACCACAGGGACAGTAAAAAGTTGACTGCTGTTTTACAAGAATACAGTGCCAGCTGGCTCGTGAAGATCTGCAACAAATATGCAGTTTTAAGCTTAATTTGCATTATCTGATTTCTTGTTGTAGTGTCCCCAGCAGGGTTATTTTGGTTTATGATCATAAAAGATGTTTAGCTGTAAAAAAAAAATCCTCTTTAGTTGTTTTAATCATTTGCAGAACTGAAGAAACTGTTTGCTTTCTTACTAATGTGTAAGATTTAGAATAATGAATTGTTGGAATAATGAATGGGGGCATTAGCAGTGGAAGTAAAAAAAAAAGCAGTACTTGTATCAACAAATTTCATATTTTAAACTCCAGAACTATAAGAATGAAATCGTTTCTTTCATCATTTATTGCCTTATCGCATATCTTACCAAATTTGTTGTGACACTGCAAAATTTGGGGCTTGCAAATCATGGTTTATGTCTTACAGTGATTTGTAAAAACCTACCTAAGAAAAACTATTTCAAATAGTGAGAAACATATTAAAGACATTAAATTCTTAGGGCCTGATCAGATTATATGACCAATATGAGGTAGTGATCAATGGAGACCATTGAAACTCCAATTAGTCATAAAGCTCACTGGAAAACTTCTGCCCAGTTACTAATTTACTTCACATTATTTTTGCATGGATACAAGGGAATGGGGTGGGGTGGAACCAATATATTAACTTGCACGCCTTGAAGTGGGATGTGACATAACTGAGGTAAGTATAAAAATGAAATTTACCATCTCATCCATCCAGTTTGGGACTGCACAATCTCTTAATTTGGGCTTTTCTTTGGAATGTACTGCCTCCTCTCTGAGAAATCTCTGAGCTGCCAAGACTCTCCTCCATTGTTTCTACAAGTGCACATTCCATCACAGCAAGGAGAGCAAGAACATTGTGAGAGCAAAGTTCAGGAGACCAAAAGGGCAGAGATTGGGAGAGATAGGTAGATGGAGGGAGTTGAAGAACCTCTGTGGTTGTAAGTGCAAACAGGCAGACTGCCAGGCACCCAGATTTTGATTCTCTGATCATGAGGACACTGAAATATTGTAACTTTGAGGACAGACATCAGTATAATTCATTCAACACTGCTGAAATATCAATTAGACTTTGTAGAAATCCCTTCAGTATAATAATTGTCCAGATTTATGCTCCGAGCATTGAGCTGAAGAGGAAGAGATTGGCAAGTTTCATGGCAAGGTTCAATTTGAAACCAGTAAAACATGCATACAAGTTAAGTTGCTTATGGACATTGGAATGCCAAAGGTGGAAATATAAAGGTGGAAAACATACTTGAGTTGTATGATCTAGGAAACTGAAAGGAAGCAGGAGAATATCACTTTTTTGCCAATCCAATGATTTATTTCATTGATAACACGTCTTCAAGCAACCAAAATAATGCCTATATAGGTGGACATCATCATATGGTGTATAAGAAAATAAAATTGAGTATATTATTTGTATGAGAAGCTCAGTTATAACAATAAAGTCAGAACTAGGGGCTGACATTGGAATAGATCATGAACTGCTCATTTGTAAGTTCCAAATTAAATTAAAATGGGAGAACAAAGCCAGTTGCCATAAATAAGATCTAAGTAGTGATCTATAGCTATGGGGCAAGCATAGAGAATTCAACAGCAATATTACTTTTCTGTCATTGAAATGACTTTCTGATAATATCTTTTAAACAAACAGAATCATCTTGTTTTATGACAACATAGTAATTTCAAGTCTCATGTATTAAATCTTTTCTCTCGTTGCTAAAGAAATATACAGAGTCATATGAAATATTTTAGACTATTAAAAGAATGTTGAGACTTAAGTCTACTTTCAAGAATAGTGTTGTAAATTGTTGTGTTAAACCATGCTATAAATTAATGTTTTCTACAGCTATGTTCTTTTTATTTATTTATTTTTCATATATTGGGTAGCTTTAGTGCTTATTTCTACAACTGAATTTAACCCATTTTTACTTCCTGTTTGCACATAGTATCAGCTTTATAGCAGTGGAGATTAAAGGGACCTCCATTAATCTTACAACTCTTGCTGATGTGGGTGGATTATAACACTTCACACATAGTGACAAATTAATTATAGGAACCCAGCAAATATAGACTAGAATCATAATGTTGTTGACTTCCGGTTTCGTCACGCAGCCACCATGGACGGTTGGGAGATCTGCTCTTTCTCCCCTGTTCAGTTTTGCATCGCTGGGGGGCCCTGAAAAGGGCCGAAAATCGCCCCGGAGAGGCGACCAGCAAGGAGGGGCTTTTGCTGGATCGAAGGAGAGCAGCAACTTTCCTGAAGACCTGGCATTTTTCCTCCAAACCGGCGGACAAAAGGACCGGTCATAGAAATATGGCTCGTCACATTAACATCTGGCAACTTCAAAGCAGTGTGGAAAGGATTGGGAGAGATCTGCCTCTCTTACATCCTAATTACTTAATTACCTGCATAAGCTGCTAAAGTACTTTCCCCCCTATGGTGAGGGAAGGGGGATTTTAGCCCTCCCTCCAGAAACAGTGGCTATCAACCACTTGGAAGTTTAAAACGTTGGGAAAAATATTGGGATCCTAATTGGAATTCTATTTTTTAAAACTGGTGGATTATAAGATTTGTAACTTTATGTTCTCTATTTTTTCTTCTTCTCTAATTTTTACTCTAACTATTATTGAAGATTTGGGTTCTTTTTCTCCCCCTTACAATAGAGGGGGAAAAGAAAACTGAAAAGATTCAACTAACTCTGAATGACATTTGCTGGCTAAATTTGAGACTGTAACCTGCTATTCTTAAAGAAAGCTTTGCTGATTACCTTAAAAACAGACGGCTTGCATCGCGCATGCGCGGCACGACGGCCCGCATCGCACATGCACAGCGCGACGACCCACATCACAATAGGTAAAAAAGTGGCCGACCAAAAAAAATGGCCGACCCCCCAAAAAATGGCGGGCCCGCATCGCACATGCGTGGTGCAACGGCCCGCATCGCAATAGGGGAAAAAATGGGCATCCCCCAAAAAATGGCCGACCAAAAAAAATGGCGGACTGCAGTGCTTGGCGACCTCTGTGAAATGGTCGTTCGACCCCAAATGGGGTCGCGACCCACAGGTTGAGAACCGCTGATTTAAAGTAACCTTGAAGCACCAGCTGCAAGAAACTCAGCTCAGCTTTTTACTTGGTGGACTTTCTGATTGTAAGTTCTTTGTTTAGTCTAATATATGACAATGGAAGAAGAACAGGAATGGATTTCTCACACAGAGGAGGTACAGGAACAAACTCTTTATATGTTAAAAGCAATTATCCAAACTCTCCGTATGCAAGCTCAAACTATGACTTCAACTAAAGAATCATCTATACAGAATTCTATAGAAAAGGGGAAACAATCAAATGTTATGACAGAAGACTTAGATACTCAACAAATACAAACTGTGGAAAACATGGGAAGGAAACTGATAATAGAGAACAAGGAAAGGACTTTTCTTATAAACCAGAAGGAATTTGAAGACAAAAAAGAAAAACGGATGAAAGATAAGATAAATACTTTGGGACAACTGCATCGAACTGGAAAAATAAAGAGACGACCTGTCAAACCAGTTAGCTCTCTTAAGAAAACAGCAACTGAACGCCTTTATCAATATCAAACAATAGTTACAACAATACAAGGAGATCTTTTTGATGATTTAAAAGCGACAATACGAAAGATGATTTGGCAGAGGAAAAAAGCTAGAATTAGACTGAAAGGGATTGGGGTTTTAATCTATATATGAGATCTAAAATAGAATATATTTAAATGGATAGAATATGTATTTTGAATATAAGATATTGTAATGATTTGAGATAAAAAAAATTGGTTTCATAAAATTTAGAAATATAAATATCGAAATAAGAATATTATATTGTCTTATTAGTTTGTTAAGATATATGATAGATTTTACATATAAGGTCTGTATTTTAAATATTAGATCATGTGTGGAATTTGACAAAGGAATCGTGTTTAATTAAAATTTGGAAAAAAGATAAATATTAAATGTTAAATTAAAATATTAAGGGAAAATCAATTACCAGGTTACTGATTTGCTAAAAGTTTGAATGTTTATAGATAATTAAGATTTGAATTTAAGATATTGTCATGAGTTGAGATACAGGTTAAATAAAACTTAGAAGTATAAATACTAATATTTAAATTTGTATATTAGCTTTCTCTTTTTCTGGAAAGGAAGAAAGGAAAGAAGTAGAACAAAGGAAAAGAAAATTATTAGCCGTAAATATGAGAGAGAAGACTGAGAATCTGGGATCATTTAAAATCTGGAAATGATAAAGATTAAACATTAAATTTAAATATTAATGCAAAATTAAACTTAAGAAAAACTTATTAGGTTATTGTCTAAAAGATGGAATGTCAAATTAATCAAGATATGTATAGACTGAAGATTATTAATGAATATTAGAAAGGTATTTTTGTTTGATTGATAGAATAAGAATTGTACTGATCTGAATATGACAGTAGATCTTATGGGGGAAAGAGAGGGAATTTTGTTGTTGAAATACTTTGAGATTTGTACTGATGATATTTAAATGTAATGGAATCACGATGCTCAACCGCCACGCTACTTTTCAAATATGTAAATGCAATATTGGAAAATTAATAAAAAAAACTTGGACATAGAATCATAATGTTGAAGATCTACCAATATATGTTAAATTACTAGGATGTAGTATCATATCATTATTTGTATCTGTTTTTTGACGCTATGTTGCTAAAGTCTTTGAAACCCTGAAGCTACAAGCCATGCTTGTAGCCCAACTACATTCTTCCCCTGAGATTTTGCATAATTCAAGTGCACTGCAGAATCCATTATGAATTTCAGGAATTTCATAATGAATTATAAACGTGGAAGAATAAAGTGAATCCATCATGATATTCATTTCATAGGATATTCTGAAGAACCTCTACATAGTGCCATTCTGGTTAGACATCTGGTGTAGAGGTATTGATAAGGATATAAAGGCAGACTTGAGATAGGCATAACTGGACAAATGCCAGGAGACCTCATGGTCACATTGAGAAGCTGAAGGAGGGATAGGCTGAAGAGAAATATATCTGACATTTGACTGCTAGAATTGGAGCCAATTATAGCAAAGAATGTGGAGAATTTCCATATGCTGCTTGAATACTCCTACTTCTTGACTGAGGTCAAAGGGACAGGGTGAGAAGGCGCAGTCTTTTAGGTCTTGCTAAAATGTCTAGTCTTTAATCTGTACTCTTATGTCAGTGGTTCTCAACTTGTGGTCCGCGGACTCCTGGGGTCTGCAATGTTATCACAGGAGGTCTGCGAATTTGAATAAATGTTATGATTTAAATCTTGAGTTAAGTCTTCGAGGTCTGTGGCCATGGTCTGTGGCCACAAAAGGTATTTAAAGGGAGTCCATGGTGAAGAAAAGGTTGAGAACCACTGCTCTATGTAATTTGGAGCATATAGTATTTTAATAAAATTGTTTTAAATGTTAAACCCAAACCATTCCTGTTTATTTATTTGTTTCTCTGTTTCTCTGCTTTTTTATTTATTTCTTTGAAAGATTGCTTGCACTTTTCTGTACTTAGAAATCAAAGATTTTATACTAATAAAAATATTCATATAAGTTTTATAGGAAACCTTTATTATTATGAAATTAATAGCATAAATGATTATATTTTTAATGAAATGTATAGGACAATATTAAAATGTCCTTTAGGAAGTGAAACTAATAAAAATGGAACATACTGTTGAGGTTATATGCATAAGAATATACTAACGTAAATGGTCATTGAATCTCTGTTAGATAAAAGCTCAGTTTTTTTCTAAAAGTATTAATTATTGCAACTTGATACTTAGGAATGCAATTCTTTAGTAAATCCACATGAGACTACACTCAAAGTCAGACAGCATAGTTAGTGTAATTTATGCAGATCGCTAATCCCAACTGTATACCATTTACCAGAACAAGTTCAACTTTAATTAATCAAGGGCCTAAGATCCTTTGCCAACTTTCTTTCAAAGCTGATTTTACAGTTCACAAAACAACATCTTTCAATCTCATTTCTATAGTAGAATCTCATTAGCCAGTCAGAAACTGGCTTAGGGAATTTAGATATCACATCTTATATAGAAGCCCTTTTCTTTTTGATCTGGTGAACAGTATACAATCCTTTGTTCAGCCTGGAACATCCCTGTCTGCTAAATTATGCTGAAAGGCTATATGAAAGTTACCTAAAAGACACACAAGAAATTTAGATATGCAATACATTTTCATAAATAAAGATAGATTCACTGAGGTATGCCATGTAGGGTTTTCATACAAACTCATTGGAATCAATGCTATCATATACTATTTCAACCCGATGAAAAATATTGTACTTGTATTTTCAATATAATTGTGTGCTACAATATTTCAACTACAGTTATTCTGCAATAAAAGTTAAATGAAGAATTTTCTTTGCAAAGCTATAAAAAATTAAAACATTACTTATAGAGATTATTTGAGTGGTGTCCCTTGGCCAAAAAAGTAGCAGTATTTAATGTGTTCTATAATGCAATTGCTATTCTATATTTTTCAAATACTTAAGTTCTCTGCAAAAATAGTTAGCCTATGATCATAATAATGCTTTCAAAAACATTTTAAAAATTTCCATGAAGATCATTTTGTAATGGTAAGATTTAAAATGAAATATAAATTCTATGGTTTTAAACACTGTGAATAGGCAAGGATGGTACTACAAATGTTAGCTTAATGATATTTCTATCCAAAGTGTCATGTTCCAACATGACAAACCTTTACTGTAGTTTTGATAGTTTGTGTGTATAATTTTTTCCAAATGATTCAGCTAACTTTTATGTTGGGGTCGGTAAAATTAATGCTTTAAATAGGTTTTGGCTCATGTTAAAGCAGAGATACCCAATCTTTTGGGTACCAGGGACTAGTTCTGTGGAGAGAGGTTTTTCTGTGGACCGGAGGGTGCGTGGTTTTGTGTGCTGTCTGCATCTCTGGTTGTGCGGACCAGTTGCTGGCATGCTGCAGCCCGGTACTGGTCCACAGACCAGGGGTTGGGGACCCCTGTGTTAAAGAACACATAAAAATATGTTTTAAGGTGGTAGTTGGCTAAAACTCTTGAAAATATGCAGCTTTCGAAGATCACTGTTTTTCTTAATATATGAGAACAGTGTAAATATATAAGTAAATTTTAATATATATTTGACAAAATATCATAAAGAAAAAAATGAAACATTCTAATCCTACTGTCTTCTCCTGTTATGCTTTATAGAATGAATTCATTCAAATATAAATTAAAACAATGCTGTCTCCAAAATCAAAATCTTTTTAGTTATAATGCTAGGTGGAAAACATCTGTGGTTTTCCATGGGGAGAAGAATAGCAACATAAAAACATGCCCATCTGAAAAGTACACCTGATATCCTATATGTTGCTGACTGTAAAAACACACCTGTATTGTATTGTATTGCACCGCACTGCCTTGCATTATATATATGCTGCCACAATCCAAGATGACCTTCAACAAAATTATAGAAATATATAAATCGCTAATATATCCATGGTCTCGTTAAAGTAATTAAAAAACAAAAAAGTATAACAAACAAGTAAAATTGAACATCAACTCCTAAAGGCTTTTGGAAAATGTCCATTTTCAGGTGCTTTCAGAAGGGAGACAAATTCAGAGCTAACCTCAGTTCCAAAGGGTCAACCATCCCATAGGGCAACTGTTACTACAGAAAAATAGAGGTGTCCATAGCTTGATTCCTCACATCTCCCCAAAGTGGTAAACTGCCAGCTGCTTTTACTGACAACACAGAATTGGTTGAACGGATTCTAATGGCTGAATGCAGTTCTGAAGCTGCCTTAGTACCAAGTCATGAAGGCCTTTATAGAGTCACATCAGCAATTTACATCACAACAGTAAGCCAATAGGAAGCAAGTGCAGGGCCTATACAGCATAATTATAATGTGCTACCATCAGTGAGAGCCTGATAGTATATAGGCCACTGCATTTGGGACTAATAGAAGCTTCCAAGAGGTCTTAAAAGGCAGTCTTACATCCAATAATTCAAAGCAATCTAACGAAGTAATGATGAGGGCACAAGTCATTGTAGCAAAGTCCTTCCTGAAGTAAAGTTGCAATTGGCACACCAATTAAAGCCGATCAGAAGATCCATTCCAGCTTAATATTAGACCTACATTGGTGAGATCTTCCTTATGGGAGACCCTCTAAGAGCTCTTTCATAACCAAGAGGAAAGCTTTTGCAAATCATATTAAAGAAATTTCAATCCCTTTCATTTTGAGGAAACAAGTTGGCTTTCTCCTACATTCTGCCCTCCAGTGCCCCTCTTTGCTGATCTGCTCAAACACCATTTTATGATTTGCCTTTACCGGCCAGTGTCTCCAGAGACCTCACATGAAATCTTTCCCTGGTTCTCTATATACTGAGGTTCAAAATTGTTCACCTGTGAATTCACAAAACTTTTATAGTGTGCTTTAGGCTGGGTGGTTTCAATGTTTTTCTTGGGATCTGCTGTTTATTTATTTACTTATTTACACTTGACCAAATTTCATGCAATAAAACAAAATATAGCATTGAAACATAATTATAAACGTGTAAAATTAATAGTTAGCCTTCTAATAGAGTATAAGCCTTCTAATGCAGAAATTATCTAATTCCTTTTAAATGCAGCTTCGTTGTATACATTCTTAATGAACATCATTTTGCAGGTTTTGTTTACAGATTTCTAGGGAATTATCTGTTATCAGAAAAATGCATTCAGTGCAGCCCAGATGGTGATCAAGGAATGGGGTTCGGGTGCCATATATGATATATTGGGCAGCTGGAGAAAACAGTCAATGTACATGTCATTATATCTTCTGCAGAAGGACAAATATAATATTGAAGGTAATAGTGGAATCTGCTATATCACCTTCAGGAACTGAAGAGAAATCCGTGTTACACATTGAGTGAGGATCCCATAATTCCATAAATTATGGAAGATTATGGACAGGTTTTTTAAAAGCCCAGAACCTACTTATGTAACTTTGCAGCTGATTGCTCCAAGAATCCATTTGTTTGCATTAATAAGTAACCAGTTCTTTTCGATTTGTTAATTGGTCCAGTTAGATGTATGCTGCTATTCTAAATTCTGTATATTGTTGTGTGCCATCCAGGGCTGTGTTTTAGATAGTTGGCCATACAATTCTTTTAAACAAATAAATGCAATAACACACAATGCCTTGAGAACAGTAAAAAATGTAAACGGTTGCCTAATCCATTATTAGAAATACCATCAAAACAACTCCAAAATAAAATTGATTTATATATATATAAAGCAACAGCTTTTTGCTTTCTGAATCCCAGTGCTCTTTTCCTCCAATCCCATCTCTCTTTTTCTCTTTTCTTCTCTTTTTTCTTTTCTTTTCTTCCCTCTGTAAGATTAATTTTTTTTCATAACTTACTGGATCGCTGTATATTTACTTCTCCAATTCTAGGTCACATATCTCAATCTATCTTTACAAATAGAGATAATCCCACTTGAGTGCCAGAGGAACTTTTCAGAGGAAGAGATAGAAAGGTCATCCAGGAATGCACATGAACGGTAGAAAGAGGAAGATACCATTATCCTATTTGGTTTGCCATCTCTTCTTGTACAAAATACTCTGAATATATTAATTTTATTCATATGTATATATATTCAGCTCTGTCCTAAGTGAAATAATATTGAAAAACTTAATTTTTATGTGTGTAGGAAATTGCTAATAATTACTCTTCTTAAGCATTAACATTTTCCTTTCCAAGATATGAAAAAATAATGCCCATTATCAGTGGTATTTAAATGTATAGTTCTCATTATTAAATGTCTATTTCTGAAATTATTTAATGATATGGGGAAGAAGCTATTCTGTAACCTTTAACATAATATATAATTTGTATTAGCATAAATATTAAACAGATGCTATTGCTACTATGTATAGCTAATAGGTTTTTAATGCATTTAAATAAGAATATTAGGGCAAAGGAAATTATTCCAGTTTCACCATTATAATATTGACTTCACTGTGCATTGTTGTGAGGTAGAGTTGGAACAAAATTCAATTACTATCAGTGATATAAATGAAATTGCTTGCTGGCAGCATTCATTTTTGGAAGAATATAAACAGATTGGGTGTTTATGTGCATATGTGGAGATTCTTGAAGTCTTGCTGCTTTGGTGGAGTGTGTAGAATCTAAGGTGAATTACATAGGGCTAAATGTACTTAATTAAACATAACGCATCAATATATACTCTTGAGCAGTAGATTACATGGTAAAGTCAAGAACAAAATGAAGTCAATGCTTTTCTTCCACTGGTAGAACGCTGTCTATTTGCATAAACAGCAATTTCTCTATAGTTGCAGGTCCAGACACTTCCATAATCTTCCCAGCTGTACACTTGTTTTATAGGGTGCACAGCCTATACGTGCAAAGAGAATTGTCATTTATATCCATGTGTTCAGGACAGAACATTAAACTCTTCCATTTGGCCCTGAAAATCTGCTTCAGAAGTCTGCAGTGCAATACTTTTTACAGAATGAAGGGCAATTTCTTTTCTATTCTCTCCCATAATATGGGAGAGCCAGTTTGGTGTAGTGGTTAAGACATTGAGCTAGAAATCAGGAGACTTGTGAGTTCTAGTCCTGATTTAGGCACACAGCTAGATGGGGTGATATTGGGCCAGTCACTCTCTCAACTGAAAACTATTTCTGAAATCTTGCCAAGAAAACTGCAAGGACTTCTCCAGACAATTACCAGAAGTCAACACCGATTTGAAAGCATGTACATACACATACACATGCACACACACATACACATACACACTCAGACACAGACAAATAATCATTTTTAAGTTTTTAAATCTCTTCTTCCCTGCTTTTGGTAATTCTGGAGAGTCTGAAGCTAAATATCCTGTTCAAATCCATCCTATTTGCTAATGGAAAAAATAAAAAAGTATTATTATTGTAAGAATTGTTTATTAGCCATATGTTGGGTTTTTATATATTTGTATGCTGTGTGTGAAGGCATAGGGCTTGAGTGAAAAAGAAAGTTACAGGTCTTGTAAAGAATGAATCAAACTAAATGTAAATAGAAACTGAGAAGTGGCCATCACAATTCTGCATATGTTATATCATCATTTTATACTACCACTTTGAAAATTCCTAAGTAGGTATTGACTCTGCTTGCCAATATTAAGATTTATTAGTGCAAGTTGTATTGATTGGGGCACATATAAGTCATTATTAGATCACAAGGATTAATAAATCTTTATAGTAAGCCATACACAGGAGTCAATAATGTTACACTTTCAAAATATATAGATTTCTTTGCCATCCCTGAAGATTCATGTACAATATTTTTGAGAAAAGTATCAAAACATTTGTGGATGAAAACTTAAATATATCCCCTAGGTCTCAATAAAATCTTTAAACTGAAGCTCTGAAATATTGAAATATATAATGCTAGCAGAAAGATAAGTTTAGTTTATAAAAGCGGTCAGTTTTGTCCAGTGCTTTTGTTGTAAAAAAAAAAAAGGTGTCGGAACTCACACATGTCATACAACCCGCCTTGCCTACCCTACAAGGTTCCATCCAAAAAAGGTGCCAGAACTCGTTCTGGGCGTTCTGTGACAAAAAAAGCCCTGGTTTTGTCCTATATTAGCTTTCTTGAAATGACTCACCCAGCCACAATGTTGCTAATCATGAATACTGACCGCTAGTGACATAATGTGGTAGGAGTTTCAGCTTGCTTTGTTTGGGCCTACAAAACAGAAATTGCATTTCAAAAGGGCAAAAATAGTATGCAAACCTATGGATGGTTGTTTTTACTATTTCAGGCCTAACACTTTAGGTTCCATAGAACTTACAGAATAGTAAAAATAAAGACTCCAGGCTTCAAATCTAAACATAACACAGAAAATATCCCAGATACTAATTCATAATGTTTTGTGGTTTTTTATAATGGTCAATTGTGATGAAAATGAGCTGTTCAGAAGTCCCCCCCCCATGATATTCAGATAAAAAGGTAATCTTCTTAACAGCATTTGATTGCAACCGTTATGTTCTTCATATTCTGAAAGCTGCTGATTACCCCTTGTGGGTGTGGTTGAGTAAACTGAGGCTACTGCAGAAATTGCAGAAGGAATATAAAGCAACCAGTTTCATGGAAGTGATGAGTAAAATTGAAAGCATTAAGGGAAATTTCCCTCTAACTCAGTAGTGTGAAGTCGACTAGTTTGAGAAAGAAACAATCAAAATCTTCCACTGATGACTCCATTCAAGTAAAGCTGAATAGAAAGGACTCTGCGCTTATGAGTCTGTAATGCTTGTGGCATGTTTACATTCCTTTCTGAAAACAACCTGGCATATAATTGCAGCATCTGCAAAATGTACGGTAGTAGTGCTTGGAGAAAGGAAGGGTGGAATTAATGGCTACTTTTCACCTGACAAAAGTTAAAGGTTTATTAGATTAGGCTAAGATATTACAATAGGAACTGACAGTAGAAGCAAATAATGAAACTAAGGGGCAAGCGTATTTAATGACAGCGAAACCAGAAGTAAGAGATAAGAAAGACTTTTTGAAGTTTGAGAATTCAGGAATCTCTTCAGACTTTCTGTTTGTTTTCAGCTTCAGAGGAAGCTAAAGACACATTGACAAAACAGGTGGCAGGACAGTGGATCTCTGAAAGGAAAAGGAGATGCAGCTGTGTCTTGCAAAAGCACACACACAAAAAAGAATTGTAGTAATTTGTTCTGGCTGCTACATGGCATTGGAATTAATATATATTTACCAGACCTTTCACCATGACAAAGAGTGTTGTCTTTCAAATGCTTGGATTAGGGATGTGGTACAACAGTTTCCAACACTTGACAAGTCCTTTGAAAATGATTTATTAATCCGTATCAGAGAAACACTGTACAAGAATACCTATAACAACGTATCCTTAGATTCTGAAGACATAAGAAGAAAGCTCGGGAATGGAATGGCTCAGAAAGTTCCTGATCCCTAGAAGGAGACTGCAAGACAAGACCAAGACCAAGACCAAAATACTGCAAGTGGATTTTTGGTTCCACAAATGGTATTAGTGAGAAAGCATGATGGGCTTCATCAGGAGAGTTTGAAATAATTTGCAAATCTGGAGGACCTAAAATTGAAAACAGAATTATGTTAAATGTACTTGTCCCCTTAAATTCACAAAAAAGCTTTAATTTGTATCTCCCTTTTGCCTATCTTGGACTTTACCCAAACTTGCTGCTACAAAACCTTAGGAAAACTGAAATCAAGAAGAAAGAAAATTGGCCTTCTTGATTTCAGTTTTCGTAAGATTTATTTGTGAATACGTGCTAAGTGACAAGTAAAAGGGAGTCTGACACTCAAAGAACTCTAAGTAGCAACTTATGATGGATAACAATTATGTCAGTTTGATTTGCTTCCTACAATAAAACAGGCTTTCAACTCTATTCAATGATAAAATATCAATAAAAGAGGCGTGGTAGCTCAGTGACTTAAAGACACTGGATTTGTCAGCTGGAGAGGGTCATCTCTCTGCAGTCCACCAGTTCGAGCCCGAGCACCACAAGACGGAGTGAGCTCCTGTCTCTTGCCACAGTTTCTGCCAATCTAGCAGTTCAAAAGTATGCAAATGAAAATAGATAAATAGGTACCACTCCAGTGGGACTAACTCAGAAGCAAGAAATCAACTGTTGCTGGACCTGCCCAAATGTGAGATAAAAATTGGCGGAGAAAAAACAAACTGCGGATGATGCTGACTTTCCTGCAGAATGTCATTAGCTGCTTGGAAATTTTTGTTTTATTTATAGATACTCACGTGTGGAGTTAGTTCACGCCCTTTGGTGCACCCTGGATAGCATGTGAAAGTGAACTGAATGAACTAACAATCTTAGGTAGCCAAACTACTACTCTGCAATAACATTGTACTCTCCTGGCTTTCAATTTACCAATGCCATATGCTTAAAAAAATGATAGAGTGACTTGTATCTGTAGGCAGAAGTAATAGGAGAAGCATGGCAGTAGTAAAGGTTCATACAAACATGTGAATATTGAATCAACATTCGAATTCTCTCTCTGTGTGTGTGTGTGTTTAACAGAGCATTCAATAAACATTCATTAACAAGAATGTCATTCCCTTGCTGATTTATTTAGAAAACATAAATAAAACAAAAATACTGTTAAAAATAATGATAGCTGAGGCACCACATAACTAATTAACAATATGAAAGCACATGTATTAGGCTCCTCTAACATCCTGGCCTTAATATCTATAGGAAAAGCCTGATGTTTGCAGCTCAGCAGATGTCAGGGGGCTCTGGATGTCATAGGGAGATTGTTCACCAGCACAAGCCTGCTGCTGAAATAAATTAATAATTTTATAAAAACAATTTTATAAAAATATCTGTCATTTTTTATTTTAACCTTATCAACTCCATATTATTTGCTATTTTACGTATCATAGTTTATACGCATAACTCAGTATAACTCTGAGTTTAGACACTTGCATCTTTGCTTCCATAAACATTTCACTGCTTATTGATCTTATTTTATCAGATGGTGAGTCTTTACAAGACTGCTGTACAATAGATTTATGTATATTAATAAAATAGGTAAAAACAAAAAATGTATATTGTTTCCTTGATCCATTGTATGTAAGTGTTTGTGTGTGTGTGTGTGTGTGTGTGAGTGCCTATGGATGCCAAGAAAGGAGGAAAATTAACTTTTAATCTGACATCCAACAAAAGCTGTTTTACCTTTTTGTGCCTTAGTTGGTTGAATTTCAGTAAAGGGTTTATTTTCTCCTGTCTCATTTACAGACACTGAGAGGTATAACCACTAAACTTTTATAAATAATTTAAACATATCTTTAATCTCAATATTGGATATCCTTCCTTCCATTCCTCCTTCCCTTCCTTCTTGCATTAATACCATAAAATATGATAGTAAAGTATCTTGTTTTCTTTGAATTTAATTTTCATTTATGTGTTATAACAGCTAACTTATAGCATTGCTTTTGCTGGACAGGTGAGAATGTCTGTTATTTTCCTGAAGCAAATAGTACTTTGAGTAGTTCAGCGATTAAGACAAAGAAATAAAATTATGTTATTAGAAAAATCCATTCCAAATTTTTTAAATAAATCATTGGCAACTGTCTGCATGAAGATCTTAATTATTGACTATGATAAGGTATTATAAAGTAATATTTCTATTCAAAACAAAATCTATTCATCTGAAACTGGAACTGGTGAAAAGTTCAGTTATTCTTGCTTTACTGAGCATGAAATAGAATTGAAAGGCAATATTAAATGGATTATTAAATTTAAGACATGATATTTTGTAATCCTTCTCTTCACTTTTCACCTGCATAGATAATGCTTTGCCATATTCTCTGAGGCATCTGACAGTTCCTGTCACCTTTAAATTTCTGTAAATTTTAGTATTTCTGTTATTTAGTAATATTTATATGGTAAGCTAAAATATGGTTCCACAAGGATTTGAGCTTCTATTTAACTTCATTGTATATGCATGCGTACACATATCTCATTACACAAATCATTACTGGAAAATGAATATTCATGTTTAGTAATAAAAGCATCACAGCTTTAAAGCAAGGCTTTCAATTTTGTCAAGCAAGCTTTTTGTGACAAACATAATTCCTAGTCTTAAATTCCTGAATTCTTCTGGTCCACTTCACAAGATACAGCGTTGGCTCCTTTTCTATGATGGCTGCATATTTCTGGGTTTTTTTTTCTCTCCCAGTAATACTATAGGCCTTTCAGAGCTTATAACACTTTAATTAGAACTTCCTACCATGTCTGGGGGCAGAATTCAAAATTCATTTAAATGAAAGACTCTGTATTAAGTATTCCAGTAAGCCTATAGCCCGTTTAGAGAAAATATGTGAAGATGTTTTCAGAATAATTGTTACTGCCCACTATGTTTACTCAGAACCATTAATAGATAGAAAGCTTGGCAAAATTGATTCTCATAGGTGAAAGAGATGGATAAATATATAGTTTGTCTGAGCAGTATGAATGTTGTAAATTGTGATATATATTGATCTGATTTATATTTTGTGAACAAATTCTAAAAATTTCATCCTGTTTACTTTTTGGTGAAAAAGTACCTTAGTGAATATCTTTGAATATACTAATACATTTCTCAGATTAAAAGGAACCAATCTAGACTTTTCAGTATTTATTTTTTACAACACATATATAAAATCTATAAAATTCTGCGCATCATAAAAATATATTTAGAATTGTTTATTTGAATAAAATACACAATAAATACTGATTTATTTTTTTTCCTGGGATATTTTCCCCTGCCATTATTCCGTGTCTTGCATTTTGCAGCAACAGAGATGGTGTAAAACTGCCTTCTAAATTGTATCTTTCCAAGTACTTGAAAACTGCTTTTCTAAGTTCCGTCATTGTTTCTCAAGATTCACATATCCAGTTATCACTATTTATTCTCATATTTTCCAGTTTCCTTTGCCCTTCTTTGCAACTTTTCCAGTTTGTCTGAATCAACCTTAAACCAGAGTGGAAGAAAAACCAGAAGCCACTTGCATTCAGATAAGTGAAGTTAGGTATGGGATGATCAATGGAAAATAGGTACAAGTATCATTTCCCCTAATTAGGAATCACTTTCATTGGTGCAGTTTAACACTATTTAGCAATTAACTCAAATTCTATTTTTTACTTATTATTTTTATTTAATTGGGCTTACACTCAAATTAGTATTGATTGTAAGTGCTGTACATCCATGATCTCTGTAAATCACTTTAAAACAATGGCGATAAAAATATATGAATATAGTAAAAACAATAGTATCAGTACAAAACACATCACATTCAACAACACATACTCTGAACAGAGCATCATTCAACATTTTAACCCCCAAGGTTTATTGAAACAACCAAGTTCTCGTGGCTTTTATGAATTCCTGCAGAGCTGAAAAAAATCTGAGTAACTGCTAGATTAGTGATGGTGAACCTTTTAGAGACCACGTGCCCAAAAACTGCCCTGGGCCCGCCTCCATTCCGTCCCCCACCCCAGCCCACCCTCTGACCCATCCGCCCGCAAGGCCACCTACCATCTCCATGGCCCACTGCAGATCGCCCAGACAACCCTGCAGTGCCATATTGGCCACACCCTCTGCCTGCACACCACAGCATCATCTGCACACGACAGGGCGCGAGGTTGGAGTCTTGTCCCCACTGCCCTGCTGCCATGTCCTTGGCTGCGCTGCTCCATGTGGGCCGTGCCCAGGAGCGACTCTCCTCTGGGGGGGCTGCTGGTGAGGGGGCCATGGGGGGAGACAGGGCTGTGGCAATGGTGCGCGTGCCCACTGAGAGGGCTCTGAGTGCCACCTCTGGCATGCATGCCATAGGTTCGCCACCACTGTACTAGATGATAGCAAAGAGTTAAGAAATTTCTGTATCATTCTGCTGTCATATAATGGTCACCCAGGATTTGCAGCTTTGGCATGGTAGCATACAATAGGATTTTTTGTTGTTGTTCCTGGTATGGAATCACTTACTATTGTTATAATTATTTTATTCTCTTGCAGGGAACAGTTGTATCCCCACTAAGAAATATTTCTTTTGTGAAGTTTCTATCTCACTTTTCACAAACAAGGTTTCAGTTATTTTTTTATATTATCGAAGGAATATAGCCATCTTCAATCTCTTCCTACCATTTTTCTGGTATATGATCTTCATCTTTTTTCTTTTACTACCTAATTGCTTACTTTCCTCTTTCTATTCCTCTCACAAATGCAATTTTAAAATATTTATATCTGTTCCATCTTCATATTCTTATCATGCCCTTCCCATAGTCTCTGGTTTTGATAGACATGAATGTATGTCAATGTGACTATTCAACTCTGTCTTTGAATTTTGTAACACGAGCCATTCCTATTTTTTTAAATTACATTTTGCAGTAGGATTAACAAAGTGATTAATTTACATTGCATGACTAGACCACCCATTATTTGACAGCATTAAAAATTACTCAGCTAAGAAATTTGCTTACTGCCTGATTAGCATAAGTGAATTTAAGAGGCTTTTTAGTTAGTGCTGTCAAAATTATTTTTGCATAGTTGTGTTAACATTATGTCTTTTTTACATTCATAATTACTTCTACAGTTGAAAAATTATAAATGCAGCACTGTTTATCACTTTTATTTCTAGTTTTATCGTACTGCTCTTTTCATATATCTTTTTCACATAACAATATAACAAGGAAATGTTTTGTACAGTATAATGTGGTGTATTTCATTTTCAACCAGTATTGTGCAAAGATAACTGTTAGAATAATCAAAACAAGGGGACTTGTGCAATAAATTGGGATTTGAGTCACAACTCTGTTAAGCAGACTGTTGGCTATTCTTTCTCTGCCTCCGTTCTTTCTTTGCACCTTCAGTGATATTCTTTGTGGTTTGGCACCAGGCCTTCCGCAAGCAGGACTCTTGGGTAGTTTTCCACCCGTCTTTCCGACACCTCTGCAAGGCGAGCAGAGTCTACAGCCGGCGGATCTCCGTCCGAGCTCCAGGCGCACGGGATTCCGGCGTTGGATGCATCGCGGACTTTCATGTCCCTAAACTGCAGGTTCCAGGACGAGGGGGGGAGTGGGGAGCATCGCCTCTCATTGCGCTTCGTTTCCCCTTAACATTTCAAGCTCATCTCCCTCGCCAGAGATACGAGGAGTTATGGCCGCCATTTTGACCGCATGGTCGCCAGGCGGTTGCCATTACAGACTCCTGCTGATGGCCGCCATTTTGAATTAGGGCCTGCTAGGCCGCTCTTCGGACTAACTGTCGCCTTGACCT
The DNA here is from genome assembly GCA_034064705.1 of Bothrops alternatus. Classification (NCBI taxonomy): domain Eukaryota; kingdom Metazoa; phylum Chordata; class Lepidosauria; order Squamata; family Viperidae; genus Bothrops; species Bothrops alternatus. Next base: position 4,609,059 of record JARGCV010000023.1, read on the forward strand.
GGGCTGCCAGGTCCGAGCGGGGGACCAGATAGCGGAGTGTATTCAAGGGGCTCTGAGGTCCATAGGCAGACGCAATTTTGATCTCCCAGAGCTGTTCATGCAGGCTAAGCCGGACCTTCAGTAGTTATCCGGGACTGCGTTGGCAGGCCTGACGGAGGCAATCGCAGTTCTTCGAAGGGTTGTTTTCTGACTGTGCCCTCACTAGAAATAATTTAATAATAATATTAAATAAATAAAGGTTGGATCTGGTACACTGTCATAAATAGAGGCCCTGTTCCGTCGTGAAGAGTTTTCTGACTGCCCGTTAATGTTAGTAGTGGCCTTTAGCCACCAGGCCTAATCAGACAGGCCTACTGACCTGTCTGACTGTTCTGCCGTTTGCCTATTGTTTGTTCAGTGTGAGGAACCACTTACAGCAGGGCCCCGAAGTGGTTCATGCTCCAACGGTGGTTGGGGCTATCCCTGGGGGCCAAGTGGATATGTGGTCTCAAAGCCAGTTCCAGGCATTCATGCACCAGGCCTTTGTTCAATTTATGTCCTCCTCCAGAAGTCCTCAGGTGTCCTCCCAACCTCTGCCTCACCCTACAAGCTCCTCTTCTCTGCTGGGTTGTACCACGGCGCCGGGTTCAGATGTCTCTGAAACTTCATCTCAAGTAGGAGAGGGGGAGTCCGTGGATTTGGCTATAGCCGACACTTCCATGTCAGAGGATGAGGAGGCAATGCCCGATCAGGCATCTGCCTCATGTCTTTTTGACCCATCCGTCTTTAAATCCCTTCTTTTGAAGGCCTGTGCTACCACCAATCTGACCTCAGTTCGGGAGGAAAAACCGTCTACCTCTGCAGATCAGGAGTCCAATCCTTTATTTGCGGTGAAGGTTGTGGACCAAAAGCAAATTCCTTGTCCCTTCGTGTTTCAGGATGCGGTTGAGGCCCAGTGGTCATCTCTGGCCACTACCCCCAAAGAAACTAGTATGGAGAAGAAATTGTACAACGTCTCCCCTTCATTCGCCTCCATACTTGCGGTCCCAACGGTCAACCCTCCCTTAATTTCCTTGTTTTCTAATTCCACCATCTCAGGTGACATGGCAGAGGTTCTGAAGGCGGAGAACAAGAAGTTTGAATTCTCCTATAGAAGAGCCCATTAGGCTTCGGGGCTGGCCATAAAGGCCGCAACTTCTGCTTCTTTCTTCGCCAGAGCGGCCATCATGTGGCTTCGTGATCTTCAGACCCTGGTTCCCCCCGAGCAGGTCAGAGTACACCAGACTCTTGTTAAGCTGGTGGCGGCCTCTCAATACATGGCTGACGCCTCTCTCCATTCGGCCAAGTGCTTGGCTCGATCCATCGCCGCCACAGTGGCTTCTCGCAGGCTGCTGTGGTTGAAGCTGTGGAGGATGGATCTAAAGGCCAAATGGCGCCTCTCCACAGCCATGTACGCCGGGAAAGACCTATTTGGCCCTATTCTTGATCCACACCTGGTCGAGGGTAAGGACAAGCGCAAGGTCCTAGTGCACCCCTCCAAGAAGTCAGACAGGCGGCCACTCCAGGATTTCCGTAGGCAGTCCTTCTGTCCCTCAGGATCGTGGGAGTGGCGACAGCCCTTTCGAGCAGGGCACTCCTGGGATTGGCCAAGAGGTTCACGATCCTTCCCTCAGAGGCAGGATCGACAACAGGACCGCCCGAGCTCCGGAGCCAGGGGTCAGTCGCAGGCCAAACGTCCCTTCCGAGGTTCCGGAGGCCGTCCCTACAGACGCTCCAAGTGATGCCATCGGGGATTTTCCGATAGGGGGTCACCTGGAGCAGTTTTACCAGGCCTGGGAGCAGACCACCACCGACACTTGGGTCAGAGACACTGTCAGACGGGGTCTGGCTCTCAAGTTTTATGCACTCCCACACGATCGCTTCCTACAATGCCCAGTATCACGGAATCCCTCAAAAGCACGGCTGGTGTCCACCGCCATCACACATCTTTTAGAAATCAGGGCCATAGAGGAAGTCCCAAGGGACCAAATTGGAACAGGTTTCTACTCCATCCTGTTTGTGGTCCCCAAGGCATCAGGAGGATGGAGGGCGATATTGGACCTAAAGGGTCTGAACCAATTTCTAGTATACAGAAGGTTCAAGATGCAGACCCTAAAGTCGATACTGGCCGGTATAAAGAAGGGGGATTTTCTCTCCTCCATAGATCTTACCGAGGCCTACCTCCACATCCCAATCTCCCAGGAGCACCGCAGGTTCCTGCGCTTCTGTTACGCACACCGGCATTACCAATACTGGGCTCTTCCGTTTGCCCTGTCTTCGGCCCCAAGGGTCTTTACGAAGGTCTTAGCGGTATTGGCAGCCCACCTTCGGATGATGCCGGCGTGCATACAGTACTACCTGGATGACATCCTCGTACAGTCCAGGTCCCTTCAGTCAGCAAGATCAGATCTGTCGACCACCATTCAGGTCCTTCAGGATCACGGGTTTTCGGTGAATTTCAGGAAAAGTCACACTACCCCCACAAAATGACTACTCCATCTAGGAGCCCTGATAGACTCCGACCTTTGCAGGGTCTATCTATCCCAGGAGCAATGGTTGAGCATTCAGAAGTTGGTATCCCAGGTTCGGGGTGCGAGGACGGTTCCTTTAGTACAGTTTTCTCAGCTCCTGGGAAAGATGGTATCTTGCATGGGCATAGTCCCGTGGTCAAGACTACACTCGAGGAGCCTCCAGTGGTTCCTCCTCCCCTTTCAGAAGCAGAACCTCAGCGCCTCCTCCAGGAGGGTCCAGGTTCCATTCCACATTCTCTCATCCCTCCAGTGGTGGTCTTCTGCAGCCATGTCCAAGGGGACCATATTCAAGGAGCCCTCCAGGCTCGTCCTGACCACAGATGCCAGTCTGTTCGGTTGGGGGGCTCACCTCCAGACCATTTGGCCCAGGGGCGTTGGTCCAGGGTGGACCTCAACCAAAATATAAATTGGCTGGAACTCAGGGCGATTAATCTGGCTCTCCTCCATTTCTCCTCCCTAGTTTCAGGCAAGCATGTGCTAGTCCTGACAGACAACGTAGCAGCCAAGGCCCACGTCAACAAGCAGGGAGGGACACATTCCTGGGATCTCCTGCAGGAGGCCATCGAGCTAGGTTTATGGGCGGAGGCCCACCTGGGCTCAATCAGAGTGGAACACATTTTGGGAGAGGCAAACAGACAGGCAGACTCCCTGAGCAGGGCGACTGTAGATCACTCGGAATGGCGCCTGGATCCGAGGCTGTTCGATATGATAGCGAGCAGGTTTGGCAGGCCATGCCTAGATCTGTTTGCCTCCCTGTCCAATGCCCAACTCCCCAGGTTCTTCACCAGGTTCCCGACAAGGGGGGCCGAGGGGACGGAGTCCCTTCGGTGCAAGTGGCCCAAGGGTCTGCTCTACGCCTTCCCTCCCCTCCCACTATAACAAGCCACCTTTCGCAGGCTGATATTAGAGCAGGCGGAAGTAATATTGGTTGCTCCATATTGGCCTCAGCATCCGTTGTTTGCAGACCTAGTGGATCTGTCTCTGTCTCCGCCGTGGAGATTCCCCCCAGACCAAGTAGCTCTCTACCAGGGGGAGCTCCTGCATCCGGAACCTCAGTGGCTTCAATTAGCCGCTTGGCACTTGAGTGGCAGAATCTAGCTAGACAGGCCTATTCCTCAGGGGTGATCTCTATGATCCAGGCCTCTAGACGCCCCTCGACGAACCAGATTTACGACGCCACTTGGACAAATTTCTGCCAGTGGTGCACCTCACGTAAATTGGACCCTCTTTCAGTTACTGTCCCTAACATTTTAGATTATCTGCTGGATGGCATTTCTAAGGGCTTGTCCACTAACACCATCCGTAGGCAGGTTGTGGCCTTGTCCACGGTCCTCACCTGTGATACTCTGGGTCCACTTTCTCATCACCCAGCGATCTCCGCTTTCCTTAAAGGGGCGGCCAATTCCGGTCCTCCCACAGTACATAGATACCCTTCTTGGGATTTACCTACTGTGTTGCAGGCCTTGACCACTGCTCCTTTCAAGCCTCTCCAATCTTGCTCTCTGCATTTTCTCTCTTTGAAGGTGGCCTTTTTAGTTGCTATCACTTTGGCCAGAAGGATTTCGGAATTGGCCGCCCTCTCAGTCAGGGAAGATCTCTGTATCTTCCATGAGGACAGAGTGGTCCTTAGATTAGACCCCTCCTTTATCCCCAAAGTGAACACCAGTTTTCATAGATCGTTAGATCTAGTTTTATCAAGTTTCTGTCCTAGTCCTTCTCACAGGCTAGAACGCCAGTGGCACAAGCTGGATGTACGCAGGGCTCTGCGTCTCTACATAAAGCGTACTGGGTCCTTTCGCAAGTCGGAGGCCTTGTTTGTCTCCTTTCAGCCATCTGCCATGGGCAGGAAGGTCTCCTCTTCTACCATTGGCAGGTGGATTAGGGCTTGTATTGCTAGGGCATACGCCTCCCAGTCTCTTCCGGTCCCAGCTCGTATTACTGCTCACTCCACACGCAGCGCAGCAACCTCTGCGGCCTGGTCTACCCAGGTTTCTGTAGAGGAGATTTGTAGGGTGGCATCTTACACACTACAAGATTGATAGGTTTGTCGCGGCAAATGCCGCGTTTGGCAGACGGGTTCTTCAACAGGTCGTTTCCTCTAGGGAGACACCAGCCTAGACCTTCCCCCCCCAAAGGGACATGGGGGGCTTTGGTATGTCCCAATCAGTGGATTCCACATCCACCATGCTAGGTTCAGGTTCTTACCTGAACGCCTTTTCTCAGCATGGTGGTATAGAATCCACACCCTCCCTTGGACAGGTGTCTAGGCTTGTGTATTGTCATTTTTTTGTATTTTTGGAGTCATTGCGTCAGACTTTGTCAGGATCCTTCACCTCGTCAAAACTGGGAAGACACACCCAAAAGGAGGCATGACTAAAGCTCTGACTTAGTTTCTCTGAGCAGGAAGGCTGAAATAACCCAATCAGTGGATTCTACACCACCATGCTGAGAAAAGGCGTTCAGGTAAGACAACGCCCCTTCTAACTTCCTGCAGGTTCTGCCATAGTCCTGGGGGGAGGGGGGAAGCTATGGGCACTACAATATATCCTCTCCGCTTGGCTATAGCCACTACAATGTATCCTCTCCGCTTTCCTCTATCTGCCTGTTCTTTGATCTATTTCCCTTACTACCAGCCTGGGGTGAGAATGGAATGTATCTTTGACTATCTGCCTTATCTCTAGCCACGGAAGAACAGGAGCGAAGACCTAACAGCCGAACAACCTTGGGAACAGCGTCTTATCATCCCCGTTCCCACAGCGGGTTCACACCTGGAGATTGGCTCATTTGAACTGACCGGATGGACAATTGGGTTGGGGTTTGCCAGTTGCTCTTTTAACATTGATTCACGTGGGAAAGCCGCAGATCCTGCCTTCTATGCTTGCAGTTAACTTTTCCCAATAAAAGTTCCTATTGGAATGAAGCTGTTACATGGGTTCTGCTTTTTTGGGAAGAGGGATTGAGGCAGGTCCTTACACTACCTCCAGAGTCAGGGAAAGAGGGGCTAACTAAAGCAGCTTGTTCCCATGTACCCATTCATTGCATCTTTGGGAGCTCAGCATCCAAAAATGAAAAAACTGTTGTTGTCCGAAGCTCTGAAGGATTTTTAGATTAAAACTAGGATCTCGAACTGGAACTGAAAATGAACTGGGGGCTAGCAAAGATCACAGAGAACTATCCAGATTGTCCCAGACCAGTCACCATTTACTAGAGTAATTTGGGTTTTCAAGTGCAGCCTCACTTATAATACATTGCAATACTATAAATGAGAAGTTACTATGGTTAGTACAAAATGCCTATCTCTATTCAAGTATGACTGAACCTGGTACACAGAAACCTCTTGTGCCTAAATAATTAAAAATGGATTCAAAAGTGTCCCCAAGTTACAAACTTAAATTTTTAGGGAGAGTGCCATCCTATCCAGTAAGTTCTACACACCTGGATAAGTAAAACTTCCATGATGGCATCTCTTTCTTGTCTGGAGTGACTTTCTTTTCTCCTTGTCCATTCCATTACCACAGTTACTGGCTAGATTCTATGAGCAGAAAAGATAGAGCTGAGCTTCACCAACATACTGATGATACTTCACTATAAATCTCCAAATGATGTCTCTCAACAGTATCACAGAGATGTTTAAAAATATGGTGGATAAAATGAAAACTTGTAGAAGCCCACAGTATAATGACCATAGTGGTGAGCTGAAATTATTTGGGATCACATTCTTTAAATGGCCAATCATGTATGAGCAAATTCACTTCAACCCTCTTCTGATCACCCCTAACTTGAAAACTTTTCCAGAAAAATAATGTAGTCCAGTATTTCTCAATGCTTTAAGATGTGTGGAATTCAACTCCCAGAATTCCCTAGCCCACATGGGAGTTGAAATCTTAAAGTAGCTGACATTGAGAAATGCTGGTTTAGTTGATGGTATTGAAAGCTCCTGAGCACCCAAGGAGAATCAGTATGGTTCCCCCACCATTCAACTTCCAAGCAAAGATAGTTCAGTATTGTAATCAAGGCAATTTCAGTGCTTGAACTCGAAATTGATATGAATCTAGAAAATCTAGGTCATTCAGGAATAGTGTAGTCTTTCCTCCATGCAAATATTTGATTAAACAAATAAGAATCAAAAAAAGTCTGATTAACACTGTTTTTGGAAGGAAGAATAAGATTATAATTTCAGCAAGTATTCTACTCTCATATGAAACAGTGTACTGACATCTGATAATCAATTCAAATTATTTATTGCACTCAGAAACCTTTCGCCAAAGTAACTCAGAGCATGCTATAAGCTTTCTGCAATCTTTGAGTTCAGTAAGTTTCAAAAGTAGTCTATTCCCAGCAGTAGCATAGACACAGAGTGACAGATAGTATATTTTTGAATAGTTATAAAAGTCATATCTTGTGTTTAGCTCTGAGGCAGTTGGATTGTGCTGCATTCTTTTAGGTAAATAGTTTAACTTTTCTTAATTTGTGACATGTTGCAGAGCGTGGGACATTGTCTGGCTCAGGATCTGGGTCAGCTGTAATCCCTGTAATGCAGCCAGTGGCTCAGACTGATCAAGCTCTTCAGCTTCTAAAACTGAAGTGTTGGGCTGATCTCTAACACTAGTTCTGATAGAGTATGGGTGGTCTCCAGTTTAAGAGCGAGTTTTGTTCCCAATATCTGTTCTTAAGTCAAATTAGTATGTTGGCTGAAACAATATTGTTGTATCATACTATATAAGTAATATCATGTACTGAACTTGAACCGTTGTGTATTTAACTCAAATTTTACTACAACAGACTTGATTCTTAATTATAGGTCATTCTGAAACCAACATATTCTTAAACCAGAGATATGCTGTAGTTTTTGGTGCTTATTTATTGGAGAAAGTATTGTTTAATATTAAACAATAACATTCATGTTTGTCACTGATTCCTCAGTGACAAACATGAATGTTATTGTTTAATATTAATGTGAAACTATCAATCTGGTAAATTGAGAGGAAAGAAAGAGATGGGAACAGTTTTCAGTCACACAGTAATAGTGGAAAGCAGAAGGAAAATTCCGTTGCAAGAATGTAGATTTGCTCATATAAAATTGAATATAAGCCAGTGTATGGAACTCATTTATTTAACACTCCAGTACCCAGCCATTTGGAAATAAGTTCCATTGCATTTGATGAGTCTTATATATAACTAGATATATATTGCGAATCTGCAGTCTTAGACAGGAAGTTACTAATGTCTGAGGAAAACTATTTCAGATTCTCTTACAAGAGGTATCAAGTTGAACCATTCTACAGGCTAATTAAAGTGCTATGAAAAATAATATTGGGAAAATCTGGCCAACTGTAAAAGAAAAATGAAGAAACTAATGGAAATGGAATGTTCTACAATAAATAGCTCCAAGCAAGAGTGTATTTGAATTAAAGATATTATCTGCTGTGTTAGTTTTAGTGGCACTATGAAATTTTGGGACTGCATAAGGGGGCTCACTGAACATAAATGGAGTTGTCTAGCATTGCAGCTTTATTCACAATCCAGATTTTAAAATGCACAGCCAAAAATGCTGGAAGCGCTATAATTATTATGCTATTTAAAATATTAAAATGTCAGTAAAAATAGAAAAGTAAAATCAAAGAAGAAAGAACTGATACTAAAATTTTGTTGATGAGATGGACAGGTACAAAAGACAAGAACTGAATATTAATATGTTTGATGAAGCAGCCTGAATCTAGCAAGATAAGAACTATGTCATCAGCATAGCACACCACCCAACTAAAGCTGTCCAAAACATTCTTAGTAAACCAGAAGACCAGCAGTCCCTGAAGAAAAAACAGGAGTTATCTACAACATATAGTGTAAGCACTTCAATAGCCACTACTTAGGACTAACAGGCAGAAGACTAGCAGATCACATCCATAACCACCAAATAACAGCCAGAAGACATGATGAAAGCCCCTTAATTTCACAACACGGCCTTAACCATAGTTTCAACTGGAAACTCTGACCATCGTAGACCATGCCAAATCCAAAAAATGCTAGAGAAATCCTGGAAGCCTGGTACTCTGACAAATCACCCATCAATAGAAATGTAGCATCTACCTACCGCTCAAAAGACACAATCAAGAAGCCAAAAAGGGAACAAAAAGACCAAAACACCTCCCCACCAGCAATCAATACTCAGGGGAGCCCATATGAACTCTGAGGTTAACATAAGACCAACAATCAAGAAGTAAACAATACCCCAATCAAGGAACTGCCAAACAAGCTAACTGTAAATAGCCCAACCAAAGAAGTCCCAATACAACCCCTACCAACACTGGCAGGACAAGCCACTAGAATATAAACTGAGAACAAATCCCACTCCTTACTAGCACTGATGATGTTACCTAGTATGGGCAATGAAACATCTCTGCAAGACCTCAGAAAGCACCAAGGACCCCTCATTTCAACCCTGAATGACATATATTTTCCTCTATCAGTAATTTAATTCTTATTTTGCTCTTTGGTGTGATTCTTTGCTGTTACTGTTCCATCTCCAATGATCCTCAGAGACAGCCAAGTGTACTTTAAATCTGAGCTTGTTAAATGTTGGCCCATCACTGAAAGAGATTGCAAAAGGCAGTAGTTGAAAAGAATAATTTTTTAAAAGATTGCTGAGTGAGTGTAATGTTTCAATAATTATTAGGATGTTTAATTTGATGATATTTATTTAAACAGTATGAGCAATGTTTATATTTGTATCATTATGGCAGGTAAAATAAGGTAAGGTAAGATAACCTTTATAGTCATTTTTTACTGTGGGCACAACAGCACACATAAAAAATGAAATTTAGTTGCCCATTCTCAAAGTAAAACACATACATGACACACACCTAAACATATTATATACAACATATGTATAGACCCACATCCCTACATATACATACCAAATATTAAATACTGTCTATCTTGAATATATAACGGAAGGAGGAAACTTGAGAGTTTACAAGGTAAATACTGTATGGAATGAAACTATGGCTGAATCTGGATGTTCTGCTTCGGATACCATGGAGCCTCCTCCCAGAAGGTAACATGAAAAACAGGTTGTGAAGAGGAAGAGGATGTGTCGTGTCCCAGATAATCTTACGGACCTTGCTCAAGCAATGTTTCTGTGCTATGTCCTGGATGGGAGGAGGGGAACTGCCAGTGATCTTTTCGGCCATCCTTACCACTCTCTGCACTGCCTTCCTGTCTGAAGCAGTGATACTTCCAAACTAGATTGTGATGCTGTATGCCCCTATAGAAAGTGATAAGGATAGGGGAAGGAAGATGTGCTTTTCTCATGCAATACAGAAAATGTTGTGCAGACAAAACACCAAACCATCTTGTGGGAACAAGGTCATTTCCGCAGGTGTGGGAAGGAGGAGTGAAGACGAATGGAGAAACCCACTAACTACTTTAATTGGGCAGCATGATCTATAGCACAGCAGAGGGGAGGAGATTGTTACTTTTAGTTACTTTGAATCTCTGGGGAAAACTTTAGAGTTGGTTTCACTTTTGACTGTGCAGATAATATGTATCCAATAAACATGTGCTTTGAGGAGACTTCAAGCCTCGGAGTTTTGTTTTACTTGGTTAAATTAGTCGGAGCCTTGACATTAACATTAGATATGCATATTTCATTGTTAGAAGATTTGTCCCAGTCATGCTTAGCTTAGAGTGCAGCCTATTCATTTCACAGGTTCTTCTTTTATAGGCAGTATTTATGCAAAAAAGTGGGGGAGAAGGAGGGCAGGGGAGTTAGGAAGAAATGTAATTGGTTCATCACATCAAAGTATTTAGACAGAAGCAAATGCCTCTCACTGTGACATGTTGCCTTGAACTGAATAGAATCAACAAAAAAAATGCTGGTTTTTGTGTATGTGCATTTAAGTCTACATACATGTCTTGAAAGTCTGTTTCTGTTACGCCTGAATTTTGTGTCTCTGGCTTCTAAATACAGTAGAATAATTAATGCTATTACCTTCCCTCCCTTATCTAAATCACATCAGGATTCTACAGTAAATCAATAGTTATAACAAAGAGGAACAGAGCTCTAATTCCATTGGGACTCATTACTCTGCTGCCTAAGATTTAGATCTAGATTCTCAGTAAAGTTATCTAGTATTCCATAGTAGTTAACAACTGGCAGTTATTAATGGTCCATGGTTACTTCAGCTTTACAGCATTGGAACTGATAAAGGGGCATAACAAAATGAAATTATTGGCCCTATTTCTTTGAACTTTCCTTTCTTCTTTCTTTTTTCTTATTTACTCCCCAGCCCACCTAGTATAATATATCTGCCACTTCTTTACTGGAATTCTTTAAAAAAAAATACAGGAAGTTTGTTTTTAAACAACAAAATATTTGTGGCAGTATTTTAAAAGCCTGGTGAAAATAAATAGAAATCTTCAATTAATTTTTTCAATAAGAGTTATTACACATAGTCATCATAAAATAAAATATTTTATATTGTAGCATAGAAAATATTTGTGGGTTTTTTCTTACCACTGATGTCAATCCTCCGCTACTGTGGAAAAAGATAAGTTAACATTTGAAATTGCATAATTTTAATCTAGTGTAAACTACTTAGCAGGTTTTTCTTTACCAGTTTCTTTTTTTAAAAAAATTGTTCAGTGAAGAAAAAAACAGTTTTCTCATGAGTGTGGACAGTATTAACCCTTCTCATCAAAAATAGCCAATTTTCATTGGCTAGGTAAATACTACGGCAGATAATTTACATGACATGTCATAAAACCTTCAGTTTAGCATTCACTGAATTAAATTGCTAGAGTTGCTGCACATTCTGCTTTCTATCTGATTTCTTTAAAAATATATGACAAGATATAATTTGCTAAATTTCTTTGAGCAAAGGGAAGGAAAAAAAGGTAATGGTATTTATGAGACTAAAACATATACATATGTGACAAATACTTTGAGACTCTGAAGATGGTTGTTATAGTCTGCCTTGGATCCAAATCATGTCAGAGAATTTGTTGTGGGATAGAACTGAATATTTTATAAATATTTCACTCAGCTCTAAACTTCATTTTCCATGTTATATGGTAACAAATAAGAGAGTGGTTCCAAAAATAGTTCAGCTGCTAAGGCAGATATATCTCTTCTGCAAGCAATTTCATGATTTTTTTTGGTAATTTTTGAAGAGCCATGTGTTATGCTTTTAACTACAATTGGGCAGAGGGGTATCTTGCTCACTTTCCTCTTGTGAACATGCTTGAGTGATTGATTAGGGTTGTCAGATCCATTCTTAAATGTTAAAGATCATCAAAATCCATCATTATTAGCAACATTATAAAGAATTCTGTTTTTTCTGTCATTTTTTAAAAAATCAGAGTAAAGCCCAAAGCAAAGCAACAAATTATTTGCCTTGAAATAAATGTCAAAATATTAATGTATTGCAATTTTAATAAATTACACTGAATTATTGGGAGGTTTTATTTCATTTTTTTTTTTTTTTTATTATTAAATTTCTATACCGCCCCTCTCCCGAAGGACTCGGGGCGGTGTACAGCCTAAACTTTAAAAAACATATAAATATACAAAATTTAAAATAATTAAAAATAAATTAAATCATTTGGCCAAAATCCTAAAACCCAAAACATACAAAATTTAAAATCTTAAAAAATACTCAGAAGCTTCTATGCCAGGCCGGCCTGTCGGAAAAGGAATGTTTTTAGTTCCCGACGGAAGGTGCGTAAATCTGTTATTATACGGAGTTCGGGGGGGAGCTCGTTCCATAACGTGGGAGCTCCCACAGAGAAGGCTCTCCCCCTGGGGGTCGCCAGCCGGCACTGTCTGGCCGACGGCTCCCTGAGAAGGCCCTCTCTGTGGGAGCGTACCGGACGGCGGGAGGTATTTGCTGGCAGTAGACGGTCCTGTAAGTATCCGGGTCCGATGCCATGGAGCGCTTTAAAAGTGGTCACTAACACCTTGAACCGCACCCGAAAGACCACCGGCAACCAGTGCAACTCACGCAGGAGCGGTGTTACGTGGGAGCGCCACGACGCTCCCATCACTACCCGCGCGGCTGCATTCTGGGCAAGTTGGAGCTTCCGGATGCACCTCAAGGGGAGCCCCATGTAGAGAGCATTACAGTAGTCCAGCCTGGAGGTCACGAGGGCATGAGTGACTGTGCGTAGCGAGTCCCGGTCTAGGAAGGGACGCAACTGGCGCACCAGGCGAACCTGGTGGAACATCCTCCCGGCCACGGCCGTCAGATGGTCCTCTAAGGACAGCCGTGAGTCCAGGAGGATTCCCAAGTTGCGAACCCTTCCTGTGGGAGCCACTGTTTCACCCCCAATACACAGCGATGGAATCAGCTGGCTGTACCGGGACGACGGTAACCACAGCCACTCGGTCTTGGAGGGGTTGAGCTTGAGTCCGTTTCTCCCCATCCATACCCGCACGGCCTCCAGGCACTGGGTCAGCACGGCAAGGGCATCGTTGGGGTGGTTTGGCGTGGAAATGTACAGCTGGGTATCATCAGCGTACTGGTGGTACTCCACGCCAAAACCACGGATGATCTCACCCAGCGGCTTTACATAAATGTTGAACAGTAGAGGCGAGAGGACCGACCCCTGAGGTACCCCACATACGAGGGGTCTCGGGGTCGACCTCTGGCCCCCTGTCAACACAGACTGCATCCGGCCAGAGAGGAAGGAGGAGAACCACTGCAAGACAGTGCCTCCTATGCCCAGCCCCTCCAACCGTTGCAGCATGATACCATGATCGATGGTATCAAAAGCCGCCGAGAGGTCCAATAGCACCAGAACAGAGGAGCAACCCCTGTCTTGGGCCCGCCAGAGATCATCCACCAACGCGACCAATGCTGTTTCCGTGCTGTAGCCAGGCCTGAAGCCCGACTGGGACGGATCGAGATATGACGATTCCTCCAGGTGCTGCGGGAACTGTCGGGCAACCACACTCTCAACAACCTTCGCAAGAAAGCGAAGGTTGGAGACGGGACGGTAGTTTGATAAAACGGCTGGATCCAGGGCAGGCTTCTTGAGGAGGGGTCTCACCACTGCCTCTTTCAAGGCAGCGGGAAAGACACCCTCACTCAAGGAAGCGTTGATAATTGCTCGGAACCAGCCTCGTACCACCTCCCGGGAGGCCAGCACCAACCAGGAGGGGCACGGGTCCAGTAAACATGTGGTCGCCCTAAGTCCCCCCAGCAACCTGTCCACGTCCTCGGGGGTCACGGGGTCAAACTCAACCCAGGTAACAGTCTCAAGACCAGCCTCCGCCTCTCCCATTGGACATACCCAGTTGAAGTCGAAGCCTTCCCGTATCTGAGCGATTTTATCATACAGATATTTTCCGAAATCCTCAGCTCTACCCTCTAAGGGGTCTCCCCTCACCTCCTGATGAAGGAGGGAGCGGGTCACCCTAAACAAGGAGGCTGGGCGGTTATCTGATGACGCAATAAGAGCAGTGAGGTAGGAACACTTCTCTGCTCTTATCGCCATTAGGTAGGACCTAATATGGTCTCTTACCAATGTTCGGTCAGATTCGGCACGGCTCGATCTCCAACTGCTCTCTAGGCGTCTTTTCCGGCGTTTCATCTCTCTCAACCCCTCGTTATACCACGGGGCCGGTCGAGACCCACGCCGAATCAGAGGCCGCAAAGGCACAACTCGATCCAGGGCACAGAAAGATAGAAATAATCAATTACCTTTATATTAACTAACATATGCTACAGATTAGACATCACCAAATTTGGAAATTTAATGACAGTAGCGTTTGACTGTAAAAATTAATGATGAGTTAAAAATCTTAGCATTTCTTACATTAAAAAATGTAATAGTTAAGCATTTAATATTTAACAAGTTTATAAATTGTGGCTGTTTTCTACTCAAGCTATTGTATAAAAGCCATTATAAAGCATGACAAGAAAAAAAAATGTCCTAATTAGAAATAATGGGATGAAATTGGCAAAAAAAAAAAGGCTGCCATTTCTCATAGTGAAATCTATTAGAAGGTGAGATAGACACGTCTCCCAAGGGAAGTGGTATATGACATTAAAGTGTCTGGTTCATTTAAAAGACTATACTGGCATAAATTTTGAAGTATGAGCTGTAGGGAAAGATATATGCTATGAATAGTGAGGAAGATCATTCAGTTTGAAAATTAGGAGTAAATACTATTTTAAATAAAATAAAATGAACACTAATACTTATATATGTCTTGTCAAGGAAGTAGACTCTGGTAGATACATTGGAAGACCAAATTTGCTGCAAATAGCATGAAAATCAGCTCCAAATTGGCAGAAGTCTGGGCAGCATCTCAACTAAAATGTTCTTCCAACAGCTTGCTCTCAAGACTCTTAGTAGAACTTGCCTCATTAAAAGGCTTCCAGAATCAATTAAATATCTGCAAATCTGACAATGAAGAGAAAGTTTTCTTAGGGCAATCACCAGGTCAGAGGTGACCCAGGAAGGCTGCCATAAAATGCAACTGACTCAGGTACGGCTTAAAATACAAATGTAATGAACTATCAGAATTTTTCAAAAAATATTCTGAGTGTTCGTCAGAAATATCCATAATATTGTATCTATCTAAAAGAAACTGTTCCTAAACTTAAAAAGGAAAAGGCAGATAGACAAAAAAAAAACAACCTTTAGTATAATAGTGTTTCCCCGATAGTAAGACACCCCCGATTGTAAGACGTATCGGGGTTTTCAGGGGGTCGGCTTATATAAGCCGTACCCCGAAAGTAAGACATATTACTCCTGCCCACTTCCGCCTTCTGCTTAAAATACTTAAATACTTAAAATACTTAAATACTTAAAATACTTAAAATACTTAATATACTTAAAATACTTAAAATAAAACTGACAATTGTTTTCCAATCAATATAAGCCGTACCCTGAAAGTAAGACATAGTGGGGCTTTTGGGGATAAAAAGAAAGTAAGACACTTCTTCCTTTCGGGGAAACACGGGTAGTTCTATTTTGGGTTAGCTATACATGTTTTCATGCTAGAGCAGAGAAGAGCTTTTCAGTGATAAAATTGCTAAAGACACATCTTTGCCGACAGGCCTGGGGCAGTTAACATCTTGCCCCTAGCCAGTGTATGTTTGTGTGCAGGTTTGTTTGGATGATTGATTTTTTAATTAAGGGGTTTTTCTTATAAAGTATTTTAATGTTAGATTTCTATCTATGTTGTGAGCCGCCCTGAGTTCCTGGAATAGGGCGGCATAGAAATCCAATTAATAATAATAATTTAAAAAATGGTATATTCCATTTAACATTTGTTTGGTGGCTGAAGTTCAGTACATAATATCTGTCTCATAATCCAGGTGGTCGTCTTTTTTTTTAATAATGATGATGACGGCCTTCTGGTCAAAACTATTCCTTTGTAATAATTTTGAAAGAGTGGCTAATATAGAATTGCTTCACATTTACAGTACATCCTCTTCTTTATTTAGTAGAACATTTCTTTTCCATTCTAGAAATCTCACCCATATAATTCTTAACTCTACTATAACAATGATGAGCTCTTAAGAAAGCACTTCACAGCACAGTGGTGGCGAACCTATGGCACGCGTGCCAGAGGCAGCACTCAGAGCCCTCTCTGTGGGCACATGCGCTGTTGTCCCGGCTGAGCTTGCCATAGTAGCGAGCACATGGTGTTTGGAAGTAACAGGTCAAGAAGTGAGCAAGCAAGGGGTGTTGGCTCTGCAGACACACCCACTCAGTGGGCCACACCCCCACTAAGGGCACCACAATGCTGATGCAGCCCTGGCACTTTGTGATAAATAAGTGGGTTTTGGGTTGCAGTTTGGGCACTCGGTCTCTAAAAGGTTCGCCATCACTGTCATAGCACTTCCTTTTCTAGACTTTCCTCTTTAACACCAAAAGGTGAACTGAAAGATAGCAAATGACCTGGTGTTAATCACTGAATTTCCATGGCAGAGGATGGACTTGAAGCTAGATCTCCATGGCATTGATCAAGTATCCTACCCATTATAGTGTTTCCACTTATAATTCAGCCTGTTGTTTCTTCTTCCTGCTGGGTATCTACACGTACATTCATATGTAAAAACTGATTAGTCTCTTAATTGATGTTGGTAGTGCCACTAACAGTTAAGGGAATCCTGAGTCTTAAATATCTTTCTTCCATTTAAAAAGTGTACTGGTGATTTGCCTTAATAAAACTGAACAAAGAAAAAAATAAAAGGAAAAGAAGAAAATGAAAGAATACAAATATTATATATTACAAGGACTTCTCACCATATTTGTTTGAATTACATAACTGCCATCTGGAAACTGATGATTGGACAATGGAAATAAGGTCTCTGTTCTTTATTATCATTAATTTTTCAACACTGGAAAAATGTTAATGGTCCTTGTTACTCAGTAAATTTAATTTGTTGTGCCTTATGAAAGAGTGAAAAACGTTGTTTTCCAATTGTTCAATAGTTTACATACCTGTATTAAAAAAACCTGAAGAGAAATAAAGTTTTTATCTCTTCCAATTTGAGAAATAGTACTTTACTCAGAAACTCCAAGAAAAGCTGTCATTTAAAAGTTGATTGTGACAAATGTTAATAGAGTAAAAATGTATTTGCAAAGCCATATCATTTTGTAATATGAATACTCTTGACTGGAGTCAATGGCTTCAAAATTCAAAATAAATAATTACCATCTTTATTCTATTATCACTGGATATATATTAATAAAATGTGACCCTAGCTGAACCAAAGCAGCATACAGTTTAGCTGGAGATTTACATTGTGTTGTTAGTTGCGAAGTTGTGTCCGACCCATAGTGATGCCATGGACAATGTTCCTCCAGGCCAGTGGTTCTCAACCTTTTTAATGCCACAACCCCCAACCGGTCGTAAGTCGATGACTACCCAACTGGTCGTAAATCGAGGACTTCCCAACCGGTCGTAAGTTGAGGACTTCCCAACCGGTAATAAATCGAGGACTTCCCAACCGGTCGTAAGTCGAGGACTTTCCCTGTCTAGGAGCGCTGCACATGTGTGGTGCCGTCCCCTGTGCCGGCCGAGGCGTAGCTGGCAAGGGGCAGCGACGGCGCAGGGCGACCACTGGCTGGGCCACCAGCTGGCCCAGCCCAAGGGAGGTAAGGCACCCACCGGGCCCCACGCGCGCCAGCAACCCTCCCTGCGCCCGCCAGCCTCCCACCTCCCACCCCTGGCCCTCTTTTACTTACATTTTTAGTAGTTGCTCAGCAGGGAGGGGTGGAAACTTCTAGACAGCTCGCCTTCGCTGCAGACAACTTGCAGCACCGTTTGCAGACTGGGACGTTTGGCGGGCTCAGCAGGGCAAAGACAGCCTGGACAATTCCTATTGGCTTTTGAAAGCCAATAGAATTAGGCTCTATTCAAGAGAGTCTATTCTACTGGCTTTCAAAAGCCAATAGAATAAGAGGGAGTAGCACAGCTAAGGAAAAGGGGAAAAAATGGCGAACTGCATTGTTTGGCGACCCCCGTGAAATGGTCATTCGACCCCAAATGGGGTCGCGACCCACAGGTTGAGAACTGCTGCTCCAGGCCTTTTTGTCCTCTACCATCTTCTGGAGTCCATTTAAGCTCATGCCTACTGCTTCAGTGACTCCATCCAGGCATCTCATTCTCTGTCATCCCCATCTTCTATTGCCCTCAATCTTTCCCAACATTAGGCTCTTCCCCAGTGAGTCCTTTCTTCTCATTAGGTGGCCAAAGTACTTGAGTTTCAACTTCAGGATCTGGCCTTCTAAAGAGCAGTCAGGGTTGATCTCCTCTAGGACTGACCGGTTTGAACACCTTGCAATCCAGGCGACTCACAGGAGTCTTCTCCAGCACCATAGTTCAAAGGCCTCAATTCTTTTGCACTCAGCCTTTCTTATTTAATTTTTTTTTTATTTTTTCACCATACACCAAAAACAAACTATACATATATAAACAAAAATCTTTTCTTTTAACAGAACCGTGCTATACATTCTAACTATTCTATTACATCTTATTTACATTTTATTTACATTCGATCATTATATCTTTTTCTTTCTCTGTTCTAGCCAAATGTAACATTTATTCCAAATTTCATAAAATTCTGTCGCCTCCTTTTCTTTTAATTCTAGCGTGAGTTTATTCATTTCTGCGCATTCCAAAATTTTATAAATAACCATTTCATCTGTGGGTATATTTTCATTCTTCCAACATTGGGCATATGCTATGCGAGCTGCAGTCAATATATATATAATGATTTGTTGGAGTTGTTTTTTAATCTTTGAATTTATTATGCCCAATAGAAATAATTCCAGTTTAAAATCCATTTTTATCCCCGTTATCTCCTGTATCCAATCTCTTATTCGTTCCCAATAATTTTTTGCTTTGGGGCACAGCCACCACATGTGGTAGAATGTTCCTTCTCTAATTCTACATTTCCAACACTTTGGATCTATATTTTTATGCATTTTGGCCAATCTCGCTGGTGTTAAATGCCATCTATAAATCATTTTGTATTGATTCTCTCTATATGCAGTTAACAATGTCAATTTACAATTTACGTTCCATAATCTTTCCCATTCCTCTAAGTTTATATTTCTCCCCACATTTCGTGCCCACGCTAACATGGACCCCTTCACTATTTCTTCCTCTAACTCTATTTCTAATAAATATTTATAAATTTTTGATAATGATTTTCCTTCCTTGCTTATTAGGATTTTATCAAGTAAGTGTGGGTTCTGATTTATTCCATATTCTTGTCTGTCTCTATTATATCTAGATTTGATTTGTAGATAAGACCACCAATCTATGGATATTCTTTGTTCCTCCAACTCTTCTCTTGGCTTAAGGTTGCCTTGGTTATCCAGTAATTCTTTGTATCTCATCATCTTTTTTTTCTCTAGATTATTAGGGTGAATTACTGCCTCCATCGGCGAAAACCAATTTGGGATTTTCCCATAATGTCTTTTTTTTATTTTTTCCTATATCCCAATCAATGCTCCTCTTATCTGATGTTGTTGAAAGTATGTATGTATTTTCTTTTGTTTCCCCCACAGAAATGCATGCCAGCCCATCTGTAAATCATGTCCTTCAATCGTTAATATCCTATCATTATCCAAATTTATCCAGTCTTTAATCCATAATAACCCTGCTGCATAACAATAAATTTCCCATTTAGGGAGTCCAAGTCCACCTCTACTCTTACTGTCCTGTAACGTTTTCATATTTATCCTAACTTTTTTGCCCGCCCAAATAAATTTATTTATTATTTTATCCAATTCTTTTAAAAAAGTTTTCTCTAATTTTATTGGAATTGTTTGAAATAAATACAATAGTCTTGGTAATATGTTCATTTTAGTCACTGCAATCCTACCTAATAATGATAATCGGAAATCTCCCCAGGTTTCAAGATCTTGTTTCATTTTTAGTATCAATTTTGTATAATTGTCTTCTTTTATTGAGGAACACTTTGAAGTTATCCAAATTCCTAAATATTTAATCTTTTTTGCTACTTGTAAATCCAAATTCTCTTCCAATTTCCTTTTTTGTTTATCAGTTAAATTTTTTACTAACATTTTAGTTTTGTCTCTGTTAATTTTTAAAACCACCACCATTCCAAATTTTTCTATTTCACCCATAAGAATATTTCCTCTCTCTATAGGTTCCTCAATAAAGAAAACCAGGTCATCAGCAAATGCCTGTAACTTATATTCCTCTGCTTTGACCTGTACCACTTTTATTTCTTCATTCACTCTAATTTGAACTAGTAATACTTCAAGAGATAAAATAAAGAGTAGAGGTGAAATTGGGCATCCCTGTCTTACCCCTTTGTTTATTTCAAAACTTTTTGTGTTCTCTCCATTAATTATCACACTGGCCCTCTGTGTTCTATATATTGCCTTTATTATATTACTAAATTTGTCCCCAAATTTCATATCCTCAATCTGTTGGAACATAAATTGCCAATTGAGGTTATCAAATGCTTTCTGCATGTCTACGAAGATCAACGCTGCCTGTTTTCCTGGATGTATTTCATAGTATTCAAGGACATTTAACACCGTTCTAATATTGTTTGTAAGTTGTCTTTGAGGCAAAAAGCCATTTTGGTCTGGATGTATTATATCCTGCAAAATTAACTTTAGCGCTCAGCCTTTCTTATGGTCCAACTTTCACAGCCATACATTGCAACTGGGAAAACCATGGCCTTGACTATATGCACTTTTGTTGGCAGGGTGATGTCTCTGCTTTTTAGTATGCTGTCTAAATTTGCCATAGCTTTCCTCCCCAGGAGCAAGTGTCTTTTAATTTCTTGGTTACAGTCCCCATCTGTGGTGATATTGGAGCCCAGGAAGATAAAATCTGTCACTACTTCTATTTCTTCCCCATCTATTTGCCAGGAATTGAGAGGGCTGGATGCCATGATCTTGGTTTTCTTAATATTGAGTTTCAAGCCAACTTTTGCACTCTCCTTCTTCACCCGCATCAAGAGGCTCTTTAGTTCCTCTTCACTTTCTGTCATTAAAGTGGTATCATCTGCATATCTTAGGTTGTTCATATTTCTCCCAGCAATCTTAATTCCAACTTTTGATTCATCTAACCCCGCCTTTCTCATGATGTGCTCTGCATATAAATTAAATAGGCAGGATGACAGAATACAGCCTTGCCAGACTCCTTTCCCAATTTTGAACCAATCAGTGGTTCCGTGTCCAGTTCTCACTGTTGTTTCTTGACCCGCATATAGGTTTCTCAAGAGACAAATAAGATGGTCTCTTTAAGAATTTGCCACAATTTGTTGTGATCCACACAATCAAAGGCTTTAGCATAGTCAATGAAGCAGAAGTAGATGTTTTTCTATTATATTACATATTATATCATAATTATAATTATAAAAATAATTATATCATAATTATTTGAAATAAATGTTAAATCCTGGCCCTAAATTACTAAGTGCCGGTTAAAAAAGGGTTGTGCCTGAGAGTTCTTGATTGAATAACTAACTCTTGATACATGTAAGGCAGATGCAAAGTTCCCCTACTATCTACACATATGTTGAACATTTTTAGGGTTTTTATTTTTCTAGACAGGCAATTTTTGAAATTTCCAGTTACAGGTAATCCTTGGATTATAAACATAAGTGAGCCCAAAATTTTTGTTGCTAAGTAAGACAATTATTAGGTGAATTTTGCCGCATTTTACAACCTTTCTTCACAGCAGTTGTTAAGTTAGTAACATGGTTGTTAAGTGAACCTGGCTCCTCCATTGACTTTGCTTATCAGAAGGTCACAAAAAATGATCACATGACCTCAGGACACTGCAACCGTCATAAATATGAGTCAATTGCCAAGCAGCTGAATTTTGATCACGTGTCTGTGGGGATGCTGCAATGGTCATAAGTGTGAAAGATGGTCATAGGTCACTTTTTTCAGTGCTGTTGCAACTTCAAACAGTCACTGAATGAACTGTTGTAAGTTGAGGATTTCCTTGCTGGAAATCAATTTCATTAAAGAATTTCACTGTGACACATACTCAAAATATGCTGCGAAAGTGTTTTTCTATAAAAAAGCATGACTTTTTAAAATATCATTTAAAGATGTTAAGATCTTTTTAAGAACATGAAACTGTGCTTAAACAGTGAAATGTCAAGTTAAATAATATTTGAAAACATTCCACATTTTTAAAGAATAAACTTTCCTTATTTTTAATTTAACCACACTTTAGTATAATACATATTTACATTGTTCCCTAAGAAAATTAGTGCCATACAAAATATTATTGTTAGAAAATGTAATTTCAACAAATCACAGATTTGTAATTTTCATTCTCTATAGTCTATAGCAGAGGTCCCCAACCTTTTGGGCACCGGGGACCGGTGGCATGGAGAAAGGTTTTTCCGCGGACCAGAGGGGATGTGGTTTTTAATACTGCCTGCATCCCTGCTTGTTGATATGCTGTGGACCGGTGCCAGCCCACGGACTGGGGGTTGGGGACCCCGGGTATATAGTGTAATCTGAAATAACATCTGTGTGATAATATTACAAGTCTTGCAATGTTACAATTGCTTACAGGATACTTCGTTAGGTGTATAATTGAAAGGAAAAATATCTATTGGAAATACAATTTGTTAAACTCTCTTGCATAACTGCAAAGTCAGTATAGTATCACATATTTTACTGATTATGCAATATGTACAGCAAACTCCAATGTCTGCAAGAAAATCCTGTACAATCCATAAAAGACTACTTTTAAAAACTGGCTGCCAAATTACAAAGAGATAATTGAAGTCATATAATCACGTCATTTAACTGCAACATCTACCACTAAAAAAAGATCAGTATTATCCGCCTCTGTCCATTAAGATCATATAACTGTAGAACAGTTATTCTCAAGCATTTCCTGTTTCAGAATGACTGAGAAATATTTTTATATTTTAAAAATGACTTTTACAATAATACATTGAGATTAATGTACACATTGCCTTAAAACAATGTGTGGTTATTTTGTACTAATTTGAAGTTAGAGAAACAGTTACTCTTTTAAATAAATATTGTATGAAAATTTCATCAATCAACTTTCATATGACTGAAACTATATTTCCAGAGAAAAATACTTTTAAATAATCCCTGTTTGCATTGCAGCCAAAGCCATTTTAAAAAAATACGTTTCATAATGTCCAATATAGGGGGGAAAATGTAATAAAAAAATTTATTTTTTTATTATAATTTTATTTTTACATTTACAAATATTACAATTGAATAAAAAACAATCTAACACCCCCCCCAACCCTCCCCTTCCCCCCCCACCTTCCCGGAGTAAAATACAGGGTATTAAACAAAATTATTATATATAATCCTAATAAAAATTTAACTGTAAACTAAATACAATTTCTTAGATTGATATTTCCCTTGAATATAATCTATCCATTTTTTCCATTCCAACATATATTTTTCATTTGAATGATCTTTCAAGTATGCGGATACTTTAGCCATTTCCGCCAAATTTATAACCTTCAAAGTCCATTCTTCGATAGATGGTAATTCTGCCTTCTTCCAATATTGTCCCACCAACAGTCTCGCTGCTGTAATCAAGTTCAAAATCAAGTTCATCTCTATAGTGGTACAATCTTTTATAATACCTAATAAAAACAACTGTGGTGTAAATTCAATACGGTTTTTCAAAATATTTTGAAGTATCCACCAAATTTTTATCCAAATACTCGTCAGTCATTTAGTCTCCTTCAAAAGTGTTTTAATTTGTCTTCTATCATCTCTAGTCAGTTAACTTAGTGAATTCTGGGAGCAGACTTCCCCTGTATCTCTAGGATTTGAAGAGGACTTCCTCATTGGCTCAAACTTTGATACTCTCTTATCATCATATGTCTAATAAAATCTGAAATATTGGATAAATCTCAATGCATAGTCTTAACATAGCATTCAATCCAAATATATTGCAATATGAGTGAAAATATAAAGTCAGGCAGTGGAAAACAATGCTTTTTTTAAAAGCTGGAATAACAAATGAAATCAGCGAAAAAGAGGTATAATAATAATACTTTAACAATATATATTTCTATATTAGTGGTGCAAAGCTGTTTCCCATGAGGAACAGGTTGAGAATATGTGACAGTTCTCATTATGGTAGTGATAATGGATTAGGGTTAGGGTCTGCCAAACAGATAGGATTTTTTTAGACAGCTGAAAACTGCTAACATGTAGTAATATAAAAAGTCTCAGAATGTCTTCAAGGATTGCAGCAATAATGTAACATGATTAATTTCAGTATGCTTATATGAATAGAATTATATTTAAAGTCATCGCTTAAAATTAATTAGCTGTGCAAGGATATTGAATGCCTCAGAAATGCTACTTAGTCACAAATTACAATATTGTTTTTAATCATTTGCAAGATAATCAATGCAAAAATATGGAAGCAGACAATAAGCCAGTATTGTGAGTATTATAATTAGTAACTTTTTAAGGAATAGTTTCACACATTTTAGTGATACAATTCACATGAAAATTTGATTGCATCGCCAAAATATAAGACGTCCAGAAATGGCGCTCTGATTGCCATAAGTCTGGGGTCTTCAAACTTGGTCCTTTTATGACTTGTGGATTTCAACTCCCAGAATTCCTCAGCCAGGCACGCTGGCTGAGGAATTCTGGGAGTTGAAGTCCACAAGTCATAAAAGGGCCAAGTTTGAAGACACCTGCCACAAGTAGTCTATGATATATATTTCAAGGAGAAACTATACAATGGATTAGTAAAAGTTTTAACCCCCATAAATAGACCTGGCAGAGGAATCTTAGTGGCAAAATAGAATAGGAAACTACTTTTGTATATCCATCCTTCAGATGTATCCTGAAAGTTGCAAGCATTTGAAATAGCGTAGGAGGAAGGATGAGGACAGTTAGCAAATCTGGTGGCAAGATTATTCTGCAGGAATAAACAAAGACTATATCCAGCCCATTTTAACTTGGCCCATTAATATTATTAAATAGTTCTCAAGTATTCGTTCTATTTCAAAGAGTAACACATGATTTCTCAAATCAGGAAACTGGAGGGAGCAAGCTATCTTCCCCAAAATTGTAGGTGACTTCATGGACAGAAGGATCACTAATAACTTTATTACACAACAGTTAAAAATTGTATGAATAAAAGTTTAAAATTCTTTTCTTTAAGTTTGTTTATTGCAAGATAATCCCATTACCAGATTTTCTGTCTTTAATTTTGCTTCTGGGCTGCGATTATTCCCTTAGCTTATTTTATATTGTGTATTTTTAACAAGTTTGTGAATTCTGTTTTTTCCTTTTAACTGCCAGTGGGGGTTTGAACTGATTGGCTGGGAGCTTGGCTATGTTCTGATTGGTTAGGGGCTTGGCTGTGCTCTGATTGGCTGGGGGGTTGGCTGTGTTCTGATTGGCTGGGGGGTGTTCTGTTTGGGTGGGGGCTTTGTTGTGCTGGAGAGGTTCAAAGTGGCCAATGTTGCAGCTCTGGTCTGGCTCCTGGTCTGTGGTCTTGCCTCATCATTGGTGTGGGTTTGGGTTTGCTTTCTGCGTGGATGTGTGGAGGTGGCATCCTGTGTGTTTCTGGTGTCAATCTTTGTGTTAGGAATACGTTTGTCAATAAGGGCGGGTTTCCAAATATATATATACATATATATATACATATATATATGTTTTCTGAGGTTTTCGCGGGTGTTTGTATGTAGGTCTTTGGTTCTTCGGGTTTTCTCCCACGTAGAATTTGAAGTGTCTTGGCGACGTTTCGACGAAGTCTCATTCGTCATCTTCAGGCTGGTGCTTTCGGCTTCTGCTTCTAGGAGCAATGTGAGATTTTAGCTGTTTCTTCCTTTTAACTGCGAGTGGGGGTTTGAACTGATTGGCTGGGAGCTCGGCTGTGTTCTGATTGGGTGGAGGTGTGTTCTGATTGGTTAGGGGCTTGGCTATGCTCTGATTGGCTGGGGGAGTGTTCTGTTTGGGTGGGGGCTTTGTTGTGCTCAGGTTAGTCTGATTTACAAGGGGATTAGAGATAGTGAACTGCATAGCTGTTTGGCTTCGCGTTCGTGGTCGTGCCTCATCTTCATGGTGGGTGTCAGTTTGTTTCGTATATGGATTGGAGGGGTTTAAGGTGGCTAATGATGCAGCTGTGGTCTGGCTTCTGGTTTGTGGTCGTGCCTCCTCATCAGTGTGGGTTTGGGTTTGCTTTTTGCCTGGATGTGTGGTGGTGACATCTTGTGTGGTTTTTGTGAGTGTAGGTCTGGTGTCATTCCCCGTACTATGGACTCGTCTGTCAATAAGGGCATGTTTCCAAATGGCTGGTAGGCGGGAGGCATCATCTCGTTTGTTCATGCTGTGAGGGCGTTTTTCTATCTCGATGGCTTCTCTGATTATTCTGTTATTAAAGTGTTCAGTTTTGGCAATAGTTCTGGTATTTTTGAAATCAATTTTATGTCCTGTGGCTTTAAGGTGTTGGACCTTAAATATATATATATCTAAATCTAAATCTAAAATTATATATATATATATATATATATATATATATATATATATATATATATATATATATATATATATAGGAATTCAGATCTTTAATAATGTAGCTGATGACATGCAAGTGGGAAATTTCTGAATTAGTTACAGTGCTTTCTTAATTAACTCAGTATTATTCGTGGTAACCATCATGAGCTAATAGTCATTTAGATCTAATGTTAGTACTGTAATAATTTTCAGTTGTCATAACTAGCAAGCAACTTAACTCATGTTTTTCTGTACATTAATATCAGCCACACGATGAATTATTTACCACATACCATTGCTGCTGCAGCTATATGTGTCACTTTCAAACAGTGGTTGAGTTTAGCCAGTGTGGCAAATAAATGTAATGTCAAACTTAAATCTTGTTTGGTTTCCAAACATGGTGAGAGCCCAAACTGGCAAGGTGCAGGTTTTGTATCTCCAGTGCCAGGAAATGAACAGAATGTCCATTGCTCACAACGGCCAATGGCAAGAGAAAAATACCCACTTAATAAGTCCTTGGTTGCTGCATTTCTGATCTTCTTTATTAATAGGACTTCTCAGATCTACAGTAAAAACAACATATCTGTCCACATCTTGTCCTTGACTCTGTTCTTAGCTCCTAAATGCTGGCTGAGTTTCTAGAGAGAGATTTACTGCTGTGTCTTGGCTGAATGTCTGATACAAAGAGGCAAATCATGATTTAAAACAGATAGCCTACTTTGATTGTCTTTAGCTCAGCAGTTTTTTCTCTGGGTTTCTTGGCTTCCAGGGTAGAGTAAAACTATAGCTAAGATTTCCCGATGGCTGAAATGAAGCATGAAGTACAGTAAGCTTGTCATAACATAAACATTTTATTATACTTAAGTGTTTTAAATTTCAAACCCAATTCCTGACAGATTTATAACTTGTGATCACAGCTTTAACAGGGACCTGGGGTTATAATATTGAGGCTATAACAAGGCAATGCAAGGAATAAACACTGTAATGTTTTTTTAACTCAATAAGGGAAACATGTCACAGAGAGGAAAGGTAGTTTTAGTACTAGAGTTTTAGTAATATGAGTCGCTTTTCTTTAAATTAAGAAAATGTAGAAATGCATTTGTAATTATTTTAATAAGATCTGAATCGAAGCTACTTGGTCTCTCATCTTCAGCTGATTTGAGAGAATTAATTTTACTGTGATTTCTTGCTTTGCTTCTTTGAAATATGCTACTAAAAAAATAAAGGTCAGTATGGGATCCTGAATTTAGATCCATTGGCAGAGCAGTCTCTCAGCAAACACACCCACAGCAATGAGAAGTGGGAACTTTTTGCCAATGTTCACCAGTCTCCATTCTTTTCCCCCTTCTCTTGAACCTGTCCCATAAAACAACAATGGGGCAAATTATTGGTGATGTGTCCTATCTCTTTTTCCATAATAAATGATTCTAGTTATAAGAATCTAATTCAGCGGTTCTCAACCTTTTTCAGGCTGTGACCCCGACCTGCGCCGCACATGCGCGGCGCGACGGCCCACATCGCACATGCACGACGCACGCGCAGCAACCTGCATCGTGCATGCGTGGCGCGCGCGTGACGGCCCGCATCACGCATGCGTGGTGCGTGCGACGGCCCGCATCGCGCATGCGCGGTGCTACCCCGCGCATGCACGGTGCTGCCCCCTGCGCCGGCCGAGGGGAAAAGGGGAAAAAATGGCGGACTGCATTGTTTGGCGACCCCCGTGAAATGGTCATTCGACCCCAAATGGGGTCGCGACCCACAGGTTGAGAACCGCTGATCTAATTATTGTATAATATATAATTTATAATACTATACAGCTAGTCCTCGACTTACAACCACAATTGAGCTCAACATTTGCAGTTGTTAAGTTAGTAGCACAGCTGTTAAGTGAATGTGGCTTCCTCGTTGATTTTGCTTGTCAGAAGGTCACAAAAGTTATCCATGATCCGGCGATCCTGCAACCGTCATAAATATGAACCAGTTGCCAAGCATGTGAATTTTGATTACATGAACACAGGGAGATCAGAATGGTCGCAAGTATGAAAAATGGTGATAAGTCACTTTTTTCAGGACTTCGAACAATCACAAACGAACTGCTGTAAATTGAAGATTACATGCGTTTCCTTCTCCTAGAGGACAGTCGGCTGATTCTCATTTCTTTAGTCGGCAATGGATGAGACAACCCATGAAGTCACTTTAAATATTTTATAGATTTATCAGAGATAAACATAATTGCTGACTTGGTAAACAGAAAGGCCTTCACCCTGGCACAGTTTCATGGCCTCGTCTCAGCTACCCTTGAAGGCTGATTTGAAAATTTCCTTACCTTGACAGGCCAGTGCCCTGTGACCCTGGACACGCAGATATAACAGAGCATGTGTTTCTCCAATGTCTGCATCACAAAGAATTCATACTAGCTTCCTCTCACCTTTATTCTGTACATACCCAGGGTGCACTGGATAATTCTACAGCTCCCTTCTGTTTTCAGATACTGACTTCGCTACAGTATATAATATTCCCAGGTTTGGTGCAGCAGCGCTCAAAATTTGTTCGATGAGGACCTGTGCTATAAATCTAGATTTAATGAGCACCTTGTTTGCCATATTACAGTGATTTGTAACTTGATTGATATGTCTTCCACATACTAATTTTTTTATGTTCCCCAGGGGTAGACAACCTTGGCTCTTTTATGACTCGTGGACTTCAACTCCCAGAATTCCTGAGCCAGCATGGCTGGCTCGGGAATTCTGGGAGTTGAAGTCCACGAGTCATAAAAGAGCCAAGATTGCCTACCCCTGCCCTATACACATCTAATGACCCTACCCCATCTTTCTTGCTTTCCATATATACTTTTTAATGTTTAATTCATACTGTATATCTTTTATATCTTATAGCTTTTCACATTTCAATTAGATTTAGATATTCATACTTTTGCAGAAATATGTCCCATGTTTCATTATATTCCCTAACAAAGTCTACACCTATAGGCTCTCCACTCATAGCTAGCAAGTGTAGTCAGGTCCTCAATCTATTGAGTACATGCGCCATACATTTATATTTTCAATGTTGCAATCAGTCTTTGAGCTATAAGAAGGGCACAGAGAATCTGTTTACGTTGTCCAGTTTGTCAATGGAACCAATTAGTTTAAAACAATTCCTGGAACTCAGGTCACAGGGCAGAGCATTAGTGATATAAAATTGAGTGAATTTCCCCCCCCTTTCCAACTTTTAGTCCCTTATAGAACCCCTGGGGGTTCTGTGGGATAAAAACTCCAGCTTAGATTTATATTTTCAGGCTGACATCACTTCTAGTTCCTGCTTTTTCATTTTTTTTCTGTTTCTCTGGTAATGGATGAAGCACTATGCTAGCGGTAAGTTATAGACTATGTAGACAGCTTAGGCTTTCCAATCATAATACTATATAAGCACCAAATCTCCAGAGTTCTTTCTAGAAACTTAATTCTCCAAATGCTGTAGTTTCTCTCTGCACAGTTTTTCATCTGTGCAAAAGTTATCTGCCCCACTACTAAGAGAGATATGTCTGAGAAAAGCAAACAGGGCTTCCTGGATGTGTTCCGAGTCATTTGCGGAGGGATGCCAGCAAGGCCAATATAACATCGCAATGCAAAGTCCACCCCTTTGCAAAGTGCATCATGATGTCATATACAGAATGCCTTTTTGATTCTCCATTAAAAATCCCACAGAACATGAAATTATTTTAAAAATGGAGGAAAAATTGGATACAAAGCCCTAGTACCTAGGCAAACTCATAGCAGATATCTAGAAAGATTCGAAAGCACATCATAAAGCAATCAGTCTGTAATCACCTTGGAAATAATATAATAATTACCAGAAATCAGCATGAATTTGTCATGAATAAGTCTTTCAAGATTAACTTCATCTCATTTTTTAATCAGATAACTTGTTTAATAGATGTGGGAACATTGTAGACATAACATATATTGATTTCAACAAAGCATTTTACAGAGCACCAGTCTGATCAACAAGCTAGTTAATTGTGGCCTGGATGGTATGACATTGAAATGATTACATAGCTGGCTTGAAGGAATGCTCATCAATGGTTCTTTATCACACTGGAGTCCAATATCAAGTGGGATGCCCCAAGATTCTGCCCCAAGCCTTCTATTATTCAATATTTCTTATTGATATTTGAATAAAGAAAATGCTTTTTATTTGCATCTGGAAAACAGAAGGATTTAGCTGATAAGCTGGAAGTAATACTAAAAATAATCTTACTGGAATGAAAATAATAAAATGAAATTTAACATATAGAAAGTATAAAATTCCTTAAAGAAACAACAAACAAATATCCAATAATTTCTCTCTTGGTAATAATTCTTTAAAAAACATTGTTAACTGGCAAAACAAATAGAAT